>OY284481.1:31346123-32090212 GCA_958336345.1 Dorcus parallelipipedus | reverse complement strand
TTGTTGCGTTTGCTTAATGTTGTTGGAAATTAATTCTTCTATACATGTTATAAAGAATGTGTTGAAACTTCTGCATTATTCTTCTCACTAGTTTCTCTTTCAGATGTTTTACCAATACAGTCAGATACAATGGCCCACATAGTTTTGCTTTTATTATCAGTTTTTTGAAGCGCGGTGTCATATCTTGTTGCTCTGGCCTGTTTTAATAACAAATTGTAGCGTTTTCTGAGGTTGTTATATACATATCATTAGCTTCTGGAATATAGTTTTTTAAGACATTGAAAATACTAAGTTCATCTTTACATTGTGAAATTTCTGGAGAATTTAGTACTTCCGTTTTTTAGAGGAGTTTATTCTCTTCATTACCAAAGGAAAGTGAGTATTAAAGTGTTGTCAGCGAAGCTATTCCATTTTAGATTGACGTTTCCCTTTTCATCAAAATTATCCCAATTTTCGTTGTTTAGTGCATGTAGAAAATTTTCAATGTTGTCTTCGTTATATATCCTGACACGCGTATTTATGACTTTGTCCTTTATTAGAATATTATTTAATTTCATTATTTGTGCAGTGTGATCGGAGATACATGTGTGAATTACAGAAGTTTCGTATAATGTCGCACTAGTTATTATCATGTTATTATGTTGTCAATGCAGGTCTTGCTAATCAAAGTACTTAACTCGAGTAAAGTCACTTATAGCCAATTCTAGATTAAATGTTTTTAGTAGTAAGTTGAAATTTAATGAGTCGTTTGATTCAGACATCGTATTAACATTAAAGTCTCCGGCAATTACAAAAGTTGAATGGTTTTTTGATAAGATTTCAAGTAGTTCTTCCATGATATCTAGAAAAACATTCATGTTTCCAGTTAGAGGCCTGTAAACAGTTATTACTGTTAGTTTATTTTTTTCCATTACATCTGCGCCACAAGTTTCTATATCATTACACTTCGCCAACTTATTAATTTCTTTATTTATTTTGCTTTTTATATTTAGGTTAACATATATCGCTACGCCTCCGTGTTTATTTTCGTCTCTACAGAAAGATGACACAAGATAGAAATTATGAATTCTTAGTGTTGGTAGCTGATTCTCTGATTGCCAGTGTTCTGTAATACATAGAACTTTCACCTTTTTCATGGATTCCACAATTTGTTCAAGCTCATTTGTGCATGTACATTTTGATGTAATAGCAAAAAGTTATACCTACATTTCATCTTTTAATTCCTGTGAGATGTTCACTGGTATGTTGAGATTGGTAGATACTTGTATTTTTGTTAATGTTACTTTCCTTTTCTGTGCCCTTGCTATATCCAATTATTCAATTTTGTTTTCTCTTGAGATGCTCTGGTTTGCTGCCACCTTCGTCTTTGTCGTCTTTTTTCTCTTATTATTTGCCTAATTTCTTTTGGATAGTTATTACCCATGGTTTTTCTTTTGATTAAGGTAGTATTTTCATTTTCCCAATGCTGCCCATTGTATATTGTTCACAAATAAATTCACCTCATCATCAAATTGCTGTTCTGTTCTTAATGGCACAGAAAGATTTATTCTTTCTTCGAGTTTTGATCTAAAACTTATTCAATCTGTGTATTTGTTTACTAACCTTGGATTTGCTTCTTTTGAACAAGACAGGCGAATGGTCTAAGCTCATATCGTATCCTTCGTGTATTTGTAAGAAATTTACAGCAATATTTTGCACAATAAAGAAGTCTATTAAATCTGGTATTTTATCGGGATCCGTCGGCCAGTATGTTGGTTTACCAGTCGAGAATACTTCGCACCTGTAATTGGCTTTGATAACACTATCAAGTTCTTTACCTTTTGTTGTAGTTAATCTCGATCCCCATACAGTATTTTTGGCGTTAAAATCACCTTCAATAAGAAATCTAGTACCCCATTTTTTTTTTTTTTTTTAAAAATTCATGATAGTGATTTTTTTTCAAGGAATATTTTGGTGGGCAAATACTGCCACTATTGTTACCTGATAATTTTGGTTTTTACATTGACTGAGGTTGCTTGAATTTCTTCTGTCTTATTTCCAATTTCTTCATGATGCAAAATATTTTCTTTTATCTGGGTGGGTGGTGATATACTTCATAGCCCCTAAATTTGATATATGACTGTTTTGTGAAATGAGTTTCACTTATCAGACATATATCTATTTTTTCTAGTTCGAGGACTGTTTGCAACTCTTGTTGATGTTGCAAGAGTCCATTCGCATTCCACGTCATAATTCTAAGATTATTAGCCACTTTTCTTCTTGGGTATGGCTCCTTTAGTGCCACACATTCTAATCTAGTCAATCTTTCTTCAAAACCTTTTAATAATAGTTCTTGTTTATTTAGTTTTTTTTTTTAATATTAGTTGCAAGCTTTGTTGAACATTTAGGGTTTGTTGATTTATGTTTTGTTCTACTTGGTCAGTTTTTCGTGAACTGATTTCTAAGATTTTCGACTGTTGCGTTGCCATCAGTGGTTTTTTGGCCTTCAATTTCTTGAAGATAATTTTTCTTTTCATTTTTAGGTGTTTGTTTTGTGTTACCTGTTTTCTTCATCATATTAATTTTAATTTTTTACAGTTCTTTAGCTATGTGACATCCACGGTAATTCGCTGGATGAGCTTTGCCACAGTAGATACACTTTGGCTTTTCGGTGGTTGGTTTGTTACAATCTTTAGTATGATGCTTCCCAGTGCACTTAACACATCACGTATGTCTAGCACAATAACAATAATGACCATAATGCCTGGCAGTTTTTGCACTGTGGAATTAGCTTAGATGTTCTGATTGGTTCTATTTCTACTCTAATTCCTGCTATGTCTTTAATTTCATAAATTTTATTAACATTTTCGTCATGTCTGAACACTAACATAAACATGTTTAGTGGCTGTTTGGTTTTCCATTTCAATTTACTAACAGCTTCCGATATTTTATAACCTCTTCATCAACTAACTTTTCTGTACTGCATGTATGATGCAGATTTTTTACCATAACTTTAATTGGTCGACTATGCTCGTATGAATGTCACAAAAACCCATGCTCCCCTAGCATTTTTGTCAACAATCTGTAACATTCACCATAAAATAAATTATTAAATGAAAAATCTACTACTTAAATACTGATACAAATTAGAATGTAAATGTTTCATCATTTTTTTATTGCGTATTTACGTATTACTAACGAGTGCAATTAGTGACAGAAACAACATCAAAATACTTTGTTAACGTAATGTATTTGCATCGTCACAAATTCATCTGACAATTCAAACAGTAAATTCATTTTATATTTACACTACATCAGAAATCATTGTTACTGTTGACAGCATAATGAAAAAATCAAAAGCAGTTGAAATAAAATCCATTTTTTTATTCAATTTACTTGTATGTTTTTGAATTAAATTCAGTTGGCGTGGAACCACAAGGCGGCTCGAAAATCCAAAATATCCAAAAGTCTAAATACTACATACATACTGCAAAGGTAAAAATAAGTATTACTTAACTGCAAAATTATAACATTTTGTAATACTTAAAAAAATGCGTTTATATTTACATTGTAAACTGAAAAATGATTGTGCCAAGAAATTAACTATTAAATACTAGTTAGAACATAACTTACATACAAACTCGTTAATCATAAGGACAAACTAAACAAATACATTATTTTTTTATAAATAAATAATCTAGAAAATTTTGAAAACTAAAGTTTCTTTAAGAAATTGAAATTTCACTTAAATAAAAAAAAAGCACAATTTTCTTCGTTTTAGTTTTGAAGTTAGAAAGAAAATGCTACAATTAAACGTAGGACTCGAAAGTAAACATGGGTTATTGATTGTGTCTGTTGGCTGACCTAGGACCGTTTCGGTTTTGCCGCGGACGATTATTATAGCCGTTATTTGCATAGAATGATTGATTAGTAGTAGCAGCAGTTCGCGGACGTCCTCTTTGTTTATGCGCCTCTTCTTGCTGTAAATCTTCTACTATTCCATTGCCAGAAGGAGGAGGTTGTTGCGGTAATGTTTGCGGTTGAGAGTTCGAGGGAAATGTTTGAAAATGTGGCGGCATAGGAATAGGTGGAGGCGGTCCAGACACGTAACTTTGGTTTGTAAATGTTTGACTTGGAATTTGTTCTGGGGGAGTATCTAACTCAGAATCCTAAAACGACAAAATTTAAAAAACAAACAATCTTTAGAATATTATCATAGGTACCTGCAGAAAATAGAAGCTTCCTGTACCAAGAACTTCCGTAATTGGTCGAGGTTGTTGCTGATAAAAGATCTGTTGCTCAGGCATCATGGGTTCCATAATGGGTTCGACAGTCTGAACAGTTTGAACAGTGTTAACGGATTCAATAGTCAATGGTTCTATGGCGGTCATGCTTTCCAATAATGGAATTGGTTCGTGGTTTAGAACTTTTGGAATGGGCATATCTGAGACCAGTTTGGTTTCAACTGATTCTACATACGCAGGCTCCTGAAATGCAATGAAATTAACCACAAATGAAAACGCAAGAGTTAAATAAACGTTAATAACCTGAGCCAAATCAAAATAGCCACATTCGTGGATTTTTCCAATGACATCTTTAATTTGACTGTAAGTTCCACCAAAAGCCTCCTTCGGCTTTCCATCAACTACGGCTAGTAAATGCTCTGCAGCTGCTTGGATTTGATTGCAAAACACTTGCGAATCCCCTGGCTCATGTTTCGGTGTTACAGCTGTATATAGATCATCTAATAACCTGAAATAGAATTGAAATAATTAGACTTATTAATTTTTATTACAAACTAACGAAGTTATAGATCACAAAGTTCAGGTTGCATTTATTGCAAGTTTATGCATTCTTTGTTTAAAAAGAAGATCATAGATGCATTCCTGTTTGTTTAAATCAATGAGTTATTAACAAGACATCACCTGTTTTTTAGTAACAAAACTGGTTTTCATTTTATATCACATCATTGAAAATTGTAAGTTGTGTTTAGTTTCATTTCTTTCCTATTTTGAACTCAAAAAGTCTTGAAAAGACGAAACCCTTTACTACTATGTAACAGATTATTTTTTTTTGCAAATTGAAACTTATCCAATCTTATTACTGATTTTAGTGCAGTTTGTTGCTCGTGATAATTGTTAAATTTTTAAGCGTAGCTTTTGGCAACCTATTGCTAAAAACAATTCATCATCACGACTCTGACGTCAATTATAACTTTAATTATCGTGCTATTTTTCTTCTTGTATTTATTTGATTACTATGACTTAATAATAATAATGTTTAATTCATATTTGAAAATTTCTTTGTAAAGGGAAAATTTTTATCTTCCTTCAATACCTTACCTACATTAAATGGTGGCAGCGGTGGGATTTCATATTAAAATTTAAAGAAATATAAAGTGAGAATATGGGTTATAGTAATTTTATTAAATTAAAATAATTACTAATTACATTCTCTCTTAACTTTGTATACCTAACCTTAATCACAATTTTTAAAGATGAATTTAGGATGCTGAGCTTAAAGCATTTGTGATGAGTTGATGACTTTTTTAATGTTCATCCCATTTCAGATTGCCTCTTTAATTTTACTTTTAAATTTTACTATTATTTTTATACCACATATACAGGGTGATTCTTGAATAGAAAAACAAAAATATACTTTCGAAAGAAGAGACTTCCCCACAGAACATGGGAAAATGTTATCGGGATTGGACGTCTAATGGCCATTTACACCAAACACTTAAACTGAGCTTAAATTTAAATAGTGTTTATAATGTGACATTACACGACATTGAGTAAGTCATATTCTAAGTGGCGCTTAAATTTAAGTCGAGTTTATTTGTTCGCTACAAACCAGGGTTACTAACGGTCATCTACAGGAAGCTTAGAATTTGTCGCACACTTATCCGTCATGTTACTTACGTCCTGTCAAAATACGGTCAGGATTAAACACATGGAAATGAACTAGTAACCGCCAATGATTTAGTATAGTTAGATACGTCATGCTGTAATGATCTGTTAAATCTAAGATAACCTCTGAAATGCAATGTTTCTGTTTACATATCCCATAGCGCCAGTGGCGGTTCATTCTTAAAGGGGGGGGGGGTCAAAATCGTTATGTACTATAAGGACGTTATTTAGATTTTAGACCAATCTCACATACGAATTTTCAGTTTCATAATGAGAATCATAATTCTACAATTTTTTTACAAACCTTTAAGTGAACATGTGACGCCCACGGTTTGTTTACAAACAGAATTACAACCAATTACAACTCCTTCCACGATGCACGTAGAAATGGACCAATCAGAAACTGTGTCCGCAGTAAATAAACACACAGGTTATGTTAGAGCCAAACATTGCCACCTTAAGGCATTTCTAATTGTACTATTTCATTGGTATTTGGTAACCGCTTATTTGTCCATCCCGTCATAGTTAATGTTTGCAATAATAGAGTCTGTTGAGGGATGGCATCGTGACGGATAAGTGTGCAGCATCCTTAACTGTTTGGATTATTTTGTTTGAAGTCATCTTAAAGCATTTGTGTATGAACGTGTACAGAACGCACACTATGAATTGCAAAATTATTCTGTTCAGATAATAACAACGATTCATCAACAGTGATTCATCCAATACATTCATTTGATACTGCATCTTAATAGGAATAATGTATTTTAAGCAGTTATTGTAACACTCATGTTTATTAATAAATACCGAAAGTTTCTCAATTTAATGAATGACGGAAGACTACTAGTGCATAAAGAATAAAATTTTCTGAGGAATCTACAATATAAGTTTTCCAACTTTCTGTCAGTCACTGTATAACATGTGCGGTGTTAAAATAAAGTATGCAGGTACAATTTTAATAATTTCATCTGAAATTAAACTTTTATAATTTTGTGTTAACACAAAATACATTTTACATAATCGATAGGTAATCTTACCTGGTATAGGATATACAGTGAGATAGTGTGATTTTTAATGATTGAGGATGATTTGAATACTGAACTGTTATTACGTTGGCAACACTCGGTTCTGTCACTCAACTTTGTCATTTTCTTGTGAGAATATTAACAGTAAAATAAAAAGAAGTAAAACATCAAAGTCGCGTCTGCGAAAAACGGTGTTCACTCTGAAATTTAACACTGAATAATCAATATTTGCTCGTCATAGGTCATAGGCCAAATTTAAAACGTGAAAGTCACAAAAAACTATGGCGCCAAATTCAAAGTATCCTGTATCAATAAAAATCATAGTATAATAAGCAATTATTGATAACAAGAAAATTAAAAGAAATAAGTATAGGGAATAAGTACTACTACCAATCGATGTAGAATTTGATTCCGTGACTACGTTTATCTCGCACGTTCAATCCGATTGAGATTTCAATCGATTAAAATAATAATGTTTGAATCCCGACATAAACAGATCTAATTTGTCACTTCAATCCGATCGAGAACTTAACTCAATCCGCCTGAAAACGGGCATTGAATTGACGAAGCCGCTTGAAAAATAGCGATATAAACACGGATTCAAATTATTATTGGTACTGGCTAACTTCATGTTACATAAACGTGTTGTAATATGAAATTACTAGCACTGTCATTAATTTATTTCTAAATTATCCATTTCAATTTAACATATTAAACACAAACTTACAGCTGATGGTTGATAATTGTCATTTATTGTCCGTTACAAGCATGTAATGCATAATCTAATGTTAAGTTAGCAACTCAATGCATTTCTTTTTACCATGTGGTTGTCTCTTTTTAGGATTGAAATAATATTTCAAGCGGATTGAGGTAGATGATCAAAAACAGTTCAGATTCACGAATCCGCTTGAAATCTCAATCGGATTGAACGTGCGAGATAAACGTAGTCTGTACCTCATGATTAAAAATATACAGGGTGTTCCATTTACGAAAATCGACTACTGGGCAGTTAAACATAATGAGGTTCATATTCAGTGTCCGTTATAAGAATTTGTGAATTTTTCAGGGATAATTAGGATATGATTTGCAAGTCTGAACATTATGTAAAACACATTGTGTATAACAGTTATGGAGCTTCGACTGTACTTTCAAACGACATTCCACTTGAATCTTGAAATTTGAAAGCGTCGTAAATGAAGGATCACCAAAGCAATTTGAAGAGATCTCAAAATTGGTTACATTTAGGTGTAGGGATGCCTTAACACTTTTTATTTAGAACAATGCGTAGAAACAGAATTTGCAATAAAAAGTATAGCATTCAATGGAATGCGCTATACTTTTTAAATGTAAAATAAGAAAGTTAACGGCGACTTCCAGTATAACCGAACGTGATATACTTAAGTGAAAATATTTTAATCTGAAAGATCACTTTCTTTTAGGTTATTGTAAAACCTTTTCATAGGCCACTTAACTTGGGACAGCCTGTACATTGTCTCTTGAAAAATTAATTAGGGCTCCTACTCCTTGTTCAATCTACTTTTAATCAACCCCTACTTACTAGGAGGCTCTGAAAATTTTATCCCAGCTAATCTATTAGTCACACCTGTCAAACTAAATGATACTTCTTATTTGCTTATGCAATCCTACGATCAATCCCTAATAAACTTAGGGTCGATTGCATAAAACATTTAAGTCAGGATTAAATTTAAGCCTAACTTAGAATGTGACACACTTTATGACGCTCAGAATATTGTGTGTCATATTCTAACTTAGGCTTAAATTTAATCCTGACTTAAATGTTTTTTGCAACCCAGAATTAGACGGTTAATGTTAACCGGTCCATTTGTTTGTCGTTTTTCAGGGCTACCTTACACAATTATTTGTATTAAAAGAAATAATTCAAATAGATCTAAAGATCTCAAAAAATATCGCAGGTGTAACTCATACTGAACAAAAATGAAAGTAACGAGTGTTCAATTAAAAAAAAAAAAAAAACGGTCTAGATAGCTGTGAAATTATTCTGAACGTATAGCATAGGGTTCTTCATAGGACTAGTGTCGTCTGCATTTCTAACTTCACTTTAACTCAAAGAAAACATTTTTTTTTAACTTAAATTTAGGCGAACGGTTAAGTTGAAATGTGGATGTTACTAAGTTATAACGAAATTATGTAATAATAAAAAAAGAAGTAAATGGCATTCATGTACGCTACGTTCACATCATCTCACGTTGATAATTTAAAAAATAAACATTTATTACTGTAACTTATAAAACTTTTTACAACAATTATAATAAATGCTGAAAGTGTCTACCTTCTTCTCGAAAACATTTCAAGGTTCTATGCTTAATTGCGTTTATCAGTTTTTTTTTAAGACAGGAGGAGATTCCTTCAGTTCTTGAATTTTATTAGCAATTCGCTGTCTTAGGTCATTTAAATCAGCAACTAATGTAGTAAATATGGAATTCTTCATGAAAGGCCACAACAAAAATCACAAACGATTACCTAAATCACAGGACCTCGGAGGTCAGGGAATTACAGTGTTCCGACTAATAATTCTGGACAAAAACTTCTTCAAAACACCTTGCCACAGAATACGTCCAATTTTTATCAATTTTGCACAGAAATTTACAAAATACACTGGCGTGCAATAAAATTGTGTACACCTTTAAAATCAAGTAACAGAGTTTTTACTAGAGCTGGCAACGGTTAACCGATTTTGGATATTCGCGGTGTACAGCATGACACTCATGCAAATAGAGTTGCATAACTTAAGGGTGAATCTAAATGAAAAAAATTTTTTCATGCAACTCTATTTGCATGAGTGACATGCTGTACACAGCAAATATCCAAAATCGGTTAACCGTTGCCAGCACTAGTTTTTACCTATTTTTGGCTTTGTAAATCGGTATTTTGTGAATTTTGACATACTATCAAAAATGTAGGTTATAAACTGAGAATTTAAGATTCTTGTTACGATTTATTTAAGTATGAATTTGCTATTAAAGTATCAGGAAACAAACACGGTGCATTTATTTTTATAAAATAGAATTTATGAATAAAGGAAATATAAAGTTGAATATTTTATCTCTTCTCCATCAGCTTCTAATACTCGATTCAATCTTTCAGGCATAATATGAAATAAGATTTCGCCAATAATTTTCATCCTGGCTTAATTCTTCCTTATCATGATTCAAGTAAAATAGAAAGCGTGACAGCTTCTGATCTTCCATCAATACTATTTTTTTGGCACTTGTCGAATTCTTTCAATCAGAATTTATAATTCTTCGACCTGCAGTTGACCATAATGCCGGAAGGTTTGTCACAAATAACGAGATCTCCTATTGTTTGAGATCGATTTTACCTCAAATGATTAAAGAGGGCTTCATCTTGCTCATGAGTTGAATTCTTTTAACGTCTGCTTTTCTACTTACACTTTCTTCCTCTATCTACATCTTCTGTGTTCGTGTAAGAGTGCTTTTATTTAGACCATAATTATTCGCCACTGCCCTTATTCGTTATGCATTTTCCAAGCGAGTATTAAAATTGATTCTGTTTATGTCAGTTCGGCCATTTTAGAAAACAACGTGACTCCGACACTTGACAATTTGAATAAGAAATTATCGCAAATCCGTTAGTTTACATGGTCAAATCAATAGTGTGTGAATCATTTCAAAATAATAAAAAAAGTATTATTATATTACCTAATTCAACAACAACAAAATTACAGTTAATAGGTAAACTGTCATTACGGTTTTTATCGTCTCCTGTAAAATGAGTAAAAGTGGAGTTACGACATTTGCGAATTAGGCTAGGTTCACATGCATTGCGGATACGCAAAATTTTTATTGCGGCTCGTTTCTAATTGGTTCATTTTGATTGAAATATACATAATGAACCAATTAGAAACGATCCGCAATAAAAATTTTGCGTATCCGCAATGCATGTGAACTTAGCTTTAGGGTAACGTTACGTTCCTGACAACAAAAGCGTGTCACAGCCTTCTTCACCGTTCTTTTTATTGAACGCTCGTTACTTTATTAAACCAAGAATTTAAGATATAGAAAAATATAGGACATGCGATTAAAAAAAAATAATTTTTGAAATAAAGTAATTACTGTTGTATTATGACTTATTTTGAGGATACAGTTTATTTTTAATTTTGAACATAAAACTGAGTGAGAAAATTTTATATCTGACAACAGACTTGAAATATACTTTGTGTTTAATGATATGATTTATTGTTTATAAACTTGCAGCTCACTGTCGCAGCACTCACAGCTGCCTCTAAATGTTAAATTACTGTGAACGACTAGGATCATTTATAAACAGCGAAGAGCAACAAAGTTATAAACAATCATAGTGATTCACAGTAATTTAACATTTATAAACAGCGAAGAGCAACAAAGTTATAAACAATCATAGTGATTCACAGTAATTTAACATTTAGGGGCCGCTGCAAACAGCGCAAAGTTTATAAATCCAGCTTAAGAGATGGGAGAAAAGTTAATTTTATCAAATTCTATGTACAAGCAATACAATGACAGTTAAATATTGTGTACTTCGACAAATAAGCAGAAAGTACTTTAAAGACAGGGTGAGCCAATAGTGCGTATTCGGAAGATAGCGTCTTTATTATTGCAAACTTTTAATAGTAGATTATACCACGAGTCAATAATGATAGCTATTATAGCGAGGAAAAGTATTTACGAACCGAGCGCGCAGTAACACTCCGAGGGAATAATAGCCATTATTGCGAGTAGTATACTCTACTTTATCTACGACTAAAATATAATGGAAGTATTATATGTGTGGTTTGTGAACAATAATGCCATGCAATATTCTCTTAGGGAATAATGACGAGGGATTAATAGTCATTATTCCCTCTTGCTCACCAATTACAAAATTTCTCTAATCAAATAATACCATGGCAACAAAATACACAAACTCAAAACTGTCATTGTTAAACGCGTAGTGTTTGTGAATTTGGACTGAAATTTTAGTCGTAGATAAAGTAGAGTATACTACTCGCAATAATGGCTATTATTCCCTCGGAGTGTTACTCCCTCGCGCTGCGCGCTCGGTTCGTAAATACTTTTCCTCGGGAATAATAGCTATCATTATTGACTCGTGGTATAATCTACTATTATCGACTAAAATTTCAGTACAAATTCACAAACACTACGCGTTTAATAATGACAGTTGTGAGTTTGTGTATTTTGTTGCCATGGTATTATTTGATTAGAGAAATTTTGTAATTGGTGAGCAAGAGGGAATAATAAGGGCTTTCTATTTAGCATTTAACTGAGCTGAGCCGAAGTGAGATAACTTACTTGTTTCACTTAAATCTCACTTGGATTTGCAGTGTCAAAAAGAACGCGATGCTCAGTTGTTAGTGAGTCTCAAGTCTCAATAACCTTAAAATGGCTAGCGATTTCATAAGTTCGTCAAAAATTAATGTTATCAGGATAAGTGCAAATAAATAATAAGTTTATCCTTTGTAGTATACAACATTTTTTATCATACCCTGATTACCCTGATCATTTAATATCCATTGGTCTCCTGTTGTATAATTTATTTGGGACATTTTTTATTATACTAGAACCACAGACTAGAACTTATGCAAATTTATCGTTCGCACGTATAACAGCACGTACTTAACCTTACTTTTTAAACCTTTATGTTTATAAAACCGTCATTCATAAAACGTTTTTCGTTTGGTAGTGTCTGATATTTTGATTCGTTTATCTTCACCCCACCATCAAACTGAGCCAAGTGAAGTACCTACCGAGGTTGTGCAGTTGGGGTAAGGGGGAGGTAAAAATCTCAGTTTGGCTCACTTCTTAACTTCCAAATAGAACAATACATTTTTTCTGAGCCGAAGTGAGGCAACTGAGATTAAGTGAGATTTTGCGTAAATAGAAAGCGCTTAATGACTATTAATCCCACGTCATTATTCCCTAAGAGAATATTGCATGGCATTATTGTTCACAAACCACACATATAATACTTCCATTATATTTTAGTCATAGATAAAATCTGTTTTCGCTATTACTTATGGTAAATGGGGTGAATAGTGGACTCTGGGGTAATACCGGCCACTTGATATTTCTAACTTGAAAACATTTTTTAAAATCGTACGCCACAATAGAGCTTCAACATTGCACATTAAACAGTTGGTAGCAATGTCAGCCACATAGTGGCAAATTAAAAGCGGTTAGATATAAAAATTAGTTTTAACATTGTTTGTTATTACAAATGGCAGATTTCAAAGATTTATATCTTTTGCAATTTTAACGAATAGTAAATCTTCCTATATAGCTTCATTTAGTACAGAATTTTATGTAGTTTCGTTTTCCTAACGTAGAACTTTCATAACTGATTCTACTCAAGTACAGTCGATTCGTATTCCGTACTTTACATATGGGGGTAATGACGGCCAATAGTTTGGGGGTCATGAGAGCCTGTCAATATTACCACAAAACCAATGTCATACGCAGATTTCAAATGTTGTATTTCTCTACAGACATGCAGGGTGTTCTGTGAGGAACTACCTATATTTGGAGAATGTATTCAGGGGACCAAAATAAACAAAAAAGGGCCTTATGAACATAAAGTCAATTTGCAACCGTTACCTAGGTATTCATGAAAGTATGTTTCAGCCACGTGAATTAATTAACAATGGAAAAACGTGTTGAGTTGTGTCGTTTGTGGACAATGGGCACATAAAGATTGCACAAATGAAACAAAAGCGTTTTAATTATGATTATTGTGAAGATAACATTTAATAAGAATTTAAACTTCTTTATTTTATGACAAAAAACTGTTATATTTTAAGCGGAGTAATAATAGCATCCGCCATTGGCCCCATCGAGTGGGTAACACTGGCCGGAACTTTTTTTTTTATCAGAAAATTTTTATTTTTGTAATTTTTATAATAAATGATAGACATCTTTTATTAGATAGATTTAGTAATAATACGAAAAACAAAAAATTCTGACAAGTAATTTCTAAAAAACCCTATGGGGTCGCCATTCACCTCACTTACCCTACATATGGTATAGGTGCATGATTTAAAATTAGTTACAATTGTATAGTGTGATTTGTGTGACTATGCCAAACCAAAGTTATGCTTTTTTAAGTGGAACATACTCTATATTGTGGCCCATATCGATTTGCCTTTAAGAGTAGATCAATTTATTATAAGGATATTCTATACCCAGAACTAATAGTTTTTGAGATATTGACATTTAAATTTAATGTAAAGTACAGTAGAGTCTCGATATAGTGAACATACCATATAGTGAACTATCCACTACAGTGAACACAAAAATATAGAGTGAATTGCACAAACAGTACATACATAGGGACTTCTTCGAAAGCGTGATAACGCGCTTATGTTTGGAGAAGCAAACAATATTAACAGTAGTAACATAATAGGGAGTTTTTGCAATTACGTTTCACGTGCCCGTCATCCTTTAACGTCAACTTTACCCGGTGTAGGAATTTAAGTAATTTACACTTTTAAAGTTTTTGCATCATATTACACGTAAACGTGAATGTGAATCAAGAAAGTAAATCATAGTATTTTGTCTTGTCAGATTTGGTTGCAGTCATTGTCATTTAATTTATGTATCAAATCTAAGTTTTGTGACTTTCGATAACATATTCCAACGCTTTGAAATGTCAAATTTCATAAATTGACCAGCCCGTCATTGCATACGTGATGAACTTAAGTTTCGCGTAGTCCATCATACAAAAAATGTGAACGTAAACGTTAAAACTGAATGTAACTAAGCAACTGGTCATTTACGTATACGTTTAATACGAAAACGTAATTGCAAAAACTCCCTGATAATAATAAATAAAGTAATAACCACACTATAAGTATCACTGTTATGTGTTTTTATCTGCACTCTAAACAGTGAACAACCTCGGTGGAGTGACAAAGCCGGTCATCAATTAGTTCACTGTATCGAGACTCTACTGTAGTACTTTTTGGTATTTAGTAAATCAGATGTTTATTATAATTAGCTTTTTAAACTGTACATACTGTATTACATAACCTGTCTGGATCAGAAAGTAGTATTCATTTTGAAAATATTCCTATTATTTTGTACGGGGTGATTCAAAACGCGGATGTTTATTTTACTCGGTTATTTTAAGTGGACCACCCATATATATAATTATTAAATTTAAATATAAGGTTCAGTACGTATTACACATCAAACTTACACACAGTAAGACCTTAAGTTCTAAAAACAGCATTTATTCTAGCTTCCAACTTTTTTTTTTGTTTATAATATCTTTGACTTTAATTAGAAAATCTATACTCAGTCTGTATGTAGTTGTTAATCTGTTAAAAATTATACTCATTTGTTTGTAACATAAAAAACGGTGTAATTAATTTTTATTTAAGCAACACTGCCTGATTGATTTAAATAATATTATGTAACACACACGCCAATATCCAAAAATAATAATAATAATAACAATTGATTAAAAACAATTAATTTAACAAAAGTTGTAAAAGTTGACCGTGACGTTCTTTACAAAATAAATTCTATGATGAAGAGATCGATTCTCAACATTTCTATATTAATTATTTTTAATCTTAAATCAATTGTAATTGTTATTATTATTATTATTATTGATATTGTTGTGTGTGTTGTGGTACGTAATCTTATTTAAACACAATCAGGCAGTGTTTCTTAAATAAAAAATTAACTCTACCGTTTTTTATGTTACAAATCAAATAAGTATAAGTTCTAACAGACTAACAACTACAAACGGACTAAGTACAGATTTTCTAATTAAAGTCAACGATATCATAAACAAAAAAACGTTGGAAGTTGGAATAAATGTTGCTTTTAGAACTTGAGGTCTTACTGTGTGTAGGTGTAACACCTACTGAATCTTATATTACTGCAAAGCTTATTCAAAGACGTATTAAATTTAATAATAATATATAGGGTGTTCCATTTAAAATAATCATGTAATCCACGTTTTGAATCACCTGTACAATAATAGGAATATTTTCAAATTGAATACTGTTTTCTGATCCAGACAGGTTATGTAATATTACTGTAAAATTTAAAAACTTAAAAACATCTCATCTATTAAGTACCAAGTACTACCATTTTTTACATTTAAATGTCAATATCTCAAAAACTATTACTTTTGGGTAGGTACAGGGTGACTACGCGAGAATTCCTACCCCCTTTAACTCTTTTATCTTTGATTTTAGGAAAAAGTGTTTAACACAAAACTTATAGGGACTAATTCAAAGTTTCTCTGTGTGCTCACGGAAAAACAATTGATGGTCGGATAAACGAAATATAAACTAAACTTAGGTTTTTTTTAATGAAACACCCTGTATATTATTACGTTTTTCGATTTTAAATTAAATTCTAATGGGACTACATATACAGAGATCGCCAGATAAGTCGGGCAATATGGGAAATTTTTTTATTATTGATTTCTCAGAAAAAAATATTCTTTATAAAAGTCCCTGCATCTTCCCACACTCAACATACACTTATCAAAATTTGAATACCTGTTGTCATATACCGAGGAGATCAAAATATTTGAAATCGACATAAGAGTAAAGTACCTTTTTATTTTTCAAAATACGCGAAAATATTATTTGGAAAAGCTATTCAGAAATGTTATGAGATCTCAAATATGAAATCATGGCAGCCTACGGTGAAAAAAGAAATTTTCCATATTTTTCAATTTTTCACGTATCAACGTGTGTAACGTAGAACTTTGAAAGTGTAAAGATGGACGTTTCTTCAGGTGTGATATTAATATACTCTGGAATTTCTTTTTCGCTCTTCTACCAACTAGAAATTATGATCAATAACATTCATACCATAAATCTTTAACTTTTTGTCCAATTTTTTTTTTTTCTTCCTAGACAACCGAGATTTCATATTTAAGATCTCAGAACAATTCTTAATAACTTTTTCAAATAATATTTACGCGTATTTTGAAAAATAAAGGTAGTTTACTCTTATGTCGATTTCAAATATTTTTATCTCCTCGGTATATGACAACAGGTATTCAAATTTTGATAAGTGTATGTTGAGTTTGGAAAGATGCAGGGACTTTTATGAAGAATAAATTTTTCTGAGAAATCAATGACAAAAAAATTCCCATATGGCCCGACTTGCCTGGCGATCACTGTATAATAAAACTCATAATGTAGAAGAAAGAAAAAAAGATAAAAGAAGTTGTAGAATTTGATACAGATATTCACAAAAACAATTGAGCGACGGATACCCAAAAAATAAACGAAATTTTATTTAAAGTTCATTTAAAGCCAAAACTTTCGTTTATTTTTTGGGTATCTGTCGCTATATTGTTTTTTGTGAATACATATCTGTAGCAAATTCTACAACTTCTTGTATCTTCTTTTATTTCTAAATTCACAAATAAAAAAATTAAATAGGAATTATTTTATAGACACCTTCTACATTATTAGTTTTATTATATACCGGGTGCCCGGATTTTGTAGGGACAACATACGTAACTTTTGTATTTGAAGAGATAGAGAGATGATTAAATGAGTTTGGTTTTGTTTTGCCAATAAAAATATTTAAATTACCATACAAATTAATTCAAACCGCATCTAAATATCTTAAGTAACAAAAAAGTTACGGCAAATAAAGGAAATTATGAAATTTTGTTTTTTTTTTATTTTAACCAAGTTGGCCATGACAAGTAAAATTTGAAAATGTATTCTCAATGAGCTCTTGAACCCGCACCTTTTTACTAATTTAACCATCTCTCTATCTCTTCGAATAAAAAAGTTACCCATGTTGTCCCTACGAAATCCGGGCACCGTGTATGTAGTCCCACTAGAATTTAATTTAGAATCGAAAAACGTAATAATATACAGGGTGTTCCATTTAAAAAAAACCTAACTTTAGTTTATATCCCGTTTATCCGGCCATCAATTGTTTTTCTGTGAGCAAACAGAGAAACTTTGAATTAGTCCCTATAAGTTTTGCATTAAACATTTCTTGCTAAAATAAAAAATAAAAGAGTTAAAGGGGGTAGGAATTCTCGCGTAGTCACTCTGTACATAGTACCCTTATAATAGATTGATCTACTCTTAAAGGCAAATCAATATGGGCCATAATATACAGTATGTTCCACTTAAAAAAATCATAACTTTGGTTTGGTTTGTGGTTGACACGAATCACCCTGTACGATTGTAACTAATTTTAAATCATGCAACTATACAATACGTAAATAACAGCGAAAACAGATTTTAAAAATTTGCAGTAATAAAGACGCTATTTTCCAAATACACACTATTGGCTCACCCTATATGTTAAAAAAAAACTTCAACAATAATTATTAAAGGCTGTTTTAGACTAGCCTATTTTCTTGGTTTAATTTCAATTTGTGCAGCAATTAACAAGTTCTATCTATCTGCAGCCCAGAAATTTCTTGTTCTAAATTTTTATTGTAAAAATTGAACCAAATCTTGTATAGAAATAGGCTAGTCTAAAATGGCCTTACATTATGGATTGACAAATAAAATCATTTCAAAAAAAAATTTAAACAGTAATAGAGTGAATATAATAGCTTTGTTCCAACCACACTCTGTGACGGTTTCGAAACCGTCATAATCAGTTGCCCACAGAAATAATGATCGATTTTGACAACTTTGTCAAGTGTAAAACTTTGATGAGTACATGCTTGTGACGGTTTCGAAACCGTAAATTGAATAAAAATGAAATAATTAAATTCTTACTTAAGGTCCGTTTCAGTAAGCGTTGCAGCTCCATTTCTACCATTTAAAAAATCATCCCTAATATTTTCTTGTCCCATTTGAGCTAATGCATCTTGAACCAGCAAGACTTCACGAACCTACGAACAGTTTGATACGGTGGCAAAGTTTTACTTTATGTTTGTTATACCTTGGCGAGTTCAGCCTGACTTCTCGCGAGAGCTTCCTTGCGCGCATGCTTTTTTGCTTCCTTTTCAGAAGCATTGGCAATACTTAGGAACTGTTTGCAGAGGTCTCGAGCAAACTCTAACGTCTGCACTACTTCATCATATTTAGCTACAGCAGTCTTTTGATCTTGATTCAGGTCTTTTCCGGAATTTTGTAGTTCACGATACGATTCGAGTTTAGCCTAAAAAAACACATTGTAACATCAAATCGATTCAAGGCCCATTACCGCCGAGATAAACTGCACCAGTGTTTCGCAATTACCTTTCGTTTCTCCAAATTTCTAATTTTATGTTCTATCGTGGTTATCGCCTGCCTCAAGGGAGTTACAGAGCTATCACCTATTGCATTTTCGTTATTAATTTGCTTGTCAATTTTGACGTTCGCCGCCGATGGCATTTTTATTTTGCGCACGTTATCGTGAAAAAGCAACTCGTCTCGTCCACAACGTGAATAAAATTATTAAATTTTGCTCAAAACGAAAGCAGCAAGACACACGAAGTAAGCTTACTGACGTTAGCAAACGATGTAATATCAAAAAGCCGACGAACGACGGAAACGTCAAAAATGTTTTTGGTTGGGTTAAGCAAGACCGGAAACATGGCAATGCAGATGACCCGGGAAATTCAAATGGAACAAATGCATTGAAACGTGTCATTGGCCGCGTTCAGGTAACCGCAGCGCTACAGCGCTTTAATAAAGCGGAAACCTTAACCCGTTTCAAATGGGACCCTGACATGATCCTGACAATGGCCGCGTTCAGACGACCACAGCAGCTAAGTTGTTTACTCAGCAATCGTTTGTGATTGGCTATTAACCTTAATGAGAAACAATCGCAAATGATTGCTGAGTAAACAACTCAGCTGCTGTGGTCGTCTGAACGCGGCCAATGAAAGTCAAATTAAACAACAGCATCAACGGACCATCAAGATGGACCAACCCGAGACTATCGATACCTAAAAGGCCGGAATCTTACGATTTTTGTAATGCATATGCAGGCTATTTATTGGTTTATGCTGTTTATTTCGTCAGTGTGTTTAGAGTCAATATTATTTTTAAAAAGGAAAGTTTTAAAACTTAAAGGTATGTAGGTATGATAGTTACTTTCTGGTTAAAAAAAATTAACCGTGAAAATTTCATTCCAACTAAGTAGTCTGGAGTCTGCATTAAACGCTTTTTGTAAAATTATCAATTAATAAACATTTCTAGCTTGAAAGAAGTTGGTTATTACCGTTAGTGCCGTATATCTCTGAATCTCTGTGTTAAAGTCGAGGTACATATGACGTCAGTAGGCCATATACAGGGTGACATTGAAAAAACACGTAGTACCAGCTAGTGTTGTAAAATAGCCAGCTATTTATATAAATAGCAAAAATAGCCGGATATTTTGCATTTGAAAATATCCGATATTTATTCGGATAAAAGAGAAACAAAAGTAGCAGATAACTAATATAATCGGCTATTTATTGACTTTTTATTCAATTTCGAGTACATTTATAACAGAAGAACCGGTTTTATTTGTTAATATTTTTTTTTCTTTACAATAATACTAAAATAAAATTAGTTATGTGGTAGAAGCAAGTAAATTGTTTCATTAAATTAAATTTCTTTCTCTTTAGATTTAAAAAACCACATAGCAATGTTACGTTTAATTGCCAATTACTTTTGCAACTACTGGTACTGGCCACAAAAAACTAACCTTAAATGAATTATTTGGCGGTAAATTTGAAATAATTAGTCACTCGACTATTAATATTTATAGCCGTGGATATACCGGCTGTTTCCTGAAAAATGTTCCATCCCATAGCGACGTTATTTATGATCCAATTTTAATGAATATAAAAATAAAACAAATGGCTTTAGATGTATTTTAAAATGACTCTAATTTCGATTTTTTCTAATGTTATCTTCAATATCTATCGATAGTCAACTTTTTTTTTCAAATGGCTGCCCATATTCTTTTACCTTTAATCTAGTAGAGCATTTTTTTCTAAATCGGATAAAGTATTCAAAATGATTATTTGGTGCGCAGTTAATTGTAAAAATTAATAAAATTATTATAAGCATGATTTTTGATGACAATTTAATAGATTTAGGGCCTGTTTACAGAAAATTTAATTGCAATCAAATTTTAATGACGTTGTTAATTTGACAGTTCGCAATGTAATTCTTATGGCAACTTAGTCGTGATTAGTTTAATTCGAAATTAAATATTTGATTTGCTTTCTGTAAATCCACCCCTAAAATAATAATAATAAACAATCAACAAACAATAAACGTATCAGACAAAATTATAAAAATTTACAAGTATTGCTCGAATTGACCACCACCTTGCTCAACACACAACTGGCACCTTCTCATCACGCCGCGGACCGCATTTAATAGGAGTAGTAAATTAGGAGGTATTTGGCGACAAGTATCAACGATCCTCTGTCTTAAAATCAACTCGTTTTCCGGGCTTGTTATGTACACACGATCTTTGAGATAACCCCACATCCAAAAATCGAGCGGTGTAAGATCCGGAGAACGGGCAGGCCATCGAATTGGCCCATCCGTTCCTATCCATCTTGCACCGAATTTGTTATTTAACCAATGGACAATTCTTCTTGCATTATGAGGAGCGGCTCCATCTTGTTGGAAAAAAATTTTGTTTAGTTCTGCCAAAGGTAATTCGTCCAAAAAATTTTCTTTGTCTACCGATAACAGTTGGTGATATTTTTCTCGATTAAGAGTACCATTTATGAAAACTGGCCTTATTAATTGATCTCCTAAAATACCGCACCACACATTCACACTAAATCTTCTTTGAAAATTGTTTTCAACGACGATTCTGGGATTTTGTTGGCTCCAGTATCGATGAATGCTTCTGTTGAAAATGCCATTTTTGGTAAATGTGCATTCGTCAGACCAAATAATTCTTCTGTATAAAAATCGATCGCGTTGTAGCATGTTTAAATAAGTGTTACAAAACAGCTCCCTCCGACCTCGATCATTTTCCTCTAATGCTTGTACTTTTTGAGGAATGTATGATTTGAATTTGTGCTTTTTTAGAATTGCGTGCACAGTTCGATTTGATTTGCCAATGTTACTCGCAATTTCTCGAGTTGATGTTCGCGGATTTTCTTGCACACGAAGAAGAACGTCTAACTCAACATTTTCATCAAATCTGCGCTGCTTTTGCTTTGGGATTTTAAACGCTCCATACTGCCTCAAATTTTCCTCAAGTCTTACGAACTTTCGAGAGTCAGGAGCGTCTCTATCAGGGAAACGCTGAATGTAAAGCCGCAGTGCTTGATTACGATTTTTATTACATTCGACATACACTTCGTACATATCAGTTAGTTGATTGTTGTCTACCATGACTGCTGGTATCGCTGTTTTGACAAGATTTTACAACGAATAATAATAACAATTAAAACTACAAATATCAAATAAATAAATATCCGGATATTATAATGGCTATTTTTTTACTCACAACACTTGTACCACGCGATAGAGGACCATAAAATAATAAAAAAAGGTCTTATACACTAATGTCCGATTGCTTTTTGTTTTCAAGATACAGGTTGCTAAAGTTTTAAAAACTTTTTTTAGAAAATTTATTTCTCTTCAATATCTCGTAACAAAAAAATCACTATTGGTCAACATGAGCTTTAAAAACAATTTCTTTAGAGCGAAGTACCATTGTTTTTCTTTGTTATGTTATTGTTTTTAAAGCTGATATCGACCAAGTAGCGATTTTTTTTTGTTATGAGACATTGAAGAGAAATAAATTTTCTACAATTTTTTTTTAAACTTTAACATCCTGTATCTTGAAAATAAAAGGCAATCGGACATTAGCGTATAAGACCTTTTTCCATGATTTCATGGTCCTCTATCGCGTGGTACCATGCATTGTAGTATTTTCAATGTCACCCAGTATACAATATTTCGGAAACTTAATATTTCGGAAACTGTTTGACGTATCCGATTGAAATTTGGTATGTGCCTTGGAGTCATATTAAGACCTACATTATTAATTTATATCATTTATTTATCTCCTTTTATTTTTGAGATCCAAGGCCAACTTGTGTTTTTTAAATGACAACCTCCTATTTTTTCCCTTCATTTAGTAGTCCATTTTAACCTCTAGGGCCGAGCAACGGTAGGGGAACAGTTCCACCACCCCTTATACTTCTCCGCAAGTGTTTCGCGCTTATTCCGGTTTAAATTGAAATCGGCACGCCTAGAACCAACGACGCGCAATTTAAGGTCTGTTTGGTAATATTACACGAGATAGCATTCGTGTAACGAGTGCAGTAACGTGAGTGTAGGAAGTGTACAGCGGTGAAGTTGGTGCTACCAAACTGCTTGAGTGTAGTTTGTGCGGTTTATTTTTCCACGTGTTATAATCGTTGAACTTTGTAAACAAAATAATTGTTTCAAAATAGAATTAAAATGCATTCATGGTAGTCTGTTTTAGTTGTAAACGCATCTGGCGAAAAAAAAAACGTTTGTAAACGAGTATTTTACGTTTTGAATTCATTTTGCATTTCCTTGTGAGATTTAGCAAAACATATCCACGTCCAATCGATCACACAATGACGTTTAATAATCTATTGCGCATGTCTACCCTATCTGCACTCGTTACTCTTTCTCCCGTGCTGGTGTAGTTTGTGTAACACGAAATACACTACACTAACATAACAAACGAGGTAGTGTAACTGCAATGAATAATACCAAACAGGTATTAAGAAAAAAGTGTACACTGGTTTGCACTAGTGCAGGATAACAAACACACCTATAATGTTTCGACGAGTGGCGAATATTTTCGACTGTTACAGTTGTTGCTTGGGGAGGGGATGAATTCACCACGACTCTCGTGCCCAGCATTGCTCTAAATGGTCATATAAAAATTTTGATACGTTACATAAGAAAATTTTTGAGAAAATTATGGTTGAATGTGAAAAAATTAAATTATAATAAATCTGCTAAAATTCAATAAAAATGTATATGTATGTATAGGTATAGGGAAGCCTTAACATTTTTTATTTATTTTATTTATTAAAATAATGTGTAGAATCAGAATTTGCAATAAAAAGTATAGCATTCCATTTAAAATAAGAAAGTTAACGGCGACTTCCAGTATAACCGGAAGTGATATAAAAGTAAAAATATTTTAATTTGAAAGATCGCTTTCCCTTAGGGCAGTGTACTAATTTTCAGAGTATTTGTATGTTCCCTTCCCCGAAAACTTTTAATAGGCCACCCCATTTGGGGTGCTTTCCAGGTAAGCGTTGGAGTAGCTCCGAGTTACTCCAGGAGCAGTTCCGCTGCGTTCCATGTACAATTACCTTTAGTTCTCGAACTGCTCGGAATATACCTACCCCCGTCCCCTGAAGTACCTACCTAAAATTTTGAACTCCAAGTTCTGAATGGAGGGGGAAGCGAAGTATTCACATGTTTGCTATAGTTGAGCTGCTGCAGTAAGAATTGAAAAAAATATTCCCATTAGCAAATGTCTTTGTAATAACACAGTTTAGTTATTTGTACTAGGATTCTAATTTGAACAGGTTAAAAGCGACATTAATTTTAATTTTTCAAATAACATATATTACTGTTTATCTGAAAATTCGGACATATGAAAGTAACGGAGCAAAACGAAGAACCCGTTCAGCCAGTTCTCAATTAGCTACATCATACATGAGCTACAAATTAGCGCTTCGCTACGTAGCAATAGTGGAATGTAAACGCTATCCTTGGCTGAACGCAGCCTGAGATGCAGCACCCATATTCAGTTACCACTTTGGACAAGAAACTACTGTTAGTATGATTCCCTTCTTAACTCGTTGGCTATCACAACGCATAGGTGGCATAGATTAATAAAGGACCAGTCCTTTATCCGGCCGGTCGCATTTGAAAAGTCTATTTCACGAAAACTCTCTACAGTGGCGGCTATGAAAATCCCTTGTTACCCTCGTCTTTATTGACATGCAATGGTAACAACGGCTAAATCAGCGGCGGCCGGTCCATCCGATTCAAGGGGGGCACACGACATACTTGCTAAGCACTTTCTCCGTTTATTATACACGAAGAGAGAGATGGAATGCTCTAGCCTTATCCTGTGCCCACTCTATTCGTATGCACTGACCCGCATTGACGGCTATCGTTGCAATTGCAATTGGTTGGTCGATAAATACAAAGACAAAAAAATATACAATGTGTACCAAAAAGTTTTATACAAATGGAGAAAATGTTTATCTTACGTTTCACAAAAAAAACTATTCTTTATAAAAAGCTCTGCATGACTTGTAGATCCATAATCAGGTACAAAATTTTTAAAAAATTGGCTGGAATACAGGTAAAATGAAAAATAATGATTTGGACGGAGAGCAAAATACGTTCAAACTGTAGTGGAGAGCAAAATGTTCAATGAAATTGTGATTAAATAGCAAAAAATTATGCACACTTGTAGATTATTGATATTCCCACATAAAAATTAAAAAATAAACACTTCAGCAATTGTTAGATAATTTTATAAAACGTTGATAACCTTCTTTATCAATTTTTAACTGGGAATATCAATAATCTACAAGTGTGGATAATTTCTTGCTATTTAATCACAATTTCAATGAACATTTTGCTCTCCACTATAGTTTGAACGTATTTTGCTCTCCGTCCAAATCATTATTTTTTATTTTCCCTGCATTCCAGCCAATTTTTTAAAAATTTTGTACCTGATTATGGATCTACAAGTCATGCAGAGCTTTTTATAAAGAATAGTTTTCTTTTGGGAAATGTAAGATAAACTTTTTCTCCATTTGTATAAAACTTTTTGGTACACGCTGTATATAATACATATTCAAAATGTACAGATGAAATAATGTCGCTAAAAATTCTTCATTTTAATATTGGCGCCGCTACGTCGCTATTAAAAAAAGTCATTACAAATAGCGACTATTCGCTACACCTGACAACAAACTTTCTAATAATCTATTTAATTAAATTTGAATTTTCATACCTCAGTACCAATTCTAAAAACAAATATTACTGACGCCTTAAACAGTACATTAAATTAATAGTAGTTTAAACTTTAGAACTAACAAGTAAATGACGGTATTTTTTAACGTAGTTTATTCGATAAGACGTAGTAAATATAAAAAAATGGCGTAAGTTTTTAATTGGTTTTTAACGTAGTATTTTGTTCTATTTACTACTTTCGAACCCTGGAAAACACTAATAACGTTTTCGATTCACCTGCACTGGTTGCACTCAGCACTCAGCATTTGCATATTGCTTTAACCTCATGTAATAAAACGAGATGAAGATATTCTGAGTGCACACTAGTGCAGTCAATCGAGAACGCTATAAATTTTTGTTTAAATGGAAAGGTATTTTCCATTTATATAAAGAAAGATAAGATATAAAGGTATATAGATAAAGAAAGAAACAAACATTTTGAAGTGCTTTATAAATCTCCTATTTATTTCGTGCTCTATAAAAAACATTTTTTTTTATTATGTTATACAAATACTTTAAAATACAAGCACATATTGATTTCTTACAGGATAAAATCTCAAATGCACAGCATATATGTACAGGTATGATCAATCAATGGAAAACAGTCTTAATTAATATAAAGAATCTAAATTAATTTCATTTACTTTTAAAATAATTGCAACACGTATATATATAAACTTTAATAAACAAAGTAATCTTGTTATTTAAATATGTATTATATACATAGGTATTCATTTTTATTCACGACACCGGAATTGCTGAATTTTTGGGTTCCTGATATTGTAAGTATAAACTGTCCACTTCACCCCAGGTACTACGCACTTCCAAAAACAGCTACAAACAAAAATAATTAAAATCGTTGATTAGCGATTAAACAGTGCGAGTCTCACCTGGTTTAACCAATTGTCATCGGCCAAGAATTCGTTCAGTATACATGTGGTGTCCTTGTGAGGGTCAGCTGTGCGTTTTATTGTAACTCTCTTAGCGCATTCTATATACAACAGGTATTTTTGATGGGTGATCTTGTTGAACAACTGAACTCTATTTGCACATAATCGACACATTAAGAAATTCTGTTAAAAAAATTACTCATTTTGATTAAAAGCCAAAACAGATTGACAATACATAGTTCATAAATAATGTGTAGGTACAATTGTTTTTCTTTTTAATTTTAGGAAATTAACACAACTCATTTCGTCTATAAAGACATATTTATGTGATGTATGTATATAATAATATAAATAGAATAAATGTATCCAGGGCCTAATAAAAATGAATGTATAAAAATCGGTAAAAATACAGGAAGAACTGTATAAAATGCAAATGTTTTAAATTTAAAACAGACAAAACCGATTGTTGTCACCTATAAACGGCAACGTCATTAGATTTTTAAACAAAAGTTTGATTTCTTTAATTACCTTTTCGCTTACTATATGTGGATCTGGTTGGCAGCCTTCCAATGTTGTAGAATTATACGGCTGACCGTACATCAGAACCTGAACTGAAACCTCAGTTGATGAACAAGCTGCACAAAATTTATTCGCAGCATCAAAAATACTGAGCTCTCGGATAATGTTAAAACAAGGCCACGTATTGACGGCTACCAGGACGGGATGAGGCCACCTTAGTACGCACAGAAGTTTTCGTTTTTTAGAACTCGTTATTTCATCGATAGATTTCACACGTGATAAAAAATAATCGTCTAAAATTTAATGCAGGACTAAGTTATTCGATGGCTCAATTCCAAACAGAAGCAAGTGTACCTTGCTCTTGAATTATTTCCTTTAGGAAATTACTGTCCAAGGCTTGAGAGATAAGTGCTTGAATGTAAACCTCAAAACTGTCCTGATAAATCTCGTTTTCCTCAATATTTTTTTCCAGAAATTCATAATCCACGACTGTCATTTCATTCTTTAAGAACTCCACCACAGTCTCCAAACGGCTTTGAGATCGATATTTTACAGGAACTGTTACGTACTGTCTTTTACTTTCTGGGGTCCAAGATATAAACTAAAAACAAAAAGGATTAATCAAGAACATACGCTACAATACATGAAATTTTTACAGTCGATATATTTCTATATAACGTCTGACCATTTTGTTCAAAAGGTTCATACTTTTGCAGTAAACTTTTACCATCTACCCTCCATATTGCGGGCCATTCTTCTTTCAATTCAGATTTTATAACAACGAACTGTAAGTAAGAAGAAATAAAACAGATTTTCAATCGCATGATACTTTTTTTTAAAAAAAGATTAAAACAATAAAATTAACCCTAATGTTGTCTTTTATCTCTGTAAACATCACACACAAGAGCAGTAAATAAACATGCTTCTTAGGCGGTTTGTAACCTATAATATTATTGGATTAAGAAATGTTAAATGAAACTATGAAACATTAACAAAACTTCAAATTTTATAACAATTAATTAATTAGTACGTGTGTGTGTACACTAACTCCCTCGCTGAACAATAATGATAAAGTTCCGATCTCTACTTATTAGTGACAGACATACCTTAAACAAGCCATCTTCGGGCAAGTTAGCAGGCAAACTCCTGTCCAGCACCATTTGTGAGCAAGCATTATTTTCCAGTGATTGCACATTAGAAAATCTTTGAGTTTCCTTCTTATCTAAAAAAAAAAGAAAAGAAAAAGTCAATCATGCCACGTGTGTGGTAGACGTCATATCTGTACTTTTTTGCCTTTTAGTTTCTTCAATTGATTGACTATCTGTATCCTCATCAAGTGGCTCTTCAGACGTCATTGCAGTCTTCTTTCGACCAGCTTTAATATGAAATAAAATTAAGAATGTTGACATTTCGAAATAATTAAATTAAAATATTATGTATGCACAGATTTCAGTCTGTTCCAACTAGTGATAATACTAGTAATACTTGGTCACATTCCTGTCTTGGGCGTGCAACAATCACTCTAATTAGCTACATGTAGACGGAAATTAGAAAAACAAGGACAATATTGCCAAGAAAATGAAAATAATGAAGACGAAGTAGAGGAGCAAGGAGAGGAAGATCGGGAACATTTTCCTCTACTGGAAGGATCCCACCACTGCCACCAAAGGTAGCCCGAAATAAATAAAATATCCTCAATATTTCATAGGGCCAGTTGTACAAAGTAGGTTTAAACTGACGCTCAAATGAACCAGGTTCAAAGTAAACAAATTCGCATAGGATCTTAATGACATAATGCATTCATAAATAAAATTTGATGCGATTTTGTTCACTTTGAACCTGGTTTAGTTGAGCGTCAGTTTAAACCCACTTTGTACAACTGGCCCATAGTAGTTTATGTAACGTTTATTTTAGATTTTCTTACATTAATTAATTAACACATATTTTTAGCCATCACTATGTAACCAGTGGTACACCACCCGATATGTTGTTTTCAAAAGCCGCTGCATTGCACTTCCTCTTTGAAAGGCTTCCTCCTGGAAGCTCAGGAATTGACTCTGTCTTCACAAAACTAGTCTTAAAAATATTCAGGGTTCCCACTTTATTTTCACTAAAAAAATTTCCTGACTTCCAGGTTTTCCCCGACTTTTCCTATAACTTTTCCAGTAATTCTTCAAATGTTCAAATTCTTCAAGTGTTCCTTTAAATACAGGGTGCTGATAAAGTCCCGCAACAAGCCCATAATTTGTTTATTTAATGTTTTTTCGCAAAATCCTGAAACAGGTAAATTTTTAATTTTAAAAAGACACCTTTTAGTGCAAAAATCTTTTCTCGATCGGAATTTGTTTTTCTGCTGTGACGTCATCATTAATTTTTTTAAATGGCAACCCTAACTTTTTTATGCAGATTTTGATAGACATTCTTGTCAGCAAAAGAATAATGTAAAAAAGTTAGTACTTTCCACAACAAATTTTTCGAAAAAATAGACATTACAATTCAAAAATACTATATTTTATTTTATTTTAATGATTATCTTCAAATTGAAAACAAAAAGAAGTAAAAATTAACGAAAATATTGAAGCTGTTCTCCAGGAACCCATTGTTGAGGTTTTCATTGCAGCAAAACATAAATTTTTCAAAAAGATTCCAAACGATGGTCTGGACTATGTCTATTTTTTTTTTCGAAAAAGTTGTTGCTTAAGGTACTATTTTTTATATCACCATTTTGCTGACGAGAAGGACTATCAAAATCTGCATAAAAAAGTTAGGGTTGCCATTTAAAAAGATTAATGATGACGTCACAGCGGAGACACAAATGTCGATCGAGAAAAGATTTTTACACTAAAAGGTGTTTTTTTAAAATTAAAAATTTACCTGTTTCAGGATTTTGCGTAAAAACATTAAATAAACAAGTTATGAGCTTGTTGTGGGACTTTATCCGCACCCTATACAACCTTTTAATCACTTCAAACAAAATGTAAGGCCCATAATATTTCAGCTTCCATCACTTTTTCACTTAAATTGAATTCCCGCATAGTAGAGTTTTTTCATAAATGTTGATCAGTATTTAAAATTTCTACTTCTTCAATAGCAGAGTTCTTATTTGGTTTATAACTTTTGTCATTTACTGTACAGTTTTTAGTGACGTATTGTAAAAAATTGAATGCACAAATCGTTTCACTTTTAGCTTTAATTCGTTTTTGATGATCTGCTCCTTTTTCATGGCTGGTTTTTTTTTATCTGTGGTGGTTGCCCAACGGGGTCCTAAGTCAAAGACTTGTCAGGACCTCAAGAGCGAGAGTATATTTGAGTGTGTGTAAAGTGTTCCATGGCTTTGTTACTTCCAACCTTCTCACCGTTTAAGGGGAAGCAATGTCGAATTTTATTCCCAACACTGAAGGGTGCCTGAAGTCTATACCGACCACCCCCGAGAAAAACCCCGAGTGCGGTTCGAACCGACAACCATGCAATTGCAAGGCCGGTCCTCTTATCACTGGACCGATCAGGCGTTAATGCCTGTTTTCCCATATTACTTAATGAAAAGCTTTTATTGCATATAACACAATGACAGGAAAACAGGCCTCCATTTACAGGTTTAAAAATTCACAAAGTATTTACATTGGAATTAATCCAATCCGGATTGAACAGTCCTTTTTTTTTGACGTCTAGAAAAATTTTGCATTAAGTACATATCTATAAATTACATTGCTGAGTTGGTCAATAATTGAATTAAAATGCCTGAAAAAGTAGTTGAAGTGTTTTGAGTAATTGAATTAAAACATTTCAAGTACTTTTAATGCATGGTTTCAATTATTTTATTAAAATGCCCTATATTTGAAATATTTCACCTTATTTCAATTACTTTTCAGTAATTGAATTACATAGTACAGTCGAACCTCCATAACTCGAATCTCAAGGGGCCGGAAAATTACTTCGAATTATGGAAATTTCGAGTTAAAGAAAGAGATTTCAGTTATACACAATGTGCAGGGACATCAGTAAACTTCGACTTATAGAGAGTTTCGAGTTATAGAGGTGCGACTGTATTTTAAATATGTTTTTTCGTAAATGGTGTGAAAAAATATATTAGCTTCTTTGTTACAATTACATTACTAGTTTTTAACAAAAAATTGCAGTGACATTTTAATGATGTTAAAATTACGCTTTGGGGGTGTTACAATTACACTTTTATTTTTTCTTTAACTATCAATAAGTGCTATCTTTTCATTTTTAGGTGAGAATGACATAAAAGTATAACAGAATGCTTTTGGAACTTTTTCACACCGCTTTGTTGTTGAAATAATATTTTTCTCCTAAAATGAATTACATGTTCACCGGTTCGGAAACATTTCAACACACAAATATGTTAAATTTATCTTCAACACCGTAAAAGTGTAATATTTCTCTGTTTCGTATATTCAAAATTTTTAACTACTATGCAAGTAGTTAAACAAACATCAAAAAGAGTTACTTTGACAAAATAAAAGAATGGTTTTCACTACATTAGGTGAAATTTTCACTCTTTTGGTATAACGTTTAACTACTTACTCCTTAAACTCCGCAAAATTTTTATCTGTGCGCCACCATTACACGCCACACTTTTTTAATGAATAAACGGACTGTGCGCAAAGGAAGACGCATTAGATGTAACGTGATGGAGAGCGCTGCACGGGCTACGTTGAGGATTTTAAAAATATTTTACGGAAAGAAGGCACATTCATTTGGTTAAATGCAAAAATAAATATTTCACACAATAAAACAATTTGATTTTTAAGTATTATAAATTCAAATTTCCAGGTCTTCAATTAATTTCACTGACTTTTGTATTAAAACGTACAAATTCCCTGACTTTTCCTGACATTATGAACCTTTTCTCAATTCCTTGACTTTTCCCAGTTTGCCAGGTTTTCCCGGTGAGTGGGAACCCTGAATACAGTTAGACGTTTCAGAATAGTTATTCTGTATGTTGCTCTGCATATGAACTCGTTTTCTTCCTCCCAATGCTGTCGCTTTGTACGATCTTTTACTTGCGTGTTTTTATGTGTGCTTTCTTCTTTCTCTTTAGTTCTGACAATAGAATATCATCGTCACTATCCCATACCTGCGACATTATTCATTCGTTTTATTTATCGTTTTTATATTCTCAGTTTCTCTCTTTTTATTTCAGATTTTATTATATTTATTTATATCGATAATGGTTACTTTGTGACCGGACTTTTCTTTGATTTGTCACGAACTTTTGACTGCCTGGACGTACCATTTATATGTGATAAATTGTATGCAGTAGGAATAAGAGGTATAGTACTCAACTGGATGCGATCATTTCTCACTGCTCGTAAATTATGAAGAATTATGAAAATATAAAGAATTTTATGGGCAATCTAAATTTGGTTTCATATATAGGGCATACCATTTGAAATAAAAAAGTTGTGTCCGGCACCAGTGTTTTGATTCACTCTGTATAGATGAAAATAATTTTGTATTGTAGACCTCTTAAACTAAAAAAGAAATTGTGTTGAAAATTTTTTTGTATCTTCAGTAGTTATGGAGGTATGGCCCGAGAACACACTGTTGGGACACCCTGTATATACAAGTGCATATTATACGTAAGACAAAATCTTGATAAACATTCAAGAAATTCAGATTTCCTATGAAACGCGGTTTGCGGATATGTTATCTGTAAAAAAGACACCGGACGAAACAGTATCAGAGTTCACCGTCCTATATGGGATCCAAATTTTATAACAGGCTTCCAATGTCATTAAAAATGTAAACTTATAAGACATTTAAAAGTTGTTTAAAGGAATTACTAATAAATAAAGGCTATTACACAATATCTGAATTTCTGGCGGACGATCTGTTTTAGTTTACTTAATTCTTACTGCCATGTTCCCAAATGTTTGCACACAAGACTTGTGCCATATCATGTCCAAATGATCAGCGGCATTAATAAACTATTATTATTAATTATTATTATTATTAATCAGTTCTTATAGGGAATCTTCGTCCTCGCTCTCCCAAGATTTCATTTCGCTTGCTTCAGTTTTAATTCTGTTTGACATATTTCCTTTATCAGTTCCTTTTTCTTTCTTCTTTCACCCTTTTTATTATTTCCTCCTGCTAATAATGGAATTTGATTTTCATTATTCCTCTCTTGTGCGAGTCTTTTTTTTTTTGTGGTCTTCCAAGTAAGTATCTTTTATTTTCATCGTTATTACCATTTATGTGTTCCTCCCTGCTATGTTTATATTTTTATATGTTCTTGTCGTCGAATTTTGCACCAATTTTATTCAAATCTATCATACCTTCAAAAACTTGTAATGCGCCCCCCAATTACTCGGTTAGTGATTAATTCTGACAAGTAAAACAGACTATAATATTGTATAAACAAATAATAAATATGTACCAACAAAACCCCACTTAAGATTTATGGCCGATTTTAAATAACTGGGCCGACCGTACGGTCTGGGAGGTTCAAAAGGTCACCCAACTTTACTACGTCACGTGCATGTACTCTTAAGGCTGTCGCACATACGAGCACTGCGACCTAAAGCGAGCCAAAGCGCGGCGGAGCTCCCCATTAGATATGCATTACTTGGTCGCGCAGCTCCACTCCGCCGCACGTCGCATAAGTATACGCACTATCATAAGAATAAGGAAAAAGATACTTTGGGAGCCGCGCCGCTCTATGTCTGCTTCAGCCTTTAGCCGTACTTGCCAGCCGGCCGCTACCTACGGCGTACCTAACGGTCCACCGCCTGTGTTACAGACAAAAGGATTAGTTTACTGACTACTTCTGTTTATAGTTGAACGACTCTCCGAAGGACCCGATATATCGAATAATACCTTTAATTAGGGCTTACGTGATCGTCGTGCTAACCTGGTTCTTTTGTTTGGTGGAACAATATAATAATTCTTTACAACAAGGACTTTGGCAATTTAATAATGAAACGCAACAATTAAATTTAATTAATTATTTATTGAAAAAAAAGAGGAAAAAAAGGGAGAAAACTCCTTGTCTCCACCTCTGTGGGATCGGAGACCTTGAGCGGAAAACCCTTACGTTGGAATCAATACAAATAAACAACAATTACGATTCACAGAAAGTACAGTGTAATTCGTTTAACAGATTTCACTTTCGAATATCGGCGCGATCTATTTTCTTTCGATTCACACCGTTGGTGGTATAATGGTTACACAGATGTTTGTTGGAGAGCTCTGCTCCTCACCTAGAGTAATAATTAATTGAGTTCCAAATGAGTTTGAGTCTTGGTACAGTGTTCGTCACGGATTGTAACCAAAGGCTTGTTCTATTTAATAAACCAACGCACAAGGTGTCTCAGTAGGACTACAGTGTACTTAATTAATGGAGTTAATTAATGAATTGATCAGATATTTTGGGTGAAGTTTGTGATACATATGCCGCCTTCAGCGATCAATCTGCAAGTAAATCAGTAGCAATCACCTGTTTTTCAGGGGCTCCCTTGGGAGTTGTTGTTTTAACCCTATCTCTAGCTAACCTGATTAATAAAGTGCGTGTAGTGAGCCGATACTACTTCTACCACGGGTGCGTTTCGTTTGCGCGCTCACACGCTTTAATCGCTCACGCTTACAAGCGCTATTTTCTGTTTTCCATTTGGCGTTCAATCGCTTAAGTTGTTATAAGCAAAGGTGTTTCTTTTGACTACTGTTTGCACAACGAATTCACAACCTTAAAAATATAACTTCAGTGGTGACATTCCAAAGTGTAACGTTTGTTTATAACATGTTTTTATAACCTGACTATGATCAGCTGATCTCCTCATACGTTCCGTTTGGAAAATAAGCGCTTACGCTTTTGCTGCCCTACTTCGATAGAATAAGCGATCGTGAGCGAAGACTATGACGTCATAATGACGTTGCTACTTCGTCATCTAGCGTTTTGTGAGCGTTTACAAAGCTAAAGGGAATGGTTTAAGCACTGCTTAGCAATCATCGCTTTTATTTTTAAAACAATTTAGCGACCGCTTCAAACTCCAACATTTGGAGTTGGCGTTGGTTGGGTAAGTGCTTTAAGATGCTTTAGTCATAATCAACTGATGCTACTAGTTCATTTGACGTTTTGGTATAAGAAAAGACATACCGCGTTTCTTGCTATCTCAAGTCATTTCCAACTCCTAACGTGAGAGTTTTTGATACTATCTAAATTTGCTTGACTTTTAATTTCTGTTTTCACTTCATCTTTCGCAGACACGTGTGCACTCTCGCCCATTTTCTATTTCCGGCTTTCACCAGTGGATCGTTTAATGCATAAACTGTTTGTGGCAGCAATTGCATCCGGTAATGTTTCAAGGTTATGACTATGACGTGCTGAATGAATTGCTTTAATAATAGTTTCTCGCTTGCCGTCTCATTATGACAAACAAATGCACAATTACAGAGGTAGCAGAGAATGCTGTAATCAATTCCTCTGGCTTAAAAAGTTGTTAAGGACTTCACATGCATCGGTCCAGTTCGCGCTCTGCGTTGACGATAAATCTGATAAGTCTGTTTTGCTGAACTTCCAAAAAACAAAACGTCTTTTTTCATCCTGTCCTTTAAACTGAGCAAATGCATTAAAACATCTAGCCATTCTGGTACAGAAACGCGAACAAGTAGGATATTTTCTTTCATTGGTATAGATCCCACCATTGCCACCAAATGTAGCATGTCCAAAATAAATAGAATTCTCCACAATATTGCATAATAACGTTTAATATATATTTTCTCACATTAATTAGTTGACACATAATATTAAATGCATCCTCTTTTAGCCGTCCCTTTGGAACCAGTGCTACACAACCCGATATATTGTTTTCAAAATGCGCTACAATTACATATTTTTATTTATTATTTACAGAACGAATTTTATTTTTGTTTTTTTTTTAATGTAGCCTAAAGCTAGGGTTTCCTAGGACAGTCGGCCGAGCTGACATTCGCTCTAACCAAAAAAGGGAAATTAAATGAATATGGTTTCCTAGAGTTCACTCGCCTCTTTTTGTTTTTGGTTAGAGTGAACGTCGGTGGTCCTACTAGAAAGCCCTAGCTTAACTAACCTGGTCTTCCTCTTTTTCCTTTTTTCACAAGTGGCTTCACCGTATCACCTTCAGAACCTTCTTTCCCTTGGGGCGTCCAATCTGGACTTGATTCAGAATCAGTTGTTTCTTCAATTTTTTTAGTCGTCTCAACTGGTTGACCGTCTTTGTTTTCCACGTGTTTCTCCTTAGATGCCGTAGCATCAGAATCTTGAACAATCTTCCTTCGACCAGCTTTAATATAACAAAATAATAAAACACGTTGGAATTCCAAAAATTAATGAACGACTTCAGTACGAACCTCTCTTTCCTTTCTTCGTAGATGGTTTTGCTACATCATATTCGGAATTTTCGTTTGTCTGAGGTGTCCAATCAGTGTCTGAATTAGAATCTGACATATCATCAGTTCTTTTAGTTTCAACAGATTGACTGTCTGAATCTTCGTCTTCTGGATATTCAGATGTTGTGGTAACAGAATTTTGAACAACTTTCCTCTGACCAGCTTTAAAAACGAACAAAATTAAAGAGGTTAAATTTTGAAAATTAGTTGTAACTTCAGCACTAACCGAGTCTTTTTCCTTTTTTCACAGCTGGCTTCACCGTATCGTCTTCAGAATCTCCTTTTCCCTGGAGTGGCCAAGTCAGTTCTGAATCAGAATCACTCGCTTTTTCATTTTCTTTATTGATTTCATTTTCTTTATTGATTTCAGTTGGTTGACTGTTCGTGTCTTCAATACGTGGCTCTTCAGATGCCTTGGCAATGGAATTTTCAACAGTTTTCCTTTGACCAGCTTGAACAAGAAACAAAATTAAAGAAGTTGAAATTTGTTAAAATTCCAAAGTAATTTCAGCACAAACCGGGTCTTCCTCTTTTTCCTTTTTTCACAGCTGGCTTCACTGAATCATCTTCAGAATCTTCTTTTGCCTGGGGTGTGTCAGCCAATTCTGAATCGGAATCACTAGATTCTTCGTTTTTCTTAGTTATTTCAATTGATTCACTGTTGGTATCTTCAATACCTGGCTCTTCAGATTCCTTGGTAGGAGAATTTTGAACAGTCTTCCTTCGACCGGCTTCGATGTGAAACAAAATTTAGACAATTTCAAAATAATAAAATAATCAATTTTAAATTTCGTTAAAATCTCAATACTAACCTGGTCTTCCTCTTTTTCTTTTCTTTATAGATGATTTAACTACATCATCTTCCGCGACTTCTTTCACCTGAGGTGTCCAAGCTGGATCTGAATCGGAATCAGACGTTCCTCCTGTTTCATCATCACTTGCCATTAACCGCTTAATGATGCACTTTTCTTTCGCCGCCCTTTTAGAGGATTCTCGTCGAGGAACTGTCACTTTTTTAAAATTGGTTAGAATAAATATGGACATATTTAGGGCCGGTATTATAAAAGCAAGTTAGCCTTAATTTAACTATCGGTTTATTCCCATGGTAACAATTATGGACACAATTGTTGTTATGGCAATAAACTGGGATTTAAAGTTAACTTGCTTTTATAACACCGGGCTTTAAATAACTAACTTATTATATGGTTATTACTAAAGCATTTATAGCAACTGATACTTTTTCTAGTTGATTTCACAAATGCTCAGAATCGGAATTCAATCCTGCTGATAAAGAAATTCAAGGGAAAACGAAATTATTAAAGCACAATATTAATATTTCACACACAAAATCAATCTCGTCAACCTGATGAAAATAGGGAAAGTCAATTCTTCACAAAGAAAATTTTGACATTTCGAATACCAGCGCTGCTCTACTCAATAAACCTGAAGTTATTGAAATTGACTGCATTTTGAATTGAGTTTCAATATACCTAACTCAAAAAATTTCACAACCTATACCCAACTATGAATTTTAAACCCTTACAGCCAGAAGAAAGACAAATCATTTTAGGTAATCGCTTGAACTGAAAAAATGTATGAAGAAGAAATCGAAATTCTAACCAATTATTTCAGATAAAACGATGACTTTTTCTACCAGATTCATTGTACAAGAATAGACAGACAAGCATAAAACTCAGCTCTACTGTTATTGTATTGTATTTTTTAATTATGTCCTGTAACGACAACCAGAATTTATTATTCTATTATTATAATTAAAGCTGGTTCTTGTCCGATGAAAATTGTATCACAAACTCTTTTAAACGGACACTAAATGGCACACAAACACTTAATATTTTAATATTTTTCACTTCTGACGAAGCTGTCGAACGACTGCGAAAGTGTTTGTGCGCCATTTAGTGTCCGTTTAAAAGAGTTTGTGATATCTATTATTATAGAAGACAAAACACAAATTATTAAAAGTTTAACAAAATTCAAATTTATAGTGCACCGACTGTCAATTGTTCCTCGTTTCACCCGTAAATAAGCATTACATATTTTTACAACTTTGAATAATATAAGCGGTTTTAATTAATTTCTTAGTTAATTCGTACGAGTATCGCATTGCTTTTTAATCAGCTGGTTAACGATCCATCTGTTATGTGTCAAGGTCAAATTTTACAGCTTTGTTGACTGATGGATCAATTCTGCTCATATCTGTAAGGACCGTAAGATCTCTAAGCCTGTCCAAAAGTAGAATTCTGAAATTCTCAGTATGATACGATTTCCTGTAAGTCTCTAAGATAATATTATAGAGATTTACGAATAATCTTAGAGGCCTAGGAGAAATCGTATATTAGAGAAAACTTAAAAATTGCATATTTTAATAATTGAGGTTATAGGCTCACAGATCTTACGATTCTTACAGATATAATCAGAATCGACCCATACATCTCATAAAACGTTTATGATACACTTACAACTGTGATGCCCGGTTGTACCAACTTTTTAAGCAGACCTTAAATTTAAGTGACATTATTTATAGATTTAACAAAATGTTAGTCACATTCTAATTGATACTTAAGTTGAAGTTTAAATGTCAATCAGAACGTATTTGACATTATGCTGACCCTACGTAAATGTTACATCTAAACATAATTTAAATTTAAGCTCTGCTTAAAAAGTTGGTGCAACCGGACATTAATGTGGCATTTTAATCTATACCAGAATAAATTGTGAGTTAAATTTAACCTGTGTTTATGGAACTGGACCTATACAGAGTGTCCGTTTTTCGAGCCTAATTTAATCATTAAAATGATCCCGTTTCATTTACAAATACATACATACACCGTGACTTTGAGGTAAATGTAAATGAAATACTTTTTCGTTTGAGAAATTAGAGTTATAAATCCATTTCTTAGTTATTTGTTATCACTGTAGGCCGTGATTTTAAGTTAGTTGGCTTTCATTTTCAATAAGACAAATTCATTTGGTATCATTTTAACATACGTCAAATTGTGACAATTCAAATCAGATAGATGACCGAAACAGATTTGAAAAGTAACCCAGCCAAAATTAAAAGTGAAGGGAAACGTTTTACAATTGAATGTATGAGATTAAAAAGGGCCCAAGTCCGAAATTTTTGAAAATCATTTTATTACGCATACTTAAACTTTATGTACTTGTCCTATTATTTAATGGAAAGAAACTCAAGTTTGGTATTGAAGCCGGATATAATAACGGTTAGAAAATACATTTTAAACGAACATGGACCTAAGTCCAGGATTTGGGTCTGTTTTGTTCTGGCACAGGTATCTAGACTCATTAGTTATTGTTGTTTCTGCATACGCAATGGTCTCTGATAGTGAAATAACGCCTAAAAAACGACGGAACCTGTGATGGCGGAAAAATTCAAAATGTGGGTTTTAGGCTTGCGACTTTCTTCACTTTTAAAATCCATTTCACCAGAAAATGAAATGAATGAAGAAGAAGCGAATAATTCAGATTACGAAAAATGAGATTAAATGTTAACATTAATTATTTACTGTTGTTAATTTACCGAATAATAATAATAATAATAATAATATATTTATTGATCCGAAAGAAATACAAAACAGTTTTAATTTTCCCCTATTATTAATATTTATACAAATGATTAATTTATTAATTATAATTATTATAATTTATTAATAAAATTTAGTTGGATGTCCAGTCAAAATAGTTTTCAAAATAAAAGTGGCCCAAGTCTATGTATGTTTGTCTATTATTTCTAGTAATGTTCCAAAAATTTAAATACCGTTTTTCTGTCGTTATATTATCTAAGTATATAGAAATTTAATATACTGAAAGTTGAAAGAAGAATTTTGCATATTAAAAAAATAACAGGTTTTAAAAATCTTTATTCTCATTTTCTCATAATCATTCCAGTTGGACTTAGGTCTTTTTCATTCTCATATATTCAATTATTTATGTGAATTTGGACGTGATTACACCTCGTGATGAAAAGAAAATATTGCAGCATTGTCTAATTCGGAGTAACCTTAAAATCTATATCAATATGACATTCATTGTCAAAATTTAGTTACAGATATGAGTACCACATTCTCACTAGAGTTTCCTAGCATACTCTGGTAACAAATAGATAAGGAATAGATTATAGGCGTTTGATTTTAAGATCGAAGCGCTACCGCGAACAAATCTGAACCTCTGTAAGCTATGCGGAATTTTTGTAATGCACGTATATAAGTGCGTACCAATCCAACTACACAAGTTGTTTGTTATTATGCTTTAAATATTAACATGCTTTAAAACTTAAGCCAAGGAAGTTATGTTTTTATAACTTTTCTCGAAAATTTTCTTATGTAAGGATACAAAAGTTTGATATGGTTGAAAAGAGAAAACACACTTTTTGAAAGTCACTGTATATTCTTAAATGGGAACTTGTTCTCTACAGAATGAAGTATAACAATATTTTTTGTCTACACTGTATACGTCATTGACAATTTTTTTAAATGGCAAGATAATTTTTTTTTTGCGAAATTTTTTTCTCTTTTCAACCACATCAAACTTTTGTATCCTTACATAAGAAAATTTTCGAGAAAAGTTATAAAAACATAACTTCCTTGGCTTATCTTTTAAAGCATGTTAATATTTAAAGCATAATAACAAACAACCGTTGAAAAGAGAAAAGAATTTTCTATATTTCGCAAAAAAATATTATCTTGCCATTTAAAAAAATTGTCGATGACGTCGTATACAGTGTAGACAAAAAAATATTGTTATACTTCATTCTCTAGAGAACAAGTTCCCATTTAAGAATATACAGTGACTTTCAAAAAGTGTGCTACAAATGGGAATTTTTTTTATTATCGGCTTTTATAAAAATTTATTGACGCAGAAGGCTTCTGCATCCCTTAAAATCAAATTGGAAAATGTCAGATGAAATTTATCTTAAACGGTATACAGCGTGGACACCGAGAAATGAACACGGCTTAAGAGTAAAGTACCCTTATTTTAGAAGATACAGCAAAATGTCATAAGAATAAGTTGTTCAGAATTAAGTTATAGCTAAATATGACAATTACAACCTTCTATCTCAAAAATAATTATGTTCTGCCCTCTGTCAGCAGGTAACTTGATATACCAACGGGATACCTGTAATTGAGTCCGTAATTTCCCCCAAGCAGTTTCTACAGTATTTCGAAAGTATTTTTTTAAATATTTTTATTGAAAATAGGGACTTTACCCAAGTGCATCTTTATATAAAAAGAAATCGCAGCAAATTAACAAATTTGCGTCATTTGTATTCAAACACAATCACGTGTTCTTGTGAAATTATAGAGAAATTGTTAAAAAATATGTTGTGTATTATTTTACTTTGTGTTTGTCGTTATTTTGCTTTTCAATTAAAGTATTCATGTGTTCAAATGTATTGTACTATTTTACATACCCACCTATTGCAACCACCCAAGTGCTGAACTAAAGTAGCAAAAAAGAAAAAAAATAGTTTCCCAATATTTTCAAAGTATCCTGTGTAAATAGTGATGTAAGAACACGGTATTTTAAAATATTATTGTACAGCCCTACGTGTATTATACCCTATTTTATCCGAACCTAACTTTATTAGCCAACAAATGACATAAGTACCGCTGGTGATGTAAAGTTGTTTTAAAACGCGTGAAATACAACTTTGCATCACTAGCTGTATTAAGTTATTTACTACTGTTGGCTAATAGAGTTAGATTCAGATAAAATACAGTACAATACACGTAGGGCTGTACAAAAATATTTTTTCTACTTTGTGTTCACAATGAATTCATTGTGACACCAAAAACAGTTTCACAATGAAGCTCATTGTGACACTGTTTTTGGGGAAATTTTAGTCATTTTTAATTGAAAATATTTAATAGATTTTACAAAATAGCTCAGTATTTATTTGTTACTTAACATTATACTCACAATGAAGCTGGATAAGAAAAACTAATAACTTGTTAATGTGACTTTTGATTAAAACGAAAGGTTTTCAGTGTTGCCACGCATTACAACTAAAATTCCCCATATACTAAGAAGATCCAATATTTTTCATATTTTTGTTCAATAAATGACGCAAAGTAGAAAAAATAGTATATTATACACGTTTCACAAGAGGCATTGTAACACTCGTTCCGTTGTGGTACGACGAGCAAAGCGAAGCAAGCCTTTTTGTGAAACTTGTAAAATAATATACTATTAAAATACCGTATTTTTACATCACTAATCCTATGTTCTAACCTTAATTTTAATTGTGACCAGTTGACCACTCACTATTCCTATTTGATTTGAATTTCCTTTAATTTTAATTAAAATTTAATTCTGCTGACTTCTACAACTTTTTCAGTTGAAGTTCTACCGCTAAATAAAAATTTCATCAGACAACACTGGACATAAGCCTGCTAGATTCATCTGGCAACACTGGACATAAGCCTACTTGATAGTTTTTTTTTTAACGCACTTTATGTAACTCTTAAACCGGGCAAACTAATTAATCCATAATCCAGATCATGCACTTCACAATTTGCTACATAAGCAGCGAATCCCCTGTTGTCTTTTGAAGATAGCAACATTTTCAACACTTTTATTTTCAACAATGCTATGTTTCTGCTCGTGTTATAAATTGTTACAATATTTTTTCTTCAAAGCGTCTACCAATTTGAAAGACTTTTCACTAATTTGGAACGCCTAGGTTTTATGTGATCCGGTTTTTCGAAGCCTAAGGGCCGGTTTCACAAATGCTGATTAACTTTAACCGATGATTAACTTTCTGGATACCTGTGTTATAAGCATAGCAACAATTGTTTTTAACGATTGATTACATTTAACGAAGCTTTATGAAATCGACCATTAGGTACTGTATTAAATACTTACTACACAAAATTGCAACATATTCACCTTGTTTTTCTTGTGTATGATGTAAATTTCCATCATCTTCCCATTCCTGATCAGAATTTGATCTTGCCTTCTTCCTTTCGCTTTTTGGAGGCCGTCCTTTTCGTGTACTTCTTTCTTTAGGAGGTGGCTCAGGTTTGATAGCCGGTGACTTTTTTTTATTAACAAAGTTATCATCAGAACTAAAGCCATCGTCGGAACTATCAAAAGAATCTCTTTTCCTTTCCTTCGGCAAAGACAGATTGTCTTGAGAGTCACCTTGTGACAGCCTCGATATAGGTGACGGTATAGGGCCTACATGAATACTATTTGAGTCAGATCTAACTTCACTCTGTTGTGATGATGCTTTAGATCTCTTCCATGACTGCCTTCGACCACCTCTGCCTGTTGTAGTTGTTGGCGGAGAAGTAACCCGTTCATTCTGTAGAAATTTTAGAAAACTGTCCATAAAACCGGCACCAGGCCCGGGCGGCTTGTACATGGACATATTTACTTCAGCAATTTTGGAAGTGGAAGTAGTATGTAGCTCACGGTATGACTCGAGTTCAGCCTAAAAGTACAAGGTTATGTCATTCTATCTATGTATTCAAGCAACAGATCATATTTCATTACACACCTTTTGCTTTTCCAAATTTCTGATTTTATGTTCTATGGTGGTTATCGCTTGTTTAAAGGGAGCTGCAGAACTATCGCCCAAAGCATTTTCGTTATTACTTTGCTTCTCTATTTTGTCGCCCTCCGTCGTAGGCATTTCTACTCCGCGCACATTAATGCGAAAATTCAAAATGTCGCGAGTGTAATATCAATAAAATTATTAAAGTTTCTGTGAAATTAAAATAAGAAATTCATTGACATTAACAAAACGATGCATTAAAAACAGCGTCACCAACCTAACCCAAAAATCAAGTTATGCTTGGGATATCTTTGGACAACGTTGGCAATTCTAGAAATTTTTGTTATAACTGAGTTCGCTTATTCAACTCCGTTCAATTTTTTTTTTATCTGTGGTGGTTGCCCAACGGGGTCCTAAGTCAAAAACTTGTCAGGACTTCGAGAGCGGGAGTGTATTTGAGTGTGTGGAAACCACCTGGAAACTGTTCCATGGCTTTATTACTTCCAACCACCCTTCCAACCTTCTCGCCGTTTAAGGGGAAGCAATGTCGAATTTTATCCCCAACACTGAAGGGTGCCTAAAGTCGATATCGACCACCCCCGCGAAAAATCCCGAGTGCGGTTCGAACCGACGACCATGCGATTGCAAGGCCGGTCCTCTTACCACTGGACCGTTCAGGCGTTAATTTACTTATATTTACTTTTTTCGCACTTTTATTTCACTTTTACATTCGGTGGCCCTCTGGAATAATGGCACAACTTAAAACTTAAATTTTCAGGGAAGCAATTTTAAAAAATTCATATAATATACCATTTTACGCTGAAATAAGCTGACACTTTTCTACTTGTGTGCTGCGTAGCGGTTCAATACGTAAATAACGATGTGACCACAATGTGACGTTGTATCACATAAAATATACTTGCAAAAGGAGTAAAATACGCGCAATATCTCAAAAAGAGCAGTTTTTGAGTTGTGCCGTTATTCCAGGGGGCCATCGATCATGTGCCAAAACAGCTTCGCTCTCACTCTAATTTAATCCATCCCTGGAAAAACGAACTCGGCCAATAGTATAGTAGCGAACAAAATCCGGACACGTCATCGTCATTTGTATTATAGTAGCGGACAATAAAATCCGGGCAAGCCATTTGCACAATGTAAACTTCACTTTAATATTTTTGACATTTAATGCATGTCACTAGTAATTCTGACGTTTAATACAAATTTTATTTATTTATTTTGAGAGAAATATAACCTCAATAAAAGCCTGATTTACCAAATTTGTCGAAATATGCCCGACATGTCAAATTCTTGCCCGGATTTCATTGTCCGCTACTGTACAATAGGTATATTCGTTTTAGAAATTCTGAGTTTGCCACAATAACGCCATCGTCAAGTAATTAGTGCACAAGGTCAAGTTGTGATCGCACTAGAAATTCTAAAATGAATATAATTTAACATATTGTGACGTTTGCGGTCCCAGCCCGTCTGATGCGTCAACAACGACGCGCCTTAGACGAGAAGCTTCGATATCACGTCAACGATGATCCGAGACTTTCTGTCGAACGAGCGAGAATGTTCGCGAGAAACAACCCCGGCATATAAAAATGCACGCAGCCAAACGGGGGACAGTTCGACATTAATTAAGCAAGTGGACAGTTCGAAATTGAAGTCGCGTTATAAATATTCGCTCGGCTGTTAACATAAATTACTTATTAGTTCATAAATAAATTATTCTTAAGTTAGTGTTAATTAGTGTTACTTTTAAATAAATTAGATTATTAACTATTTCGTGTTTTGATTAAAATAAAAAATAATAGAACCTTTAAAAACGTTACAATATATAAAATTTATTTTTGTAATAAGACTATCAGCGTTTTCGATTGACCGCACTAGTGCGCACTCAGAATATCTTCATCTCGTGTTATTACATGAGGTTAAAAGAAGATGCAAATACACTGAGTGCGACCGGTGCAAGTGAATCGAAAACGCTATATGTATTATTACGAGCACAATAGCCCACGCGGGTTTTATTTAAGGAAGTCTCAAGAAAATACTATGAATTCGGGCATAAGAGAATTTTGTATTTACTTATGAACATATACAATGGGAATGTTTTGGCAGCAACCATGTTGGCGTTTTTGATCTCCGCTAGATGCCGCTGCATATCACCACTTCTTCGTCATTTTTGTGTTAAAAGGTAGGGATACATGGTTTCTTGCAATTTTTACACTGCGGTACGGAACACTACAATTTATACGAAGCCATAAGCGTAAATAAAACATTTTTCTCATTGATTTGACTCCCTTCTTAGCAGCTCGCACCAACAACTGTCAAACACACGTGTATTTTCATCACCAGTTTTCAGGTTCCATAATTCCGCCGCGCGGCGACTCTTTCGTTCAAAGACGCGAATACATAAATCGCACTACAATAGGCATTTATGAAAATTAACCCGATGGATACACCGTACTCTATTTTTCTCACTCTTATATGCACTAAGTCTCTTAATGTTCTCTCTCACACTTCTAACTCGGTTATCAACCGGGTGAATTTTCGTAAACGTCTGATATAATGTCCATAGTAACAAACAACTGAAATAAAACTAAAAAATAAGGTTAAATAAATAACACCCTGAAGCTGACGCAACTAGATCTTACTCTCGAGTAGGTGCGCATACGTTAACACCAGCGTTGCCGTAATGGCAATTAAAGGTTTGTTCTAACAGCAGTACAGCGTTAGAAATTGTACTGAACATGCGCAATGATGGCGATGCTAAAGTGTCACTGCGCATGATTCGAACATGTGCTGCTGCTAGAACAAACCTCATTACGAATATGTCAATGTGAAATCTAAAACGAATGCACATTTCGTTGACATATGTGACTTGGGACAATCCAAGTCATCCAAAACGAATATACCCAATGTAAAGCTCACTTTAATATTTTTGACGTTTCAAGCATATGCAAACTGTCAATAATAATTTTGATGCTTAATACAAATTTTATTTACTTATTTTAACAGAAATGTAACATCAATAAAAGCCTGATTTACCAAATTTGTCGAAATGCGCACGACATGTCAAATTCTTGCCCGGATTTTATTGTCCGCTACTGTACCATCTCGAGTCTAAACTCTCTTTAACGTTTTTGGAAGAAGACAGGTATTCTTTATTCTTTTACATTGTCATGCCCCATTTCTTTTCAATATCACAATTTTTAAGGCGATTCTGTAATGAAATTTGGAAACAACGGAATCTCTTTTATTAATCAATAAAGTTGGCTGCACTGAAGTGCTTTAAAATTGACGTTTAACGTTTACTCACTGACAGCACGACAGCTGTGCAGTTGTAGTGGAGATTAAAAATAGTTAAGTAACAAAATATTGATAAGTAGGTTATCGTGTTTAGTGTTATTATCGTATTCTTGTCAGTGCTTAAGACATTCTTTTAGTTGTAGTAGAAAATGGCGGAAGTAAGTGATAGTGTATTCAATATTTTTTTAATCAAGTCATTAATTCCATTTTCCTGAATAATATGTAGGAGTAATTGTTTAGAGAGTGTGCTACTAAAAAGTAACAGAAATGTTTCTTCTGCGTGAAACATTTATTTAAACAATTTTTTGAAAAAACTACAAAAGAGGTACTTACCAGTTTTTTCAAATTTTCCATTAAACTTTGACTAGCATATTGTTTTGTGGAATGACCTTTAAGATTGAGGCCCTTTTATATTTGAAATTATAAACCTTTGCTAATGAAATTCATTGTGAAAGAAAAAGTGAAATTGTTAATGTTCTTTAAAAGTTTAGTGTTGAGATGTTTTACAGGTGTTAAGAACCTGAGTCTTTGCCAACATTGCTGAGTTGGAACTTTTTTGAACATAAATAATTTTCGATAAATAAGTAAGTAGATGATAACAAATTAAAATAATTTTTCTTTTTAAATAACTTCGTACAGGGACTTCAAAGTTTTTATAAAGGAGAGGGAACAATTTGAAACTTGAAACCAAAAATTAAGGAAAACATAGCAGAGAACAATTTTATTTATTAGGCCTAGAATGCTTTAAAAAATATAATAGGATAATAAATTTACCTGTATTACAGGAATTTTCATACTATAGCTCATATGTAAAAAAATAGATATTGCAATTTGAAAATTAATATACAGGGTTACAACTAATTAAAGGCTCACCATGGGGGATCTCCTAAACTATAAGAAATACAAAGACGGTTAAATTACAAAAAAGTTGCACTATTTTGGGGTCTATAAAAATGTGCAAATAAATATCTTCTATCTTCATTCATCTTCAAAATCTTAAATATCTTGTTGGAATTTAATATAAAATTACCGAGTTTTGTGACTCTATTTTAATAAATAAACAAAATGGTAAAAATTGAACATTTTCAATTTTTTTAAGATATTTCAGAAACGAATGAAGATAGAAGAGATTTATTTGCACATTATTATAGACCCCAAAATAGGGTATCTCTTATAATTTACGAGGTCCCCACGATGAGCCTTTAATTAGTTGTAACCCTGTATACTTCCACCCTCTATGATGCTAACTTGATAACAATCTTAAAGTTTTCGTAATTTCCAGTTTTCGATCAACTTGTAATAAAAGAACTGTCAATAATGCTTTATTATAGGTTGTTTCAAAATAAGTCGGCTAACTTTCTTATTTTTGTAACTACTGAGTCGATAAAAGTAGCAAATTTGTTCGTCAATTTCCGCTGATTACAAATATGAAAATAGAAAGACAATTGAATGTGAAGTTTTCGAGATTTCTTTTATTACAACCTTTTTTCAAATGAAACACCCTGTATTTCATCGTAAATGAAAGAAAATTGAATTCTATTTTATTTATTTTATATTATGTATTTATATTTATTTTACATTATTTATATTTATTTTATATTATTTCTCTTGAATATAACGTAGCTTATAACGTGCCTTTTTTAAAATTTCTCGTAGTTGGCCGTGAATTGTTAGTTGTGAACCAGCCTTGTTTGAAACTTAATAAATTGACGTATATCATAACCTCACTTTTCTTTCTTTTATTAGGCGCTTTCCAGGTTAGCGTCGGAGTGGCTATGAGTAGCTCTAAGTTACTCCATAGTGCCTCAAGCTATATCGACGCTAATCTGGAAAGCGCCTGTTCATTGCTTTTATCAATTTAGAAGTAAGGTTATGTCAGGTCCATTGAGGCCGGTTTACAACTAACAATTCACGACCAACTACGAGGAGAAACTTTAAAAAAGGCACGTTACAACACTCCTTCAATTAAATCCAGACCTGAGTGGTTGGCCGTCTAAGGGTAATAAAAGGATTTAAAATAAGATCTTCGTTAATCTTTCTAATTTTTGGGGTAATCATTATTGCCATACCAAACTGTAACTATAACTGAGGTATGTGAACTTTAATTTAACAAAGAGTATCTCTCTTGTTCGGTTATTACCGAACATCTTTATTATTATAAAGATCTGCTTTATTGGCCACCTCCAACGATGTAAAAATACGGTTTTTTAAATTATTTATAAATTAAATTCTACGGGACAGTTTATAAGCAGTTAAAAATATACCCTAAAAGCATAATGCGGCACTGCGAACGAAATATAACGCCTCATTTTATAAATGCAGCAGTAAATTGGAATATAAAGTTTTATGAATATTTTATTGACTACATACAATGTGACCTTGACACACATCTAAATTTCGTTTTATTCCTTGTTTAACAGCCGGGAACAAAAGTCTGAGTTATGTTTCTTACACGATACGGTTTGGAGAATTAGCAGACAATAAGACTGATGTATTGTACCTACTTATAAAGTTGAAATTAAATAAATTTTCTTTTTTTTTTTAGACAAAGACTCATGAATACCACGTTACAATGACTTGCGAAGGCTGTTCAGGGGCTGTCCAAAGGGTCTTAAATAAATACCAAGGTCTGAACAAGTGCCAGCAAAAAATACAAAATAATTGAATCTCTTTTCAGACAAGGGCGTTAACAACATTGACATAAGCATACCAGATCAGAAAGTGAAAGTCACCACCACGTTAACGTCCAACGAAGTGCTCGATATAATTAAGAAAACAGGAAAAACCGTAGAATATATATCAACATATTGAAATTTAAGAGAATCGTTCGGTTTAAAAAGTAATACACTTTATTATGCAGCTCTTTTTTTATTAATAACATAAATCATACTTTAATTAATGTAAATACAATGTATAAAGCACTGAGTTAATAAATTATGTGAAGTTTTAGTGTAAGTTGATGATGTCGTCGACCACTGCCTCTGTTCCTTTTGCTGTGTCTTCCTTCACCAGCTTCATGTAATTTACAATTCTCTGCTTGAGAACTAATTGTCGGAGCTTCTTTAATTTATCAAAATCGACAACTTCACCTTGGTTGGTATTTTGGCCCTTCATTTTTTCGACGGCATCAAATATGCGAAAAGATTGGGGTTCTGCTTTTTCTGCAATAGTCTGTAAAAGAGAAATCTAAGCGTTTGTGATTTAATTTTTACTGTTTGGTAGAAGGAATGAGCTGATTTTGGGACTTCTTCTGACTTTGATCTTAAAGGTCAGAGGTGGTCCCGGAATCGACTTATTCATGACCTTGGCCTAATTAAAATACGTCAGAGCCAGAGGAGATTCCAGATCGAATCATCTATGACGTGGACTTTCTTGAAAATGTGGTCAAGATCTGATTTGAAAAGCGTCGAACGTTAAATAAGGTTGCGTTTAAATTAATTTGTGAGGAGGAAAATATTATTTTGATAAGTTGCTCCATGATTGATATTAGTATGTAACCATAAAATTTAATAATGAAGATTTAGATTTGTCTCTGGGGTTACTAAGAAGACGTGAAGTTTCGTTAAATATTTAATGTCGGCATTAAACCAAGCATCAAAAAGAAGAGAAGAAGAGTACACGAACAGCATACCCATCAATAAAAGCCTAAATTAAAGAAGAAACGCGCAATTAGAAATCAAAATGGCGTCACCCGTTTGCTTAAAATTTACCTGGGTTTTAATGAAAAGCCAAGCTTGGACAAGGTAAAAGAAGTTTTTCCTAAACGTTGGCGATGCGTTTGGTGAAGTTCCAACTACGGCGATTTAAGTTTTCCTGATATTTTCCGGCAGAAACCTCGAAAATTCACACACGATATGCGCACCAGCACAACTAGGCGAGAAGTAACGCCGTGCAACAAAATGAAATGGTTGACGCGGGGTAATCGAAAATGAAGTCAGTGCCGACCAATAGCAATTGTTAATTTTCCCACATGCCCATGTAAGGAGTCGGAAGACGGTTCGATTCTGGCGAACAATAAATTCGAACCTGCGTGGCAATGCTTGGGAGCAGAGTTACCACATTAAACTCTAAATTGACCGAAATTCTCAAATGTTGCGAAAATGATCGGTGAATTCAATACTAACGGTGGCAGCATTGAAGTGATATAGCGAACCGTTACGTCATCGCATACCCGCTTCTCCCTCTTTTTTTTTATATAGAGGTTTGGAGAATCTTCGAAAGATGTCGTCAACGAGTATCCAGTATCAGGCATGTTGGATTCACTCGATCACGGCCTTTCTTAAGGTCCGCAACACGAGCGCCTACCAATTAAACTCCTTATCCTCTTTACTAGCAGCTCATTTCTGGAATCCGCCGTTAAGCATTATATCAGAAATTTCGCCCTGGCTCTCTCAGTCTCATGTAGTGTCTCTCATTCTGTGTCTTTCTTTTTCGTCGCTTGCTTTCTGCTGCATTATCAATCTCAGCATGTCAGTCACGTACTGCCAGTGGTTCTCGCTCTTAAGTCGGCTACGTTTTCTGCGGTGATGTAAGTGCCGCATTTCCTGTTGGCTTCTTGCCTTACCTCGTGCCATCTCCTGCAGTCAAAGACTGTGTGCTCCGCAGTATCCACCTCATGGCAGTACCAGCAGGCGTTGTCTTCCATCTTCCCGATTTTATGGAGGTATGAGGCAAATACCTCATGACCTGTCATTGCCTGAGTAATGTAATGGTCGACTTCTCCATATCTTCTCTTGCACCATTTGTGCAGATCTTTGATGAACGTTTTCGTCCACCCGCAATAGTTGTTCCAGCGTTGTTGCCACTTTTCCATGAGGCTGGCCTGGATTCCAGCTGTGGGTGTTCTGTCCGCGCGGTAGACCCAGTAGACCCTCATAGTGCTTAAATTTCATTGCCGGTTGCCAGATGGACGCCGCATATAGGACCGTGGAGAGCACAATTGCCGCTAGGACCTTTCTCTTTTTCGAGCGGAGTCCCCCGACGTTAGGCATCAGTCTGGCTATCGCCATTAGGGTCCTGCATGCTTTTTCCCTCGTGTTCCTGACATGGGTCGTCATCCTCAGATCTCTATCAAGATAAACTCCTAGATATTTAATTTCGTTTTTGGTGCTGACGCTGTAGTCTTGAAAATTCAGCGTCAGTTCCTTTAATCTTCTCAGACCTGCAAGTAATAGCATCTCGGTTTTTGTGTCTGCTAGTTTTCGGTCGTGGTCTTCGAGCGTAGGTTGCGCTTTGTCTTCCAGCGTTTGTGTTGTCTTTGCGGTTATGATTATGGCCAGGTCATCCGCATAAGAGACGAGAGTTATTCCCTGGCCCATTTCTACTCGTAGTATGTCATCGTAGAGGGCGTTCCACAGGGTCGGTCCAAGAACCGATCCCTGAGGGACGCCGCATGTAACCGTCGTTTCTTCGCCCGTCGGGACGATGATCTTCCGGCCCTCCATATAGGATTTTATTATTCTCACAAGGTAACCCGAAACCCCGCCTCGTTGAGAGCATTGACTATTTTCGGCCAGGAGGCCGAATTGAAAGCGTTTTCTATGTCCAGAGCTAGCATTAGACAAAAATATGTGTGCTGGTACGCGACCTTTTTGGTCTCTTTCACGATGTCCACCACCCTGGTTAGGGCGTCCGTAGTGGATCTGTAGTGGATTCCACTAGTTTGGATGTAACATCGAGGAGACAGATGGGTCTGTAGGTCGCTGAGTCGTTAGGCGTTTTTTTCGGCTTTTCTACCAATACTAGTCTAGCTTTCTTCCAGATGTCAGGGAAAAAGCCCTCGACGAGGCAGTCGTTCATCACTTGCAGAAACACGGGCTTGTTTCTCCCTCTAACACGTTAATTGTCAACCAATCATTAACTGTCACGGTTGACAGTTAATGAAAGGTTAATATTGTGTAAAAGGAGAAGCGGCTATGCGGTGACGTAACGGTTCGCTATCTCACTTGCGGGAATGCTGCCACCGTTAGTATTCAATTCACCGTGGTCAAAATGAATGCCCTAGATTAGTTTTTAGTTTTTCTTAAATAATTTTATTAAAAAGTAATCAAATTCGGAATTTTGCACAATCTTGTATAACCTCCTCATTGGTGGTAGTCAATTCAAAAGTATTATGTACTTAGTTGAACCTTCTCGACTTTGACCGCGATCCATTTTAGAACCTTCTCTGGCCTTGACTAAATTTTAATTACCTAGATCAAGGTCAAGGTTGTGAATAAGCCAAATTTGGGGCCTCCTCTGATCTTGACCGAATTTTTAAGGTCAAGGTCAGAGAAGTCCCCAGAATCGGTTTTTTCCCTTTGCTTATTTTGATTTGGTTTTCGTAGTCTTTTTAAATTAGTGATGCAATAATAATTACTTACTCCTTCTGGATTATTTCCGGTATACACCGAAGTTAGTACTGTTGGCTTCAGTGTCGGATCACCTCTGTTGCTGTTCTTCGAAGAAGAGAAAATATTTCGCAGAAAAGAAGCTACAAATAATTGCATTCATAATTTAAACAAACGATTATATCTTATAATTAAAGACTCCAAATAATAGGTCCGTTTATCCGCCTAGTTGTGTTTTATTCACTGCTCGCTTTGATGCTCTGTAAATTTCAGTCGATCGACTGTTCAATTATCTAATGCTGTTTAGGCTGTATGATTTTTTTTGAACTTATGTCATACCGTCAAAAGTACAGCGAATAACAAAATAAAATGTGACAAAATATTCTCGCTACATCGGAGAAGTAATGCTTACTGCTCCAAATATCGATCATGCTCATCCCTTCCATACGCCGTTCCTAAGCATTTGGTACTATTTGTTGGAATCTTTACTTATAACTTATTTGTAACATACGTGAAGCTCTGTATTGCATTGAAGAATTCGTCCTCTAGAATAAAACGCGCTCAGTTTTTGCTGTAGAGTCTTTGATAACACTTACCCTTCTTACACCTGGTAGGATAATTTCTGCATCTTCTGCATTCACATTTAAATTAGCCGTCGAACTCTGCGGACATTCGTTTATGTATTTTTCAGATCCGTAGGTGAAAGGTAATTGATGAGGTGCTAAGTCGGCCCAGTATTGATCTTGCATTAATTTTGGATGTTTCTCGTGCATTTTATCAGCAATTAAATATGTAACCTGAAAACATTGCTTATGTTCTATAACTGATAGAGTTAACTTTTGTATTAAAGGTATTAAAGCTTTACTTTAGGAAATACGCCCTCGTATATAATTTATGTATTCATTTAATCAGAATTTTATTCGTGTAGTATTATGAATTTTCTGAAAAAGAGTTATGTTTCATTTAGAAGTGCTTTTCCAGCAATTTATCCAAAATACATCAACTAAGCTTTCATACGAAGTTTCCTACAGTTTTTACCTGTATGTGTCTGTCAATCATCCATACTACATCAAAATCATCGTCATCTTCACCGAATGGGTTCACTAATGTCTCCGCAACTCGTAACCACCCCATATAAAAGAAGAATTCCACAACTGCCAAAATTGGAAAGTATAGATCGATGTGGTCGCTGCTGTGAACATATTGCCGTCCCACAACGGAAATTAGGAAATATGTGTATACAGCTATTGTAACCACCTAAAACAGCAAATGGTTGAAGAGAATTGGTTCAAATTGAACACTTTGTTTCGCACTTGTGTGTAAACTAAAGGGACACTGATCCAATCAAAATCTAATAAAGTGCCGCAGCGAGTTCTTAATCCATTTATTTCTTGCAGGATGGCATTAACTGTCACGTCGGCTCTAATTAAACCTTCGTGACGTGCCCTTGTGGTGATGTTCGCTGCCCAAGCAAGTGGTAACCTGCAGAAGAATAATTGAGATGACAAAGAGAAAATTGCGTTTTATCAGAGACCAAAAGCTTTATAATTTATATCGCATCCAGTGCGCCTCAAACGATTTTTATAAAAAAAAGAAAATTGCTTTTCGGTTTATTATTAGGTTTCTTTTCTTAAATACTATCTGTGGTTTGAATTGATGGCTTAAGTTCAATAGCATCCTGTACGTATAATTTTTGTATATACAGCACTTACCAAAATTTAGGATAATTGGGATACTCTGTATGTAGCTCTTGTATTATTTTGAGTTCGTCTTCCATTAGCAAACCTGCTTCGACCAAGTGTTTCAAACTGGGAAATCGCTTCTTCACTTTAGGTGAAATCATCGTTAACGTAATAGTAAAGCATAGGCAAGCATAACGTACGATCGTTCGTCTGATTATTCTACCACGTTCATCCTGTAATTTATTAAACAAATCGGAATTAATATTATCTTATACTTGTTGTTATTCAGAGTAGATCGAAAGAAAATCTACAAGTTGTAGATAGTCCCACAAGTTGTGGGAGCAACTTCCTTTTAAATTATAACTGGACTTCGGACTTTTCTGAGAGTTGCCATGGTTACGCAATACAAGGACCAATGAAAAGTGCCCATTCATTGCGTACCCATGGCAACTCTCAGAAAAGTCTGAAGTCTGATTATAGATAGGTCTGTTCAGTACAATTTCTAACAGATATGTACTATTGCTAGAACAGACCTTATAACGTCACTGTCAATGAAAAGGTGGATAAGTCGTTAAAACGTGTGCAATAAAATAGAACAAGAAGATTCTGTAAAATTCTCTAGAGCGTTTCCTTTTTATTTTTTTCATTATTAGTATCTTTGCTGTCGCCTTATTTGCAGTAAACTGCTAATTTTTTAAATTCTGTTTTCATTCTCAGAGTATACGCCGTGATTGACTAGTAAAATTTTCTCTCGTCTCTCTCTTTTATTTTATTTTGTTCCTCGTGTTCGCACTTCAAAGATGTCACTTTCACCTTTGTTTGTTATAATCTGATCATCGTTCTTTAGGAGGGTAAAGTCACGCGTTCGCACAACAAGGACCTTTCATTATTTATTTAATTTGTTCTTATTAATGGTGAGAGTGTTATTTATTTTTAAATAATTAAGATCTGGTGCGTTCGCACAACTGCCAGCCCTAATTATTGTTTTTTTTTTAATAATAATTTAAAAATTAATTTAAAATATATTTTACATTGATTTGAATCTAAATAAATAAATAACTTACGGTGCAATTTGTCTGTGATCACTTTAATTTCTTGCACCACGACTGTGTTACAGTTGTTACAATTTACGGATTGAAATTAAACATTAATATTTTATTAATGGACATTTAAGTAGCGACATCTTTCGATCGCTTGTTGACCTGATATTGCAGTAGGATTGACAAATTGAAGCCAGTCCGAAAAGTCGACTGTTTACACGAAGTGGTCAAGAATAACTGTTTGAGTTGGCAATACAATTAAGATAATTTTTTTAATCGGCTATTTGCAACACTGCAACCGTAGGATATGTCACGCATATGTCGGATATGTTTTGTTGGTTTATTTGACATAACTCGAACAGCGACAAGATTTGTTACATTCAAATCTCGCGCTAAAATATCGTGGCGATATAACATTTTGCAGCTGCGTTTTAAAACAGTTGGCGACCCTGATGCCCCTCCTCTACATCGCTATGGGGGAAACCTGCGTACGGTGATCGCTGAACTTTCATAGGCTATGAAGGCCCCATGTGACTCTCAGGTCGCCTGTCATTGGTTATCGTCGGCAATCCCCGCGCGTCGAAGCGACCTTCTTCATCTTCAACCTGGTCGCGTCCTTTCTTGTTCGGAGCATTGTGCCGGTGTGACGTGCTTTTCGTGTGTGTTAAATCTAACGGATTTCTTGCTCGTTTGGAGAAGTAAATCAATTGCGGCTTTGCTGGAATATCACTTGACACCGCCGAACATCGATTGGAAACAGTTGACTGATCGAATTACGTTTAGCTGAAGATTTGTCTTCTGGCGCCCTTTATAAGTTTACCACCTTAACTTAACCCGCCCCTTTTCTTCACTGTTGCTAGCTGGGGCTCAGCTGATCGAAGCATCGGCAGAAGCTTGTCATCTTGAACCGTGGTAAGTAGAGGCAAGTAAATTAAATTTAAAATTGGGTGACAGATTCTAAGTTATGTGAACAGAAACTAGCGTTTTAATTTGAATGTGAAATGTCAAACGACGCTTGTAAAGTGACGACTGTCGGTGTCAAGCCGTCAACAACCGGGAGTTACTCCAAAGTTGTGTTCATAAACTATACCTTCGAGCGCATCTTGGGTGTATAATCGCATCTTTCTTGTTGTGTACTGTTGTTTACTTCTAAGTAATCAGTCATTCAATATTAGTTTGCCATGTATTACTATTAATCTAGAGTGTTGTAATGGTGGTTGTAATTATGACTTTGAAGTTATATGCACTAGTCAATTTATGTAATTTAATAAGTGTTTGCTGTGTGTTCGTGCAATAAAAAGGAACTTAAAGAAGCGTTATTATCACTGCTAACCAACATTTCTCACTCACAATTTTTCACTTATTTTGCGTCTCGCTTATCAGTTTTATGAAGTAGTGTTTACGCTCCACTTTTAAGTAGAGTGTAGAAAATGTGTTTGTTGCTATGGAAACACATGCCTGATTTAGTTTTTTATGATTCTTGTATGAGAAACAAAATGTATAAACTCATTTATGCGAGAGAGACCACAATATTAGCTGAGAGTGACCCTAGAGTGTAATTTATGAACACAACCCAGTTGTACCATGTAAATATAAAATTCAGCACTACCAACTCAATCAGTGATTCTTGGCCATTTTGTAGTTGCAGTACAAGTTAATCGTTGAAAGTCAAACAAAAAAGTAAAGTGCGCGCTTAGCAGTTAGAAAAATAGATGAATCTTGATTTTGCGCAGTTGCGATGCCAACCCAACCGCCGACGACTAGAATGACAATGTCGACCACGCCAAACGCCAATTTGGTATAGGTTATGTTGCTCCAGCTACATATAATCGGTAAGTGAAGTAATTTGTTCCCTAAAAATGGAATACTCTTTCGCTTAACCTAATTTTCTAATTCCATATACTTAAAATTAACTGAAATTCCCCTATAATTTTCAAAGAAATTGACTAAAGTAAAAGTGGACAAAGAATGATAATTTTTGGAGGATAAGCTCTAATTATTTCTGATTCAAATGCACTAAGAAATAATTGGGGTAAACATGCCGTTTCTCATAAAAAATAAATAAATTAAATCAAAATTGTTGTGTTGTCCTTTTCTAACCAACGGTTATTATAGACATCGCGAGTTTTCTGTCCTTCTCTAATCATTGGTTACACCGTTACACCACTGGTTATAAATGTGAAACGTTATTGTAAAACAAACGTGTTTTTATCAAACAAACATTATTGTTATTTCACTTTTTACCTGGACATATCGTATTACCTACATACATGCACATATCAACACATTCTTCTCTTTAGCGGGCACCTCTATTAAGCGGACACATTTTGGGCGACCATAGGTGTCCGCTTAAGAGAGAGTACACTGTACTATACAGGTGACATTGAAAAAACTACAATGCGTAGTACCACGCGATAAAGGACCATAAAATAATTTTTTTTAATAATAGTTTTTTCAATGTCACCCTGTATAAGTGAGAAGCGGCGTGCCTTTTAAATCAGTTTTATTTCAAAAGCGATACATGTATACCTAGCGATTAGTAGAACTGTTAAGGCCTGGTCTTTTCAACTCCAATTAACTTTATCTGTCAGTTTACTCCCATAATAAAGGCCGTTTTTTACACTTGTTAAATTTGATAACAATTTTGTTATAAAGTGAGAGAGATAAACTACCACAGTGAATTCTGATTGGTTGAATTGGTACTTCTCACTCACTTCGTAACAAATTTTACATAAAAAATATCATAGCGTAACGATTGTAATCACAATTGGAAATGAAAAGACCGGGCCTAAGTTGTAGAAGAGTGTTATGTGTTAGACAAGTGTTGCAGCTCGATATTATTGTGCTTCCTTTGTGTTAAGTGATCGTTGACATTAAAGTGTTTTTAAAATAAACGACGACTATATTTGCGAACCCCGAATTCGCAACAATATAATACAGTGGTGATATGATTATCCTTATTAATTAAATTAATTTTCTTCATTTACTTACTAACTGAAAATCGACTATAAATTAACTTAATCGATGATTTTTAACTCTTCTAATAATTTATACGCGTTTAATTGTGCAACGACACTTTAAATACGCACAATTCACTTCCACCAAACACTTATTTCACTTCCTTCGGACCCCGTTCTAACTTCACTGGTTGATACCTGGTTGTGACTGGATGACTGTTTCTGTTGCCTCCAAAAGCACCTCGTCAACCAAAATTCCTCGGCATCGGTTGCGTATAGTTATTCGAATCACCTCGTTATGGGTAATCTGTTTTTCTTAAATTTTTTTTTCTCCTCTTCAAGTGGATATCACAGTAATGTGTAAATGTATAAATTCGGCAGTAGGTACAATGCCATTTTGTTTCCCGTTTAATTGGACGCATTATACAGGATGACGACAAAATAAAACCATCAAGAGAATCCATGTCATAAATTATTGCTTCCCTGACACAGACTCACCGTTATTACGTGAATAAATTCGGTATTTTTTTACGTAACTTAGTATTCGCTTGGACGCCAACGAGACTGACAAGTGCGTTTAGAAATTTCGTACTTGTGAGTATTAGGGTGTTCTCCTTTGCGTTTTTTCTGTTGCATTTGTTTCACCGAAAGTAGATATGCGTTCTCTCTCTCTGCCAAAAAGAACGCTGCGTAACTTCGCGTCGTCGCATTCTGAGATATAAAACAGTAAAGCCTTATTAAATACAGCTGTGAGTTTTAATTTAACGAAACCGCCTGTGGTGTTCCAAAATTTAGGCTTCAATTATAAATTGAAATTATCTCGAAAACTATTACAATACCTTCTGGTTAAGGACATAGGTTTAGCTCAATCGTCACCATTTATGGTTTCAAGCTTGTCACAACTTCTAAAGTCACTCGGTAGATTACATCACACAAGTAATTTCGTTTTTCGTTCAGGTTTATGCATCCGTTCAAAAATTCCCACGTTTGGAATTGACGTTGGCACATAACAAACTGATCTCATTTATTCTATTTGACGTTTTAAAGTCTCAAGTCAGGGCCAACTGCAAACGTGAGCGTTTTTGAACGCATTTTAAACTTTATACTTAAATAAATGTGAACTAAAAATAGAATCAGTTGAATTTCATTCCATCGATAGTTACAAATTAAAATTTCAATTATGGTTTATACTTACATCACCTTTAATAGCAGCACTGACGAGTAGTGCTAAGTTATCAGGATATGGTATCGTCGTGTATTGATTCCACCATCTCGTCATGACAATAGTCACATAGAAACCCAAGACGAAACTCAGTGGGATGAGCGTACCGAATTTTGAACAGTATGCCACTACTTGCTCGAATGTTCTGTAAATTAAAAAAATAGTTGACATATAAGGAAATGTAAGAGAAGAATTAAAAATAAGTACCTATCCATTCTATGGATTTCTCTTGCCCTTATTTATTTCAGTTTATGATATATACGGTAATTTTCTTTCTGTTTTATATTGTTACATTATGAGAAGTAAATTGTATTTTTATATACTGGTCGCGCCACCTGTGACGCAGACAAGATTCTAATCTATTCTAGACACGCACCGAATTTACTAGAAAAATCTAGCATTATTCGTCCCCATTCTCGAAGAGCGCTGGCTGTTATAAAACCCAGCCGGAGCGCGATTTTTAAATCAGTCTTATTTAGAAGGCGATGTATAGCAAGCGAATTTATTAACGTTTAAGTGTTATTTTGTCAGATAAGTGTACAGCTCGATATTATTGTACTTTTATTGTGTGTAATGATCGTAGACAGTAAAGTGTTTTAAAATAATTTAAATAACGTTTAAATTTGTGAACCCGTAACAATAGTCGTAACAATATTAAATTCATTAGATTCCTTGATTTTGTTGTTCTAAATTACCTACCTCTGTTGCTCATGGTTTAAACCAAAACGGTACAGCAGGTTGAGAACATAATAAAGCATTATGTACACTATTAGATCTGCCCAAATCAATTTGTATATGCTGCCCCTCCATCTATAAATTAATTTCATATTATTTTTATATTAGTTTAAACTGTATGTTGTTAATTACCTTGCTAGTAATTTTAAAAAGCACCCAAATCCTCTAGAAGTAGATACTTCGCTCGTGTACGACACTGTCATTGTTTAATTAATTTCTGTTTTATTTTCTTAAAGGTGCATAATGGTAGTAATTAATAAATTGGGTAGGTACACAGTACAAAAAAGAAATTTGCCTTCTCCACTTCGACTCAATTACATAAATAGGTAATACACTTGATAAGATGTTCATTCAAATTTTTATCTGTGATTAAAAACATTGATTCAGAGGTGATACGTAAGTACATAATTATAACTCAGTTGTGATAAGCTTAAATCCCTGTATGATTCGCGTCTTGCAAGTAAAACTAAAGTTCTTAATAAATTTAATTTTTTTTTTATAACTGAATAAATATTTAACTTTTATTTTATGTATTAAAAGAAATGAATGTGATAATCACGTGCGCAGGAGTATTTTCAGTTTTCATTTTGATTTTTGGAGCTGGTATAGATAGTGTTGCGTTTACAAACTATAGCTCCAAGAGCGTCTTGGGCGTGTAATTGCGTCTTTTTTACAATCTAATAAAATAAAAAATAACTTTTGTCAGTGACTAAAAAATGTTGTTACAGTTCAATTTCATCGCAGCGAGCTTGTAACGTCGCTTTTACGGACGCCGCGTATTCTAGTCCTCTGGCAACACTGTAACCCTCGCCGAAAATGCTTGATTTAGATCGCTGGAGAATTATGTCTTCGTATTGGATCATACAATTCGGTACTAAATTTTGTACTAGAATTAGTTTGAAATGTACTAGCGTATTTTCTGCTCTCAAATGTACTAGAAAAGTACAATTGTACTAGAAACGGCAACCCTGATGCCATGTCACTTTTGTGTCTGCCGTCTTATGAGATACACGTATCGTATCGCTCTCGTAAATTTTTGCTGAATTAATGCAAAATTCAACTTAAATACAGTTTTAGCTACTGGAAGTTTTAAGTATCTCATAGTGTAGTGTGAAACGCTGGAACCTTGACCATCTCGGCCCGATACGATGCCAACGCTTTATTTAGAATTAATATTTAAATATAACCTTTTAGTCGAAATTGGCATTAAGACACTTTTGTGCATCAGATTTTATTAAACGCGTACCGAGTGTCCATTAGTCAATAATTTAGTTGTGTTTCAGTGTTCCCAACAGTTGTTCTTACAAAATCCCCAGATGCATAAGGCAAATATCACCAGATTTGTGTTGAAAATCACCAAATCAGCTTCGCTGACTTTTTTAATAGTGGTAGTATGTTACTTCTTATTCTTATAAGGGTTAGATTGATCTCATATAAACATTTTCATATACATCAACAGCCAAGAGGTTCGCATCAAATGGAAGAAAATTTATATTTTGGAAAGGATTTTGCGCCAATAAGTTATAGAGTGACCCTTGTAGATATTTATAAATTTCGGTTTTGTAGAAATTACATTCATTCATAAAAAAAAATTGGTAATCCTGGTACTAATTAATGCGACGGCAGGTGCATTTCAGGCTGAATATTCGAAGCTGTTGTCAGATTTAAATTGCAGAGCGAGGTAATCTACATACAATGTGGCCTTGACACACATCTAAATTTCGTTTTATTCCTTGTTTAACAGCCGGGAACAAAAGTCTGAGTTATGTTTCTCTTACACGATACGGTTTGGAGAATTAGCAGACAATAAGACTGATGTATTGTACCTACTTATAAAGTTGAAATTAAATAAATTTTCTTTTTTTTTTTTTAGACAAAGACTCATGAATACCACGTTACAATGACTTGCGAAGGCTGTTCAGGGGCTGTCCAAAGGGTCTTAAATAAATACCAAGGTCTGAACAAGTGCCAGCAAAAAATACAAAATAATTGAATCTCTTTTCAGACAAGGGCGTTAACAACATTGACATAAGCATACCACATCAGAAAGTGAAAGTCACCACCACGTTAACGTCCAACGAAGTGCTCGACATAATTAAGAAAACAGGAAAAACGGTAGAATATATATCAACATATTGAAATTTAAGAGAATCGTTCGGTTTAAAAAGTAATACACTTTATTATGCAGCTCTTTTTTTATTAATAACATAAATCATACTTTAATTAATGTAAATACAATGTATAAAGCACTGAGTTAATAAATTATGTGAAGTTTTAGTGTAAGTTGATGATGTCGTCGACCACTGCCTCTGTTCCTTTTGCTGTGTCTTCCTTCACCAGCTTCATGTAATTTACAATTCTCTGCTTGAGAACTAATTGTCGGAGCTTCTTTAATTTATCAAAATCGACAACTTCACCTTGGTCGGTATTTTGGCCCTTCATTTTTTCTACGGCATCAAATATGCGAAAAGATTGGGGTTCTGCTTTTTCTGCAATAGTCTGTAAAAGAGAAATCTAAGCGATTGTGATTTAATTTTTAGTGTTTAGTAGAAGGAATGAGCTGATTTTGCGACTTCTTCTGACTTTGATCTTAAAGGTCAGAGGTGGTCCCAGAATCGACTTATCCATGACCTTGGCCTAATTAAAATACGTCAGAGCCAGAGGAGATTCCAAATCGAATCATCTATGACGTGGACTTTCTTGAAAATGTGGTCAAGATCCGATTTGAAAAGCGTCGAACGTTAAATAAGGTTGCGTTTAAATTAATTTGTGAGGAGGAAAATATTATTTTGATAAGTTGCTCCATGATTGATATTAGTATGTAACCATAAAATTTAATAATGAAGATTTAGATTTGTCTCTGGGGTTACTAAGAAGACGTGAAGTTTCGTTAAATATTTAATGTCGGCATTAAACCAAGGATCAAAAAGGTATTTCACATTTGAGAATACCAAATCATACAGGATGACGTACACGAAGAGTACACGAACAGCATACCCATCAATAAAAGCCTGAATTAAGGAAGAAAGGCGCAATTAGAAATCAAAATGGCGTCAGCCGTTTGCTTAAAATTTACCTGGGTTTTAATGAAAAGCCAAGCTTAGACAAGGTAAAAGAAGTTTTCTCTAAACGTTGGCGATGCGTTTGGTGAAGTTCCAACTACGTCAATTTAAGTTTTCCTGATATTTCCCGGCAGAAACCTCGAAAATTCACACACGATATGCGCACCAGCACAACTAGGCGAAAAGTAACGCCGTGCAACAAAATGAAACGGTTGACGCGGGGTAATCGAAAATGAAGTCAGCCGACCAATAGCAATCGTTAATTTTCCCACATGCCCATATAAGGAGTGGGCAGACGGTTCGATTCTGGCGAACAATAAATTCGAACCTGCGTCGCAATACTTGGGGAGCAGAGTTGCCACATTAAACTCTAAATTGGCCGAAATTCTCAAACGTTATCAAAATGATCGGTGAATTCAATACTAATGGTGGCAGCGATGAAGTGATATAGCGAACCGTTACGTCATCGCATACCCGCTTCTCCCTCTTTTTTTTTATATAGAGGTTTGGAGAATCTTCGAAAGATGTCGTCAACGAGTGTCCAGTATCAAAAATGTTGGATTCACTCGGTCACGGCCTTTCTTAAGGTCCGCAACACGAGTGCCTACCAACTAAACTCCTTATCCTCTTTACTAGCAGCTAATTTCTGGAATCCGCCGTTAAGCATTACATCAGAAATTTCGCCCTGGCTCTCTCAGTTTCATGTAGTGTCTCTCATTCTGTGTCTTTCTTTTTCGTCGCTTGCTTTCTGCTGCATTATCGATCTCAGCATGTCAGTCACGTACTGCCAGTGGTTTTCGTTCTTAAGTAAGAGGTCGGCTACGTTTTCTGCGGTGATGTAAGTGCCGCATTTCCTGTTGGCTTCTTGCGTTACCTCGTGCCATCTCCTGCAGTCAAAGACTGTGTGCTCCGCAGTATCCACCTCTTGGCAGTACCAGCAGGCGTTGTCTTCCATCTTCCCGATTTTATGGAGGTATGAGGCAAATACCTCATGACCTGTCATTGCCTGAGTAATGTAATGGTCGACTTCTCCATATCTTCTCTTGCACCATTTGTGCAGATTTTTGATGAACGTTTTCGTCCACCCGCAATAGTTGTTCCAGCGTTGTTGCCACTTGTGTTCTGTCCGCGCGGTAGACCCAGTAGACCCTCATAATGCTTATATTTCATTGCTGGTTGCCAGATGGGCGCCGCATGTAGGACCGTGAAGAGCACAATTGCCGCTAGGACCTTTCTCTTTTTCGAGCGGGGTCTCCCGACGTTAGGCATCAGTCTGGCTATCGCCATTAGGGTCCTGCATGCTTTTTCCCTCGTCTTCCTGACATGGGTCGTCATCCTCAGATCTCTATCAAGATAAACTCCTAGATATTTAATTTCGTTTTTGGTGCTGGTCTTGAAAATTCAGCGTCAGTTCCTTTAATCTTCTCAGACCTGCAAGTATTAGCATCTCGGTTTTTGTGTCTGCTAGTTTTAGGTCGTAGTCTTCGAGCCATCTCTTAGTTCTTAGCATGGCGTAGGTTGCGCTTTGTCTTCCAGCGTTTGTGTTATCTTTGCGGTTATGATTATGGCCAGGTCATCCGCATAAGAGACGAGAGTTATTCCCTGGCCCATTTCTACTCGTAGTATGTCATTGTAGAGGGCGTTACACAGGGTCGGTCCAAGAACCGATCCCTGCGGCATGTAACCGTCGATTGTTCGCCCGTCGGGACGATGATCTTCCGGCCCTCCATATAGGATTTTATTATTCTCACAAGGTAACCCGAAACCCCCGCCTCGTTGAGAGCATTGACTATTTTCGGCCAGGAGGCCGAATTGAAAGCGTTTTCTATGTCCAGAGCTAGCATTAGGCAAAAATGTCTGTGCTGGTACGCGACCTTTTTGGTCTTTTTCACGATGTCCGCCGCCCTGGTTAGGGCGTCCGTAGTGGATCTGCCCGCTCAGAACCCATACTGATGTTCGTGCAAGATGTCTCCCGAGTCCAGTTCCTCGACTAGCCGCTGTTTAACGAGCGATTCCAATAGTTTGGATGTAACATCGAGGAGACAGATGGGTCTGTAGGTCGCCGAGTCGTTAGGCGTTTTTTTCGGCTTCTCTACCAATACTAGTCTAGCTTTCTTCTAGATGTCAGGGAAAAAGCCCTCGACGAGGCAGTCGTTCATCACTTGCAGAAACACGGGCTTGTTTCTCCCTCTAACACGTTAATTGTCAACCAATCATTAACTGTCACGGTTGACAGTTAATGAAAGGTTAATATTGTGTAAAAGGAGAAGCGGCTATGCGGTGACGTAACGGTTCGCTATCTCACTTGCGGGAATGCTGCCACCGTTAGTATTCAATTCACCGTGGCCAAAATGAATGCCCTAGATTAGTTTTTCTTAAATAATTCTATTAAAAAGTAAACAAATTCGGAACTTTGCACAATCTTGTATAACCTCCTCGTTGGTGGTAGTCAATTCAAAATTATTATGTACTTAGTTGAACCTTCTCGATTCTCCATTCTAGAACCTTCTCTGGCCTTGACTAAATTTTAATTACCTAGGTCAAGGTCAAGGTTGTGAATAAGCCAAATCTGGGGCCTCCTCTGATCTTGACCGAATTTTTAAGGTCAAGGTCAGAGAAGTCCCCAGAATCGGCTTTTTCCCTCTGCTTATTTTGATTTCGTTTTCGTAGTCTTTTTAAATTAGTGATGCAATAATAATTACTTACTCCTTCTGGATTATTTCCGGTATACACCGAAGTTAGTATTGTTGGCTTCAGTGTCGGATCACCTCTGTTGCTGTTCTTCGAAGAAGAGAAAATATTTCGCAGAAAAGAAGCTACAAATAATTGCATTCATATTTTAAACAAACGATTGTATCTTATAATTAAAGACTCCAAATAATAGGTCCGTTTATCCGCCTAGTTGAGTTTTATTCACTGCTCGCTTTGATGCTCTGTAAATTTCAGTCGATCGACTGTTCAATTATCTAATGCCGTTTAGGCTGTATGATTTATTTTGAACTTATGTCATACCGTCAAAAGTACAGCGAATAACAAAATAAAATGTGACAAAATATTCTCGCTACATCGGAGAAGTAATGCTTGCTGCTCCAAATATCGATCATGCTCATCCCTTCCATACGCCGTTCCTAAGCATTTGGTACTATTTGTTGGAGTCTTTACTTATTAATTATTTATAACATACGTGAAGCTCTGTATTGCATTGAAGAATTCGTCCTCTAGAATAAAACGCGCTCAGTTTTTGCTGTAGAGTCTTTGATAACACTTACCCTTCTTACACCTGGTAGGATAATTTCTGCATCTTCTGCATTCACATTTAAATTAGCCGTCGAACTCTGCGGACATTCGTTTATGTATTTTTCAGATCCGTAGGTGAAAGGTAATTGATGAGGTGCTAAGTCGGCCCAGTATTGATCTTGCATTAATTTTGGATGTTTCTCGTGCATTTTATCAGCAATTAAATATGTAACCTGAAAACATTGCTTATGTTCTATAACTGATAGAGTTAACTTTTGTATTAAAGGTATTAAAGCTTTGCTTTAGGAAATACGCCCTCGTATATAATTTATGTATTCATTTAATCAGAATTTTATTCGTGTAGTACTATGAACTTTCTGAAAAAGAGTTATGTTTCATTTAGAAGTGCTTTTCCAGCAATTTATCCAAAATACATCAACTAAGCTTTCATACGAAGTTTAATCCTACAGTTTTTACCTGTATGTGTCTGTCAATCATCCATACTACATCAAAATCATCGTCATCTTCACCGAATGGGTTCACTAATGTCTCCGCAACTCGTAACCACCCCATATAAAAGAAGAATTCCAAAACTGCCAAAATTGGAAAGTATAGATCGATGTGGACGCTGCTGTTAACATATTGCTGTCCCACAACGGAAACTAGGAAATATGTGTATACAGCTATTGTAACCACCTAAAACAGCAAATGGTTGAAGAGAATTTGTTCAAATTGAACACTTTGTTTCGCACTTGTGTGTAAACTAAAGGGACACTGATCCAATCAAAATCTAATAAAGTGCCGCAGCGAGTTCTTAATCCATTTATTTCTTGCAGGATGGCATTAACTGTCACGTCGGCTCTAATTAAACCTTCGTGACGTGCCCTTGTGGTGATGTTCGCTGCCCAAGCAAGTGGTAGCCTGCAGAAGAATAATTGAGATGACAGAGAAAATTGCGTTTTATCAGAGACCGAAAGCTTTATAATTTATATCGCATCCAGTGCGCCTCAAACGATTTTTATAAGAAAAAAAAAAAGAAAATTGCTTTGCGGGTTATTATTAGGTTTCTTTTCTTGAATACTATCTGTGGTTTGAATTGATGGCTTAAGTTCAATAGCATCCTGTACGTATAATTTTTGTATATACAGCACTTACCAAAATTTAGGATAATTGGGATACTCTGTATGTAGCTCTTGTATTATTTTGAGTTCGTCTTCCATTAGCAAACCTGCTTCGACCAAGTGTTTCAAACTGGGAAATCGCTTCTTCACTTTAGGTGAAATCATCGTTAACGTAATAGTAAAGCATAGGCAAGCATAACGTACGATCGTTCGTCTGATTATTCTACCACGTTCATCCTGTAATTTATTAAACAAATCGGAATTAATATTATCTTATACTTGTTATTATTCAGAGTAGATCGAAAGAAAATCTACAAGTTGTAGATAATCCCACAAATTGTGGGAGCAACTTCCTTTTAAATTATAACATAACCGGACTTCCGACTTTTCTGAGAGTTGCCATGGTTACGCAATACAAGGACCAATGAAAAGTGCCCATTCATTGCGTACCCATGGCAACTCTCAGAAAAGTCTGATTATAGGTAGGTCTGTTCAGTACAATTTCTAACAGATATGTACTATTGCTAGAACAGACCTTATAACGTCACTGTCAATGAAAAGGTGGATAAGTCGTTAAAACGTGTGCAATAAAATAGAACAAGAAGATTCTGTAAAATTCTCTAGAGCGTTTTCTTTTTATTTTTTTCATTATTAGTATCTTTGCTGTCGCCTTATTTGCAGTAAACTGCTAATTTTTTAAATTCTGTTTTCATTCTCAGAGTATACGTCGTGATTGACATAGTAAAATTTTCTCTCGTCTCTCTCTTTTATTTTATTGTTTTGTTTAAATGAGTACACCAGATTAGAAACAACCTCGTGTTCGCACTTCAAAGATGTCACTTTCACCTTTGTTTGTTATAATCTGATCATCGTTCTTTAGGAGGGTAAAGTCACGCGTTCGCATAACAACGACCTTTCCTTATTTATTTAATTTGTTCTTATTAATGGTGAGAGTGTTATTTATTTTTAAATAATTAAGATCTGGTGCGTTCGCACAACTGCCAGCCCTAATTATTGTTTTTTTTTTAATTATAATTTAAAAATTAATTTAAAATATATTTTACATTGATTTGAATCGAAATAAATAAATAACTTACGGTGCAATTTGTCTGTGATCACTTTAATTTCTTTCACCACGACTTACAGTTGTTACAATTTACGGATTGAAATTAAACATTAATGTTTTAATTAAGAAGTTATCCCGCCGAAAAGTCGACTGTTTACACGAAGTGGTCAAGAATAACTGTTTGAGTTGGCAATACAATTAACATAATTTTTTTAATCGGCTATTTGCAACACTGCAACCGTAGGATATGTCACGGATATGTCGGATATGTCATGCATATGTTTTGTTGGTTTATTTGACATAAGATTTGTTACATTCAAATCTCGCGCTAAAACATCGTGGCGATATATGTATACCTAGCGATTAGTAGAACTGTTAAGGCCTGGTCTTTTCAACTCCAATTAACTTTATCTGTCGGTTTACTCCCATAATAAAGGCCGTTTTTTACACTTGTTAAATTTGATAACAATTTTGTTATAAAGTGAGAGAGATAAACTACCACAGTGAATTCTGATTGGTTGAATTGGTACTTCTCACTCACTTCGTAACAAATTTTACATAAAAAATATCATAGCGTAACGATTGTAATCACAATTGGAGATGAAAAGACCGGGCCTAAGTTGTAGAAGAGTGTTATGTGTTAGACAAGTGTTGCAGCTCGATATTATTGTGCTTCCTTTGTGTTAAGTGATCGTTGACATTAAAGTATTTTTAAAATAGACGACGACTATATTTGCAAACCCCGAATTCGCAACAATATAATACAGTGGTGATGTGATTATCCTGATTAATTAAATTAATTTTCTTCATTTACCTACTAACTGAAAATCGACTATAAATTAACTTAATCGATGATTTTTAACTCTTCTAATAATTTATACGCGTTTAATTGTGCAACGACACTTTAAATACGCACAATTCACTTCCACCAAACACTTATTTCACTTCCTTCGGACCCCGTTCTAACTTCACTGGTTGATACCTGGTTGTGACTGGATGACTGTTTCTGTTGCCTCCAAAAGCACCTCGTCAACCAAAATTCCTCGGCATCGGTTGCGTGTAGTTATTCGAATCACCTCGTTATGGATAATCTGTTTTTCTTAAATTTTCTTTTCTCCTCTTCAAGTGGATATCACAGTAATGTGTAATTGTATAAATTCGGCAGTAGGTACAATGCCATTTTGTTTCCCGTTTAATTGGACGCATTATACAGGATGACAACAAAATAAAACCATCAAGAGAATCCATGTCATAAATTATTGCTTCCCTGACACAGACCCACCGTTATTACGTGAATAAATTCGGTATTTTTTTACGTAACTTAGTATTCGCTCGGACGCCAACGAGACTGACAAGTGCGTTTAAAAATTTCGTACTTGTGAGTATTAGGGTGTTCTCCTTTGCGTTTTTTCTGTTGCATTTGTTTCACCGAAAGTAGATATGCGTTCTCTCTCTGCCAAAAAGGACGCTGCGTAACTGTCGCATTCTGAGATATAAAACAGTAAAGCCTTATTAAATACAGCTGTGAGTTTTAATTTAACGAAACCGCCTGTGGTGTTCCAAAATTTAGGCTTCAATTCTAAAAATTGAAATTTTCTGGTTAAGGACATAGGTTTAGCTCAATCGTCACCATTTATGGTTTCAAGCTTGTCACAACTTCTAAAGTCACTCGGTAGATTACATCACACAAGTAATTTCGTTTTTCGTTCAGGTTTATGCATCCGTTCAAAAACTCCCACGTTTGGAATTGGCGTTGACGCATAACAAATTGATCTCATTTATTCTATTTGACGTTTTAAAGTCTCAAGTCAGGGCCAACTCCAAACGTGAGCGTTTTTGAACGCATTTTAAACTTTATACTTAAATAAATGTGAACTAAAAATAGAATCAGTTGAATTTCATTCCATCGATAGTTACAAATTAAAATTTCAATTATGGTTTATACTTACATCACCTTTAATAGCAGCACTGACGAGTAGTGCTAAGTTATCAGGATATGGTATCGTCGTGTATTGATTCCACCATCTCGTCATGACAATATTCACATAGAAACCCAAGACGAAACTCAGTGGAATGAGCGTGCCGAATTTTGAACAGTATTCAACTACTTGCTCAAATGTTCTGCAAATAAAAAAAATGGTTGACATATAAGAAAATGTAAAAGAATTTTGATTTATGAAGTCGAGATCTTGGGGCAAACTGTAAAGAGGAGTGAGTACAGTAAGAGTGCAGAAAAAGGAATTCGTAGACAGAATTGAAAATAAGTACCTATCCATTCTATGGATTTCTCTTGCCCTTGTTTATTTTAGTTTATGTTATACGGTAATTTTCTCCCTATTTTTAAATATTAAATAATTTTGTGGTTCTTTGGATTTTTTCCTGAAATATTATTGATTTAAAAATGATTTATTTAAAAATTAACACTTTGAAACCTGTTTAGATTTGCATTAAGTTCATCTTCTTCTGTCACTATTGTAGTGAAACAAAATAATATTGCGACGAAAATCTCAGATTCATTGATTTTGTTGTTCGAAATTACCTACCTCTGTTGCTCATGGTTTAAACCAAAACGGTACAGCAGGTTGAGAACATAATAAAGCATTATGTACACTATTAGATCTGCCCAAATCAATTTGTATATGCTGCCCCTCCATCTATAAATTAATTTCATATTATTTTTATATTAGTTTAAACTGTATGTTGTTAATTACCTTGCTAGTAATTTTAAAAAGCACCCAAATCTTCTAGAAGTAGATACTTCGCTCGTGTACGACACTGTCATTGTTTAATTAATTTCTGTTTTATTTTCTTAAAGGTGCATAATGGTAGTAATTAATAAATTGGGTAGGTACACAGTACAAAAAAGAAATTTGCCTTCTCCACTTCGACTCAATTACATAAATAATACACTTGATAAGATGTTCATTCAAATTTTTATCTGAGATTAAAAACGTTGATTCAGAGGTGATACGTAAGTACATAATTATAACTCAGTTGTGATAAGCTTAAATACCTGTATGATTCGCGTCTTGCAAGTAAAACTAAAGTTCTTAATAAATTTAATTTTTTTTTATAACAATAAATATTTAACTTTTATGTATTAAAAAGAAATGAATGTGATAATCACGTGCGCAGGAGTATTTTCGGTTTTCATTTTGAATTTTGGAGCTGGTATAGTGTTGCGTTTACAAACTATAGCTCCAAGAGTGTCTTGGGCGTGTAATTGCGTCTTTTTCACTCACGATTTTTTTACATATTTTGCGTCTCGCTCATCTGTTTCAAAACGTGTTTGTTTACATTATTTCCATGACAACGGACGCACTTTTCACCTCCCACTTTTAAGTAGGACGCTTAGAGTACGCCCGTTATTACGTAAATAATGTATAGTTTATGAACGCAACCTAGGAGAGGCATAGTATAGAGGTATAGTAAAAATTGTACGTTATTACTGACGTCAGACGTGTTGTCAGAAAGTTTACAATCTAATAAAATAAAAAATAATTTTTGTCAGTGACTAAAAAATGTTGTTACAGTTCAATTTCATTGCAGCGAGCTTGCAACGTCGCTTTTATGGATGCCATGTATTCTAGTCGTCTGACAACACTGTAACCCTCGCCGGAAATGCTTGATTTAGACCGCTGGAGAATTCTGTCTTCGTATTGGCTCTTTTATTTGAATATCTTTACGGCATAATTTTTCGATTGGTCACGCCACTTTAACCCGTTGAAAGTAGTTTGGGGTTTCCGGAAGTGTCCAAGTTCGAAGTTCGATGCCATGCCACTTTTGTGTCTGCCGTCTTGTGAAATACACGCATCGTATCGCTCTCGTGAATTGTTGCTGAATTAGTGCAAAATTCAACTTAAATACAGTTTTACCTACTGGAAGTTTTAAGTATCTCATAGTGTAGTGTGAAACGCTATAACATTGACCATCTCGGCCCGATACGGTGCCAACGCTTTATTTAGCATTAATATTTAAATAACCTTTTAGTCGAAATTGCCATTAAGGCTTATGTGCAATCAGATTTTATTAAACGCGTACCGAGTGTTCATTAGGGCCAGTCGCAACAAACACTTAAGCTCTGCTTAACTTTAACCGTCACTTAGAATATGACTTACACAATGCTGTGTCAGCTCAAATGTCACATTATAAACACCGCTTAAATTTAAGCTCAGCTTAAGTATTTATTGGAACTGGCCATTAGTCAATAATTTAGTTGTGTTTATTTAAAACCAGGTGTGCGGTTATATTCATTCTATAGTTGGAACCTCAGTGAATATTTGTTTTGTTTTCAATAAATATAATTGATATATACAGTGTGTGTTTTGTTAATGTTTGACCCTATGCTGAACGTACCAAGTGAGACGAATCTCCTGAAAGTTTGTTTACCTTGAGCGAATACGACGAGACCTTGGAAACGGTTTCGAAGTGACTCCCTCAGCTGGGTGTACTCCCTGGCGCCCCGGTTTATTTTATTTAGTACCCAACCCTTCTTCACTGGGCTAGTTTTGGGAAAGTTGTGGGAATACGTAACTTAATGCTAAATGAATAAATGTACTGATCACATTGTATAGTACGTATTTTATGATTTGAAAGTCGGTATACCTACCTTAGAAATAGTAGTTGATCCTAGGGTTGCGAGAATTTATCGATATTATCGAAAATATCGAATAAGGATATTTCCATTTTGGATATCGATATACCGGGTGGAACATAAAAAACCTTTGGTGTTGTAACTTCCTTATTTTTTATCCGATTTTAATAAATGATACGTCGAACAAAATCGTTTTAAAAACACTAACCTGAACTGCTGTGAATTTTTTTTTTTGAAAGATCGTAGCTAACTTTGTTTTTTAAAATTGCACTATATTTGGTGTTTCATTGAAGATGCATCAAACTTGAGAGACACGTTTCTGACATTATTTCAAACAAAATATCTTAATAACATTTTTTAATCGGAACAAGTTGAAATTTGCATAATTTGGACTCGATGTTTTTAGGAATTCTGTAGCACGCGGAATCAAAACAAACCGTGAAACAAAACCGGCGATCTAAATTGCTTCATGAATGGCGCACAGTTGCAGGGGGGCAATAAATCCATAAACAGCGAAGAAATTTATGACTAGATTTTGTTTTGCTCTTGACCAAAAGACTCGCTCGGTCATTCAACTTTGCCAAACGTCGAATGCAGCAGCGATGTGAAATCACGTGGATATTTAAACTTAAGTAAACGACCAATTATTATTTTTATTGATTGCCAACAACAACGATGTTTTAAATGTATTTTAAACCAATAAAGCGATTCATATGAGAATGAGTAACAATCCATTCATTCTCATTTAAAGTCCACCCTAAAGATATGCGACTTTGCTTTCCCTTCGATTTTCTTTAAATTTATTTATTACAAAGAAACTTTATTTTCTTTTCCCGACTTCTATCCGCATACCAAGTTTGATGCACCTTTAATGAAACAGCCTGTATATTTTTTTGTACTTATTCTAATAGAGATTTTCTTTCTGAATATAGCTACATTAAAATGAGAAGTCAAAAACTTATTTTAAATGAAAAAAAAAATTTACAAAAATCAAATAACCATAGCTTTTACTAAAGGAACTTTTTCGAATTTGCCCCCATTCTGTACCAGACACATTTGACATCTACACTTATGCCCATTGCTGCAAAACATTTAGGAGCAGAATTGAAAATTGTTGATTATTGTGGTGTGATTAATTTTGGAAATTAAAACCTAGTTTGGGCATCATAATAGAACTTCTCTCTTACTCTCGTCGAGATATCTAGACGGACATAGTGTTTCGACGAAGCCTTGTAAAAAGGTGATAAAGTTGAAAGTAAAGGATAATTCATCCATCCCCTTTCTGGTTATAATTATTTTTAACCACCCGTGCGCGTCCCTCACAATGCATTAGGATTGACAAACTGAAGCCAGTTTGCTACATAATAAATCATCTCATACAAGGCGGCCATGCGTGCTGTCAAAGCATAACGAAATTTTTTAAAATTTAGTTGCAAGTTGGTTTTGATTGCAGTGGATTCCTCGCTAATTAAACTTTTCATAACTTTTACATCGCTACAGCGAATAACCTAGGACAGGTCGGTTTGGTTTACAGTGGAATTCTCGAACTATACTTCAGCTGACGAAGCCCCAAATAGGGCCGAAACAGCTGTATAATGAGGATGCTCGAGGAATCCACTGCAAGTAAATTTTTAAAATTTTCATAAAATGTGCGACTGACAGACGTCCACAGCTCACTTAGTCCTTTCGCAAATGTAGAATGTACAGTTGTTATTATTGTTTAATGTGATTGCTTGATTTTTAAAATTGTACTTTAAATCCTTAAATTTTCGTTTCTTTTTTCATTCATCGGTATAGTTGTTTACATTTTCATATTCAGAAAAAGAATCTCTATTAAAAAGAGTAAAAAATAAATAAAAGTGCAATTTGAAAAAGAAAAAAAGTTGACTATCATCTGTCAAAACAGAACTAAAAAAAAAATTAAATCGATCCAAATTGTGGCATTTTTTAAGCCATTTTGTTTGACGTCTAAATTATTAAAATTGGATAAAAAATAAGGAAGTTATAGCATATAGTTATACTGCGTACGCAGTAAGGGGTTATAGGGGTTAACCCCCCCCCCCAAATCAACCGAATGTTAATTCATATGAAAAATCGCAACATTTCCGCTTAGATTGCTCATTATGTATATTTTATACGGTAGATTAGAATTAGACCAAATGATATAGGTGAGTTTATTTTTACTTTAATTTTGTTTTGCGTTCTATGTTTTGTATCCTACATCATAATGACTGCTTACATAAATGTCTCAAGTCTCAACCTCAACGACATATTAGAATTAGATAGACTGTGACGTAAGTAACGCTATAATACTGCACTGTATCACATTCTAACTGATAAGTAACTTTAATCAGTTTAATTAGTGGTTAAAACTTTATTTATATTGCTAAGGCCCGGTCTCTTCATCGCAGGTTAACTTTATCTGACGATTGTTTGTTACAGATAATCTTGTTGGTAAACCGATTACAGAAAATAACATTATTTCATTTGTAAACCCCTCCCATTCACCAATCCTGCGTACGCCACTGATAGCATCAAAAGTTTTTCATATTCCACCCGGTATATGTACAGTTCTTCCGCTCGAACTTTGCAGTTACGTCAGAAAATTATCGACTCAAAATGACAAATTTATAAATTCTATCATTGTTTTAACATGCGTATTAGATAAGGATAAAAGAATATGTTGATTTCGTTTCTCGAACTGGGAAAGTATGACGTAATTGCAAAGGTCGAGCGGAAGAACTGTATATTGCTGTTATTTTATGGACACATGTATATTTATGTTATGTTAGGATAATTATTTGTATCTATTTGATAATATTAGACTTTTCTTTTTCGATATAGAAATGAAAGACGATGTCACTGAAGGTTCGCTGTCACCTAGGACCAGGAGCTGGTTTCAGGATAAGTTTGAAGTCATGAAAAATGCTGAATGCTACTAGAACTCGAACTCGATTTTCTGTTTGTACTTTTTAATGGTGTTTTGTAATCGTCGTTCTTTTTAAAATAAGTACTTTTAAAACCTCACAGAATTTCCTAATATGTTTTAGTTTGGTTTTTTAATTTCATTTCTGTCTTGACAAAACAATGGTGTTTTGTCTTTGCGTTTTCACTTTAACTTTCGTTCTCGAGAAATGTTGTAAACTTATTTAATATCAACAAGTTTTGTGATAATTTTTGTCCCGACCACTTAAAGCGTGTTGATATTATCTCAAAATGCCAAAAAGTTTATGCATATGCAATCAGACGAAGGAAGAAACGTCGGAAACCTAAGTCGGGGTCGATGCAAAGGGTTAAACATCCACCCGTCATCGGAAGGTCCCAAAGAAGAAAAGGATATTCACATGTATCATTTCTTCGATGGTTAACTAATAACATTTTTTAAGAGTTGTACGAAGAACCCCTAGAGTGACAATATGGTGAGACGAAACCAAATTTGGCGCAATTAGAAACGTTGGGTGCTATTAAATAAATGCACCTTGTATATGTAATTGGTTCATCTTAATACATAAATAATGGAGACATCATTTACTATCTATTGCTGTAACTTACATTAATAAAATGGGCCATTACACAATATCATTTTCTTAGTATTTACTAAATGAAGTAGTTGGTGGTAACATTTTACTCGATCTGCATTTACCCGGCTGATTAATATAAGTTGAAATGGTAGAAATAAAAAGTTGTATACTCATATGAAACTATTTATTATTATTGTTATTATTGCAGGATGCATTTGGTGCAATAAAATTAATCAATCACAAACGAAAACAAATAGGCATCATTACAACAATACAGCCTTTAATGTACATTGCGAAAGCTATGGCCTTAGTCCCATGCAATTTTGAATCAAACGTCTTGTATCGTTCAACGCTTTGTCCAGATTCAAAGCAAATACACGCCATCATATTTACTGCTGTTATAATCATCCTAAACGTGGGTGGTTACTATTATAAGTCCACGGAATTAGACCAAGACTCTGAAGAAACTATCGAAATCGTTGAAATAGTCACAGCGTTTTGTCTCATGTTGCTGAACGTGTCGCCTGCCATAAGTTTAAATTTCTGGAACAAGCAGAGCTATAAACTGTTTCTAAATCGTTTTGTGAAGATCGACTCTGAATTGGATAAATATGGGATGATAACGAAAAGGAGCAAAAGCCGTGTGTTGTTGGCGCTCTTCGTAACACAAAGCCTATTTGTTTCGTTGACTGTATACGACAGTTACCTCACCTATCATATTTTGGACACTTTCTCATATTTCCAAGCGCTCCTGGCCTATTTCCAGAGATATCACATGTACATTCACTATTTAACCATCTACTATTTTATAAACTCTTTTCGGCTGAGGTTTAAGGCGTTGAACTTTTTGATAAGTGAGAGTTTTCAAATGAAGAATTCCGCGAGCTTGACCTATGAACACATGAAGAACATCAACAGGATGTTTCTGGAGCTTTGTGAGAACGTGGATTTGGTGAATACCTTGTTCGGAATGAGCATCTTGCTGTTTATAATATACGCATTGGCAAGTTTATTGCTGTTTATAAATTATTTGATATATCACAATGCCAGTCATTTTGTGAATGCAAGCACCGAATATGGAATTTATTTCTTGATTGCTATGGTATTATGGTCTGCTGTTACACTGGTAAATGCATTTCTTTTTTCTGAATATTTAACGCCTTTAATAAGTAGGCGACAATTAATTGAACGTAATATGTATTCAATTTTCAATTCACTATGTTGCAACACTAAAGTAATTAATGTTTATTTTTATATTATGTAGCAAATCAAAACCGGGTTTACCAATAAAATTAAGGAACGGCTAAGCAGAGCTTCGGTAGCCACATAATTATATTAACCACCAATAGATGGTGCTATGATTACTTTTGTTAATACCGTCACTAAATAAATACGGTACCGCCATTTTAGTGCAAAATATTGGCGGAAAATTTAAATGTCTAACGCTAACAACGTCACACTTGGGTATTTTATACCCCGTTCACAATCACTTAACGTAACGTAAATTATTAATTTGAATGCACTGTTTGTTAATGTAAACGAAGTAATTCTAAATTTAAATGATTTACTGTTCATAAGTAAACACATTAATTAGTTTCGGTTTAGAATTTTAAGTATTTACATTAAAACAAGACGCTTCAAACCTGTATTTAGAGGTTAATTTTGTTGCGTTAAGTCATTGTGAACGCTGTTTTAACCTTTTATTTGACAGGTGTTAAGTTTGATTAAACTTGCCGGAAAGAAAACCACTAAATAAGTCGGCCATTTTAGTGCAAAAACGTGGTTTCTTGTCTTACACATTAAGCATATGGATTGCGGTACTGTATTTATTTAGTGACTGTATTTTGTTAATTGTTCAAAAATAATATGATTTGCGTTAAGCTGGATTCATTGCTAGATTTGATTGATTCGTTTAATCAAACGAATTATAAAGAGTGTTTTTTTTTAATCTGGCGTCGAAGTTGGCCATGAAAATTTCATTGTGAACCATCATCGTCATGACAGTTGTTAATTTGACGTTTGAACTCGCAATTCCTAACCTTGTTTTCGAGGTTTCGAACTCAACAGCAATAAATAAAAAACGACAATGTTGTTGTAACAATGAAAACAGACAATAAGAAAATAAAATTTACAACAACTAATCAAAATTGTGGTGCGTTCACAATAAGCACCTTGTCACGGCCAACTTCGACGCCAAATTAAAAAAAAAACACTCGTTAGTCTTTTAAATTGAGCCAATAGAATCGTGCAGAAGTTTAAAGCGAACGCAAAACGCCTAGCAATGAACATATCTTTAAAGATGTTAATTCACTTTTAAAGAATTCTAAGGCCCAATTTTACAATCGTGGAATAAGAACAGAATAACTATTCGCCGAATATATTAAATAAATCCTAATGTGGTGAAAAAAAAGAAACCAAGAACCTGGAAGAATTCTAAATGAATTCTGATCTTATGAAGAAGAAAAAGGTATTAGAATCTTACCATCAAGAGCTTTTTGTCAACGTAATATCGATCGCCTCTTATTTATTTTGTTTTTAGACGTCATAAGCTGGATCTCCTTTCGTCTCTCTTCATGAAAAAAAAAAAGTCGAAGATCGTTGTGAAATCGTTCGCATTAGTTTTTGTTCTTCACCACTTCATGACCCAATTCGCTTGCTTTTGTTTTATTTTTGGTCCTATGAGGTAATAAATCGAAAATATTGCCTTGAAGTCGATCGCAACCTCATTAAGACAACCGCCTAAACAAATATAAAAGGACTGCCCTCCGAGAAATAGGACGCAACTCTGCTCATCACTGATTCGAGCAAGCAAACAGACCAATGATGCAGAGTTACCTAACCATATTCAATATTCAGGCCAGGCCATTTAATTGATGGGTAGAAAAAGCAAGGAGCGACGTCATCAATGAGACACTCTTAAAGGCTTCAGTTGCCTGTTACCTTCTTCACCATCTCCAAAGAAGAAGTGTAGAATAACATCGCCGTAGTATTCAGAAAACCTGAGATATACGATCATACCAGTTGTTGGCCAATCAGAAACGAATGCGGTTGCGCTCTGTTACGTAGATGTCAACGTGTTGTTTCGTCCGTATCTATCATTGTGACAGTCAGTGACACTGCTTGACCACAGTATAAAAATCTCCGCAGTAGCGTCACTCGAGTATAACTGTCACATTTGCCTTTTTATTTAATACTTATTGATTTACAAAATTTACATTACATTTTCATATACAACTGCGGTCTGGCCAGGACTATCTATGCGTTTTTCATGAGTAAATGAAGGAGAGGCTCATTGAAACTTGTGTGGAAGTGAAATAGAGCTATTACAATGTTGCGTGCGAAGGAAGGAATGCGGCGGCCGGAGCGTGGCCCGTGTTATCAATCGGCAACGTCGATTGATGTAGCTATTTCGTTTACTCATGCGGTTTCTACTATTCTATTCTTTATTTACTCACGAAAAACGCATAGATAGTCCTGGCTAGATCATATCGGTAGATATCAAACAGTAGGGCAGCTTTTTTGACGCTGACGTTTAAGTGACCCTACGGGGTAATTATTATACTGTGACTTGACCTTTGTCATTATGACGTTTCTTGACGTCTGTCATTTTGACGTTTGTCATTGTGACGTTTCTTGATGTTTGTCTATTGTGACGATTTTTGTCGTCTGTCATCGTGATATGGTTGATCGGTTACGCAACCTATGAGCTCCCACAAAATAAGTGGTTGAAATTAGTCATGAAGTGATCGTCTTTTATATATTTTTTTACAAAGGAATCAGTCGATAATGCCCTTTTTTATTTATTTATTTTTGTCTTATAAACGGTCGAGCGTCTTTTTGTTTTCTTGTCTTTTCGGATGAACTGATGAATGTTTATACCTTTCGTTTTTAATTTGTTCCCTTTTGATCGACTTTCGCTAATTCCTCTGCAAAAAGAAATTAATAATAATTATGCGAACCGAGTTCCTCATAATTCCAATGGGCCTTTGTTTTTCATCTTCTGCAAAAAGTCGTCCTTTTTTCTCTTTCTTATCTGAATAAGTACATCAAAAATAAAGAAAGGTGGATTATGAATACACACAGGGTTGGGATAAAGTATGGATCCATGAAAATATCTCGGAAGTGGAATTGGTGATTTTAATGAAATTTTGTACTTATAGATAAAGGCATATGGCGCTTACTTTCGTTTCCATTAAACTTCAGGTTTAACCGGAAACGTCACCAACTTTTTTATTTTAAGTAGAACATCCTGTGTATTTTTACAAATCTTATTAGACCTTTTTCTTCTGCATCCGTCAGTATCAGGTTTTTTAACTTTATCTTTAGTCTAGAGACGAAAATATAAATCATTTAATCATTGGCTTTTATGTTATCTACATTAATTATTTTTATTTTCAATGTTCTTTGTGTACTGTTACAGAGCAAAAGAACTACATTGACATATTTTAAGTGCTCAAAATGCTCGCCATTTACGTCTTGACAGTATGCAAGTCTATGAACAAATTCCTGGATAACATTTGCGAAGACTTCCCTAGGAATTAAATCACATTCATCTGATATCTTGCCTCAATTCTTGCAAATTATTTGGGCGTCCAACATAAACAGCTGATTTTAAGTATCCCCATAGAAAAAGATCCATAGGATTAAGATCTTGGGGAACGAGCAGGCCATTCAATAAATTCATTGCAATAAACCCTCTACGTCCAATTCATCGATTTGGAAATATTACATTCAAAAAATCAAATGCTGCGTCGAACTGTACTAGCATTCCCTATACCTAACTTTAACAGTTTTTCAGTTATAAGATATTTCTGGTTTAACACATAAAAATTGACATTTATTAGGTTAAATATTTCTAATTTTGTTGATATAGTTATGAAAACAACAAACAATTGCATTTAACGTTTCCTGTTACTACAAATTTTAAGCAAAAGCAAAAAAAATTTGAGAATCAAAATCAAAATTACTCAAACGCTGATATTTTAAATCTATTTTTTAAATTAATGAAGAATGATCTAAAATTGTTCAGAGCAGAGAATGTGTGTTCAATCAAATGTACTCCTCTTGTCTCCTATGAATAAAACACAGTTTGGAAAGTTTGAACCTAACTTTATACAATTTGGAAAAATAAAATGTACGAAGATCAGTAACAAATAACGAAGATAATTAGACAATGGTTTTAAAATACTTTCACGCTAATCCAGAGAATTGCAAACTAGCAGCTATTTTATTCTTCAATTTAAAGTAATGAAATTCATACTTTTTCGTTTTATAAGATCACAAGCGTCCTAAGAGAAGGATGATTAAAGAACTATTAAAATTTGTGAATTTCCACTTGCCAAATTCTATTTTCTTTGGTTGACTACAAAATTTGTAGTAACAGTAATCGTTGTTATAATTTCCATGCTATCTTAATAAAATTAAAAATATTTGACCTATTAAAATTGTAATTTTCTTTGAATTAATCGAAAATGTTTCATAACTCAAAAACTGTTAAAGTTAGGTATAGGGAATGCTAGTACAGTTCGACGCAGCATTTGATTCCACATACAATGGTGCATTAAAATATCGGTCATTCCATTTGAAAAAAAGTATTTTTCTGTGTTTGAATATCTTCGAGTGGAGCGGTGCGTTTTAGACACCCTGTAGCTTAATAGATTATGCTGATGGAATTTTTAAGAACCTTAAAGCTTCAAATACAATATTAGCTATTACAAATAAAATTGCTTCAATAACAGGTGTGTTATAATTTTTTGAAAATCAGATTGCAGAATCCAAATTTCTAAGAAAATTCAAAATATCTCAAAAATGATGCATTTTAGAGATAGGGAAATGTATTGCAATTTAACATATTTTTACATGTAGAATTCAAAAACGTGATAAAAAATATAGCATTCCATTTAAAATAAGCGAGTTGATAGCGACTTCCGGTACAACCGGAAGTGATACAAAGGCAATTTTATTTTATTTAAAGAGATCTCCACGGAAAACCCTTGCTCCTTAAATTTAAATTAAATATCTACGTGAACTGCAACCTGGAAAACTTTTAACGAACGGTTTATGTGAATATCCCTGTAGTTATAAATAGCATGCCTTCAAAAACTCCAACGTTGGTTGACGTTGGTTCGGTAAATGTATGTTGGTGCTTTAGTCATATTCAACTGATGTCACACTAGGTCTGTTTGTTATCCTGCACTGGTGTACACCAATGCATACTTTTTCGCAAAATACTCTTTAATGTAACTTGAAATGTTTGTGTGGCATGTCAGTATGAATGAGTATGATTCGTATTAATACATTATCAATGAATTTAGGCTTCATTAAAGTATATTTAGTAAAAAAAGTGTACACTAGTGCACACCAGTGCAGGATAACAAACAAACTCACTATATTTCACATTTGACGTTTTAACACAGCATAAATACATACAGGGGTGCGTTCAGAATAAACGCCCGACAAAGTGTGTTTACCCTGGCAGGACGATTGCCCGGACAACAGGCTATTGTGAACGTTTTTAAACGAATTGTCAAAACGGTCAAATAGTGAAGATTGAAATAATAGTACTGAAAGCATCCTGAAACCAGAACAATGGATTACATTGTTAGTATTATATGTATAGTATGAGTACTGTATTAGTATTTTAGGTAATAATTTGTTTACCGGACGAAATGGTGCGTTTATTATGAACGGAACAACTTTTTACCTTGAGGTTATTATGAACGCGAGGAGTAAAAAGTTGCACGCCCGACGTTTATTCTGAACGCACCCCAGCAGGTTCACTCCCCTCGGCGGGAAAATTTCCCGCGCAAACTGAGCCGCCATATTCCGGATGGATAATCTGTCTAACCTTCTATTGGACTGGACGCACGGAATGTTTCTTTTTCTCACTCTTACATGCAATAAAACGCAGTCGCTCTCCCTCACACTTCTGCTCATTGCGTGCTTCGAACATTATGTCGCGTGCGCCCTTAAATTGCACGAATACGACCAGTGGTGTCTTGTGTAATTAGCAGAATAATAGGTGCTTTCGATTATGCATGCTGGGGTACACTGAGTAAACTTAAACTCTAGGCTTTCAAGTAGTGATCGGATAATTTATATTAAAAATAATCTAAATAATTCGATTATCAAAAATATTTTTATTGCGGCACTGGTGGATCCATCCGCAAAATGGCGCGAAGGTCAACAAATCTTGCCCTGCCAGATCAAAGGTGCCGACAAACAGTTTCCATGCTGGTTATTTATGCTGTGGTTTTAATATGAGAATAGACATACCGCGTGTCTTGCTATCTCAAGTCATGGCCAATTCCAAACGTGAGAGTTTTTGAACGCATCATATTACGTTTAATTTCAATAATTCGTTGCCTGCTTAAAAAGGAAATTTAATGAATGAGTCGTTATGAGTTAATTATTAATTTTACTTATTGCAGATTATGGGAGTTGTTTTAGCCAAATCAGCAGACTCTGCAACTAAAGAGGTCTATCGCACCAGCATGCTGTGTTTCAAATTATCGCACAAATTTCAAATTTCCGGTACTTTTTATGAAGAGAAACTCAAGGATAACTTAATACTCCTGGCGCAGGAAGCTGCCACAACTTGCCCACATTTTACGGCCGCAGGATTTTTTGATGTGGACTATTCCATGCTTTTCACGGTTTTAAACATGATAACTTCTTATCTGGTTGTGCTAATCCAATTTCACAAATAATTTTATCGTAATTTTTATTCGTGTAGCACCCAAGTTTATATGGGATTATAATCAAAGAGTGGACATTTTAATGCGCAGGTTGTACTTTCAATTAGTACCATTGTACATTGTCCACACTTGCAGTTTTAATATTATTATACAGTTTTTGTTATTTCCTTCAGTTTTATGTAATCAAATTCATGAGTATTTATTTTCATAATACTTAATTCTTTTTCTAACGCTGTAAGAATGTCGTTATGTCATAATTTGGAAATGGCGAGTTTTTTATTGTATAGTTTAGGAATCGAACAATTCCGATTACTGACGAAGGAAAGATGTTTCACTGTATATGTATGTAGACATTTTCGTGATACATCTTTCCTGTTACACTATATATTGTACATGCACTCTTTCCGGTAAATGAATTGTGACGATTAATTTGCAGTCTTGTTAAGGTAGATAACATAAAAATACGTCCTCGTAAATTGATCATTTTATTAAACGTCTTTTAACATGCTCTACTTTTATAAATATACTTTTTTTCCGAGCGGTATAAAAATTTGTTAAAAACAAGCAAGCACTAAATACCTACTTATTATAAATATTAAGAGAATTCATTTAGGTATTTGAAATGTTACATTCGAACTCATTACCGGCTCTTCTGCAATGGTCCCGTTCTTCATGAATTCCATGTACTTTTGTACTTTCTGTTGCAGCATTAACTGGCGTAGCTTCTTCAGTTTTTCGAAATCTATAATTTCTCTTTCACCCAGAAGACTGTCGGTAGAAGCCGCTTGTTGCGAACGGATTGCCTAAAAGCAACAGATTACACAACATAATCTGAATTGCCACGTTAATATTTCTACGTTCTATACCTGCTGCCAGCTGCTTTCTGTTTGTATTGAAGTCAACAAAGGTATATTATTTCTAGACGTGGTGGTTCTTTCGTGGCTCAAGAATCGTTGCAGAAATGATGCTGCAATATCAAAAATAATCATAGAATTCCAAAATTATTTCTTGATTCATGAACAGAAAAGAAATGGAAAAGTTAGAAGAACAGATGAAATAATAATAGAGCCGCTTAGGCTAAATATTGAAAATGTTATTATTAAACCGTAGAAATAAAATAAAATTGAATTGCTTATTTGAAACTTACGTGATTTTGGAAGGCCAGAATGAAGACTGCTTGCTGTACCCTAAAAATATTTTAGCAATTACTACAGTGCATTAAACTCATAGTATCAAATTCACGGGACTTGAGCTCTGCGTCGTCAATCACCGAAATTACAACCGACAAATATTTCAGTATTATTCCTTTGTCAACGCTGAATAATAAAAAAAAGATGGAGTTATGCTTTTTATGTCTGATGATGCAACGCCATGCCAGACGCAGAGCTCTTCTCTTATGGAAACAATAATACCCTGCGGGATCTAGGTGGTAGAATCTCTGCATCATGCGATGTTACTCTAAGCATGCTGGTAGAATTTTGCGGTTGATCGTCTCGATATTGTTCAGAAGCTATAGTGTGCGGAAGCTCTTGTGGAATCATAGTAAGCCAGTAGATGTCTTTCATAAGGGCTGGATGTTTATCATGAATTTTGTCCACGATTAAATATGACACCTGTTTAACAAAATGTAAGGTTTTCTAATAATAAATTTAAAAAAAAGCTTACCTGTAGATGTCTGTCAATCATCCAGACGACATCAAAGTCATCATCATCTTCGCCGAACGGATTGATTAGAGTTTCTGCAACTCTTAACCAACCCATGTAAAAGAAGAACTCCAAAACCGATAAAATTGGAAAATACAAATCTACGATTTCCTCTGTGTTTATGCATTGGCGGCCGATAACTGAGGTAAAAAAGTACGTGTAAACTGCTATCGTAACGACCTAAAATATATAGAAAAAAAAACAAAGAATTAAAACCCTACATCATTGAAAAGATAATTAAAACCCTACATCATTGAAAAGAGAATTAATTAGCACCTCTAAAATGGTAAAAAATGTGACATTCAATTAAAAAAAAATGCTTGTAAAAAACTTACGTCATTTGGAATTTTTTAACGTCATTTATTCGGAAGATACTTGCATTTGTTTGAAGTGCAAGAAACCGGCATTTTGTACAGAAGTAAATCATTATGTTAATTTCGCAAGTTAAGATAATCAAATACTCGACAGGAGGTCGCCAGCGCGTGACCTCGGATATCGGACCTGCTTAGAGTTTGTCACGCATAATCGTTAGAACAAACTTATTGCCGCAAGGATTAAATTCGACCCGTCGCGTCAGAGGCGGCAACCACTTGTGCGTGGTAGCAGTTAAGAGAAAGAAATATCGGCGAAATCGGTCGGACCTACCTGTGACGATCTCAAAATAGTGGTAACGCCTATTACCCCTATTAGCTCAGTGAAGACGGTCGTGGGTAACCAAAGTTACGCACAAGTGATCGTCGATAAGGAGGGCGGGATTTCCCCGGTGTTAAGTTAAACCGGAAAGGGCGCCACCTAGCTTGTAGAGACGTTACCGAAGAAAATAGGCCGACGCTAGGAGTAGGCTAAGAAAAGTCACGCTGTATAATCCGACTCCGAGTGACTACCCCTTCCTGGCCTTCCTAACCCCTCAGGTGGTTTAGGTCCAACAGTCCTCCGTTCCAACGTCCCGATAATCGCTTGTCCGGGAGTAGGAGAGCTAAATTTCCCACCAAGTCTTTCGGGAAACTCAAACGGGTGTCGAACAATTATGGGTAACAAACTCAAGACGAAGGGGGGGGGGTCCGATACGAGAGGCCCTACAAATGGGGATCCGGTACATGCGGCTCGTAAAATAATGGAGTTTTACGAGCGTGAGAGAAGGGCAGCAACAGAATTCATCGGTCGTGGAACTCAAACCAAAAGATCCGCAAAGCGTCGGGATAAAAGCCCGAAGATTACGCCTGTAGTTTATTCCTTCGAAGAGTTTCGTTCAAAACGCCATTACAGCCAACAAGGACAGCCAACAATACGCCAACTACAGACGAGAGTTCAATCACGAGTGAACATGCGTTTCCGAGTGAAACGAACACACACGTACGTCACCCAATTAGAGTGAAGAAGCAATAGACCCACCGCGGCCGTGACTTCACCGAAGCCGAAATATACGTCGCGGGAGTGAAATAACGCCACAGGAAAAAAATAACGTAACATGTTAATATGAACAAATGTTATAAAGTGGCTTGCATCTTCAAAGACGGCTTCGCCATCATGGTACTGAGATTAAACTTGCAACAAAGTTACAGAAAAGAACATCTGTACATTCGCTAAGATGACTCATAAACACCTGCATTCGGCCTAAGAAGCCGATATTCTGTAAGGAAGTTTGTTTATTTTAAAACAAAACATGACGAAAAGCGGTCGATCTGAAGAGAACACGTGTGCATCAGGTTACAACTTGATCCAACCTACAAATTTTTATTCGTAGTTAATCGGAGACTTTCGGTTTTTGAACCATTTACTTAAAAGACGAATACCGGGATTTGAGACACACATCAGACATCACCCAGAATTCGAGCGCGTAATCATTTTCCGAACTCGTAATTGGCATTCGAACAACGTCATAGTCACGTGTGATCATGTGATCATGTTCCGAAAAGTCTGTTTCTCTCTCTGTATTCAATATTCAGTATCATGGTTTGGTGAGCAAAAATTAATTAATTTGCCAACTAGTTATGTTATTAGAAATTGAAAACTGTTTTATTTTATGTACAGAATGCCGTTTCTTCTCTTTATAGTACAAATAAATAAATATTACTCCTATTATTATTTTGAATTTGTTTTGTATTGGTTTGTGTGATATCGTTTTGAATTAATCATCAATTACATTTAACTTTATATTTGTCTAAATCTTTTTTAGGCTCAATTTCTTTTAAATTCGTGATTCAGTTTTTTTTTAAAATTTTTAATACAGTACGAAAATGCATTCACTAACGCACGGTATGTACTTACCTGCGTGTAAACAAGTGGTATACTAATCCAGTCAAAACAGAGTAGCATGCGACAACCATTCTTGAATCTGTCTATTTCCTGAAGAATCCCTGACAATAGCGAGTCGCTCTGAATATGACCATCGTTACGTGCTGTTGTTGCAACATTTGATGCCCAAGCTAGAGGCAACCTGAAATTGGAAAGAAAAATAATAGAAAATTCACAAAGAAAGTTGGGAGACAAAGTAAATGAAAACGGAGAAATTTAATAGCGTTTTCGATTTACTGTTCTAGAACATGCTCTCAGAGTTTCTTCATCTTCTGTTATTAGTGTTATTACATAAAATTAAAACAAGACGAGAGTACTCTGAGAGTGCTCTAGACCAGTGAATCGAAAACAAAGACGAGTTGTTTCCATTTTATGTGGAAACCATATTATTGACGTTTATATTCCATTTTTGTTAGTACATTTTTTTACTGCTTTGTAGGTCCTTTTGCTTGCGGCTTCTTTTTCTTGCGAATTTGTTGTATTGTGAATTAGTTTTCGATCACTCCAATGCCGTGGCCAGATATGCATTTAATGTAACGCCTAACGTGATTTTTAACATCCAATTTGACATAAATCTGCGGTTGCACTTAAGTTTAATATCAAATTACTCTTTATAAATTTGTTTTCTTTTCCACATTATCATATCACAAGTAAAAACTACACCAAACTAGTCAAATTATTAGACTTTGAAAATCACGTTAGGCGTTACGTTAAACGTAATCGTGACCGCACCACAACAACTGACGGTGGTGTTGCTGCTGCTTCTGGTTAGTCTCAGTCTCAACGACTAACCAGAAGCAGCAGCAACACCAGCAGCAGCAGCAGCCCTGAAGAAGTTCTTCTGCAATGAAGAACGAAACGTCGGCAGTAGAAGTCAACGTGACGCGGTTCCAACCGGAAGCCAATTCAAACATGGACGACGGCCGCGGAAGCCTTCAAGTTAAATTAAAAAGCTCTGTTACTTGATTTTGAAGGTGTACGCGATTTTATTGCAAGCCAGTGTAAATTAGAGTCTACGGTTGTGAACGTGTACTGAAGGTACACGTGTACACGGAAATCCGTGTAACGACATTCGCGAATTAAATACACGTGTTATAAATTCACGTGTAATTAACTCTTATTCTACGTGTACACGGATATAATTACACGAGTATTTTAATACACGGGTCCGTTCGGTACGTTCAAATCCAGGTTACCTAGCAATGGATGTGTTTTTGTATTAAATACACGTGTAATGTAACTACCAAAGGTAACTACACGTGTATCCGTGAAATTAAAATACACGGATATCCGTGTATTTAAAATTACACGGACTAAGATCATGATGCGTGTATTACATGTGTACACGTGTACTGACATATACGTGAAATAGAGAGATCTAGTGTAAATTTAATCTATGTCGCGTTCGAAAATTATACGTCGGATGCATCTGGAACGTATGATCTCATCCAGGGTTCAGAGAGTTCAAGATAGGAAACGGCCATAACAAATACATTGAGAAATACGACCAGTAAAAATAATTAAAAATTTTAGTAGTTAACATCTGAAACACCAGATAGCGTGTAAAACGCGTCAAAAAGGAATTAAACACACTCTGAAAAATCAAAATCAAAGCTAATTTGCTAAAAGATTATACATGATAAATTTGAAAGACATGTAAATTCAAGAAAGTTGTTAAAATGTGCATTAAAATTGCTGTTTGTGAAAATCACCAAAGCTACAGAATCACATCAAAATGCCTTTTGATCTAGTCAATTACAACGTGTTCTTACGTGTTCTATATTACCGATAGGCAGCATCTGAGACTGCAGATCGCGCGACAATACGATGGTCGCTTCGTTTCCTTTCTTGAACTCTCTGATTCCTGATCTCATCTTTCTGACCATAGTTTCTGACTCACGATTTTTAACACATTTTGTACTCGCTCAGTCGTTTAAAAAATCTTGTGTCTATATTATTTCGATGATAACAGGAGATCTTTTTATATCCTACTTAAATTGTGGGATGTTAAAAGATCGCCACAAGATTTCTTAAAGGGATGAACGAGATACAAAATGTGTTAAAAATTATAAGTGAGAAAGATGAGATCATTCGCTCCAGATGCATCCGACGTATAATTTTCGAACGCAGCAACTACAACTTGTACAATTCCAGCTTAACCTTAAGCTGAAGCTTAAACCCTTAGGAACAATTACTGAAATAATCGTTGTTTAAGTTTCAGCTTAAATTTAAACTAGCATTGTACAACTGGGCCTTAAACTTTTACTGGGTGGCTGTAATCATGTCATTACTTGATTGGAAATAAAGTTTCTGTTTGATTTATTGATCCATTACATTCTTTTAATTATAAAAGAACTAAAGAAAAGCTGTATATCCTTTATAATCAAATAATTATTAGATGTCACAAAACATTAAAATCACCTAACAAAATTTTCGACAATTTTTGGACAAAAAAAGTCCCCTATTTTTTGGCCACGACAGTATAAAAATTTCACACATTTGCAACTAGGTATACAGTTTCTGAATTTATTACAACGCCCACATTATTAATCAAAAAAAGACTTGTTGCTGCACGACAATTGTCGGGTTCATAAAGCAAACAATGTCCAGCAGATAATCAATGGGCGCGTTTAGCGAACAGCAGCTGCTGAGTTGCTTACTCAGCAATCGTTTGTGATTGGTTCACATTAAGGTAATAGCCAATCACAAACGATTGCTGAGTAAGCAACTCAGCAGCTGCTGTTCGCTAAACGCGCCCAATGACTGGGGATTCGTAGAGTTAAGGCATCCATCTTAGAGCCCCTTTGACTTCGTACAGCTCCGTCAGACTTTTTTTATTCAAAAACTTAAAAGAGCATCTCAGGGGGAAGCGTTTTGTATTTGCATTGCATTTGAAGCACTTAAAAAAGATGGAATAAGTACCTAGTAGATGATATGTAGAATTAAATAATAATTCTACAGATTCTTTTAGCGTAAATATTATTGTGGGAATTCGAACAAGGATTCAAAGGTTTCCCGAGCAAGAAGAAAAAAGAAAAGGTGGCGACCGTGGCGGTGAACGAAATAAAACAATAAGAATAATCATCAACACAATACAGAGAAACGTCATTAGTTCTTGAATTTAACTTAAAAACGTTTTGTATTCTCATTCTTCGTTAAAATATAGTGTTGTTAGAGTTGGAAAGTATTCATTTATTTCAACAATCCCCGAATATTATTTTCCCACATTATTAATAAGTTTGAAATATTTTCTCACCAGAAATGAGGATAAGTGGGATACTCCTCTCGCAGTTCCTCCATTATTTTTAATTCACTCTCCAACAATAATCCAGCTTCCACGAAATGATTTAATGTAGGGAATCGTTTTTTCACTTTTGGCGAAATCAATGTCAACGTAACTGCCAAGCATAAACACGCGTATCTTACAATAGTTCTCCTGATAATTCTACCTTGTTCATCCTGTCAATAAATTCAATAATTTTAAAGATCGGTCACTTCAATAAGAAAAATACCTACTGTACTTTTAACAGCAGAACTGACACGCAAGGCCAAATTATCGGGGTAAGGTATTGTTGTGTATTGGTTCCACCATCTCGTCATGACGATATTCACGTAAAAACCCAGAATAAAACTGAGTGGTATAAGCGTGATGTATTTCGCACAGTATTGAACTGCCGTTTCGAAGTACCTACAATTATGTATATTTTTTTGCATTATTTTATTTAACTTTTACTTACCATCTTCCGTCATTATTTAAAATGAAACGGTAAGTTAAATTCAGAGTAAAGTAAACAACTATGTACATGAGCAAATCAGCCCAAACTAATTTGTATATACTTCCCCTCCATCTAAAAAAAATCATTAAAAAACAATTGTAATACTATACAAAAAAGAAATGCAATAAATTATTACCTTGCTAATAACTTATAAAAGCATCCGAATATTCTTGATGTAGCGACTTCGCTTGTATAAGATACGGTCATTATTATTTTGGCCCTTGGAGTTCAAGCAGTCGTAAATATTCTTTAAGTAATTTTCTTAGGTATTAAAACATTATTCAACCATGCACGATACTGTTTAATACATAGATTAGATGCTTGATATCTTATCTGTGAGTTCATTTAATGCGGTTTTAAGAAATTCATCTTCGGTAGAAAAAGAAAGGCTGAATGAGAGATAAAATAAATATCGAAGCGTAAGTAAATAGTATTTGCGGGATAAACGCCTCACTGATAAAAGTTTACAGTTTAGAGTGCTTGTATTTAAAAAGATTATTTAATATTAGTAAACACACTTAAACAAAATTAAATCAAAAAAAAAAACCTGCAAAGTTTTCCTATTTAAAATGAATTTTTGATTAATGTTAAGTGAAAGATTTCTTACAAATCTTTCATTAAAGTTTACTTATTTTATGTAAATTAGTGCGTACGCATAATAGTGTTACATTCCGTGATGCAAATTTTAGACTGATCACGCTATCTATGGAGCTAGACAAATATTCTAGTACTTTCCAGATTCGCCCTGGATGGCGGTAGACTTTGCTGAAATGTTGGAAAATTGTCGTTTGCTGCCTCGTCAGGCGTTAAAATTGCTATGTATTATTGATAATTGTGAAAATAGTTGTCTTTTTTGTTCGCAGGATATAATAAAATGTTCTTTAGTCTTTTTTTTTATTTTGTTTTGCACACAAACCTCAAAGTGCCGTGTTTGCACAACAAAGACGTCACTCCCACCCTTGTTTGACACAATCTGATAATCGTTCTTTTAAGGGAGTAGTCACGTGTTTGCACAGCAGTAACTTTCCCTTTTTATTTAATGGTGAGAGTTATTATAGGTATACTTTTAAAGTAATCAGGATTTGGCTCGTTTACACTCGTTACAATTTAAACTTTAATGTTGCAGAGGGCGCGACAATTGTTTTCAAAATAAAAGCGATTATTACATGTCTAATTTCAAATAACAAACACATGGCCGGCTTCTCGGAGTTTGCAGCGGTATTTTGCGAGCGGGAGGCCAACAATTCGAGGCACCGCGTTTTCCCTTTCAGATTGGACCGCCCTCGGCTAGTTGTAAATCTGTCAGAATAACCTATCTGGGTATTTCGAAGTTCTGTACAAAATTTAGTCACGCTGAAATCGCAAGTACTTGTATGTTAGCGAAAAAACCATATCAAATTACTCTTAAGTTTTTGTTTGTTTCCAAAGCTGGCGCCTTCAAATTCACTATACGAGCCCCGTCAACTATAGTTTCGGACATTTTACCTTTTTATCATATAACTGGCCAAGTTCTTAATGAAATGAAAATATGTATTATCATGCTATTGGAAGTATACATCATATAAGTACGTTACAACAGAAAAATTAAAAAGGAAACTAAATTTGGTTTCAGTAGCTATAATACATTTTACTCAAGAAATAAATAAAACCATAATGTCCGAGCCTACAGTTGACGAAGCTCGTTGGAGTAATAACTTTTGATTTTTAAAAACTATTTTGCCCTATTACCAACTATGTGTGACATGGACGATGTTAAACAAAGGATAGCCAGGATAACAAGGATGCTAAATAATGTTTTGCAATCAGTCCAGAGAAGAATAAAATTATGTAAATATACGATGACATTTCTTATTTAATAATAATAAATTCATTTGCTTTCAGTAGTTATAATACATTTTACCCAAAAAAATAACTAAAACTGTAGTGTCCAAACCAGTGACGGCCGGTGCATATAAATTTGGGAGTGCTGCCGATGTGCGCTGCGCATCGTTTGCTCTCTGTTCGTCTGTGTTAGACAGAGCTAACGCTGAGCGAGGACGTCTGCAGCACTCCCAATTTCACTGCACCAGCCGCCGCTGGTCCGAACCTATAGTTGACGGGGCTTGTAGATGCACAGACACCATAAAACAAATCCCTTTGACGTTTAAATTGGTTTCTTAGATTTGTACACATTCTGTCGCGTTAAAATTGCAGATAAATGGCCATGTGGTTAAAGATATCAAATTACATTACGAGTTGAGACCTTCGCTGGAGTCTGGTCCCTTTCAGTTAGGCAACAGATACTTTAAAAGATGTCAACTTTTGCACTTGAATAATAAAATTTATGGGGGCTTCGTTTGCGACAGACAAACAGCGGGCATTCCCGGTAAGTTAATGGGTGGTCTCCTGATACATTTTTTTGAGCATCTGGGATAGGCGTGCGTGTGAACTTAATGCTACGGCTATGATTGGTCGAAATGGTTTCAGAATTTCGCTGCAAAGTCCGAGGGGGTGTGTTTTAAAAATTTTCGTGGGAATAGGGGCCGCGAAGAACGGGCAGATAGCAGTGAAGCTTTAGCGAGAACGGTTGAGTTCATTTTCTAATTTGGCTTAGTTGTGTTTTTCCTTAGGCGCTTATAGTCATTATTCATTTTTTGTTAAATCATTTATTTCGGTACGGTTAAAATACAGTGTGTTAAGAAAGACAATTAAACTAAGCACGCGCACGTCGCGACGCAAGTGATTAAATAAAAGGCGTGCAGTGTGCGGAAGTGGTGCACGGGCTACAGGGTTATCCACATAAACCGTTCGTTAAAAGTTTTCAAGGTTGCAGTAGTTATGTGAAATTTAAGGAGCAAGGGTTTTCCGTAGAGATCTCTTTCCGGTTGTACCGGAAGTACATGAATTTAAAAATAGATTTAAAACATCAACGTTTGAATAATTTTGATTTTGATTTTCAACTTTTTTTTGCTTTTGCTTAAAATTTGTAGGAACAGCAAACGTTAAATGCAATTGCTTGTTGTTTTTATAGCTATATCAACAAAATTAGAAATATTTACCCTAATAAATGTAAATTTTTATGTATTAAATCAAAAATATCTTATAACTGAAAAACTGTTAAAGTTAGGTGTAGGGAATGCTAATACAGTTCGACGCAGCATTTAATTCCACATAAGATGGTGTATTAAAATATTAGTCGTTCCATTTGAAAAAAAGTATTTTTCTGTGTTTGAATATCTTCGAGTGGAGCGGTGCGTTTTAGACACCCTGTAGCTTAATAGATTATGCTTATGGAATTTTTAAAAACCTTAAAGCTTCAACTACAATATCAGCTATTACAAATAAAATTGCTTCAATCATAGCTGTTATAATTTTTTGAAAATCAGATTGCAGAATCGAAATTTTTAAGAAAATTCAAAATATCTCAAAAATGATGCGTTTTAGAGATAGGGAAATGTATCGCATCTTAACGTATTTTTACATGTAGAATTCAGAAACGTAATAAAAAATGTAGCATTCTATTTAAAATAAGCGAGTTGTGTTACAGTTCATTTTTCCTTTCTGTTTCGAATACACCCTGTATAAGCGTCGTCACGACTCCGTTTTCATTACTGTTCCGAATACGCCCTGTATAAGGCGAAATTAATTGTGCCGGAAAGTTGCTTGGAAACCACGACACTATACACATTGAGCTGATACTACGGATTTTTCTTTACTACGGATTTTTTTTTACTACGGATTCTTTACTACGAATTTTATTACGGATTTCTGATTAGAGCTATCCTTTTTCGTTGCGGACTCCTCCTGGGATGACGCACTTTCGCATCGTGCAGGTGTTCATAGACTTGCGACGCTGAGATCTCCCCTCCCGACTCGCGGCGTGATTGGCGGCGTACACCAAAGAGATTAGCGGCGACTTTGACACATAGAGGTCGACAAGTAAATAAGACGCCGACGAAATAGAGGTGGGAGCGTTACTTGTTATCTTTTACGTAGTTTTGAGCGTTAATTCGCGTTTTAATTTTGCGGAATTCTTTCTTTGATTTTGCCGCCGTTCGACATGCACTTTATTGCGTACATTCCGATGTAAAATTAAAGTCACATTTTAACTTTAATGTAGAATAGTTCTATTTGTTTTTGGTGTCGATTTATTGTTTATTTATTTTATATTTTATTTTCTTTGACGATTTTTTTTTGTATAATAAACTAACGTGTTCTGGAGGTAATTGGGTTTCTTAATTTCCCCCTTTTCAAAAATTAAGTGGCGCCTATTATTTTTGGTTTGGCCTCGCGTTTCGGAATCGAACCTCCCCGTCTCACTGCAGCTGGCTGGCCACATCGGAGAAGTACAACCCGATGTGAAACTACTACCTATCGTCGCAGGTAGGTAGCAGTTGATAGCGACTTCCGGTACAACCGAAAGTGATACGAAGAGAATTTTATTTTATTTAAAGAAATCTTTACGGAAAATCCCTGCTCCTTAAATTTCAAATATTTACGTGAACTGCAACCTTGAAAACTTTTAACGAACGGTTTATGTGGATAACCCTGTATACGTCTTTAGGTAATTGACATTTATTTGTTTCCTTCAGCGTACTTTTGGTGGTAATAACTGCGTAAGGACAATTTGATTTGCATTAATTAGACTAAAGAGTCAGTACGGTTCAGAGTACCATTGCATTTAGATAACTTAATCAAACTATTTTATTTACATTGCAGCGAGTATTACAACTCACTAGTGGCATTCATCTTAGGAAAGCTTATTGGTCATTGTTTCTTAGGTCACTAGACCAATTCTGTAATTTAGTCAACCAACGACAATTAACTATTCCCCGCATCTACCTGGGAATTCCATACAGTGTACTTTTAGAAGACATTCTACCTGGGGGGGATTTTCTCCGGCAAATTGGAAACACTAAAGGTTGTTTTTCGATCTGTACAGGTAAGTCGCCAATCTCAATCACTGGCGTGAGGCAAGTTATATCTGCCGCCGAAATCACGTGTGCCAGCACAATTTAACTCGGAAATCAAGACTATTAATTGTCATTACGAATTTCGTGGAATCACGAAACCAAACAATTTCAACTACATATTCCTAGCCATCTTCTTAACAAAGTTTCTTTCACACCCTGTATATATGTGTGGGTCAAATTGTGGTCTTTGCCGAGAGATTTGTCGGTTAATTAGAAGCAATTGCCTAGAGACTGGAGCGCAAAAAACAGTCAAACTAATTTCTTGCGCTATAAATTAGCTAGATTAGACGGCGAAAGAGCGACAGACAGAGGGTCCTGGAAAGCAGGCAAGTGAGTAGAGAGTACTGCCCTCGAAGCAATTAATTAACGCTCTGGTGACGGAGTAGAAGAAGTTGGACTCACTACACGCACCATATTAATCAGGTTAGCTAGAGATAGGTACCTAACACCTCCCACGGGGGTCCCTGAAAAACGGGTGATTGCTACTGATTTGCTTGAAAGTTGATCGCTGTAGGCGGCATTTTGTATCACATGCTTCTCCAAAACATCTAATGAATTCATTAATTAACTCCATTAATTAAGTACACTGTAGTCCCACTGTGACACATTATGCGTTGGTTTACAGAAGAAGTTTTTGAGTACGATCAGAAGTGACGAACACTGTACCAAGACTCGAGTTAAGTTGAAATTCAATTAATTATTAATCTAATTAAGGAGCAGAGTTCTCCAACAGATATCTGTGTAGACATTAAACCACCAACGGTGTGAATCGAAAGAAAGTAGACCGCGCCGATATTCGAAAGTGAAATCTGTTAAACGAGTTATACTGTTCTTTTTGAAAATCGTAATTTTTGTTTATTTGTATTGATTTCAAACGCAAGGGTTTTTCGTTCACGATCTCCGATCCCACAGAGGCGGATATCAGGAGCTTTTCCCTTTTTTTTCAATAAATAATTAATTAAATTTAATTGTTGCGTTTCATTATTAAATTATCTAATTCCTTGTCCTGAAGAATTATTTTACTGCTCGTACCAAAAGAACCAGGTGATCACAACGTAATTACGGGGTTACATTGACGATCGGGCCATAATTAGGAAATATTAGAATGATTGGCAACTTATCGCACGAGTTCCGAAGGGGCTTTCAACTCTAAATAATCTAGGTCATTAGGACCAACGATAGTAGCCGGCAGGCAAATAAAACCTTTGGTTTGAGTAGGTAGAACAGGCAGGGGCCAGACTAAGGCATGCTAGTGGTAGTTTTAACATCTGGAAGGCCCTTCTCGGAACTCTTCGAAGATAAGTGCTCACTACCGTTACTTAAGGGAACAATAAATTTCAATTGTTGTGGTTTGTTTGGACAGTTTATTGTCTATTTAGTTGTGCGGGAAGTAAACAAACAAACAGGGCTTAGTGGGCGCGGTGTCATTTTTAATCCATTAAATGAAAAGTGAAAATGCTGTAATCAAGTACTACTGTAAGGCGGCAGAGGACGACCACCTCACATGCACTGCAGAAGTACACGAACTCATTCGTGCATCGTACAGAAACCAGTGGATGGAACAAACCTTTTGTTGAGGAACATAAGAAATAACCCGTTCCTATAATATGTATTTATAACCCTTTAGTCGATACCGTCAATTAAACTTTGAGAATTTGAAGAAACAAACCGTGCGTCGCATCGGCTCTGGGTAAAACACTGTTAAAAAATTTAAAAATGTAGGTAAAACACTTGGTATTGTCTCACTTGATGTTTATATTAAACATATTTATATTAAACAGTGATTATATTAATCACTGCATACATTTCGACTGTTATGACATCATCAGAAGTCTTAAGACTAAACTAAAATCTACTGCACAATGATTCTATCATTTTTTTTAAATAATTGAGCTAAAAGATTACCGGAGCCTGTTTAACATTTAACATTTACAGTGAAAACAATTTATAATTTTTAACAAATTCAGGTCACTTCAGGTGTAATAACAAGAATTAATAACAACGTCATAAAATATTTATTAGAAACTGGTTTTCTAAATATCACCAACAAATAGAAAACAGAAAATGTATTATGTGCGAGATCAGTCAGAAAAAAGAAATTTGTGTAGGACAACAAGGACTTTCTACTTCGAGGCAATGTAAGCTCACACATAAGGTTTGTCCCAACAGGAACTGATGACTAGTTCGAAGCAGTCAAAAGCATGCGCTCATTTGTTCTTTTCTGATAGACCCTCGCATATTAAACATTTTAAATGTGTAAGAAGCCCTGCAACATGATCACAGATGATTTATTAATTACTGCATATTAAAATAGAATTTCATGCACTGCAGCAAATATTTTACGTAATACTGCAATACTCACATTATTGAACATCAAATAAAATAACTCATGAATTGCACAGTAATACATTTATTGCTTTAAATTTTTTTATAATGAATTCTGAGTAGTTTTTTTCTTTTTTGAAAGTATTTCTTATATTTTTCTTTCTTAATATTATCACATAGTAAAAAGTAAGAAATTATTAACACATACACTAATTAAGACAAGCACAAACCGTCGTAACTTTACAATAATATTCAAATTTTCATTTAAAAAATTTAAAAATAATGAGCAATGTTTAGTGCGCACTTTTAAACTTATGTAATACTTAAGTGGTTTTAAATCAGTAAACAGATCAAGAAAATAAATTAAAATTGTTTAAAAATTGTAAAACTAAAGGTGACCCGCGCCAAGGTGTTAAGACTTTTTGCCTTTTTCACTAATCGAAGTTCTCGGAGAACTAACAGTACGTTTCCTGCCCATAAAGAAAATATTACTTTCCTGTGGACTGGTGCTGGCTGGAGACGGTAAATCAATGGTTGATGTCCTCGTCGGTGAAACAGCTGGAGTTTTCTTGCCCATAATAAGGAGTTCAGTTTCACTCTGTAAATCTCCTACATTGCTACTCATCGATCTGGCCAGATTCAACATCAATCTGGAAATTGAAATAATGTAACGAAGGAGATTATTTCTTCACCTAAAGGAAGGCCAATAATTCTTTGAGATATACGCAAATAAGTTATAATAAAAGTAATTTGTTATAGTTTTAATATTCCGTTAACGAATATTATGCAAATTGGTTCACCCTGTATATAACCACGAAAGGCGCGACGATCCAGCAAAAAAAAATCGCTTGTCTATTCCGCGCCCTTGTAAAGGGCTGCCGCTGCTTCACGACGTCAGACGAGGCCGTCTGATTCTAAACTCACCTGCTCTGTCTTTGTCTTTCACGTTCCATTTTTAATTTAGTGAATTCATCATCATCATCTGATTCATCGGTTTCTGAGTTCCCTATGCTGATGCGATCTGTTTCAGATGTTTGTGATAGCTGAGTGTTTAAAGGAGCAGATCGTGACAGTTGTCCGGAATCTCCTCTGAGGTCAGATCTGAAAATGTCTAACTGAATCCAAAAAAAATATTGTATGTACAAATGTCAATACCTAGGTTGCGGTTTGGGTACTGCTATCGGGTTAGAAGGTTGAGGTGGGCCAAAAATATCTAATACCGTTGGTCGAGTTTCGTTGGCTGGTTTTTGTGATGTTATCGTCAGTTGTTCGTCCACCTAAAGGTTTAACTATGCATTAGGGATACGGACTGTTTCCAAAGTACAATTCAGATAGGTTCGCGACCTCGCGGGTCATGATCGATTAGGTGTTCATTTCAGTTCAATACGGTTTTTTAAACCGACTTTAGGATCAAACAAGTCAAAAATAATGTTTGCTATTTAGGAGAAACTTTTTGGTTAGAAATAAGATATCGTGTTTAGTCTCGAAAACTAAATACCTACCAAAACTAAACTACACTATCAAGTAGAAAAAATTTTGCCCTACAGATGTTTTAGAAAAAATAAAATCTATTATACCGTGCCTTCAATTAAATTCCTAATTGTAGTAGGCTATGATTTCAATGTTTTTTTTTCTCCTAAAGGTTTGTAGCACTGACAGCTGTCCAATTATTTATTTGTGTTAACATACCCGCCCAACATTTGGCAAACGCATTTGAAAGCATGAAGCGCAGACTACGTTTGTGCATTCAATCTGAAGTACAGTACTTTCAGTATCTGCTTGTAAGCTTTAGTGTTAAGTGTTTAGTTTTAAAGTAAATTAATTATGGCGCATACTTTTACACATGTTTTTTTTAAATATATGATGTCATGATTTATGTATATGACATTGACACAGGGTTACCATTCGTACTCTTCAACGACTACAGGTACTCTTTTTCAGTACCAGAAATTGTGTACCTATTACTCTTACTTTTTTTTTTAATCCTTTACAAATGTACTCTTTCACCACTACTTAAAGGCAGTATATCCATAAAATATAGAGTACCGACAAAAATGACTTTTCACTCAAAGTAGTGTTGCCGACTTAAGGGATTTTTTCAAATTCTTAGGGATTAAGGAATTTTATTTCATAAAAGAAGCTGGAAGCTCCTTTACATGTCAAAGTTGTCCTTTCGTGTAAAAGGAACCCAGTTATATTGAACAACAACCATCTATTGAGCAAAGTTTCAATTGACAGTCATTTCTGGATGGTAATAAAAAAGTTACTGCGTTGCGTTGTAATAACACATTCAACAACGCCATCTGTTAAAACTTGCCGAACGGTTTTTGTCCGTTTGTTTTTATGGAGGTGATTCACTACCTAATTTGCACAATGCAGAAGACCATTAAGTAAATGTCACTTGCCGTCGGTAAAGGACGAAATGAATTGTATTTGTATGAGATATTGAACAGCGCCATCTATTGCAGTTTCTTTCGACCCCGTGGAAGGCAAATAATTTGTTTATTTTAAATTATTTCTTTTTTAATTTATGAATCTACTGAATTACTGCACAATAATTCAGATCAATTGTCTTTTCTTTTTATTTTATTTTTAAATATTATTAATTAAAGCTGGTTCTTGTCCGATGAAAATTGTATCACAAACTCTTTTAAACGGACACTAAATGGCGCACAAACACTTAACGTTTCGCAGTCGTTCGACAGCTTCGTCATGTTTATATTTTTCACTTCTGACGAAGCTGTCGAACGACTGCGAAACGTTAAGTGTTTGTGCGCCATTTAGTGTCTGTTTAAAAGAGTTTATGATATTAAATATTATTGTTAGGTATATATTTTCTTAAATTTTGTTCATTTGTTTTCTTTGTTTTGTCACATTTTCTACCAAACAGTTTTTTTTTTAAATTCATTAATCTACACCTACAGAATTGTCCTATAAAATCGATTGTCTTTTGTTTTTATTTTTAATTCTATTCTCTCGTTTTCTTTAGTTTCTCATCGTTCTTTTCATTTTTTTTAATATGAATCTATTAAATTGTGTTGTAAAATCGATTGTCTTTAGTTTTATACATATATTTTTTAAACGTCATTATTTATTTTTTGAATTTTTATTATTTTGTTTTCTCGGTTTTGTCACACTGAGTTGTGCTATAAAATCGATTGTCTTTGTTTCTTTCAATATTATTGTTCTACTTTTTTTTATCTGATCTAATCTTGATCATTTGTTTGCTTTGTTATGTCTCCTCACAGTTATTTTTTCAATTTATTAATTTATTGTACTGTGATGTAAAATCGGTTGTATTTTGTTTAATATTTTTTAAAAATTCTATTATCTCGTTTTCTTTGCTTTCTCATCGTTATTTTCATTTTTTTTTATTAATCTATTAAATTATGTTGTTAAATCGATTTTCTTTTGTTTTTATTATTATTTAAATTTTACTATTTCGTATTCTTTAAAAATTCTATTACTTCTTGTTAGATTATGATGTTTTAACAAGTTTCTAGAGTGTTCTGCGAGTATCGGTTATTAATGTAATTTTGTTATTGTTATGGCAACTGTCAGTTCTGAATGAATATGATGTAAGAATATTGTTAAAAATACAATCTTAAAGAACACTTATTTTTTTTCTCATCGTGCTTCTCGTTTTCTTTTGTCCGTAAAATTATTAATCTATTAAATTGTGTTTTAAAATTGTTGTGTAGTTTTCTTCGTTTTGTCTTCATTCTTTTCAAATAGTTTTTTTTTAAATTTATTTTTAATTAACTGAATTGCTCTGTAAAATAGACTATCTTTTGCTTATTTTTTTTAACTTTATGCATTTTTAATTATTTTTTTTACGTTTTCTTTTTTATTGATTCCTGAATCTAGTAACAAATTCTGAGATTTTCTATGTTGAAAAGAAATTTTTTGACAACTCTTGAAGGATTCTGCTTTTTGCGCGTTAGCAACACTGACTCAAAGGCGCTAATGGCACTATTATTAATCATATTAATGATCACACTTCCGTCGGAGGCTGGTGTTTTTCACAAGTCTAGGTTATTCAGTTATTATTTACATACATAAGGCCTGTTTGTTTGTATTGCTCGGAGTTACTCTAAAAGCTATCATATGTAGTTTTCAGTGATATTCGTTTATCTCGTGTTGAAAAAACTTCGAATTCGACTGAAAACTACACATGATAGATTTTAGAGTAACTCCGAGCAATACAAACAAACAGACCTATAGACTGTGACAGATGTAAGTAAAGTGTAGGTATAAAGTGCCATCTAACAGAAGAGAAGCCAAACTACTAGCATTAATTACTCTCGGCACAGTATACGCATTAATCAGCATCATATGAGTATAGACAGCTTGGGGTTTTTGTTGCTACAGTTTTTGAGCGCGCATGTCTGACAACTGGCGGATCTTCCATAAACGGCCGTGTGTGGCACACCGGTGAATTCATCAATTGCTTTTAATGGGCGTTTTTTAATTCAGCATTATGTGTGATGGATGCGGAGTGATGAAAAAGATTGAACAGAAAACCATTTTTGTTAGATTATAATGGATTTATGTTGTGTAGAAAGCCTGAATTTGTGTAAAGCAACATCGCTTTCTATGATTTACTTGCAATCATTTTTATTCGTGCCACTTTTCAACCAGTGCCGTCTATTAGTAGCAATAAAATGAAGGCCCGCCAATAACGGCCATATTGGATGTGAAAACGGTAGCATGAACTTCAAAAGCGCCGACACGTGCTGTCCCTACTAATTGATAAGTATACTGTGCTATCGGCAACGATTGTACTCTTCAATAAACCTAAAAATTTAATATGTTGGCTTGCATTGCACTCTTTGGTCAAGTACTGGATCTGGTAACTCTAAATTATTTGATAGTTATTGACGGAGAAAAGGTTATTGATAACAACTAGAATAACAACTATGCTCTCACTCTTGTATAGCATGTCGCCAACTTTATAAAGAAATCACAGCTTACTTTAATCAGAAATTCATTTGAAGGCTCGGTACATCGAGGGCATCATTTTTCCTGAGGTGTAATTTGTATAAAATCACCGAGGGAAAAATAGCATTCGTCTCCTGAGGTATGAGGTGAATATTAAAAAATAAATAGGAGTAAGATTTATTACTTACCTCTTCGATTACTTGATGCGAAATTTTCATACTGCCTGGCTGAGTTTTTGGTTGCACTGGTGTAGTAACTGTCGGAATTAATTCTATAGCCTGTTCTTTTTGTTTTTCACTCTTACTGTCGCCTCGACCATCTTCTCTACTAAACATTCTTTTCAGAACATTCGTCACTGAATTTACTCTCGACATAGAATCTAACAATTACACGATATGTGCTGTTTGGTTTTACATAACATGTATGGTTTATTCAAAATATTTTTTTGAACGCAAATAAGCTGTAACATATATTTTAGAAAGACGTTGTTTCTCGATTACATTGCAGTATTAGAATGTAGGTATGGCGGTATTTTTACAAAGAGATCATAAAAGCCTCTTGTAGTCGCATTTTCAAAACCACGTTGGCTAACTTATACCCTTTCGCATGTAATAGAAAAGGAGATTGAATCAAGAGTTCCATTAATATTATTATCCAATTATGTTACAAATTAGCTTATTCTTTTCTTTTATTGGGATTGACTGAAGGCACCGCAAAGATGTCAAAACTTCATTATTGATGACTGGCTTCCTTTACGAAGTTGAAATTGTCAAACAAGGTTTTGCTAAAGTGCGTGCCACTATATGTATGGGATTGCATTTAGATTACCACTTCATAATCGGTTTCATCTGATTCAGAATCAGTTGTTTGTGTACTTTAAATTAAGACATTACTTGCGTTCAAAATAATATGTATGAAGTGAGTTCCGTTACCTGGTACTGATGAGCCGATATTTGAGGCTTGAGATGCGCCGCGTTTCAAATTTGCAGAGCTGGGCTTAGCAGTAAACGTAATTGCACTATTCATGTCACTGTAAGATTGCATTCCGTCGATTTTTAGCGAAGATGGAGGCTGGCTTATTTCCGCCTCATTGGGTGACACGGCAATATTTGCAGTTGAAGGTTTCGGGTGGTGATCTCTGAACGGTTCGGATGCCAATGTGTAAGGCAATTCCTGTGGGAATATTTCGTCCCAGTATTGATCCCTTACCAACTGAGGATGCTCATGATGCATCTCGTCTACTATTAAATATGAAACCTATAAATGTAAAAAGAGAGGCAATTATTAACCTAATTAACATATGGGGTTCTGAGAATCATTAGTGGTGTAAGTCATGTGAAGCATGATTTTCTTATTTATTATTTGCAAATAGCGAAAATCATAGTTTGTAAATCGAAATTTTTAGATTTGAAATTATTCTCTTTTTTTCCTAGTTATTTATAACGTAGCATTATATACTGTTCAATATACCATCAGCAAAACAGAGAGAAATGAGATTTTTTAATTAGTGTAGCGAATAGAGAACTGTGATATGTTTTACGCGTCAGTGTGTAATGAAGTATTGTAACTTGTTTGATGATTAAATTACTTTAATGTATTTTGAACTCGAATTCGTAACAAAGTTGTTAATAAATTATTATTAATTACTACCTGTAAATTTCGATCAATCATCCAATTTACTTCAAAGTCATCATCGTCATCGCCGAACGGATTGATGAGAGTTTCCGCAACTTTCAACCAACCCACATAGAAAAAAAATTGTAAAGTCGTGAATACAGGAAAATATAGATCAAATTTATTCTGTTCATTTTCAATCCACTGATGACCCATCAACGTCGTAACAAAATATGTGTACACAGCTAATGTAACCACCTGCACAACATACAAAAAAATTAAAAGTATCACATAACAAAAAACATAATTTGTAATTACCTGTGTATAGACTAGAGGTACACTTATAGTATCGTAACTAAGTAAAAGGCCGCATTGCCCCCTGAACTTATTGAGTTCATCTATCATTGTTTTCACAGCAAAGTCATCTCTTATCCTACCTTCCTTCCTTGCCCGGGTTATGATGCTGGCAGCCCAAACGATCGGCATCCTGAAACAGAGATCAATGAACCCCGGGCAAAGTGATTTGAAAAGAAGAAAAAAAAACAACAAACCAATGTTTAGAATATTTAGGAAATTTCGTATTTAAGTCGCTCATTATATCCTTCTCGCTTTCCTGTAAGAGACCAGCCTCTATGAAATGATCTAGTGTAGGAAATCGTTTCTTCACCCTCGGTGATATCATAGTGAACATCATGGTTACACACAAGCAAACGTATCGCATTATTGTTCTTCGCATCACGCGACCCCTCTCGTCCTATAATTGCCATCACCTTGTTTAACATACAAGTTAGTAAAGTAAGAAGGTCCTACCTACTTAAAAATTATGACGCGTTTACTGTTTCTCATATAAAGTTAAAAATGCATAATTACTACAATCAAACTTCGGATATTTTGGAGCGTTCCATGGTTACATAATACGAGAGCCAATGAAAAGTGCCCGTTCATTGGGTAGCCATGGCAACGTTCCGAAATATCCGAAGTCTGATAATAATCAATTAATCAAATAAAAATGTAAGTGTCTCCGCTGCTGGCACCGGCTCTCGACTTGGATGCCGGTGTCGAAGATGCTAGATTTTTGATATCAAGCCGTTTATTAACTGAAGCCTGAAGCTAATTGATAAAAGGTCTGTCCCAACATCACCTTCTGACCGTTTCGAAACCGTCAGAATCAGTTGCCCACCGAAATAATGTTTTGTCAACTTTATCAAATGTAAAACTTTTAATGAATGCATATTTTTGCAGAAACCGCTTTTGGAACAGATCGCATACCAAATATCATCCAAATTGAATCAAGCGCGTTCTTTTGTTATAAGCAAAATTATTGACTTTTTCCAAGAACTTTGAAGCAGAATTAGTTTAAAGGTGAAAAGAGTGCTCCATTTAACAGTAGCTACTATACAAGTAACTATTATAACACCAACTATTAAACAACTATCAAATGCAACCCCCTCACTATTATAAAAGTTGCTCAATGGAACATCCTCTTTACATGTCCGAATAATGGTTGACATAATTCAACAGGTGGTGGCTTTTTAATTTTCAAACAATTAGACCCACCGTGCCCTATGCTTCCTGCATTCTCGATTGATATCAGTAGATATGTCAGGGAAATGGCGAGTATTTGTGAGTATCGTCACAGATAATAGATTTCTCCAGATAGCCAACGAGATAGGAACGAATGGATGCTCTAAAAATAGTTTGTTAAATACTCTATGCACAAATTCGAAAACTGAACTTTTGTCACAAACCATTTGCTAATTCCGAAGCTTAATTGATTCATTTACCGCCAGATGTCGCCCTTAAGTTACAGAGAAATAAGTCTAAAAAGTGGGCCGGGACACGATAATGTGACGTACGGTTATAATATGCAGTTAATTCTCCTCTTAAACTTTACATCACACCTCCTAGTTATAGAATTTGTTTAAATGTTACTTATATTTACAGGTTTCCGTTTTCTGCTCTGCTATTGTAACAGTAGCGCCACTACATATTTGGTGAGCTGTCTCCAAACTAAAACGAGTTTGTCTCCAAATTGGGGCGTCAAATTTAGAACATTCGATGAGCCATCTTTCTAGTTCTATTATCTGTGGTATCGTTAGCTCATGTAGTTTATGCGACAAGCATGCCAAATTCAGTTCACGTGATTTAGGGTTAGGTGAAAATGGTCGTAAATTTTATATCATTAAGGCCCGATATTTCAGTCACAGCTTAAACCAAATAATTTTAATTAATTTTCAGTTTAGGGTTAAGTTTTGGTTTATGCGTATTTCAATAAGACGTTAAGGTTTAATTCATTTTATTTAATCAGAAAATTTAATCCACAGACAACGAATTCTTAAATCTAGATCGAATTCACCAAAATACGTCGAAGTTTTTCATCGATATTTTAAGTATTTGGATTATGATTTAGTTAAGAGGACTACTTCACTTCACTACGTGATCAACTACTTGAAAGCCACCAGTACTCCCCGCAAACACCGTATGACTGAAAACACGTAAGGTTCAATAGTTGAACGACAAGGATACATTATCTACACTGGTCTTGTATAAGTTCATACACATTCATCGTATCTAACATAGCGGCAACGTCGCAAAACTAACACGTGGTAATATTCTTATATTCTGAAATATTTTTTGTATATTTGAATATATGTATTTCTGGCACTAACCCAAAAAGTATCCTAAGAAATGTTGCCATCGATTCAAGATGCATTGACAGGCTTATCGTGTGGGAAGCAAGAAACCTGGATCCAGGCCTTTAAGGGAAGATTTAACTAAATCAAGAATCGAATTATTAAAAGTTGCTATTGGTAAATACAAAAGTGGTAATGTCTGGACCAGAGACGGTAAAGTGATGATTAAGATGATAGATGGTATTCGAAGTATAAATTATCTTTCTGATATAAATTAGAAATTCTTCATTTTATTTATATTGTAAAATTTTTCCCCTTTACTTATGCATTTCATAGTTTGTTTCTGCTTCGCATTTTTTATACTCAAGTTAAAGTTGAATTTATTTATGTAATTTATTTCTTTTTTGTATCTTTTCAATTACGCAAATGTAACAACTCATTTTAACATTTCATTTGCATATGGATTCGCACTTAATTACTTATTGTTCATTACTTTTGATGGGCAGTGCACACATTTCTGTTCGGCTTTAAGCTACATTTACATTCAATTTCCTGCCAGCATTAATTCGTAACACGAAAGTTTGACGTGTGCTTTCTTATAATACCATTTACATTGGCCAATGTAAATTGTTGGCTTTTGTTGAAACTAGCCTACTAAGAAAAGAATGCACCAAAAATAATAAAAAAGGCGTTTTATTCTATTAACTGTAAGAAATAAACCCAACAAAATATATATTTTTGAAAACAGAAAAAAAATCTCTATTTAATGATGACATTGCCTACTGTGATTTCCATTTAAAAAAATATTACTTTATGCTGTAACTCGAAAATTTAATTAAATATCGAAAAACCAACTACACCACTGAATTGTATTCCAAAAAGTGTCCCAATGATGTTAAAACAGTTTTTTAATATCTGCAAAAATAAACGAGATATGACTGATTGACGAAAAGTTGAAAATCTGAATTTTGGCTTATAACTTGAAAACAAAAGAAGATGGCCAATTTTCGTTTACACTATTGACTTTATCTCTAAAAAAGAGATCGAGACTTGGCCACTAGTTTTTTCTATCTCTTATAGTTACAGAGATGCCCATAAGAGACATCGAAATTGATCCAGCCTGTACATCTGGCGTTTGCTCATAAATTCATATACAGAATTTTGGAACGGTAAAGGTAACAAACTTAAAAGCGTAGCGACAAGTCGGAACGCACCCACTTCTACGATAACAATGTTGCCAAATTTATTTGACATGAGTTAGTCTTCCTTCAATTTTAAGATGCCAGCCAGAGTTGGGAAAACTACGTGTAAAAAAAATTTTCTACATTACATTACGTCTGAACGTAATTTTTATGTAGATAAATGTAATTTTTACTGGACGTAGGTTATGCGAAATGTCACTTTTCTAACCTCAAATGTTTGATGTATTTCACATAAATATTGCATTTTTCATGTTTTTCATTCTTGTATACAACAATTTTACATCAAAATAGATATTTGATTGTTTATAAATAACTAATTATAATCCGAAAATGAAGAAGTAGAAAACAACGTAGTTTTTAAAGTAGTTAATTGATTTCACGGTAATTCCAAAATCTACGCGTAATTAATAGGTATTTATACGTCTCATTATCTACGTCCAAACCCTGATGCCAGCACATTAAATAGCAAATTTTTATATTATGTATTTTTCATTTTGCACATTTAGGAATGATAATTTCTTATTTTTTTATTAAACAAATGTGATCAGTTTTTTACCTAGAATGTAGGAGTTATTTTCCGTAATGAGTTTTAAAATTTTATAATTTTTTTTGTTAATATAAAACATTTTCCATAATTATTGACTTTCCCACATTTTTAATATTACTTTATTTATTTATTATTATTTTAATATTAAGTAGATCAGTCTGTATTGATCTACTTTTAGAATTTTTTTAATCGAACGCGTTTTAAAAGCAGCATTTGAAAAATAAATTTTTGCCAATATGACGGACCTCCATAGTCCTCTTAATCGAAAATTTAACCCATGACGTCATGACTGAAATACCGGACCTTAAGACGTTTTGTTGTAATTACTCACTTTTTATACAAAACTGCAGGTAAACTAAAATAGAAATTATATGAGCAGAAATATTTTGTAAAGCATTTTCTTGCCCTTTAAAAGTTTATAGGAGAAAATCAGCAACGGCCAGGTGGCGCTTTTTTGTCAATAACCAATCAAAAGCGCCAACGAAATAGGGAAAACATTCCGTTTGCATTTGTGGTTATGTTACCGCCAGTGTGATATATCCGATTAGTATTAATAACTACCAGTACTATAGTTTGTTTTTAAACTAGGAGGAGTAACAGTTGTCAGCCTGTTGTAGGTAGATTGACACTGTAACACTAAATTACTAAGTCAGAAATTAATTTGACTTGCTTAGGAAGTTTACAATGTCTTCAAATAACCAGTTGTTAACAACAGATTTGCTTATAAGTATACAATTGACTGAAATTGTCGCATGAATTATGAAAGATATTAATTTTTAGGCTTATATTGAAGGCTTGTCAAACAGCCAATAACTTTGCGAGTTTTTGGCGGGCAAAATTCAAACTACTCCTAGTTTGAAAACAAACTATAGTCATGTTTAGTTATTTATTTTCACCGATGAAACACGATTTTATACCGTTTGCAACTCAATTTGTTACACACCGTACAGTTCACTATTGAGATGAAGAGTGCACAAATCCTACTGTGTCGTCACAGTTGTTGCCAATTATAAACTACAGCTTTCGCACAACTTTCTTGTTTAAAGTATCTTGACTACTGTTACAATAATGCATTTACATATTGCATACCTGTCCATGTATAGTTGCACTGACGAAAACTGCAAGTGGATCAGGAAATGGTATTGACGTGTATTGATTCCACCAACGTGTCATTACTATTGAAACATAAAAACCTAAGACAAAGGATATAGGTATTAAATCACAATAATCTCTACAGTACTGCACCACATTTTCGAAAATCCTGTAATCGAAGCATTAATTAAATTTAAAACAATATTAAACCTCCATAATTTTACTTACCTCTTGGATACTGGGTCAAGTAAAAAACGATAAGTAAAATTCAAGGCATAATATAAAGACAAGTATAACAATAAATCACACCATACGAGTTTGTAAATGCTACCCCGCCATCTGCAAAAAGATCAAATAAAAATTCTATGTATTTAATAATTGTTATTGACACTTACCTTTTTAATAGCTTCAGAAAACATCCAAATCCTTTGCAAGTTGCAACTTCCGCGGTGTAAGTTACAGTCATGATTAAAAAAAAAAGTTGAGGACACACTTCTATCATAAGAATAAAAGCATATTATTAAGGAGTGTTGTTGGTGTGTATCACATGCAATTATTGTAATTATTCCATCAAGAGTTATTATTCTTGGAAAACCTAATTTAAACACTAAAAATATCAATCGTCAAAAGCAAGTTCCGGATAAAATAAGGTTATACGTGCACACAGCAGATGACATATTTGACATTTGCTTTTTCTTTTTGTAGATTGGCAATACCACGAACAAATAAGAACACGTGATATTGCGTCAATAGCTGTTTATAGAACGAACAAAAATATATTTTTCAAACGTGCGTACATTTTAAAATTTGAATCTGGAGATGTTCAATCGTAATGATACTTACTCAATCAGTTAAATATTATAAAATTAGGAATGAAAGTCAAGAATCACATTGGTCATGACTCTGATTATATTTTTTATTTTTAGTAATCCTTTATAATGAGGACATATTTTTTTTTAACTCTCTAAATTCTAAGTAAAGAAAAAATAAGTAAATATTTGAACAGAATGAATGAGTTGACAAACATATAACATACCATAAAAGGTTCTGCATAGTTTAAGAAAGAAAAACTGTTTGCACATTTGAATTCAAATGACAAATAAATTTATGTAAGTTTTGCATTTCGAAGATACCTAATTTATGATGTGTTTTTTTTTGTAAGTTATTAGACGCTTCTTTACGAAAGAAATTAAAAATTAAAAAATCATTAAAATGAAAATTAAAGCTTTTCTGAATTTCAAAAAGTGTGAGTGGAGTGTGCTCTCTCTACTCAAGTGAGGTTTCTGAATTTGTGCCTAAATGCCTTTTTTTAAACCAAATGGCATTTAGATTCTGAAAAAGCTGCCAAAGATTATGACGTGACCACAGGACAGAGCACATTTAAATTACATCATATTTTTGATTTACAGTGTTTTCGATTCACATGCACTGGTTAATTGCACTCAGTGTATTTGCATATTCTTTTAAAGGCTCTTTTACATTATAACATTTTTTGGTACAAAGTGAGAGAGATAAGCTACTACAGTGAATTCTGTTGAATTGGCACTTCTCACTCACTTTGTATCAAATTTTAGCATAGTGTAAAACGGCCATCACCTCATGTAATGATGTAACGCGTGATCAATATCTTTTCTAATCAAGTAACCTATGGAAATAAAATTATGTGTCTTTGATTAGTTCATTATTTCAAATGCCATTTGAAGTATTTTTATTGCATTCCTATCGTTTTGTATAGGAATGCAATATAAATATGTAATTCAAATGGCATTTGAAATAATGAACTAATCAAAGACACATTATTTTATTTCCATAGGTAACTTGATTAGAAAAGATATTGATCACCTGTTAATACAATGCTGGGCACGAGAGTCCTGGTGAGTCATCCCCTCCACAAGCAACAACTGTAATCGACGACAATCGAAAATATTCGCCATTCGTCGAAACATTATGGGTAAGTTCCAGATAATGCTCACGCTGATCACACTCGCGATGACTCGTAACATCGTTCCATTTAAAATTCGATGTGAGCGCAGGGTGCCCAGATTTGGCGATTTATCGCCATTTTGGCCATTTTTTGAGAGTTGGTGCCTATCGGCGATTTTGGCGATTTTAGAAACCGATCACATAAAATATTATTTCGACCAAAATAATTATTTACATACCTACTGTTGACTGATTTACAAATTAATTTTTTGATATGGTTGACTCGAAGACTTGTGTTGTGATAGAGCTTCCAACTCTTCATGCGCCACCTATGATGAACTAGTTTAACTTCTAGTTACGTTAACACGTTTTCTGTTTATAATGCCAACAGAAGAAAATCCGCATTAAATTAGTTATTAAATATAAAAAATTTAACTTCTTCGCCAATATAAGCTTCCACTCCCTTTCATTAATTTTTAGATAATTATATTTAACCAATTGTTTTACCGTTAAAATTTGTTTTCTTAACTGCGATTTTTAAACAATTTTTTTATTGTTTTCTTTATTAATACGTATTTTAAATTACTTACTTTATATGCTGAAACTGGGCAATTTGTTTATTTTTTATGTTTAATAAATTTAAAAAATTTACCTTGCTTATTTGGAATTTAATTTCTTAAGCTGGGTACACATTAAGAGAACGAACACCGAACGTCGAATGAACGAAGGGCGAATTTAGTCAATGTATATGCCGAGACGAAGGAGAGCAAAACTTTTGATTCGTCTACGGTTGTGTTCGCTCCCTAAGTACGCCGATTTGCGCGTTTACACTAAAGTAACGGACAACAAACGTTTGCTCTTCGGCGATCGTTCGTCATTCGGTGTTCGTTCGCTTAATGTGTACCATTGCTTATACAGGGATATTCACATAAACCGTTCGATAAAAGTTTTCAAGGTTGCAGTTCACGTAGATATTTGAAATTTAAGGAGCAAGGGTTTTCCGTGGAGATATAAAGATAAAATAAAATTGGAGATAAAATAAAATTGTCTTTGTACCACTTCCGGTTGTACCGGAAGTCGCTATCAACTCGCTTATTTTAAATGGAATGCTATATTTTTTATCACGTTTTTGAATTCTACATGTAAAAATATGTTAAATTGCAATACATTTCCCTATCTCTAAAATGCATCATTTTTGAGATGTTTTGAATTTTCTTAGAAATTTGGATTCTGCAATCTGATTTTCAAAAAATTATAACACAGCTGTTATTGAAGCAATTTTATTTGTAATAGCTAATATTGTATTTGAAGCTTTAAGGTTCTTAAAAATTCCATCAGCATAATCTATTAAGCTACAGGGTGTCTAAAACGCACCGCTCCACTCGAAGATATTCAAACACAGAAAAATACTTTTTTTCAAATGGAATGACCGATATTTTAATGCACCATTGTATGTGGAATCAAATGCTGCGTCGAACTGTACTAGCGACTTCCGGTACAACCGGAAGTGATACAAAGGCAATTTTATTTTATTTAAAGAGATCTCCACGGAAAACCCTTGCTCCTTAAATTTCAAATATCTACGTGAACTGCAACCTTGAAAACTTTTAACGAACGGTTTATGTGAATATCCCTGTATATGTCTAGTTAGTCAACCGACGGAAATTAATTTTAGTTCTGGACCAAGATTGACAGGGAGCGATGGACTAGAAGTGTAGCACTCCATCGGACGCTAGTAGGTTTGAATCTCCACTCATAAACTGTTTCCAATAAATGCCGTCTTGATTTGTTTGCGCTGTGTTCATGTATTTCACCGAGATTCGTTGTAGTTGTGAACATAGTGAACATAGTATGTACCTAGTCACAATTTGTTCAAATTTCTCGACGAATTTTTTAAGATGTCAGGGAACAAATGTAGTTATTTTATGTGCGGAAAGAGCCTGAGAAAGATCCTAATGCGCGTGAGCTCCACAAATAATCTTTAATTTTAGGAAATATTTCACTGCTTGAAAATATGGAATCTTTGAAAAATAAATTTATTTGTGGCGATCATTTCAAAAAGGAAGATATTCTTGTGCGAAAACTTCCATTAAAATTCGAAGAACCTTTTATGAAAACTTACGCTCAAACATTAACAACTCAAGGTGCCAGGCACTTTAAAAAAAACGGTAAAAACTTACAGATTACAATCAGTAATATTTATTGTTTGTCATTCGTAAGTATCAGCTTATAATTACAACAACCTAGCAAAAATTTTATATTATAAAATTGGCTTAAAAAAGTCAACTTTTTTGTCCGCGACTGTACGTACGATATTTTTGTAAATTTTAGTGTGATAACTGATAACAAATAAAACAAAAGTCTCAAGTGTTCCAAATCCAAAGTAATTAAACGCAGGCTCTCCTTTTTCTGCAGATAGGATATGTATTTATAAAGCGAGGACAATTTCGTTCATATTCATCAAATCGATTATGAACCAGATTTCAGTAACAGTAGATAAAATAATTTTTATTTCAGCCGAGTTTCAAACTTCATAAGCACATGCCATTCGTGTATTTTGTTTTAATCAACAGTTATTAGATGGCAGCACATTCAGAAGAATAGGTTGACTAACTATTAATACATAAACAATGATGTGTACCCAGCTTTAGAATGTAGTTGGCAATTGGCGATTTTGGCTACCTGAGTGCCCTCTTTTGGCGAATCCGACCAGTTTTGATCTGGGCACCCTGTGTGAGCGCAGTGTTGCCAGCGCTAGGACAATTGTAATAGATCTATTACTTTCTACAATTAGTTGTTACGCTATTATGCCTATGGAAAATCTATTACGTTTTTCAACTTTAATTTATTTGTTGGATTGATTCGGCATTTACTTGATGAAAATTTTTATCCATATTGATTAATTAATTAAACAAAATGTGTTTAGATTTTCACAGTTTATTACTTAACACATAACAATTGTTTCAGTACACAGTACCTTCGTCAGATGTGAGCTTAAACTAACTAACATAAATGTAAAACAACATGCCTATATGGACTACCTGCTTCGAAAATAACTAATAATAAATGCTTCTGTGAAATGTGTGAATGAGAAAAAACACATGTTTACTAGTAGAATAAGGGTGAACTATTTGTTTCCGTTTGATCATTTAGCAAAAAGTTAGAATTTTTAAGTTTTAAGTTTATTGATTTCCAATGATGATAAAGGTAAAAGATTAAATTTGCTCGAATCATTGTGCATTATATGTGCACATAGAAAATAAAGGTAAAAAAAATAAATGATCAAACGGAAACAAATAGTTCACCCTTATTAAATTTATTCTACTAGTAAACATCTGTTTTTTCTCATTCACACATTTCACAGAATTTAGTCGGTTATTTTCAAAGCAGGTAGTCCATACAGGCATGTTGTTTTACATTTATGTTAGTTAGTTAGTTAGTTTAAGCGCACATCTGACGAAGGTACTGTGTACTGAAACAATTGTTATGTATAAACTGTGAAAATCTAAACACGTTTTGTTTAATTAATTAATCAATATTTAATTTATTTGATTTATATTTTCCGAAAAATTGTTTCATTAGTAGGTACATTGTACAAATTAGAAATTTGTTTAACTAGAAGGAATTTCATTTTCTTGATGTTGGTGACATAAGCAGCTGATGCAGTTCACTTCAATAAAATTAAATAATAAACTTCCATATATTTATCCCATATTTGAAGAAATAAAAAACATTCTGTTTGATGACGACTCAGATCAAGAAGCTACAAAAATATATTACTGGAGAAAATGAATAATTTTATTGAATTTAAATTCCCAACACTGTTAAAGAAAAGTTTTATGTGTAATTTATATTTGAATAAAAGAACTTTGGCGCACTTTTTAGAGCTCACTCTTCTCGAAGGGTGAGTTCGACTTGGTTACTCTTTTGGCTCTATTTGCTCTTTCCACTCTAAATCCGTTCGAGTAGGACCAATTGAGTGAACATTATAAACTCTAAGTCGTTCATCTCGTACAAGAGCAGAGTAAATAGTGTTAACTCTACGAACTCCTCCTGGCGAGGTGGTGCTCGCAGAGCTATCATGCGCAAACGACATTCGCGGCAAAACTCACATAAACCTAACCTGTCTACGGTCCGTATTCATAAACAAAACTTACGCTATGCGTTCACTAAAACATTGTGAATATCTATTTATGTACTGAAAAGATTTCTTTTATGAAAAGTAATTAATAAACTGTACTTAAAACTCATATTGATTGTGCGTCCGCAACGCGTTAAAATGCGTATAGATCATGAATTACTAGCGAATTATTATCGAGCGCATAGCCTAAGTTTTGTTTATGAATACGGGCCTACAAGTCGTGGTCAAGGATACACGTGATCTCAGAAATTAACTAAAATTAAATTATTCTTTGTTAAAAAAAATTTCCATGATTTACTAAAACAAGAATAAAAATTATGTTGATCGAAGTATGCATATATGACAGTTTACATATTTTGCAGGTTAAATATGTCACCATCGCTACTCGTCGACTCTTTTCCGTTCGGGTAACAACCGTTACGTCACAGTACTCTTTAATCACGTGACTTCACTCCACGCTCTACTCTCTATCCTCTCCTGCTAGCAAAGCCGAACTTACCTGAAGTAGGACGAATAGAGTCAACTCCATACGTTCAGGGTAAATAAGGCCGAACGATTTAAGAGTTGCTCTTTTTACCCCAATTGTACAGGCCCGAATGGATACGGAGCGTTTAGAGCATAAAAGGCTTTTCGAGTTAACAGTCTGAACTCTGAACGCACCTTTGAAAGGGATTTTTCTTTTTGATGATGCGAAGGGAATTTTCGTTTTTGTATGTTGGCAATGCTGCGTAATGGTGACTTTTCAAATTCTGATTAAGTGCGCACCATGGATCCTGCCTTAAAAATCGAAGATATTTTCATCCAGATCAGAGATAGATTAAATAAAGAGGGTGTAAAGCTGTGGTTATTACCGTATTATAGTGAAATTACTGGCTCATCGGAAGAAGACCTACGGGTAAGTTAATTTACTCCAGAATACAAATATTTTGGTTCTGGTAAAGAATATGTTCATAGATACTAAAAATTTTCTATGACATAAATACCTAGTTAATTTATCTTATACTGAACATAAGCGCTTTCCAATTGCACAGACGAGCTACTCCGAGCTGTTCCAAGTGCAAATGGAATACATTTGAGCAGCTCCTGAGTAGTTTCTGAGTAGCTCCTTTGTGCAATTGGAAAGCGTCTCATATTTCTACAATAAAATTCGCGGATTATCCAGAAATTTCAGAATTGTAGCTTTTTGAATGTTACGATTGCTAGGTTATGTTTAAATTTTCTTTTTTAAAGATATTTTCGCTTGAGTTATTCTTAAAACGTGCTGCTAAAGGGAGGAAGAACCTTCGCATGTAAATGCAGTTTAAGGAAACAGAAACCTGTGCGTCAAAATACATTTCAATGGAAGGGAAACCTCATAAAATGTATTTATGTGCAAAGGTTTTCCTTCCCTTAATAGTTATTTGTATACCAAGGCTGCAAAGCCATTCTTTAACGTACTGAGAGGAATATTGTCATCAAGGCCGCTTGTCGGGACAAAGGATTTCAAGGGCAAGGTATACACAACATTTTTTGGACAACCATATAAAATCTTCAATTTTTGGAAATAAAGAACCCGTGGAAACGTGACATTTAGTTTAATTCAATTTTGCGGACTGTGTTGCGCTCATGAAATGATCCCTTCACGTACAGTTGCCCAAAAAATGTATTAATACAGGAAAGTCTCTCATTGAGAACGATTTAATTGAATATACCTTTGTAATCTAGAATCTGTAATATTTAAAAGGCGATAGCTTCGAAATTTATGGTTAATCTGTAAATTTTATTGCAGAAATACGTTCAGTGTAAGGTAAGCTTTTGTGGACATGTTCTTAGTGTTTAAATAATTATTGTTATTGTAGCGGTTAGCTGCAGACTATGCCAAGTCCTTGAATTTACCTAACGATGCTTGCTATGCTGCAATATCCGAACTTCAGACGAATGCTCTAGAGAAACTGAAGCAGAGGAACCGATTTAAAGAATCCGGAGTCGCTACGATTAAGGTTAAAATATTGAGACAGAATAACGTCGCTAAGATCATAACTAAAGAAGTGTCGCTGACGATGCTAGGCTCAGAATTCAAACAGTCTCTAGTTGATCAAATTTGTGTTACTCCTGAGAGGTTAGTTTATTCTACTTTTTATTCTCAGTGAGCATCAATTTCTATTTTATAAGAAGGCACCGATATATGGACTCGTTTTTAAGATATTGCTCTGAATATCGACTGATATTTCTGTTTATGTGGACAACTTACTACATATTACAGGTGTCCCATATAAAGCTTCAGTTAAACGCATTCCGCTATATTTCCTGAGTCTAAAACTGCAAATAACATTTTCTCTGGCAGCATATTTTTCTTGTAAGGCAACTAAATCAAATTTATTTAGTTTAAAGCCCTTCTACACAGTGATTCAGAATTGATTCCCGATGTTTTCAGGGTGAATAGAAAATAAAAAATAAAGTCACCTTTTTGTATAATTTTTTTTTTCCAAAAAGGAATAATAAGGGGGTTATAAGCCCTGAAAAATGGGTGAAAAACACCGTTTTATTGGCTATATCTTTTGGATCCTTTAAGTTATCAAACTTATATATTTTAAACTCAGGTATAAGGCACCTAACTGCGCATTTACAATGCATTGGTTAGATTCTCCCTCCTTTTTAAAGGGCAGTTTTAGGGGGTCACTTTTCATTATTTTATTCCTAATTTTATATCTTTTACATATTTCTTAAAAAAATTGTGCAGAAAATATTCTTTAAATTATTTATCACAAAAGCTAGGTTTCGATAAACCGAACCGTTTTCGAGTAATTGAGGTTTAAAAGTTAGTATGCATTAGAAATACCGAAAGTCACTTCCTCAAACAACCCGTTAAAAAGGAGGGAGGATCTGTAAGTATGTCGAAAATGCCCTGTTAGGTGCCTTATACCTGAGTACCAAATATTAGTTTGATAAGTTAAACGACCCAGAAGATATTGCCAAGAAAAAAATACGCTTCATCGTTCCTTCAGGCGATTATAACTCCCTTATTATTCACTTTGGGACAAAGGATTTATATAAAAAGGTGATCTTATTTTTTTATGCTCTATTCACCCCGAAAATATACAATTTTGAATCACCATATACATATAATCGAATTAACTGCATGTAGAAACAATGATGCCAAGTTATGGATTGTAGAAAAGAAAAACGTCAAGCATTATATTTATTTCTGTTATATCTGTATAGGTATGCAAAGTGATACAGTACAAAATAAAAAGAAAATCTAATTATCACATTTACTTATTTAATCTCAAAAGTAAATAAGATTCCACTGTTCCACCCTTTCAAAAATGTAAGCTCTTAAGCTATACAGGGTGTTCCAGAACAACGTTTAAATATTTGCAGGGAATATAGTACGGCCGAAAACAAGTTAACAAATTATCATTATTATTAAGGTTTTGTTGATTTCTACAACATTAAAGATGTTCAAAATGTCCTTCCATATCACACAGAATCTACATCTTCGTTCGAATAAGGATTCTATGTCCCAAAGGTTCAGAAAGAATATTTTCCGAAATCGCTGTTATCTCGGAAACGGTTGATTTGCGTACCTATTGTTACGACTTTGGGATTCATAAATTATAATTGTTATTTATTTTAAAAACACTTTAATGTCTACGATCGTTTAACACAATGAAATTGTTGAGATTGTTTGGAAGTTAGAATAAAAACTCCGAAAGCTCGTTCACCACAATACAAGTTTATTAAAGAACGAAAAGTAATTACAACACAACGCGTCAACCGACGTGCATCAAGTGCTAGTTACTAATCTTACTTATACTACTAGTCACCGCTAGATGTCCGTGTTGGAGAATGAAAATGATCAAACAATACAATTAGGCCCAGTTTCATAAAAGGTAGGTAACCCCTCGATCAAGTTAATCGTGTGATGAAGCAGCATCATTGGTGGAAATTTAAACATTCCTCCAATGACATTGCTTAATCACATGATTAACTTGATCAAGTGGTTAACTACGTTTTATGAAACTGGGCCTTACTCCAACAGAAAGCATAGTAATAACGAGCTGCTACATTTGTCTAACAACTAACATTTCTATAACTTAACTGTTCTACTAATTGCTAGACTCGCACTTATCGCTTACGGAAGTAAAACTGATTTAAATATCTCGCCGCCATGGCCTATATACTAATTCCCTCTTTCTAGAATAGCATGGAAAAATAGCGAAGCTTCCAGCAAATTCGACCGCCATCTAGGGCGAATCTAGAAATTACTAGAATATTTGACTGGCTCTATAAACGCCGTGATCAATCTAAAAATAGAACTTGCGTCACGGAACGTAATACTATGTACAGTTACGGACAAAAAATTTCGGATATCACTGTCATTCCACTGACGTAAAAATTAAGAAATTCCTATATGTATACGTCAGATGAGTGACAGTGACATCCGAAATTTTCTGTATGCAACTGTACATTAAGACTTTTTAACTTGTTTTCGACCGTACTACTATATACCGTGAAAATATTTAAACGTTGTCTTTAAACGCCCAATATCTAGCTTCTGTCATATCTGTTAGTTGTTTAAACGCTCTCGTAGTCATTAGTCATTTGAAATTGGTCGTTTTCATATTAAAGAGTTTTAACAAATCCTTATGTATTCAATTAGATTTTTTCTACTGACGTCAAATCCAAATGTATCTTGATGTTTCAGTTTTGACAGATGATCAATTTTATCAGTTAAGCTAAGTAGTAAGACTTGATTTTATTTTTCATAGCCTCCCCTTACCTAAATAATTTTGGATCACACCGTATTTTGTCTGCTGGAGGCAGAATCAACAATTTTTTTAGCAGTAATAAATAATGCTAGAAATATATGTTTGTTAAAGGCTCACCAGTTAAAAACATCAATGTCTTTTAAAAACCATCACAATTTTGTAACCTAAAAGAAAATTGCCGTACGATGTCGCGACCTAACCTGTACATGTTCTCAATTTGAGAAGAATCAGGACAAGTCGGTGACATTGCAGTGGACTTCTCGAGCTATTCTTCTTCTGACGAGATCCCAGATAAAGCCGAGACGGCTGTCCAGCGGATGCATTACAATCAAACGATGCAGAGGATCCATTGCAATCAAAACCGACTTGCATCAAATTTTTAAATATTTGAATTAATATTATCAATAGTAGAAAAGCACTCATTAAGATTTGACTGGCTAGAGGAGCTTGAATAAAAAAAATATATAAAAAAATTCAGCTGGAACATTTAGATCGTCGGTATTGTGTTGAAGTTATTATACATATTGCCTATTCCCTTCTGATTGCCTCGTAATTACTTGTCGTGGCATTTTGACCGGATTATTACGAGAAGCAAAAATTATTCTTTATATTATTAGTTCTTTTTGGTACTCGAAATGAGATGGAGCTTATACAGGGTGAATGACAATTGTACCGACAAAAAAACGCATAAGGGAATCGATGTCACAGATTATGGGCCGTTGTTATTCTTTGCATGAAATAATCTACTTCAGTCAATCAAAGTGAAGCAAGTAGTCGGGTTAATTCGCCATTTTTAAAGTTGGCAAACAAACAATTGCATCAATCATGAATCTGAGATCCAACCAATGAAATGCTATTACTGCATTTGCCATACTTCTAGTGTTGACGTCCTATTGCGAGATAAATAATTGGTACAGTTGCTGAATTTTCAAAATTTTAGCATATTGAAGTGCTCTTAAATTCTAGAATTAGCAATGACGGTTGGTTTTTCAGCCTCCGAAAGAATCTTGTAAGGCATCTTCATAATTTACACCGACTTTTGACAGTAACAATATCAAATTTTATACTAAATTTATATTTTTAGTACGAAATCGCATAAGCCAGAAAGTCCTATTGAAACAGGGAAAATTTTCCTTACCAAACATTTATTTCGCAATGGTACCTATTACAGAAAATCATTGTAAAAACTACTTTTTTCTTCACTTCTTTATTTATTCCTTCTTCATTTGGTTCGACTTCGGTATCGGGCCAATTTTCTGAATAATTATACAGGGTGACTTTATTACTACCCACCGGAATAAAACCACCAAAAGAATCCATATCACAGATTACGGGGAAAAGTTTAAAAAATTCTAATTAATAAATTAGAATGAATTAAAATTTACCTTAAAATCATGTTACGACACTGTATGAGAAATACAACGCGAAATTTTGTAAATAAAACCGAAAAACTGCCATAAAATTTCACAATAATTACTCTAGTGACATTAACCCACCACACCGTTATTACATGACATAGTATCAACGATTGAAATCGATATTTTTTTAGGCAACTTAATAGGTATCGATACGAGATTGTCAGAATATCAGAATTGGTGAGGTTAATTATTTTGTGTTTATTTTATTATTGACATTTTTATGAGATGAGTGTTCTGCAGCAAGTTACGGTCAATTTTTTTGCGAGTAGTCGACTTACGGAATCTGGACGACGTTTTTTCCGTTGCGTTTTATTTCACTGAAAGTAGGTATGCGTTCTCTCTCTGCCAAGAAGAACGTTGCGTGTTTACTTTAAATTTCTGGGATATTTGGAAATCGCCACAGGACGCGACAACCACAATCACACTACCTTTTCATCGCTGAGAAATGTTTTATTTTAATTAAATAAAACCATAGACGACGTTTTCTTCGTTGCATTTTATTTCACCGAAAGCAGATAGCGTTCTCTCTCTGCCAAAAAGAACGTTGCGTAGTTTATTTTAAATTTCTGGGATAATTGCAAATCGCCACAGTTTGCGACAATCACATTTGCCTTTCGTCGCTGAGAAATTTTTTATTTTAATTAAATAAAGGGCTAGACGATTGGGTGAGCCTAGTTCGTCATTCACGCATAACTTTACAAAATTACAGCCCCCCCATAATAACATCCGCTCTGGTGTGGAGGAAATCGCATTTGAGATATAAAACAATAAAACTTTATTAGATACGGCTATAGAATGCCTGAATTTTCGTTCAACGTAATCACCAGTGGCGCTCCAAGATATTGACTTCATTTTTCAATTGTAATTTTCTCGAAAACTATTAACTTTTGGTTAATGACAATTGGTGATACTATGCGATCGCAAATATGTAAAACGATCCGTAACAGCGTCCAAAATTTCTGGTTCCAGATCCACAACAGCTGCATTACAGCAATTACAATTTTTACCTCTGAAATTATGAATTTTCATTACAATTACAACCTTATTCTTTAGGTGTAAATTAATCAGCAATGGACTAATAGTAAAAGACGCTGAGAGTCTAGCCAGTCAAGGCATAAAAAATGGCAGCTTGGTGTTGGCAATTACTTTAAATGAGAGCCTTACCGAAATCAAGGAACACGAAAACAGATGCCATGAAATTGAATTGACGAAAGCCGATACATCGCTGTTAGCAGCAGACGGCTTTTACATGCAGGTTTGTTGCCTTAACTTATTTAATTTGATTTATAAATTATAACTACAGTTAGAAGATCAACATGGGAATACTGTTCACATACCACGAAAAGAAAAGAAAGCACTTATGGTTGCGATGGCTCTACATGAAAAAGGCAGATCTGCCTTAAAGAAAGAAGACTACGCCAAAGCCTTGGTATTTTTCTTAGATGCGGATAAAGAATTTAGGTATTTGTTTTCATTTCAAGTTTTATGTATTCTGTTTACATTTGGGCAAATTTGTAGCCAGTGCAATTCACAGTTGTTAAACAGTGTGGACAACTATGCTTTATTAGACCTCGATATTGCATGGTGTTATTTATGCTTGCAGAGCTTCGTTCATCTACCTGAAGCTTATGAACGTTTGAAACGATGTGAAGAAAGTTTTCATAAAAGTTACGGTCCCAATTTGGAGAGGTTAATTGCTGTTAAAGGAACACCAGGTATCTATATTTTAATTTTATATGTAAAACATAATTTATTATTTATGATTGCTATTGTTTATTATTCGGGCTCTTCTATATTATGGGCCTTCAATATTATTTGTAAAGGTGGCGTATTACTAATTACAGTGAAATTCTATTTGCATACCAAGAGAAAATAGGTGAGACAGAAATGTGGGTATGTTATTATTTACTTACACTGTGCATGGATACATCCTTATGTTAAGATTTAATTTTTGCAATTTTTCTCCAACTTGACAATCTTTGTATCTATTCTCTAATAAGCAAAAGTTTCCTGTACAAAATTTTAATTCCTTTTGGTTATGTGTTTGCATATTTTGATAAACATAGTAAAATAAGATCGCCTTCTAACGCTGAATATTTGTTCTAGGTAATGAAGTCGTCTTATTTATGAGATTGCATCTTTTGCAGGCGGTCGTTTTGTACCATCAAAACAAGAGGCAGGAAGCTCGCGAGTTGCTTCTAAAAGCGGAGAGCGAATTAGCCAATTTGAAAGTTGATGAAAACAGTCTCATTATGTTGATTGAATTAGGTAAAAAAACTATATGACTTTAAATTCTCACTGAATATATTTTGTTTAGGATTTTCACCAGCAGAATCACGTCTGGGATTGAGAGCTACTCAGGGCGATGTAAATTCAGCTGCTAACTACATCAATGAGAATAGAAACAAAAGGGCCGAAAGCAGAAAAAAAGCAATGGCAGAAAGAATACTCAAAAAGTATGCGTCATTAATTAGTTTTTTTTTTTTCTGGGAGTGTTTACGGTTTATGATTTGCATTTCAGAGAAATGAAAAAAATGGGCTTGTGTGCAGATGGAAAACAGTATGTTGATCCAAATTTTGTAAAAATGTTGGTGAATATGGGTTACAGTAGAAAGGCAGCCCAGACGGCACTTCAAAAAACCAACAACATCATTTCTGACAGTATTCAGTACATTCAAGAGAATCCTTTGCCAGGACCTAGTAATAGCAGAAGTCAAGAATATTTATCATTGCTTGAGGATCTTATACCAGAAGTATGTATGTAGAGTAGTACTTTAAAGTTTATTTACTTTTGGCAAATCAGTTCATAAAGCTGGCGAAATGTCAACAAGTAATTTAATATAATTTTGACTTGATATAATTTTTCATACTACTGTACTATGAGCAAGAAAGTTTTCTTTGTATAGTTGGAAGCTGCAGGTTTTAATTACCACATGGCCAAATTAGCTTTAAAAAAGAACGATGGGGATGTGATGAAAGCTGCAGAAGAACTTCTGGCAAGTAATGGAATAATCGATGGTGATTTTGAGAACTTAGAAGGTATGTGTATGTAGTAACCATAACATTAGCCATGGTTAAGTTTAAATTATTACTATTTTTTAATTTATCACCACCACTATTTGATCGTAGAAGACAGAACTAATCAAGAAGAAAAAGAAAAAGACACAAAACTAAAAGAAGACGCTTATAATAGATTAGTTCAAGATATTTCCATGGTAGATGACGATCACCTAGACCTTACCCTTCAAAAAGAAGAAATATTTCTGAAGCAGTACTTAAGTCTACTAGATCATAATTAATGATAAACTAAGAATTTTTAATCGAATGAGATTGTGAATACACACTTTTGTATTTAATTTTTTATATGAATAAAATTAATATCATCTGTGCCAATTATCATAAAAACAATTGCGTGTTTTTGTCAAATTTAACATTACTTTCTAGAAAGGTATAATTTTCTATAATGGAAAGATTAAAGGAAATAATTGTTTTATCATGGTGTAGATTTGCAATGAAGAAGTTTACTATTTCCTTTTTAAAAGGAAAATAAAGTTAAAGCAAAGTTGATGTAAGACTGTGAAAGAATTATTAAAATATCTTTAAAAGTGACCGAATTAGTTCAAAGTTCAAAATTGCGTTTTTAACAATAGTTTCCGAGCGTCGCGGCGTGACAAAAAAAGTGGCACATTTTTCAATATTTTCATAGTATAAAAATGACTTTTAAAATTACTTGACCCCAATGTCAGTTTATAAATAAATATTTATTAAGTTATAATATTATTAAGTTACATTCTTTTGAAAGGTATTGGAGAATTCCCAGAATTCAAAATGTGATCACGACCTCTGCAGATATTTTACGGAACTAACGTTTTTCGTAAATGTGCTGTGACACTTAAACGGTGTTTGGAAATAATTGTAAATAATATCACGAATGATATAATATACATTGTAGTGTATTTGGTTGTCATTCACGTAAAGAAAAAAATCAGGAATTGCTTGCAAACGGTTGGCCAACTGTTGGCAATTTTGTTGATTAACGGATGTTTATTTGCAAACATGTTTGGTGTGTGATTGCTATCAGACGCCATTTTTTAAGCGTAAAATTTTAACGCTGAATTAGCGCTGCCAGCAGCAAACGTGTTGAAAACGTTAAACGTGACATCATTGAAGATACACGGTCGTATTTGTACAATAATCTAATTTATTAGCATAATCGAAACGGAAGATATGCGTAAATTATTAGAAGGTAAAACGTAAACAAATCACAATTCGAAGTAATCGTTCTCCAAACAGGCAACAGTAATCACAAATGTATCAGAAACGCATCACAAGATGATTTGTTCTGGTGAACGCGATCAATGTTTGTTTTATGATGTAAATAGCGTTTCCCACTGGCTACCACCGGTGTGCACTCAGGATATCTTTATCTCGTTTTATTGTAAAGCTGAACCGAGATGAAAATACACTCAGTGCACACTAGTACAGCCAGTGGAAAACGTAATAAAACGCCGATCAGCGGGTCCGCGATCGCAGCGCCACCATCGGAAATTTAAATTGCCACATTAATTAATGCAACCAGATTTATAATTGGAAAAAATTCATTTTCCGTTTTTTTTTTTTTTAATTTCAGCTGGAGTGCGTTCAAAAATGGCGCACCCCGGGGTAAAGCTGGATTTACATGGAGCGTTGAGCGCGTCAAAACGTCGGCCTACTATGCTCCCATTGGTTAGTGCTCTGTACGCGCGTAACACCAACCGCCATCTTGAAGAATTGAGATGATTTTAACTTTTGACGCGACGCTGGAGCGTAAAACATTAATGCGCGTGCGCAGTGCAAAGTATCAATAGGAAAACAAAAATTTCTAATTAGCTGTTCAGATGAGCATAAGTTAGGTGTGGAAGGTATTTCGTGTTTATTTTCTTTTTGCTTAAATTTATAAAAAAACTAACTAATAACAAAAATTCTGATCTAAAGTGTACACACTTGATAGTTTATCAATTTATGCAAAAGTTGGACAACTTGTAAAATTATTACGCTTCATTTGGACACCTCAACGCATTTTACGCTGGTAACGTCATAGCGTTTTGACTAGGGTACCTATATTAAAGAGGGTAAAGACATGAGCGCCATTAACAGGCCAAAGTCAAATTAAAAACTGTAACGGGCTTTTACCGTCTTCCCTCATTTTTTTCGATACTTAGAAATTACGAGTAGGATACCTATATTAAGACGAAAAAAAATAAATAAAGGAGAGTGGAAAAAGCCCGTTATTTTTACATTTTTTTTATTTGAATTTGGCCTGTTAATGGGGATTGATACACACTATGTCTTTACCATCTTTAATATAGGTACCCTAGTTTTGACGCGCTCAACGCTCCATGTAAACCCAGCTTAAGAGTGATACTTAGACGAACCTCAAGCGTTCAAAAACGAATTAAAGGAAACTCCCTAAGCGTTCAAATAAAGATTCGGGCGCACACTTTAAGTGCACTCCTCGTTCCTCGGTCGCGACAGGGGAGAAATTTACCGTCATGCGCAATGTGAAGCAAGCGTGCGAAAATCAGTTTTGATTACTTAATTTCTTATTAGCTTTGTTCCTACACAGTTGTAAATCAGTTCGTATTGTACTGCTCATGCGCTCTTGCTAAATACAGTATTTTTAGTAAGACCGCATGAGCAGTACAGTTCCGAACTGATTTAGAACTTTGTAGGAACAAAGCTATTATTAAATCCGCTGTAAATTCTGTTAAGTAATCAAAATATTTTATTAACCGTTAAATACTAAAATCACTGACAGTGATGACTGATAATATGTACATTTAACTGTAACTTATCCTCACATGACACACCACATGCACACCAAGCGTTCATATACGGTGTGCACTCCACTTTGAAATGTCACAACACCTCGCCGGGTCACACCTCACACCGGTGTATTCATTTTTGAACGCAACCCTGTAAATTCGTTATAAGGTGCTTTCCAGGTAAGCGTTGGAGTAGCTCCGAGTTACTCCAGAGCAGTTCCGTTGCGTTCCATGTACAATTACCTTTAGTTCTCGAACTGCTCGGAATATACTTATACCCCATCCCCTGAAGTACCTACCTAAAATTTTGAACTCCAAGTTCTTAATGGAGAACGAAGGAATGGAGCGAAGGTTAGGTGTGGTTAGGTCATTAAATGTCAACCAACCATACGTCACGTCAACAACAACATTCCAAATTTACGTTCCATGCTGAAACTGCGCAGAGTATTACACTCTCGAGTAGTTCCGGAGCTTGAAGTTCCAACCTGGAAAGCACCTATAAACTCATATATGTATATAAATATACAAAATTAGGTTATTTTTTTTTTTTCAACAACGGACGTCACCAAATCGCCATATTGTTAGAATCGACCTGCCATAAAGTGGTAACTTCCATTAAAATAATGGACGTATCTCCTCACACCTGGTCTGCGCGCGCAACTTGTGGCAAACAGGTGTAAATAAATTTGAAATTTCTGACAGAAGCGATTTTCGTTGACGAATTAAATATTTTGTAAAATTTAAAATGGTTCAAAATTGTTGTGTATCACTGTGTAGCAAGAAAAAATTACGAAGTGACAGTACTGCTTTCCATAAATTTCCAACTAATGATTTAATAGGGTCGCCGAGTCAAGCCTAGCTGACTTGGAAAGTCGTGTCGCTCGGCGGCATAAGTTCGAATCCTACCATTAGCCATGGTTGTTTGTGCTGTTTAAAACATACGGTCGTAAGACAAGCAGCATTGCTGCGCAAAGCAAATGGAGAGAAAGAAAGAAAAAGAATGATTTAATAAAAATGAAATGGCTTGCTACTGTATGCATGACCTTCACCAAAAGTAATACACATATTGTGAGTAGTTAAATTCTTCTTCTGACTTCTATAACATCGTCCTTTAACACCTAAATCCACTGAAGTAATACATCATGCACATATCCTTCAACAAAAAACTTGTAGGCTTCTACTCATCTTTTAGTAGTACCCCTGTTTTCACAGAATGCTAATGCACCCGCAATATTATAGGATTTGTAATGTTTCAAATCCTTGCTCCACATTATTTAATTTAAATTAATATTACATATATTGACTTATATCAACAACACAACATAGAAGGTCTGTTTGTTATCCTGCACTGGTGTGCACTAGTGTACACTTTTTTTTTTACGAAATATACTTTAATGAAGCCTAAATTCATTGATAATGTATTAATACAAATCATACTCATTCATACTGACATACCACACAAACATTTCAAGTTGCATTAAAGAGTATTTTGCGAAAAAGTATGCATTGGTGTACACCAGTGCAGGATAACAAACATACCTAGATTTAGAGATTAGAAAAAGCACGTTCAGAGCAGTGTGAAGACTGTGAAGTGCGAAGAAGGCTGATGTCAAGATGTCCGTGACAAGGACAAGTAGCCACAAGCGTATCGCGCAACTATAGCCTTATCCTTTACGTATAAATACATTTTGACATAAGAGTTTCTTTTACATTCTTGAGGAGATAGGTCCATTTGCATTCCGCACACTGTCACAGCCATAGGATCCTAGCAAATCATAGCCCCCCCCCCCCGTTAATTGTTTACTCGTAGATGGCAACACTGAAATTCCAACTACAGTATGTAGGGATGGGTCGTGATACTCGTGATTTCAAGACCTGTGATTTTGTCACTGTGACACAGTTGTCACGGTTTGGAACGGTGATAGAACAAGTAATGAATCATACTTGGAGGTTCAAAATGCCTATTTCCGTCGCACATTTCAATTTAGCATTTATAGTAACGACCAGTGTTGCCATCAATTGATGGATTTTCTAAGATTTCGAAAATAATTTCCATCTTTCCATCAGTTTTAATAAATTTGCATCAATTTATTGTTGCGGGTTCCGTTCGAATTATTTAACTTTTAATAGTTAAAAATATTTTTCAAAAAATGATTAAGCATGGATTAAGCTAGAATTAAGGTCTGTGCGCAGTGATAATTTAGCGTCGTTAAAGTGTCACTGCGCATGTTAAGTACACACCACATGCACACCAAGTGTTCATATACGGTGTGCATATATGCACACCGTATATGAACGGTGACGTCTCAACACACCTCGCCGGGTCACACTTCATACCGGGGTATTCATTTTTGAACGCAACCCTGTAAATTCGTTATAAGGTGCTTTCCAGGTAAGCGTTGGAGTAGCTCCGAATTACTCCAGAGCAGTTCCGTTGCGTTCCATGTACAATTACCTTTAGTTCTCGAACTGCTCGGAATATACCTATACCCCGTCCCCTGAAGTACATACCTAAAATTTTGAACTCCAAGTTCTGAATGGAGAACGAAGGAATGGAGCGAAGGTTAGGTGTGGTTAGGTCATTAAATGTCAACCAACCATACGTCACATCAACAACAACATTCCAAATTTACGTTCCATGCTGAAACTGCGCAGAGTATTACACTCTCGAGTAGTTCCGGAGCTTGAAGTTCCAACTTCCATCAGTTTTAATAAATTTGCATCAATTTATTGTTGCGGGTTCCGTTCGAATTATTTAACTTAATAGTTAAAAATATTTTTCAAAAAATGATTAAGCATGGATTAAGCTAGAATTAAGGTCTGTGCGCAGTGATAATTTAGCGTCGTTAAAGTGTCACTGCGCATGTTAAGTACAATTTCTAACTGCGTACTGCTACTAGAGCAGATCTTTTATGTTTTATGTTTTTATGAAAAATACTTTTGCAATGTCGGCTGCACTTCCACCTCACCCCTACAATTGTTGAGTTCGGAAATTCACACGGTGCAAGCTCGGAGTGAAAAATAGAGTAAAGGCGCAGCTGTTTTGATATACGTCAAAGTGAGACAAAAGTGCTTGAAGAGATGAAGAGTGAATAGAGCAAGCCGGGAGGAATTACCGAATTCAGCAAATGACGACACACTTGACGTTGATTGGTTCGATTTTCGAATCACTCGGGCCTAATTCATTCACTTTAAAGCTACATTTACATTCAATTTCGTGCCACCACGAATTCGTGGCACGAAAGTTTGAAATTGAATATAAATGTAACTTTACCCGCTAAAATGATAGAAGAATTGACTGGGTTGTTTCGGATAGAAAACTATTTATTATTAAATGTTTTTACCATGGCCTTCTAAATGAAAAGCGAGTTCTATCTGACCTGCGCAAAAGTGCAGTTCAGGCGTGCTCCGCCAAGCACTGCTTACAGGGCGCTTTCTTAACCTAAAATCTTGACAGTTCTGTCACATGTGAATGGTGGATGAGTTCGTGTAAGAATAATTAATGTTATTGCTGTAAAAATTTGAGCATACTGGATATTATTTACGTTGGAATAAGGTGGAATATTTATGTCCAATTTCGACAACTTAATTTTGCATTAAACTACCTATTACGGTTTTAGATGAAAATCTTACCTGCTTACCTGCTACTCAGAATTTCTGTGGTAAGTTACAACATGTATAATAAAGCTTTTTTTCTCATTGTGCGTAATTATCAACGCCTTTTTTAACACGTTTTACATTATCAAAAGTCGAAACTCTTTTATATAACTTGTTGTAATTTCCTATTCATAACACGAAAGCTTTTTAAAGTGCCAGTCTTTCCTTATTGCGCAAGCGTACTTCACTCCGATGAGATCAAATGATTTGTGCATGAATCTATAAAATTTATACTACATAAATTATCTTGTATTACGGTAATTACAATATTAATTAATTTTGCGTGAACTCACTTTGATTGACACTAATGACAGTGCACTTCACTCATTGCCGTCAGTGCCCCATAACCAGCGCCAAAGTGTCGACTTTTGGCGTTTACTCGAGCACAAAATTTCAATGTAAATTTTTCAAAACGCCCAAGCCAGTTAGAACTCGCTTTTGATTTAGAAGGCCATGGTTTTTACAATCCATCTTTTTCCGGTAAAATCCATCAATTTCTCCCTCCATCGTCGATTTTAAGCGCATAACCGGTAATTACCGGTCAAAAATATTTTTAACTAAATGTGTTTAAGCTACATGATGTGCTTTCCAATTGCACGGATGAGTTACTCGGAGCTACTTGGAGCAGCTCTGGAATAACTCCGAGTAGTATCTGTGCATTTGGAAAGCATTTAGTTAAAAATATTTTTAACCGGTAATTACCAGTTATGCGCTTAAAATCGGCTCATGTCAGTTCCATATTCAAGATTCTCCTAAAAGTATTCTGGCAACACTGGTAACGACTCCTTCCTGATAGTTTTATATTCAACGGTTCCAAATATAATAGAAGATACAATTAAATAAATGTAGAGTGTATAATTTTTTTATTATTTATGCTATTAATGAGAGAAATTACTTCTGGTTGTAGTAAGAATATTTTCCACATGACTGTATTTCTGTACCTCCCACATATATTTAGAAAACTCCTACCTGCTCCTACGTTAAAATAGGAGTAACCGCGAAGAGGTTAAACCAGTCCAATTAACGATGCGATGCTTTGAGTACGGAAGTGGTGAAAGTCGTTAACCTTTTTAAATAAATAATGCCTGCACTGAATTAAAACTTTGCCCGACACAATTCGCATCGAAGATGGGTGAGTTTATTCTACATTTTCGCTATCATCAGGCTAATCTTATCTGAATTCGTGTAATAAAAAAAGGAGTGGTTGCATTGTTTATGATATAGCACTGGTCGTCGAAATTCTAGTTAGCAAATTAATGAATCATTACTATTTGTCATATAATTCATTTTGAACTAAAGTTCTTGTTGTGATTTAAAAATAATGGCAGGTATGCCTTTGCAAGATGCTAGGATCATATCGAGATCCCAAGTTAGCTTTGGTCAGATTTCTGAAAGGGAATATTCAATAGCCAGTAAAAAGAGGGGTATTTATCTTCTTTTGTTTTAGTTTTAGAATCTTGTAAGCTGTATGCTAAGAAAAAATTAATTTGTTTTGAATTTAATTTTCAGGGAAGTGCGATGCTTGCTTGACACGCATTCCTTATGCTACCCTAATTGCAACAATTATGTGTGTGCTGGGAGTTGTTGTATTTTGCAGTACAATGTACAGAGGTGCCGCTTTGGCCTTTCTTATGTTCGACAATGTTTTTAAAATGCGACTTTTTTGGTAAGAACTTAGTGCCATTTTTCCTAATAGATTAACTACATATATATTCTAGGGTTGAAGCTGTTCAGATGACTTTCGTTATCATCGGTGCTTGTATGGGGGCACTGGGTTTTATGATTTTAACAGTCGGTTGTCTTGCTACTGGTGCTACGCGATATGCCATTTACAGAGCATGGAGGTCCCGAGTTGGAGGACGCATCAGTTGCGCTGTGGTACATATATTTACATATTCAAAAAATTAACATAGTTGCTGTTAATACTAATTTATAGTTTATGGGAATAACCTATTGCCTACAGATTGCATGGATTTTGATGTTGTGTTTTCTTGTCATTGTTACTTTTGTTTTTACTGTGTTTTGGTCGATGTGTGCCAACCCTAGAGTTGAAAATTCACAAGATTGCATTGATTTTACACAGTTTTGTAAGTTTCGCACGTTGAGAAAATTTTACCTTTTTATTTGGACGTTTCCTTTCAGACTTTCTGTTTCCCACTGGTACATTACAGGAACGCATGAAAATCTGTTCCCCGCAAGATGTCAAAATGTTTTGCAAAGACTATGTAGAAAAGGCCGAGATAATGTTTATACTTGCTTCAGTGGCTTGCGTATTAATTATTTTAAGTTTGGTAAGTATCAATTTATTTTTATTTTTTTGTTAAAATGCAGCATAATCAGAAGGTAAATCACAAAACATTACCATAGTGTGGAATACTGACTTTTCAAATATGTAAGTCAAGTTGCTACTTTGCCAAAATTAATGTTTTCATGTACATACTTTTATTAACAAAAAGTAATTAAAACTTTAAGTTCTGGATTAATCAAGACATGGCCTGCGAAATGAATACGACTTCTATCTGGGCACTTTGAAAAATTTACATTGAATTTCTGTGCTTTTGTCAAAAGTCGCCACTTTGGCGCTAGTTACCGGGCGCCAATTAAAGTCAGTATATCCACATAAAGCGACGAAGACACCACGAACGAATTTTTATCCGGTAGAGGGCACTTGTTTTGTGTTTTAAATAAAGTTTTAAACATTTTGTGAATGACAGTATAGATAAGAGCTGCGTTCGTTTATTTAACTCCGTTCACTCTATTTACTATTTTCGCACTCTAAAGAGAGAGCGAATAAGTTTTAATACAAGTTAGAGTGAGACAAAAGTGCAAAAGAGTAAATACAGTGAACGTTATATTTTGACCAGAAAATCTTTGAAAATCAAATTGATAATGATATTTATGTATAAAATATATTATATATAGGCCCCTAGCAAGCTACCTGGTGGCGCCGCCAGGTGGTGGTTGCGACAAAAATTGTAGGACGCGACTTGAAACCGTTATATCCATTTATATCATTTCGAAGAAGATATGAATGTGTTTGCAAGTATTTTCTCGATTTGTTTTAAAGTATGGAAGGTAAAGATCGTCCTCGTAACGTGCTCGTAACTCCAGTGACAGTACTGACAGTCAGCTGGCAGCAGTGTTGCCAACCCTGATACGACCGTTTTCCCATACCTTTTCCTATATAAACTTGCAGCTAGTGGCGCCAGGGTGACCAGATTGGGCGATTAATCGCCATTTGGGTTGTAGTTTTGGCGATGCAAATTTATTGAACGCGACTGGCGATTTTAAGGCGATTCAAGATAATAAACTTGGCTATTTTGTAATTTTCGTTTTCTAGGGTTCTGTTATATGAATTTTTAGGTTGGTTAACTGAACAACAAACAAAGAATTACAATGCAAATGATTGTAATGAAGCATATTGTAAAATTAAACAATTGTACATAATTCCTTAATTTTTGCTTGTACACTTCGCAACAACTGATTAACCTCACGTCAGTTGTTACGCTTTTTGAATTTGCATGTTAAGTTTTAATAACTGTGGTTCTTGATTTTAAGAAGAATCAGAATAAATCTAGACAGAATACTGTAGTATTTACCTGATAAGTCGGCAATGATAAAATTACCTTATAAAAATGAAGTTTCGCCGAAAAATAATATGAGGTTAATCAGTTGTCGCGGAGTGTATAATGTATTTCAAGTTTTTGAAATTCATAAAACACTACTTTTCCGCTACTGGCGATTCCTGGCTACTGAAGCGCCATTTTCTGGCGACAGTATGATTAAACTGAGTGGCGCTCGTGACGCCGTTTGCTTAAGGTACTAAATCAACACTCCGTACAGGTAACGCAATCCCATTCCTCTCGTGAGAGGATTGAGAAACAAAGATAACAAGTACAATTGTCGCAAGTGCAATAAGAAAGACAACAGTTTTAGGGAATTCTGTTCCAATTTTTTTTTTATTCTATTCCAATTTTTCTTGATTTAGTACCTTACGTTTGCTACCCGCCTATACTCCGAAGGGAGTACTTTTGGCAACACTGCGTAGTGGCAATTAAAACGAATATATCAATGTCAAATCCGTCAGGCCGAAAATCTAAAACAAATGCACATTTCATTGACACTTGGGACAGTCCAAGTCCAAATCGTCTAAAATGAATATACCTATTAAGTAGATCTGTTCCAACAATAGTTCGTAATTGCAGCATGTAGCAGGATTTTTTTAAACGTAACACCCGGTGTATGTTCCTATAGAAAGATATAACACTCGAACCTCTAAACAGCAGCATATAAAATATTTATATTTATTTAACCAATTAAGAGTAAATTATTATTTTATTGAAAACGATCCGATTTTCAACTTCTCCTAAAATACTGATTGTAAACGAATTGTTTGTCGTTCAGCAATAAAAATAGGTAGAGTTATAAATTAAAGTATAAGGAATAACCCAGATATAAATTCATTTAGTTTCATTTGTTTTCTCAAGTGTTCAAGCCTGTGTAATTGTCAGATTTTCAAACTGCCGTTATTCAATTTTTTAAATGCAACCCCCCTATCTCTTTTCACGAGTAGATAGTATTCATGTTCCTCTTCAATTCTGTTATAGGTTTTCTGCATGTAATCCTTACGGTTTTTTTGCTATAATAATTTTTTTCATTTTTACTCTAAAATCCAATATTAAAAAGTTATTTAACGTACCGTATTTTAATTTCTTTAAGACAGCGCCCTCTATTTCATAAAACAGATGGAAAATATCAAGTTTACAATTGATTACAGACTTTTATTTCATTATAATTATCGTATTTTCATTGTAATACAGTTCTTTCACTTTGTTGTAATTAACAATGTCTTAAAATTGATTCTATGTGGTTTACAACAAAAGAAAACATCAGTGTTTGTAAATAATTACCTTAATGTAAAAATTATTGTAAAAATATACAAATAATAAATTAATAATCTAACGAATAAATGAAAATTGGCGAATTTCTTTTGTTCAAGTATTCCGATTTTATTAAATCAAATGTTAGTTAAGACAACTGAAGCTTGGGAACTACCTAGAATCAATTTTAAAGCATTCTTAATTAAAACAAAATAAAAGAACTGTATTATAACAAAAATACGATGATTATAATGTAATAAGAGTCTGTAATCAATTGTAAACTTGATATTATCCATCTGTTTTATGGTGTTGTCTTAAAGAAATTAAAATACGGTACATTAAATAACTTTTTAATATTGATTTCAGAGTAAAAATGAAAAAAATTATTATAGCAAAAAAACCGTAAGGATTACATGCAGAAAACCTATAACAGAATTGAAGAGCAAAAAAACTGTAAGGATTAGATGCAGAAAACCCATAACAAAATTGAAGACGACCATGAACACTATCTATTTGTGAAAAGAGATAGGGGGGGTTGCATTTAAAAAAATTGAATAACGGCAGTTTGAAACTCTCACAATTACACAGGCTTGAACATTTGAAAAAACAAATGAAACTAAATGAATTTATGTCTAGGTTATTCCTTATTCTTTAATTTATAACACTACCGATTTTTATTGCCGTACGATAAACAATACGTTTACAGTTAGTACTTCAAGAGAAGTTGAAAATCAGACCGTTTTTAATAAAATATTAATTTACTCTTAGTTGGTTAAATAAATATAAATATTTTATGCGCAACTGTTTAGAGGATCGATTGTTATGTCTTTCTATAAGAAAATACACAGGGTGTTCCATTTAAAAAAATCCTGCTACATGCTGCCATTACTTTACGTATCACTCTGTATGTACCAAAATAATTTTAGGTTATAGTGCTCAATAGGTAGAATGTCCTTGAGGAAGAAAAAAATTCTATCTAGGGCGCTTAATAACTCACCCTGTATACGCAAATGTAATTTGCAAATCAGTAGGTATCAAACAAAATGGTAAATGTGACAGTTATACTCGAGTGACGCTATTGTATAGATTCTTGTTCGTGAAATCAAACAAAATAGGCGACCTCTGATGGCCAATATTGACATCATCAAAAGGTTGAACAACATTTCACGGATTGGTCTAATACTGTAAACATCAGAAAACATGCACCAATCAAACTTTCTTATTTAACGCAACAGTTGTTCACCCTTTTATCGGTCATATTGCAATTAATAGAGTGTTATGATTAAAGCTCGTGGAATTTGTATAAAACGTCACGAATGTTGCCCCACCAAACAGACGACTCGCAGTGCAGGTTCGTTACGGGCAAATATTGCCGTCTTGGCGGCGACGTAGCGCTCGAAAACACGACATCACACGCCGATGGGCTGTGTTTCTCGTTCAGTAGTGGGGCGAATTTGAACATTTTTCACGAGGCCTAGTTATGTGTAACAAGAGAGTTTAATATATGCAGGTAAGATTTTTGATTTTATTAACATGTAATCTAAAACCGTAAAAGTTTAATGTTAAGTTGTCGAAACTGGATTCATTGAATTCACAGTATAAGAATCTACACAGTAGCGTCACTCGAGTATAACTGTCACATTTGCCATTTTGTTTGATATTTACCGATTTGCATAATACATTACATTTCCATAAGGACACCAAACTTAATTACTTATACTGTGATGAATTCTCCATCTTGTTGCAACGTAAATAACATTCATAATGCTCAAATTATTGCAACAATAGCATTAATTGTTCTTACACGAACTTATTCACCATTTATATATGACAGAACGTCAACGTCAACATTTTAGGTTGAGAAAACGTCCTGTAACCAGCGTTTGGCGGAGCACGCATGAACTGCACTTTTGCCCAGATTTCAGATCAGTTATAACCACGATTAGGCGGATCGGATTCCGCTCGCGCTGGCAAGAGCGTCACATCTATGTGCACTCGATACGGGAATAGCAAATAATCGCATACATAATTTGCAATAGCAAATTTTGTTTAAATTTAACAATTTCTTACGCGATGGAATTAAAATTTCGTCCGACGCTTATGTAGAAATGAGCCAGCGCAATGATCGTACATAAACATGCACAGTATAAGCGGCGACTCAGGCGGACTGTTGCGAGCGGAATCTCATCGTCCTAGCGCTGGTTATAACGCTTTCGATTGACTGTGCTTCAGAGCACTCTCAAAGTATCTCCATGTCCTATTATTACTTGAGGTTAAAATAAGATGATAATTCTTTGAGAGTGCTCTAAGTCTAGAGTAACGGTGGGCAACCCCCGGCCCGCGAGATCTAAATCAAGATTTTTTTATAATATAGATGGCAAATACTAATAAAAACAAAAATGTGAAACAATAAAAAGGGATACTTGCGCTTATTAGTTAGTAGCCGTACACTGACCGTTAAAAAATAAAAAATAATAAAATAAATAGTACCAGAAAAGTGAAGACTAATAGCGTTTTCCACTGGCTGCTCCGGTGTGCACTCAGGATATCTCTATCTCGTTTTATTACATAAAGCTGAACCGAGATGAAAATACACTCAGTGTACAGTAGTGCAGCCAGTGGAAAACGCTATAACTGATGTGGCCCGCGGACAAAACATAGTCAATATCTGTCCCCTTATTTAGAAAAGGTCGCCCACCCCTGCTCTACGGCAGACAATCGAAAACGCTATTGGTTACATTAGAACTCGTTAACTCATAAATCAAGGCCTGCTCTAACCTGAATATTTGAAATTAGTCCATCTCTTAATATTTCATGTGTTGTTGCCGCAATTTTATTCAATTTCAGTTTAGATATGTAACACGCCCACTAATTAGCCTTGTTTATTGACTGTTACGTACAAATAAATAGACACTAAAACTGTCTACACAAACCGACAATTGAAATTTATTGTTCCCTTAAGTAATGGTAGCGAGCACTTATCTTCAAGAAGTTCCGGGAAGGATCACCCAAATATTAATACTACCACTAACACGCCTTAATCTGGCCTCTATCTGTTCTACCTACTCGAGCCAAGGGTTTTATTGCCGGCCGGCTGCTATTATTGGTCCTAATGACCTAGTTTATATTTAGGGTTGGATGTCCCTTCGGATCTCGTGCGATAAGTTGCTAATCGTTCTAGTAATTCCTAATTTTGGCCCGATCGTCAATGTAACCCCGTAATTATGTTGTGATAACCTGGTTCTTTTGGTGCGAGCAGTAAAACTCTTGAATGAACAAGGAGCGGATTACATTAATAAAACGCACGAAATTAGCTTTAATTAATTATTTATTGAGAAAAAAAATTGGAAAAACTCCTGATATCCGCCTCTGTGGGATCGGAGATCGTGAGCGAAAAACCCTTGCGTTTGAAATTAATACAAATAAACAAAAATTACGATTTTCAGAAAGTACAGTATAACTCGCTTGACAGATTTCACTTTCAAATATCGGCGCGATCTACTTTCTTTCGATTCACACCGTTGGTGGTTTAATGTCTACACAGATGTTTGTTGCTCTGCTCCTCACTTAGATTAATAATTAGTTGAGTTTCAACTTAGCTCGAGTCTTGGTACAGGTGTTCGTCACTTCTGATCGTACTCAAAGACTTGTTCGGTTTAATAAACCAACGCACAATGTGTCACAGTGGGACTACAGTGTACTTAATTAATGGAGTTAATTAATGAATTAATCAGATGTTTGGGAGAAGTATGTGATACAAAATGCCGCCTTCAGCGATCAATTTGCAAGTAAATCAGTAGCAATCACCTGGTTTTCAGGGACTCCCGTGGGAGGTGTTGGGTACCTATCTCTAGCTAACCTTAATAAGGTGGAGTGTAGTGAGCCGAACTTCTTCTACTCCTACCACCAGAGCGTTAATTAAGGTCGAAATAGTAGGAGCTTCTCGACTACTTTCGCCTTGCTTTGAGGGCAATACTTTCTACTCACTTGCCTGCTTTTCAGGACCCTCTGTCTGTCGCTCTTTCGCCGTCTAACCTATCTAATTAATTTATAGCGCAAGAAATTAATTTTGACTGCTTTTTTGCACTCCACTATGGGTGGTTTTGGCATTGCAGTTTCTAGGCAATCGCTTCTAATTAACCCGCAAATCTCTCGGCAAAGACCCCAATTCGGTTCACACACATACAGGATGAAAGAAAAACTTTACTAAGAGAATATGAGACTATGCAGTTCAAATTGTTCTGCCTCGTAGTTGCACGAAATGCAATTGACAATTAATTGACCTTGATTTCTTTGTTTATTTTGTGCTGGCGCACTTGGTTCCAGTGGCAGAATAATTGCCTCACGCCAGTGATTGAGATTGGCGACTTCCCTGTACAAATCGAAAAACAACCGTTAGTGTTTCCAACATGCCAGAGAACATCCCCCAAGGGTAGAATGATTTCTAAAAGTACACTTTATTGAACGCCCAGGTAGATGTGGGGAATAGTTAATTGCTGTTGGTTGATTACAGAAGTGGCCTAATAATTAAAGGAACAATGACCAATAAATTTTTCTAAGATGAAGGTCCCTAGTGAGTTTTAATATTCGCTGAAATGTAACTAAAAATAGTTTGATTAAAATTACCTAAATGCAATGTCAATATGAACTTGACTGACTCTTTTGTCACTAATTAATGCAAATCAAATTATCCCTACGCAATTGCGTAATACACCAAATACAAATAAAGAATACAAATAAATGTCAATTACCCAAAGCCGTATAATCCCTGTACTCCGCACACTGTTCACTCTGATTAAAAAAAAACACTCGCGTCGCGTCGCACGGGTTTGTTTTTAATTGTCCTTCTTAACACACTGTATTTAACCCGTACCGAAATAAATGATTTAACTATTAAATGAATAAAGACTACAGACGCCAAAGGAAAAACTGCTAAGCCAAATTAGAATTGAACTCGATCGTTCTCGTTAAAGCGTCGCTATCTGCCTGTTTTTTCGCGCCCCGTACTTCCACGAAAACAAAAAAAAAACCACCTCCTCGGACTTGCAGCGAAATTCTGAAATCACTTCGACCAATGGTAACCGTTGATTTTAATTCTAGCCCACGCACTCCCCTAATGCTGGCCAAAATTATATATTGTAAAATTTTCGTCTTATCTACATAAATATTATTTTAATTAAAAAAAGAAACAGTAACTGCAACTAGAAATTAATCATATTCACATGAAATTTTTTTTCACCATCTGCAATATCGGAATTACTCATTTCGTCTAATTCTTTAAGTGTAGCTAATAATTTCAATACTTCTGGCAAAAGTTATTTTAAAAATGTTGGTAGAAATTATTTTAAAAATATGCGTCTAATAATGTTTTACTGCAAATACATGAAAAGCGCTAAACAATTTAACAATGACCTTTGTATTTGTATATCTGCAGAATATAACATACGTTCTGAAGTTTCGCATGGAAGTTGGAATAACTTTTCGAATAGCACATATTAGCAGCTAATTTTTCCACAAAAATTAGATAATATTACAAGCTATGCCATATGTGAAAAGTAGTTGGATCCAGTCGGATTAATTGGGTACGTCTACAATTCGAACAAGACCAGACTTTATTTTATTTAAAAATTAATGTAATTTAAATGTGCATAAATAAAGTCTCAGAGTAAATATTAAAATTTTAGTTATATGATCTGTACTTACTTTTATTCGTTTCTTCCATTCGAAATGAATTGAGCAACTTAACAAAATAAAACATACAATCAGTTCTTTTAGAAACCTCGTTTGACGGTTGCTATTAAGTACGCTCTCTTTGTTATTTCCTACTGCAGATATAATCCACTTATTTGTCATAAAACATATACTGTCATAAGCCTCGGAATATTTTGTTACATTTTACGGCTATTTTACAGTATTTTATTTCATTCGATAATTTTGAATTTTGGCCAGCTTTCGCAGAATCTGATCCACTGTGCCACGCCCTGAATGCATTTCTCATAAACTACGGGCTCCAAACTGTCATAAGGAACGCGTCTGTCCCACAACATCTGCGATTTGTTTTCTCTAACTTCATTTCAAAAGCCTCTTGAGTTGACACAGAATTATGACGCTAGACTTAGAAAAGAAACAGACAAAAACAAAACACTTTAACTTGTGCGTAATTCGATGTGCCTTTTCCGCTAATGTACATGTACCCGTGATTTTAACGCGACAACTTTTGTACAGAAATTCGAAATACGAAGATAAAGCTGGCAGATTTATGGCTCTCGGTGTGGTCCATCATTACTCAAAAAGGTATTGCACGTCGCCCTGCATTGCTGGCTTATTGCTTGCAAAAAAATACCAAGAATACGGACATATGTTTGTTATTTTAAAACTAAACATGTAATACAAAATTTTTGAAACGTTTCAGATATAATTTTTCATTACAGATACACTACTTAATATGCTTGGCCGCAAATTATGCCCACATAAGAGATCACGAGAAATTTCAAGAATTACAAGACTTGCACTACTTAACCGACGTCGACGCAGTTGGGGGTAAAGACCGTTTCTAGGATATGGCCCAGGAAATACACAATCCCAGTATATTTGCGAGATGGCGTGATTCTCTTTAACAAATTGAAATTACTAATTTCGATTCAACCTGCCATAAGATACTGTCGATAGTTGTGTATTTCCTGGGGACTTTATTACAGGCTTACTGTGTTTGTCGTCGTGATGTAATAAGACAGCTGCCGATATATTTTTTTAAGAATAATATACAGGGTGAGTCACTAAGCGCTCCTTCTTAGATACCTCATTTAAAGAACGAGATATAATTTTTTTCTTTCTGCACATTGAGTTATATAACTTAAGATTATTTTAACATATAGTGTTCCGTAAAATGGTGGCAGTATGCAGTGATTTTGAATGGAACGTCCTGTTTATTTTGTTGTTAAAGAAAACGTAACGTTTGATCTTCTAAGCGACAGTATACTTAGCAAATTTAAAGTAACTTAATAATTTATTAAATAGAATAACTATTCGCCGAATATCCTTTAACATTCCTCCATATTTACGTCACGTTATTAACGATTGTATAATCAGGCCTAAATCTGTTAAGTAAACATAAATAATTTATATACTGTTGTTTAGTAAATATATAAAGTAGGGTTGTTCCATTAAAAATAATCATGTTGCATGCTGAAAATTCTGTATATGACAAAATAATTTGAAGTTACAGAACTCAATAGGTGGAAACCCTCTGTGAAAGAAAAAAATTCTATTTCACTCTATAACTGAGCTATTGAAGAAGGGGGGCCGCTTAGTGACTCACATTGAAAATCTTACCAAGCAAATGTTATTATTGTGTTGTCAATTTTTTTTTTAAATAAATCTGAGGTAAAAACTCTGGTGCTTTGTAAATACTTGCTTATTTTGTGTTGTGTAACTTTGTTTTTTATGTGTACAATTATTAACGTATGCAGAATGTTTTTTTTTCTTGAACAGCTGTAACTCTATAGTAGTCAATTTGATTCAGGTGACCAATGATCCGCCTTGAAACACCTAGCCGATGATGAAGAATTTCTGCAGTTGCATTTATTATGACGTTATAACCTAGTAAACTGCATGTGGGTTTAACTGAAATGATTCAATGACAAAAATTATTCAATGAATTTTTCGTTTATTTTACTGGTTCAGTGTTTACTTTAGCACAAATCAAAAGCCGTCCAGTTAAGTACCTTTAAGTATTAAGTATATTTAAGTGTATAGATTTTTAGAAATGTTCAATGTAAGGTCTGAGAATAAATGTCTTTCTTGTGCGTTAATAAGGCAGCAATGTTACAAACAAAAGTTGTTTACTTGTTAAGTTTAAGAACATTTTTAAAATGTTTTTGGATTCTTGTAATGTATAGGTCATTTATATAAGTATTTAATGAGACTTGACGTACTCTTGACAGATCAATATTTTGTATAAAATATAAGTTTTTGTATAAATTATTCGCATATTTTATTAATACCTTTTTTCTTTATAACAAATTTAAGTACAAAATAATTTGCAATGATTTTAAAATCGTTTTAAATATTAACTTTGCGTTGTACATTGACAACTTGTCTTTTATTTATTACATTTTATCAAATTAATACTATCAATTAATTATCTGACCCAAAGTATGATCTAACTTCCATATTAATTTTGTAAGAATTTTGACTGCAATCTCTGATATCAAAGAATATTTCTAGTAAATCTGATAGTTTGTCAATTTTTTAAGGAGTCAATTGTACAGGGTCAAACGTCGACTAAATAAAGTTTAATATATTTTATCTACGACTAAAATATAATGGAAGTATTATATGTGTGGTTTGTGAACAATAATGCCATGCAATATTCTCTTAGGGAATAATGACGAGGGATTAATAGTCATTATTTCCTCTTGCTCACCAATTACAAAATTTCTCTAATCAAATAATACCATGGCAACAAAATACACAAACTCAAAACTGTCATTGTCAAACACGTAGTGTTTGTGAATTTAATAATTTAGTCGTAGATAAAGTAGAGTATACTACTCGCAATAATGGCTATTATTCCCTCGCAGTGTTACTCCCTCGCGCTGTGCGCTCGGTTCGTAAATACTTTTCCTCGGGAATAATAGCTATCATTATTGACTCGTGGTATAATCTACTATTAAAATGGATCATAAAGAAATAAACTATGTATTACAAATACGTACACATAATAAATTTAATCATTTTTTTTTTTACAAAATTGATATCCTTAAACTATATAAAATTAAAATAAATTAATAAAAACTAATTTAAGACAAATTATCGAGCGTCTGCTGCAAACCAAAGTTTTTCTTAAATAAGAATGTACCAAGCTCTTTAGCTCTCTCAGATTGCCAACCTCTCGTTTGCTCTACAACAACAAAATTAATCAATCAAAACGGCATATTTCAAGACTTTCCTGTTTACAATGAAAAATGTTACGACATATTTAGTTTTCCATACTTAAAATATTTTGAATGTGGTCTTCTAGAAGATTTGCCAAATGCTGCCTCTTGAATCTTAAAGATTCTTTTATAATGAGCCTCACGACCGCAACCTGGACATCAGCGTCTCCTTTCAAAGTCTTGATATTGTCGAAGAGTTCTTTGAAATTTTTACCTGGTTTTCTCACCAATCTGTTTAGAATCTTACGTATTTCTAAGTTCTGATTATCGATTTCTTGTTTTGTTTCTGACAGGATCTGAAAACAAAATTATAAAATATATTACATACGTAGCTCAGAGAAGCTTGCCTTATCGTTCCGAATTTCCCTTACACTGCTCTGTGCAAAACTATTGATGCTGTTTGCTTCTTTTAGAATTTGTGAAATGTCCGAGTCGTACCCAACCGTGTATAAATCATTATTGATGTTACTTTCAAAGGAAGAATAATTATGTTGGTTGATGGATCTTCCTATATTAGTGAACGATTCCGTAGAATTGTAGAAAGGTACGTCGAGGGTTGGCGAAGGTGATCTTGATCGTTCTGGTGTTATATTATCAATTCCATTGACTATTGGTTTTTCTTCTAGATTTGCCACCTCCTTATCTAATGTACTAAGCCTGAAAACACCATTAGTATATATCAGTTCGCACTAGCCATCACCATGCAGCGCCGTGATGCATGTGCAACAGAACTACTCAATTTGTGCGGATGGCAAGAGCGAATAATTTTAGTGAAAGTAACTAACCAAGGCACTGGTGATGGAGAAGTAGATAATACGGGACTTTGTGATGGTGCACTATCAACACTAGGTCTCCTGATAAATAAATCTCTGGGTAGTGGTCCTGGTTTACGTTTCACGGGTAATCTCGTTAACGTATCGGAAGAATTTGCTCTTTTTACTGCTTTACTTGTACCAGGAGAAGCAACCAAATCAATATCAGCTTCATCAACCTAAACAAAATAAGGTCGAAGAAACAACTCTGATAATAATTTTCATTTATTACCATCATTCGTTTGTCAATCTTGAAAGGATTTCCAAACATGTGCTGTCTAACGGGAGCTGATTCTATTTCGCGAAGTTGAGGTGTCTGCTTCTTTAGATACTCTTGATAATTACCCATTTGTGATATGGGAAGAGAATGTGCGCTGTCTTGATCCAAAGCGACGTAATCTGATTGCAAGAAGTTGTTTCTCATCCTTGCAACCTAAACAAAGTTTAAATAAAGCGTGGAAATTATGATTTTCTTTCACTTTATTGAAAGATATTTTATTTTGAAATAATTTTGAACATTAGAACGTGATTATTAATCATTGGAGATAATTCTAATTTGACGTCGCACATATTTATTGCCCCAGTAATTTATTTCATAAAATATCGTAAATGAAATTAAACTATTTAAAATCTGAAGAGATGAACTCAAGGCAAGTTTTATTTAGTATAGTGGTAATTTGAAACTATCCTCATACATTAATGATCACGCTGTATTCATGAAACAAAATAAAACCTGATGCATTAGTCGATTCCTGGGGATATCAAACGGATTTCTGAAGCTAACAGTTTGCCTCTCCTTATCAAGAGTACCAACGTATATATTCCCCTGTTCCAAGATCTGGTCCTTCTGCGCATTAAATTTGTCAACCAAAAGCGGATGACTCACTAAATCTTTCTTTAAATTAACCCTTGGAATTATTCTAATTTGTTCGGGGGTATTAAAGATTGCTTTTGCCGTGTTCACCTACAATCTAAAAGTATAGCATCGCGTTGGTACGCCGTTACAATCGCTTACATTGCTCTGTCTTTGGATGATATCGTTGCACAGTCTATCATATTCGAGTTTCGCTTGATTCTTTAGTTTCTTGAGATAGTTCAGTACAGAATAGCTGAGGCAATTTTCTGCATTCTCTGGAATTAGGGTTTGGGCTAAGGCTAAAGGTGTACCTAAAATATTCGCCATTTTATAATATAAGTGGTGGTGAAGAGGTGATGAACTAACCCATTCGAGTTAAAGCCCTTCTTAGAGGGGCTGCGTAATACGCTGGTAGTGTTCGCATGTAATTTTGAAACTGAGTTCGCCATTCACTTGTTGGTTTCCACCGATGAACCTAATCATGAAACATTTTAGCCCGTTTTCTTAAGAGTATGGTTTCTCTCATCGCGGCAATTGGTGAGATTCGGCCTTTGATTATATACAGAATGCGAACGGTCTCTAAGCCCAGTAAACCATTATCTGAACGCACACGAACAATGCTCATCGCTTTGTGTTGTAGGTGATCCGTGAAAATGCGATCATTAAATACTTCTATGAATGCTTCGAAAAATATCTTAAAAGCTAACAATAGCTGCTTTCCATTTACATATTAAGCGATGCAAAATTATTTGATGTAAGGTATATATTTAGCTTAACTTTACATCAATAGTGTTTACACGTTTGACGCAAAAATGTCACATTCAAATAAAAGATAAATGCAGGTTATAAAACGCAAACTCAGGCAAGTGAGGATGAAGCTCATCAAGACGAAAGGGGGGTGGTAAATTCCTCAGATCACTTTCATCAGCAGAACTAATATAAAAAATTTGTATTGGGTTTTGCGAAGCACGGTTTGGATAAAACTTTACTATAGGGTTTTTAGTCTTATTGGAAATATTTTAAATGTAACATGTAGATATGAGGTGAGGTGAGGCCATCTTATAAACGAAGTAAAAGGTAAACAGCTAATAAGTCAAATATGTAAATACAGAGAGTCAACGTTACATTGAGAACAATAAAATAATAAATTTCTGCATTATTGAAATTTTCATTTTTAATTACTTTAAACAAAAAGCTATGTTGTTATTCTAGTTGCAATCAAAAAACGCCGTATTGTTTCCTTTGCTATATTTTATTTGAAATAAATGCGTGGTTTTATTGATTGAGTGACAGCGCGGCGGTGGTAATACAGTTTTTTTTGTTCATGTGAAAAACTGTAAATTTTAAAGCAGGTAACAAATTAGAATAAAATAACTCAATATTATTTAAGGAAACAAAGTAATATAAATGTTAAGAGAAGTTGTAAGAAAACGACGAATGGGCCATGCAACAGTTACATCTGGACAGACCAAGTTCATACAAATTAAAGCAGAGCACGTAATGATACGAGACCTTAGCAGCCGTTCGCAAGCTGTATACTAAATTAGTATATATAGGGTGATTCTTGAATAGATTCGACAAAAAATGCTGACGAAAGAAGAGACTTTCTAGAACGTGGGAAAATTGTTAAGACATTCTATACAATTTATAATTAATTAAAAATTTACCCACGCGGATTCGTTCAGTCGTAAAAACTTGATCCTGAATTAATGACGCACAGTTGCACAGAAGATGATGAATGCTTTGTACATGTGTATTGACCGCTATGAGTTTAATTAAAATCTATTGTTTTCAGGAGTATACAATAGTGAAGTACTTACGTCGAAGCGAACAATAATTTACGAAGGTAATTCCTTCACTTTAAAAAATAACACACCGAACGCACGTATTGAATTTTGTTAGACAATGTACAAACTTGTGTTAATAATTGCCCTCTTAAAGGGGCGTTTACATTACATACATGTTTTCAAGACATTGAAAAACAAATCTATACAAAAATGTGGATTTGTCGCATACAAATCACGATGAATGTTTAGCACAAGTTTTCGACAAATACTAGAAAAGGACCTCGTTTATACTCTGTGACTTGTTCGCTACATATTTAGTATTTAATAATAAAAAATTTTCACAAAACATCAGCTCGCTTGACAACTGAAAACAGCTGACTATTCTGCACATGCGCAAGTACCTTTGTATGGTCTGTGATCGCTCTGTTTTCTATTAATACTTAGCATTTACACTACATACATGTTTGAAATATACATGTACTCTACATGTCGGTTGAAAAGTTTGGAACAAATCTAAAATTTATGTCATACAAGTGCTAGACTTTTCTTGTATTTGACATGTTTCCAACATGTTTTATAATATGGATTTGTATTCCAAATTAATGGAAAACAGAGCGATCACAGCTCACGTGCGGCACCGCAGCGTCGCCGGAGTTGCTTCAATTGACCTATAATTACGTAGAACGCACGTGCGGTGCTGCTGCGGCTCCGCTGCTGTGCCGTACGTGAATTTTATGACTTTTGCGGTACTTGGGTACATACGTATTTATTAATTAATACACACGTGCGGCATTTTACCGCTCCGGTGCCGCATGGCCAAAAACCGCACGTGTGCATCGAGCCTAAGGCACTAATTTTGTAACGGCATTAGGCGTTTGACGATAGCTCGAGTGGAGGTTTTTTATAACTCCATTACGTTACACGTAATGCGTAAGTTTAGCCACACAATTAAAACTTAGGCTGGGTTTTATAAAAGACTTATGTCAGGATTAAATTTAAATTAAATAAAATTTTTGACCAAAAGACGTTAACGCAGATGTGGTCCTAGAACAAAATACATAAAATTTTTCTTTCTTCTCATGTTTTGTGATGTCTATTCTTTCAACTGTTTTTTTTTTGTCAGTCTATTCAAGAATCGCCCATCTCTAGTCACTACCGTTTGCTTTTCGCTTTTTCAGCGAAACCATACCTTTAAAAATACAAATATTACCTTGAAAAGTTCATCCAGTAAGGGTAGCAACACCGGGTAATTGTAAGGCATAACAAATAAGTTAACACAGCTCAGATTGGTACTCGCTTTTAAGTACCCGAAAGGGTGTCCGACTTCAGAGTTCTTATAACTGTTTGCCACAAATACCTAACACAAAAAAAAAGTGCAACGATTAATTTGTTTGGTTGACAATGTCGCTATGTACCTGCCAACAAACAGTGGGTTGTTTTCTAGCTAAAATGTATTGAGTTAAAGGAGAAGGTTCAAGTTCGTATTTGTCGAATGGTAGATTCTCAATTACCATCGGGTCTGAACTGGTACAAGTAAACTTCACATTCGGATGTGCTGTGCGAGGAGGTAAAACAGAAGCTGTGAGTTCAGGCCAAAATGATTCGGGTATTGGCCAAAATCCTAAAATAGGTTAGCTTTAGAACCTAATTCAACTATAATAAACTACCTATATGTAGTTATTAAAAAAAGAAATCTTGTATCCCGAATGCTCCCTGATCCCTCCCCCCAATTATTACCCACTGCTTTTCGTTGTCTTAAATTTTTTTTATCAAATAGGTATTGTATTATACTTTTTACAAAATATGTACAACTCAGGACTGAACAATTTTCTGTGTAATCAAATCAAGGCTTCAATTTTTTCTTTCAAAGTAAACAAAAAGAAATTAAAAATATTTTTACCTAAAGGATATCCTTTCTGTGAAGTTCGAGGCACATAAATCATTTTTCGACAGTTATACCAGGAAGTATTTGAAGGTTGATTTCCTGGCATTTGGGGTCTGTCATTTATGTTTGGAAGTTCGTATTCCCCATCTTTTAAAATAATATCGTCTTTCTGTAACACATCGTCATTCTTTTCTGTGTTTATCGGAGGATCTGGTCCGATTTTCTCAAAATTGATCACCACACCATTTTGCACCTACACATTTAACAATATTATCGAAAAAAATACACCGGGCTTTCCTAACCTTTTGAACTAAACTATCAATGCATTGATTTAACATCCTATGTGATGTTATGCAGTAAGATCGACCCCCAGTTACTTCGCACATCGCATCTATTGGACTACTATCACTTGGAACTAGGCCAGTGTCTCGTTCAACTGCTGGAGTACCTGATCAAAAATTGACCGATAACATTTAAGGATAGTTTTGAACATTTCGGAATTACCAGTTAATCTCAAAACAAGAGCAAATAACCTTTGATCCCATCTAAAAGGTTCCCTCGTCAATTCAGATCCCGGTATCAGAGAATTCATGGGCAAATTGAAATCCTCATGTACCCCATTTACTGTCATAAGAACAAAGTACTGTTGATTTTTGAAATTTGAAAGCAAAAGTCACAGTTTCATTTAGAATTTTTTCTTACCAGTCGACAGTTTCCCTCCATCTGTAATCAAAACAATCACAGACGTTTCTAAAAAGAAAGGGCAACGACCCTGACCATAAGTATCTATTCCCGATGTCATGCGATTTATATTTAGAATATCGAAAGCCTGTTTCACAGCAATTCCCATGGTTGTCATTGAGTAACACTGAAGATTTTTTAATTCGTTCATAAACGTCGCCAAATTTTCCTTCCACCCTAACATTTAACGAAAGAAACTATGATTAGTTTGACTTGCATGAGAATTTCATAATAAAAATTGACACGCTTATACTCGACTGACTCTCAGATCAATAAATTAAGAGTTAGTTACCTGCTTTAATGTTATTCGGGGGCTCTTCAAATGTTAGCAGCATGTATCGATCAATGCGACTTTCTGGACTACGCTGTCGTATTTTCACAAACGTTTCAACGGCTGATTTTGCTACATCTAGTAACGTAGTGCGGCCTCCAACGTACGTCCTAAATAATATTTATGACGCGTGGGTATCATAACATAACCTTTCAAACGTACTAACCTTTGAAACATAGAAGCCGAAGTATCGATTAGAAACACGATTATCGTCATCTTTAACCAGCTTGATTTCAAAATATTGTACTAATTATCCTAAAAAGCGTTCAATTACGTAGGAACATCTTACATCAAAAACAACAAAGAAATATCGAAATATGACAACTGAAGCCGAACACCGGACACGACCACACACAGTATTGCCAACAGAGGGGTATCTATATGGGCAAATCTTATACGCTTATACCTACAACACGGCTTCCTAGATTAGTAAAGCCCAGTGTGCTTTACCCGGCTAGCCGCATTTCAAAAAAAGTTGTTCCTGGAAAAATGACCTTGACGCACTGTACTGTATCGCCCTCTGGACAATTTTCAAGTAACTACGTGTACACGTCAATTTGAAATATTTATGATTTGACGGACAATTCAAATAATTCATTTTAAATTTGATTTCGTTATAAAAAAATGCCTTTACGACGGAGATGTTGCGTAAGCAATTGCAATTCGGAAGATAATGTTTCTTTCCATTGCATATCAGCAAATATGGAAGTAAATTTAAAATGGAAAGAGATTTTGTTAAATCATACAGGTACAACATTAATGCTGTAAAATTACTTTATGTTAAAAGTCGTTACGTTTCTTTAGATTTTGCACCTTTATCGGAGTATGCGGTAGTTTGCAGTAAACATTTCTCCCACGACAGTTTTTTAGTTACGCAGAAACGTAAATTATTAACTGCAGAAGCTGTGCCTTCTATATTTGAGGTTTATTTATTAAAATATACACATACATATCAATTACATTAAATAATAATTTTAGTTTGTCGATGAAAATCTAACTTGTTTGGAAAATTTAACGCCTGAAGTACCATATAAAATATCTGGTGCAACTCAAACATCAGCACCAACCATTGAAATAAAAGATCTAATATATACTAACAAATGTCTCACACAAAAATTAAGACGTTTACAAATACAGTATAATAAAATGAAAGAAGAATTACAAACACAAAAGCAGAAAACACAAAATGTATATTGGAAACATTTAGAACAAATTACAGAAGATGCCAATCAAATGAATCCTCGTGCAACATTCATATTAGATCAAATTCGAAATTATAAAAAAAGCTTCCCAGATGGTCTGAGATTACAATTCGACATTGTATTGCTTGGAGATTTTGTTCACCAAAAGGATATAAATTTCCAAGTAATTCAATTCTTAAGTTACCAAGTCATACCACTCTAAAGAAATATATGGGAACTGACAACAAAAATTTAATCAAGGATCGCTTAACATCAGAAATTAAAACATTACGTGCCTCAGAGAGAGTATGTTCACTAATTCTTGACGACATGGCAGTACGTGAAGCAGTGTTTTATTCCAAAACAGAAGATCGTATATTTGGCTTAGAGACTATTCCTCAATCTCATGATGAAATAGGAAATAAACCTGTTATTGCTAATCAACTGCTTTGCTACGTAATTCAGGGAATGTCAACAAAATATATAATACCAGCAAGTTACCATTTTCATAAACATTTAAACAGCAAAGATTTATACAAATTAACATTAGACGTTTTAAAATTACTGTCCGACTGTGGTTTTATCGTGATAAGAATGGTAGCTGATAACCACAGATCCCATGTAGCTCTTTTCAAGCATTTCGGCAATGGAATGCTTAAAAATGTTGTTTCGCATCCTTACAATCCAGGACTTGAGCTATTCTTCAGTTTTGACCATTGTCATGCAATAAAAAATGCGAGAAATTTAATGCTGGCTCATGACATGACATCATCCGATGGTATAATTTCAGCTAAATACCTCTTTGATTTGGCTGAAATTCAAGAACACCTTGTGATTAAACCAGTTAGATACTTAACAAAGAAACATCTTTACCCTTCTAATTTAGAGAAAATGAAAGTGAATTTGGCTGTTAATCTGTTTTCTCCTCAAGTAACAGCAGCTTTGAACATATTATACAATAACTCAGCAACTCAACTGCTACGGTCACCTGAACAGGCCCTATTGATTTAGTTGAAGCAACAGTTCCAATGTGTCAGATCTGAAGTTGCAAACTAATAATAAATTATTTTCAAATGTACAAAATACACATAACTTGCAATGCTTAAAGGTGTCTTCCACTTAGCATTAAATTTTATGCTTCAATCACATCAAAACTCATAGTCAGAATTGAAGATTTCATCGTTATGCAAACACCCATCACAATAACCATTGCCGAAGCCAGCCAGACCAAAGCTTAATAAACGATCATTGCTGATTGTGTTGATACTGCTGCCATTACACAATTTATTTAAGAGCACTAATAAACTTATGATCATGACTTACTTCAACATCATCCAAAATCAACTTTAAAATCGTGACTTGACAAATAAGAAATGTCAAATGATGTTTTACTGTACTGTAGCTCCCTCTAAGCACAGAAAAATAGCTTTGAACTAAGAATGCGGCTAGCCGGATGAAGCACACTGGGGTTTCATTAATCCAGGAAGCCGTGACCTACAATTAGATAATAGTGTTAACCATTCACAGAGGGCAATATATACAGATATCTGCAAAACGACAGATTTATTCAAAAATAGCAAAACATGACAGTACTGGATGAAGCGTAGCGTAATAGTTATATTGCAGTTGTAAATCACCGAAATTGCGTTGCAAGTATTAAATTCATTTTCTTGCAATACGTACACACCAAAAAGTAAGTTTTATTATAATTTTTTTCATAATTAAACATAGAATAATTAATTTAAAGGTTCACATTACAGAAATGATACGATCACGGTGTAGTGCTCCTGAATGTGAAAATGTAATCCAAGAAAACGTAATTTTACATACTTTTCCTAGAAATAAACAATTGCGTATGAAATGGCTGGAAAATATTGGCAGTGCAGAATTAATGAATAAATCAGATTCAGCTATTCGAGCTTTTAAGATTTGTAACAATCATTTTGAAGATATTCATTTTCAAACAGTAGAAAAAATTAAATTGAATAGAGGGGCTGTTCCGACTTTAAGATTACCTTTAAACCGTGAAGAAAGAATAGAAGCAAGAGAATTGCATACAGTTTCACTAAAAAGTCAAGAATTTGGTAAGTAAAATAATGTTAATTAAATATATCTTGTTAATCTGTCTAATTATAACAGCACAGACACCAGTAACATCGGCACATTTCTTAGGTAGTAGATTTGTAACAGAAAATATTGAAAAAGAAAGCAGCTTACCTGGGACTTCAGAATCAAGTAGAACAGTTTGCGTTACACCACCACCATCACCATCAAGGCTACATGTAATTTCAGGTAATCAATTACAAACTCTTTGTTATTCAAACTATTATAATGAATTTGAAAATGGTGTCAAAAAAAGTTGCAATTGAATTTCTTTTATTTCAGTGTTTCCATAGAATTTTAAAGAAATTTTCACATTTTTCTTTTCTCATTGTAATTTGAATTTCCTATTTCCAGAATTTTTCAAATTGCATATTCACCTGCTCTAAGCTGAAAGATTGTATCTCAAAATTTCATATGCTTTTAATATTTTTTTATGGAATAGTGCTTGAACTAAAGGGTATTAAATAATGCAATTAATTTACTTTGAGTAAATAGAAATTCTGTCATTGAAACCTGGCAATATTGTTTATATTGTAAATATAATAATGATGTGAATGAAACCAAAATGTAGAACAGTTACAGAACTCCAATAGACAAAATATTCAGACATTAAAGTTTCAACTTAAGGAAGTTCAATTGTGTGTACATAAAATTATACATATTAACTGGCAGCGGAAGTGCAATTTATAAAAAATTTGATGTAGATTATAGTGGGTGATTTAAAAAAAAAAATTTAACAACTCTTGCCATGGAATTTGGACGGCATGTCTTAACTATACTGTAAAACAGCATAAAAGTACAGTAATGAGGTACTTTTCACTTAAGCTAAGACATGCCGTCCAAATCTTATGGCAAGAGTTGATAAAAAATTAAAAAAATCACTTGGTAAAAGTAATTATTATATTTAATCACTTATTGTTAGTGAAATATTTAGATGTAGTTATGTATTTGTTTTTTTTTTTAATTTATAAACTTGTAAGTAAAATTACATATTTTTAAATATCTGAATTACTAGTGTAGGTATGTAAATAGGTAATAAGTTTTAAAATTTTCAATAAATTTCTAAATCTTGCCTTTTCCTTTTTTTGTAATGCATATTAAGTTCCGTTTAATTATAACGAAAATATATACATTTCATATTTATAATATGTATAAATATACATAGATTTCAGTTAAAAGAAAATAAAAATAATTAATTACCATAACACCTGGCGAGTATTTTGTAAATTTTTAAAAGATTTAAAATTTAAAGTCCGCCTTGCAAGAATCTTAAATTTTAAGTCTCCCTTTAAAAAGTTGATACTGATCGAAAGTAAAATAGAATTCCAGGAGTAGAAGTTGTAATTTGAATTTGGCGGTAAAGAATGAAATAGTAACGTTAACCGTTGATAGATGACGCAAGAATTAGTGCATAAAATTTTCTGCAGGAATAGACACTTCTTCTTGTGTATGTTCTGTTTTTGTCAACCGGGCAGTGTTGCCATCAGTCAGAAAACAAATTGTGCTACATCGATTACTTTTTCCTCCTAATTTTTTTCTGCTACCTTCAAAACTCAATTCATTTGTGTTTAATTATACAGTGTGGTGATAAAGTAACGCACCAAGCGAGAAAACACCCTCAGCGTTGACTTTTTCGAAAATCCTCGGACAGGTCGATTTTATTTTTAAAAAAGCCAACTTTTATAACCAATCTTAATTTTATGTCAGTTACCACTTTTGCGCAGTGACGTCATCGACATTTTTTTTAAAGGACGACCTATTTTTTTGAAAATGTCATTTGAAAGCACCCATTTTTCTAAGTACAAAAATATTAGTGAACCACTACGTTGCATAAAAAAATTTTGAAGAATATATTATTGAAAAATGGAAATGTGGTTTTTAATCCTAATTTTGTTTTCTTTTTTAAAAATAAAATCGACCTGTCCGAGCATTTTTCGAAAAAGTCAACGCTAAGGGTGTTTTTTCGCTTGATGCGTTACTATATCACCATACTGTATAAAAAGAAATAATTATTCTAGTAATAATACTAATAATTTAATTTACCGAAATCTTAAACAGTTCGACTTTCTAATTTACTTAGAACAGAACCAGCTGAAATCAACAACAGCTAACACACATGGACACAAGTGCAAACCACAAGAAATAAATACACAACTCAGTAGTATACTCTGTCCGGCGATAGATTGGAAAATTTCAAATATCCTAACATATTAAAATACCGTAGCATCAAGTGAGCACATCATGCGCTTGCGGTTGGTATAAATGCCCGCGAAGTAATACTATTGGTTAACGTTACTCGATTCTAGGTTATTTGAATATTAGGTCTGTTCGATAGCTCTGCACTTTTCTACACTTTTTGGACCAACCGCTCCTGATAGAGTGCGATGTATATAATATAACATAAGTAGGAGTGAGAAAAATAGAGTAAAGGTGTTAAAAGTGTAGAAAGTGCAGAGCTACCGAACAGACCTATTAGGATTTTCCACTGGCTGCACCGGTGTGCACTCGGGATATCTCTATCTCGTTTTATTACATAAAGCTGAACCGAGATGAAAATACACTCAGTGCACACTAGTGCAGCTAGTGGAAAACGCTATATGTTAGCACATTTGAAATTTTCCAAACTATCGGCGGACAGAGTATATCATCAGTACTAACTAACAACTTATTAACTCAAAAGATACCAAGAGGAGGATTAGCTGAGCTTTGTCGTAAATTTATATAAATAGGATGTATCGAAACTAAATAGGATGTAGCGAGACTTTGAACTTTGCATCAAATTTAAACACTGCTACAAATTAGGATATTTTGCTACGGATTTGAAAACTACCGTAGCAGAATTCTGCTACGGGTGGCAACGGGTTATAAAAAGATCTGTTCCATTTGGCAGAATTTCAAGTTCTTCTGAATAGTTCAAATCATGCGCAGTATGAAATTTATATCCAATTTTGTGCACTGCTCATGCTCAATAGGATTTTGAACGGTTCAGAACTCGACATCCTGACGAATGGAATGAACCTAAAATTTCGCTCCAGCTACATCTCCCTCCGACCTTTCTACTAGGCCCAGTTTCATAAAACGTAGTTAACTCACGATCAAGTTAACTGTGTGATTAAGGCCCACTATTTCATTCAGAGTTTAACTTTAAGCTTCGTTTTATTTCTACGGAAACAATTGTCCTTACAATTATTACTGTGGGAATAAAACGAAGCTTAAAGTTAAACTCTGAATGAAATACTGGGCCTAAGCGATATTATCGCGTTAAAAAAGAAAAATTAGAATTATTATTTATAGCTTAAAATTATAGATTACGGATTACGAATTGTAAGATACGGCAATATCTTTCAACCTAATTTTATTTAAACTAAATTGTTTTAAACATGATTATTCTAAACTTAATTAATGTTTCTACTAAACTTTTAAATTATATTTTATTCTAAGTCTTTTTAACTTAACATTTCTATGTCCCTTTAACTTTAAAACTTAAACTTAACGAACTTATTTAACATACTTGGGGGAAGGGCCTGGCCCGGGGGCCAGCCCTGCGCTCATAGAGTCCACTCGCTTGGCTTCGCGCACTTGGTTTCACTCTAATTAATTCATGACTAATAATAACTTCTCACTACTACTTAATTACTTAATGCTTACTTCTTAACACTACCTACATGACTACTCTTCGACTAATTAATTATTAATTATAATAATAATACTGATGATGATTGATACTGATACTGCTGCCTGTCTACCTACATGTCTAATACTCAATTACTAATTGATTATTAATAATAATAATAACACTGATGCCTGATACTGATACTGCTGCTTGTCTACCTACACGACTGTTCTTAGTCACTTGATTATCTATTTAATTAATATCTCACTAATTAATAATGCCTGTCTACCTGCGGGTCGATCTTTTATACATTTCTTAAATCTACGTCACAATTGGTTCCTTCGCTCTGGTGGCTGGGGGTTCGGTCCAAAGTACAAAATTCTAAAAGGTGTCAGCATCAATTGCCCCTTGCCAAATTTGTTTTCTTAAAACGTTCTAATTGCCTCGATCTTAATTGGCACATGTAAACAACACACTTACATTCCGCATCGCTTGCATTTATGCGTATTGAAATGCGAGTATGTGTAACGCGGCTTTGTCCTACTAAACTTCAATGGGTGCTGATTCCGCATAATTTTGAAATGCACATAATTGCAATAATTGCGAAACGAATTTAAATTTACTTATTTTCCCAGATAAAGACATCGTGACAATATCATTGGTGGAAATTTAAATTTTCCTCCAATGATATTGCTTAATCACACGATCACGATCACTTGATCGAGGGATTAACTTCGTTTTATGAAACTTGGCCCTAGCTTCCTATTAAGGAAGCTGGCGGCCAGGGTTCGGAAAGTTACGGACGATTTAAAAAGAAAATGAGTACAGTTAATTTTCTCTGGTTTAATTCGTTCGTGTCGTGTCACCTTTGCTGTCTAGTGATAGACAAAATGCCACGGTTAACTGAAAGTGACAAAGTTTTAAATCTTTCTGAATTAAAAGAGCCAACCAATAAGGACTGTATAGCCAAGCATTACATAATTTGACCACAGATAAAGGAGCTTTATAGAGACCTGTTATGTATGATTTGGCTGAAAGCAAATGTTTGAAGAAAATACATAGAATTTTTTTTTTTAATTGCTACAAAAGAGACGGTCAGGCAGATTTACATTGTCAGAAATTGTAAAATATGGCACTCTTGATTTTTTCGGTGCACTTGACTTTTTTGCATTTAACTGTACATGTAACCAATATTTTCTTAAAACGGCTTCTGATCGCGATTGCGAACTTACGCTAAGCGCATATTGGCCGTGTTTTAAAATTACTTTTATTTATTACATTTATTTAGCATGTGATTTCTTATCTAATCAAGTACTCAATTAGGTAGGATTAGGAAATTGCATGTTAATCAATCACTCGAACGGTTGTTGGAACACGGCCATTGAGACGCGTATGACGCGAGCGCGCCCTACGTACGCGTAGTCTGATGATAGTGATGATTCGCAAATTGAGAGAGTTTGAGTGGTCCTCACGCAATGTCTATGTGTGAAAGGAATTTTTGCAAAGAAAACTCATATAGGCTGTTTTTTAACTTCATGCAAAAATGAAACCAGTGAAAGTTGACATTAAAAGTGATAGAATGAAGCAGTTTTTGTATAACAATTGATTAATAAATATTAGAGATAATAAATGTTTTCGGCGAACGATGAAACAGTTTGATAGTGCCTGGCTTATTTTTATTACGTAATTATGTAATCGGAGAAGTAGAGAACAGTGTTGAAATCATAGCCGAATTTTCTAATAGTGTTATTGTGGACATGATTTTAATTTACGGCGAATGTGGTCAAAATGCGTTGGCTGCAAGACGTTTGTATGCACAGCGTTAGCGTTGACATTAATGCCGTGTTTCAAATGCAGTTCTGAATCGTTTAGTATGTACTACTTGTTAAGGCTGTTTTACATTATACTTTTTTCGTCTAGAAACTTGAAGAAGTTTGAATACTAGAATCTAGTATCTAAATTCAAGGTTGTTTTAAATATTAGTTCATAAACCGATCGCTGGCGTCGCAGTGGGGAAAATTTAAACGTGGAACAAAACTGCCAACATACAAAATTAAAGAGAAGTTAAATGCTCAAAAATGAATTTTTATAAAAGAAACCAAACCAGATTTCAGAAAATTTCAAAAATTCTGCATATTTATTATTTGCAAAAACAAAAACGAAACCTAGAATTTGGCGTCAGGACTGATTATTGCGGAGGTACTTCGAGGTTATATTTTCAATCACAGTTATGTTTATCTTTTAGGATGTTGGTAATACTGCGACGTGTACTTTATGCGCAAGTCTAGTTTGTAAACTTTGACGAAAAATAGGTTGAGAACTAGTTTGGAAATAAGTTTCTAGACGTTTCTAATATGAAAGCTTGGATGACTTTTTTCTGATTTACATTATTCAGGTTAGTTCTAGTATTGAACTTGTCAAAGTTTCTAGACGAAAAAAGTATAATGTAAAGCTAGTTTTACACGGTTATATATTTACATGTAATTCTACGTGTATTCATCAAAATTGCATATTTCTCCATGTAATACAGAAATTTCTACATGTAACTTTACATGTAAATAAATATAATGACAATGGAACTTGTTCTAATTTTGAAGGTCATATACGTGTATTTTGTGGTTTTTCTAGGAATTTTGTATTTGCTGTTGGTGTTAGTGGTCACAAATTATTTACTTTTAATTTTCAAGGTTTTACCAACTTACATTTCTGTCTACCAGCTAAAAAATATTAATTTATTTGTTTAAGTATTGAACGCCGATTTTACTGTGTACTACACAACAAATTACTTGTAAAAAAAACATGTAGAAATACACGTATAATTACATATAAATCTATAACCGTGTAAAACTAGCTTAAAACAGCCTTTAGCATGCATACCCCCACTAAACATACAAGTGTGCAAAGTATGAGGCTGTATGTTCCAAATGAACGATAGTGGCGCTTTCTCAGGAGAAAGTATTGAATTATGAGTAATTGGCAGTCATGTAGATCACTGTAAATGCATATGCTGAGTTCATCAACTGGGAATATTGGGGTTAGTAAATTATTATTATTATTGATTGTTCATTATTCTAAAGTGATGTTTATGGATTATGGACATAATGGAGAATATAAATGCTCATGAAAGACAAGGGGATATAAATCTTCCCAATGTGCTTCTCGAGATTTGAGTAATTCAATTGTTGAATTTTCTGTCCCTAGATATATATGCAGCTATATAAATATTTGTCCACTCCTACCACATATTGTGTTAATTAATTCGTATAAATTACAATTAAAATAGGTGATGTTTTACGTTATACACTTACATTTAAATGTAAATTTTTTAAATTTATTTCTGTATTTTCTGTCATTATTTCTACTGCTGTAAAAAACCACACTCTGTGATTCACGGGAAAAACTGACATAAATTGACACTTACAATCACCGATTATGCCAACTGATATGTGTTGCTATTGTTTATAAAATTGGCAGCACGGGGAAGTACGCATTCTAGTCTGCTTTTTCGTTTACTAGCTTTAAGTACGCGTCTAAGATCGTATTCAAGTATGCTTGGCATTCACCACGCCTATTTTTCTGTAGGTGGGGATACGCGACCTAAAATCTAGTACGCATTGATCTGTGCATTTGGAACACGGCATAAAACGGCGTTGTTAAATTCCACTTAAAGATCAAGTTCACGAAGCCACGCCGCCGTATCATAAAACTATTAAAAAAACTTTTATGACATCGTTTATTTCGTTCAACTGCTACTCGACTTTTAAGCAGGGGCGCATGGTCGTCTTGGGACTCATTTTTGATTAATTATTTCTCGAAAATTAAAGTAGAAATAATTTTTTTAACATTTTCCCCATACTCTCGGACTTCGCTTCTTATCGTGGTTTCATTTTGTCGGGTTAATTAACAGTCACCCTGTATTTGTACTAAATTAAGGACATTTTTTTTTCTTCGTAGTCTGTGGATAAAATCTCCAGCAGTGAAGTCATACGATAAAGAAATAAATTATTCTCTTGGCTCAGTTTTCCAGACAACATGTTTGTATGATTTTCTGAATTTGTTGCTGTTTACTTTAGCAATCAATCCATTCAGCGTTTGGAAAAATATCTAGCATCTCGGCAAATTCAGTAATAAGGCAAGCTTACTTTTATCATACCAATGATTAAATCCATGGGGCGGTCTTGATCATGCCTTGACATTTACATGCGCTTTCGTAGCTCAATATTGGATTGAGTAGTTACAGGCCATTAAAAAACTGGCCCAGCGCTGTAATCTGTGGATCGATATAATCATAAACAAAAGCCTCTTGTTTGGGTTGAGTTTAGCTGCTAGTGATTTGTGGTCTATTTGAAATCTGAAGTCCAAAACAGTAGCCATAAAAATACTGATGGAATCACTTCATTCCAAAAACAATCCCTAAGACTTCCTCCCAATCTGTCTATGTCACTTTTCCTGTTCGTTGGTTGTCTTTGAAGCGAACGTAATGGTCGTTCGTTTCCGTTAACTGCAAGACGAGACACCTATAGCAAACATAAAGGGTAAAATAGGTTTGTAATGGACAAGAGTTGTTGCTGCTTCGAAAAATAGCAGTTCGACCAATCCCTAGTTGGCAGCGCCCCTGTGCGCTTCAACTTAAGGTACTACATCAACATACTTCGTATAGAGGTAACGCATTTAGTGATTTTTTTATATCTATCCTTGTCGCACATTCCTCTCATCTAGGGATAAAAAACAGTTGGAAATATTATTTGAAGTGACGTTTGTCAAAGTTACTGTCAGTGGTTAAGAAAATTGAGCTTAAATATCGCATCCCAAACTTTTATCGCATGACATTTAATGATTCCGCCTTTCTCGTGAAAGAAAAATTCTGCACTTCTTAAAATAACAACTTTTTGATTGGTAAATAATTTAACTATGCATAACCTAATACACTATTAAATTGAAACCAGTGACATTGCGGTAAAAATAATTCCCTAAAACTGTTGTCTTCCTTATTGCACTTGCGACAATTGTATTTGTTATCTTTGTTTATCAATCTTCTCACGAGAGGAATGGGATTGTGTTACCTGTACGGAGTACCTTACTTCAACTTCGGTAACCAACGAAACCTTCATTGACAAAACATTTTCAAATCGCATAGTCATTAAATATGTCAAGCACCGTAAGCGATGTGGAAGATATTCCAGAAGATTTTAGCGAACGAGGAGAAGGGCCACCATACGAGTACAGTGAATACGGTGAAGAAGAGCTTTTGCCGTTTTCTGTTAAATTACGATCAGAAGACTTCATATCAGGTCCATATTTAAGCGAAAATTGTACAATTCCCGAGAATATCCTAGAATTTAGGCAAGTACTAAAACCTAGGCCATTATACTATTTAACGTTAATTAATTTCAGTTTCTCTTTTGGATATGACTGTAAAAAGTACTTCAATTTGATAGTACCCGACAAAAAAACTCTGATGTTTATATCAGGAAATTTACTGCACTTTTTTAATGTGGAGACGAAGCAGTTGAAATTTCGTAGAAGCGCACTTGGAGGTGGTCTCGGTAACATTGTGGTAAAGAATATTCACCATCGTTTTCATCGATCCTATACGCTTACACTTTTTGTGTCGATCTTTTAGAAAAATCATTGTCCGGAATTTCCGCACGTAGCAGTCGCAGAAAATGGAGAAAACCCCCCTATTATTATCTACGAGTGGCCAACAATGGAAATTATTTCTCTTTTAAAAGGGGGCAGTTCCAGGTGTTTCACGCATATGAACTACAGGTATAAAATAAGTTTCAAGCTGAGGGGATCTCCCAAAACCACAAGAAATACAGATTCCTTTAAATGGAAGAAAAATTGTATAAATGTCTAACAAAATTTGTTAGATAGATATTTATTGCCTTCTTGCGGCTGGGTGACATTCATAAAACAATTTAAACCGCTCGTCTTGTTTCACGGCGGCAGAAATTTAAATTGCTACAGTATTTCTAAAAACATCGACTTAAAATAGTGCAAATTTCGACTTGCTCAGATTACAAAATTGTATTAAGATATTTTGTTCCAAATAAGGTCAGGAAAATGTCCCCTAAGTTTGGTGCATCATCATTGAAACGCCCTGTATAGATTTCTCGTGAAACAATATTAAAATCCTGACTCATTTTCGTTTCTGCATCGCGTAGATTCAACCAATTGAATTGTAGTCAATTGTTTGGTATCTTCTCGGTCATCTCCATCTTTGATTTTTCAAATACAAGAAATATGAGTTTATGGCAAAATTGCGATGAGGTCCGTACGAAAAATTATAACTTGATCACAAGTCTGTAATATATAAAACGTCCAGCAAAATAATCGCGGTTTTCTTATACATATTATTATATTTAAAAATTCTTCTTATATTATTTATTAATTTGTTTCATCATGTAGTATTTATTTTCAGAAATTTGATATGCATGAAATTAATCAATGAATTTATTTCAGCCCTGACGGTTTACTATTAGTATCTCAAGGTGGTGAACCAGATCATTTAATCACAGTGTGGGACTGGCCGAAATCGAACATATTGCTCAGAACAAAGTCGAACGTCAATGACGTTTACAGGGTCAAGTTCTCCCCATATGTTCCTGGACATTTAACAACTTGCGGTAAGGAAATTTGATTAGACAAATATATAGGGAAACCATTTCTATACCGTGTGATTCTTGAATAAACCGACAAGGAAATAAGAAAGAATAGACATCACAGAACTTGAGAAAAATTTTATGTATTTTAGTTTTCCAGAGATAATTAATGAAATATTGTATACTTCCATGGCGAATAAATAGGCGAAATACAGTTATAATAGTAGATTATACGCGCAGCGCGAGGGAGTAACACTCCGAGGGAATAATAGCCATTATTGCGAGTAGTATACTCTACTTTATCTACGACTAAATTATTAAATTATTAAATTCACAAACACTACGCGTTTAACAATGACAGTTTTGAGTTTGTGTATTTTGTTGCCATGGTATTATTTGATTAGAGAAATTTTGTAATTGGTGAGCAAGAGGGAATAATGACTATTAATCCCTCGTCATTATTCCCTAATAGAATATTGCATGGCATTATTGTTCACAAACCACACATATAATACTTCCATTATATTTTAGTCGTAGATAAAAGCGTATTATAAACTTTCCGCACTGTAAAAACGAGTGGATTCACAAACGTCCTTGTCGATGTTTGCATGACGCAAGGCGTTTATAAATTTTATCATATATCGGGCAAAATCTTCACCATTAAGAAATTAAGATCGCCTAGTGGAAAAAATCTTAAACTATCAAAAGGTTTCTTGTATTTGCTGCAAATTTTTTCAGCACTTCCTTCTACAACTCTTTCTTTTTTTCAATATAATTTTTCTATGTACACTCACAATCAGTAAGCATAGCCCATTGAGACGCTCCGCTGTCATCGTTGACCTTAGCCATGTCTTTATTCTCCGCAAGTTACTGAATGATAGCTTTACGGTACAAGTGGTACATGGCTGAGCAAGAGAAATGAATAAAGCCATTTTTGTGGTGGGGTAAAAGAGTTCCGCTTCTTTTATTAAGTCCGCTATGTTCAACTCTTTTAACTGCTTTTCGCAGAACTTTTTCTCGTTCCACAATTCAGCTTCAGAATCGAAGTTTTGCAAATTATAAAAATTCGAGAATTGCTTAGCTTTCATTTTGAAGTGTGGAATAGTCATCTTAAGGGGATATAACGAGCGTCTAAATAAAAACCTGGTTAAGTGGGTTGTGATCGAGAATTTATCCATTGCATTTACATAGCAGACTTACTAAATGTAGCCTACTTGACCAGGTTTTTATTTAGACACGAGTTATTAGCACGCAAGTGCTCCGAAACGTTGAAGCATGTTCAAGCTTTTAAACTGTAGAGCATTTACCACAGGTTCCAGTAAGTACTTGGTTATCGGAGTGGTAGCAACAATGAATTGAGCTTTAGTGGTAGCAGAAACTGAAATGCCTGATTCTTCGCATTACCGTTTCCTTCTAGTGATAATCTCTCCAATCCTTCAGTAATGCTAACAAAATGCTTGTTGAAAACTGCAATAAATTTGAAACGGTCGCGGTCGTGGATTTCTTTTTTAAAACAAAATCGGGTTGTTTGGTTAATTGTAAATAACAAACAATGTTCAGATTCTCAGAACTTTACGAGTAGTAGAATTGCGACCGGATGGGATCATGTCCTTTTAGGTAGAATGAAACCGCCCAGCGCGAGTAATAAAAATTTGTAACGTTAGGCCACGCTCAAATGGCAACACTGGTTCTCTGCCATCATAAATAAGTCAGCCTGACATTTTAGCTCTGTGTTGGTTCAGATTTTTGTACGAATTAGTCACACTAAATATTAGAACATGTTAAAAAGGGATCAATTACATTGGAAGTGGAAAGTAGTTCGCTTTGTTTGCTTAATGTTTCAAGCAAGTACCGGATAAGTACCGGAAAAAACGACATAGGGTGATTTAAAAGCGTACACTATACCACACCCTTAAGGCGATTGGACGTAGTTGAGAAAGATCCTACTCATTCGACCTCAATTAATTAGTTTAGCTAGCGATAGGGTTTTCCATCACCTCTGAAAGGAGTCCCTGAAAAACTAGCGGCGATTGCTATTGATTATCTTGCAAATTAATCGCCGATGGCGGCATTTTGTATCACATGCTTCTCCAGAACGTCTGATTAATTAATTACTTCCATTAATTAAGTACATTGTAGACACACTGTGTCACACTGTGCCTTGGTTGATTAGCAGAACGTGTCTTAGAGTACGATCTGAAGTGGCAAACACTAGTACCAAGACCAATCTAAGTTGAGCACAAAGTAATTGTTAATTTAATTGAGGAACAGAGTTCTCCAACAACTATTTGCGTGTGCACCAAGCCACCAGCTGTGTGATTGAAGTCAGTTCGGCCGCTACGATATTCGAAAGTGAAATCCGTTAAGCGAATTGTACTGTACTTCCTGATAACCGTAATTTTGTTTCTCTGTATTGGCTTAAACGCAAGGGTTTTTGCGCTCATTGTATCAGATCTCGCAGTGGCTGGTACAAGGAGTTTTTACCTTCTTTTTCTTTTCAATATATAATTAATTAAATCAAACTTCCGCATTTTATTTAAACGTATTTAGTTCCTTAATCTCTCAAGTTTATTCACCGAAGCCCCAAAAGAATTGAGTTACAACAACGTAAGGCCAGGTTGACGATCACGAGTTATAACATTATAAGGTCTATTGCGGGTTCCGCAAGGGTCGCATCAGAACGTAGGCCAGGTAGAGTAGGTCAGTAGGGTATTTCCTTTAGCGCCGATAGTAAATCCCAGGTAGTCCTGTAGCCGAGTGTCTAGACGGGTAGGGTAGCGCATGTCTAATTGAAGTAATAAAACCTTTGGGTGACCTTTTTGGAAGTTCTCAGCAAGTAAACCTTTTCAGTTCAGTTTTCGGTGCAATTAATTAATTTGGCAATAAGTTTAATTTGTTTTTTTGTTTGGACACTTTTTTTGGTTATTTAGTTGTCCATAAAAGTCAATAAACAAGATGGCACGTCGGCGTGTTACAAATTTATACTTTTGGGACCATCGCGTCCCACAGGAGTGGAATGTTTGGGATGAATTTTCTTCTCAGCACTGACTCTCTGAAGAATTTTATCATGTCCTTGATATTGAAGATAGTATTTCGTATTTCTGGAATACTGTTCAAGTCGTTCACAGTGAAAAAACATGGCTTTCTTATACTTTTTTCTTAAAATTACTTGCACGCCTCTGTTTTTGCCAGCTATAGCTGAACACCGCCGTAACCTTAACCTACACATTTCTCTGGTTCAAGTTCTTCTTCTTCTTCTTCTAAGAACTTGTCTATTGCTGGTGCAATTGTGGTAGCATCGAGAGCAGGTAGCTCTACAAAATTCACAAACTCCTCTCCAACTTCCGTTTTCCTTTTGTAGAACAAGCGCAAGCCAATGGACAACTGTTCCTTCCCTGACGTATCTACTGTCTGGCCAGTAAACTGAAGGCATATGCATCATTTTGAAGCAACTCTGCATAAATTAACAACTTCATTCTGGATTTTAGGTAGAAGTAGACGTGTCAAAATGATGTTTCAGTTCTTTGTCACCAGCTTCAATTCGGAAATGAATCAAATCATGAGAAACATCTTCATATTGCTCTTTTCCCCTCACAGAAAAGTCATGAGTACCACAAAATACGATTGTGCAAGATCTTTTTCTAGAAGTTTCTTGTGTCCAGATACCAGCTGATCATCTACAGACACTTCTTCCACGAAGAATTTGGCTGCACTGACTCAGTGGCGTAGCTTAGTGGCCAAGGGCCCCGGTGCAAGAGGAAATCGGGTCCCCTAACCAAAATAACGGATAATTTTAAGATAACAATAATAATAATAAACTTTATTCTTTTAATTAGGTAACCTAGTTAACCTAGTTAGATTTCGTTATAACACTGATGTGGACTTCTGAAATATTTATTTATTTATGGGCAATTGAATTTAGTCCAAACAGGAGTTACTTTTCAACTGCCCTGTAAATAATTAAGTATAAACTAGACATAATTTGAAAGATCTGATGTGGGCTAAAAATTCAGTCATTCATAAAGATATGGCAATATGACCCCCCTTATTCTTACGCCATCTAATATTCTTCTTATTTTTTACGGGCGCCTATTTTTAGAGTAGTCCCTGTACCTATATAAAAAATTTCTCGGACAATCTGATTTCATATTTTTTGATGTTTTTGTGACGCTTAGAAAATTAATTCCTTAAAAGAAAACTGAAACAAACAATAAAATGCAAAATTAATGAAAGGAAAATAAAAGAAGATGGACGGATGAGTTATCGAAGCAACTAATTTTAAATTTCGCGCCAAAAAGTGTAGTTCGGTAAAATATTCATAGATGGCGCCAATGCAGCACAATTTCGTACAGTTTCCGTTTGTTTTCTTTATACTTAATTAAAATTGTGTACAAAACATTAAAACATTTTTTTAATGATGAATCCAGAACTGAAATATGAACTTTGTTTAGATTTACAAATGTTAAAAAAATGTAATTTGACAAGGCTTACTGCATAGGTGGCGCCATACAATTTTGATTTATTTTATGGCGAAAATCAAAGGACTAACAAACAGAGAAAACTGTAAAAAGAAATGCAATTAAAAAATCAATTAGTTAAGAAAGAAACAAAATGGAATTGAAACAAGCAACAGTAAAATGCAAAATTAATGAAAGGAAAACAAAAGAAGAAAAATTTTAAATTTCGCGCTGAAAAATGTCGTTCAATAATATTTTCATAGATGGTGCCGGTGCAATTTCGTAGTTTCCGTTTTTTTATACCTAACTACATTAAAATAATGAAAAATGTTAGCAATGTTAAAAAATTTCACTATTAAATATTATGTAACTTCAACAATTTTAGATACATATTTCAGATTTTGCATCTAAAAAAATGCAATTTGACAAGATTTACATAGATGGCGCCAAACAATTTTGAAGAATGAATGAACAACAAAAAGATCGACGATTAAAAATCTGCAGACTAACAAAAACAAAAAAAAATTATTTAATCATAAGAAAAATGAATGAACAAAAATACCCAAAATTCACTTTATTATGACATACAAAAAAAAAAAAATTAAAAACATCGACGAAACCAACGACAATAAAATATGAATTTTAATGGACAGAAAACAAAAGAAGCTCGACAGTTTTTATTCGACGATGAATAAAATAAATACGAAAAGTTGATTACAAATTTCGCGCCAAGAAAAATTATAGTTCGTTAAAATTTTTATAGATGGCAAGGGCGTAACACGATTTTGTACAGTTTCCGTTTATAGATGCATTAAATAATTTTTTAAAGGTTTTTACACGCATCTAGAAAAACGAACAAAGATTATGACAATTTTTGTAAATTTTTCTACATAGATGCGTAAAAAACATTTTTCAGCAAAAAAATAAAAATAAATATTTAATAAATAAACATTTACGAAAAAATGATAAAGGACAATTTTAATTAAGAATTTTATTCTCTGTCGATTGGTAATATAATATACATGGTGTTCCGTTTTAAAAAAGTGTCTTTTTGACTTTATGTCATACATGCTACGTTCAATTGTTTTTTTTAACTGCGTCATTGTAATCAGTGTGAAAAGTACTGCTGGTTTGTTAATTAATTTGTAACTTAAGTTTGAACAGACTGTATAATTATATAATTTAAAATGTTTGAACAGTAACACACTTCGCTTCGGAACTTCAGGGTAACTTGAGGGCCCCCTTGAGTTTGGGGGTCCCGGTGCATTGCACCACTTTGCCCTATGATAGCTACGGCACTGCACTGACTGCTGTTTTGTGCCAGTGACTGGAAGCATGATTCTTGCAGTATTCATGCGGAAATGTTTGTATCGCGTGTATCTCACAAAAAGGCGCCCGATTTTACAATCGTCGGATAAGCATTATTATTGGCATAACGTGACGTAGGTGTGACGTAGATATGGAGGAACATTAAAGGATATTTGGCGAACAGTTATTCCGTTCTTATTCCACGATTGTAAAACTGGACCTAAATGAGTCTAGAACGTCCTTGGCGATGGGTACAACACCGAACTTGCAGAATCCGCCTTTTAACTGTTTCCAATATGCAAGCCAAAGAGAGTGAGGGGGTCATTCTAATCGGATTTGCTACCTAGCAACGGTGGTACCTCCTTAGCAACTGGTAAGAAACTGCAATCTCGGCAATGTTCGGTAGTAACAGGATACAATGTTGTGTGGCCTCGGTAATGCTCGGAAGTAGGATTATACCAAGTTGTAACATGCAACTCCGATTAGAATGACCCCCTGAGTCTATAACCAACTCTGGTTGAATTTCCTTTTTGAGGGACTTACATCATTAGCATAGGTGTCAGATGGAGTTCAACAGAGTTTCAACAATTCTTTTTTTTGCCGTTGTCATCTGAGAAGACCGCCCGACCCATCGACCCAAATCATTCTTGCAACAGTCCTCAATCTGAAATTCCACTGACTCTCTGATTATTGAAACGGAAGAAGTTGAATACATTGGGATAGTGTTTGGCTCCTTGAAACAAAATGCAGTCAAACTACACGGAAAAAAATAAATAGTAAAATGCTTTGCAATTGTAACACTTTTCATTGCAATTTAGAGTAAATATAGTGACAACTACAAGTTGTAATAAAATATTCTAAAATGTTACAATAGATTATTGCAGTTCTTTTTAATAAACTGGACAGTTTCTTTTAAGATAATTTGTAAATTTCTTCAATGCATGTAGTTACACTTTATTTAAAATAATAGAGTAAAATTTATACAAATTTGCAGAATATAATACTGTTTTTAAAATACAGAGTGCGTACGTAGATACGCACTTAGTTTACAATTAACACGAAAATTTACAAAACTTGTGTAATAAAAACTATATTTATTTTTGTATTCGTTACTGCAAATTGTATGGCCTCCCATATAATTGATATGAAAATTTACTACACTTTTATAATAAAAATTATATTTCCTCTTGTATTCTTTACTGCAAATTGTATAATTAATATTAAAATTTGCTACACTTTTGTAATAAAAAGTATATTTATTCTTGTATTCTTTACTGCAAAATGTATAATTAATATGAAAATTTACTACACTTCTATAATAAAAAATACATATTTTTTTGTATTAATTACTGCACATAGTATGACTTTCCCATATAATTTATATGAAAGTTTACTACAGTGTTATAGCAAATTTTATAAAATAAAAATTGCCTTAAAAATTTGAATCTTTATCCGAAGATTACCTATACAGGCTGTCCCAGAACTCGCGTACAGGCCGTTAACCACGTGCTCTGCTCTCTCTGTTGAAAGGAATTTCTTTATAAAATTTTTATTTAATTCTATAGTTTTTAAACTACGGTAATTTTAAATTATCCAATCACAGTAGAAAGATTGTAGGTAAAGTTAACCTGAGCTGTTGTTCTCATGACAATAAATTTAATATTAAAAGAACAAATAATTTCAATATTTGTTTGGTCCATCACATCATCACATTAATGTCACAGTGACAAAGTCAAAATTTCAAAAATTTTAGCTGCATTACAAAAATGTTTACTGCTGAAGAGTACACTGAAATGATAATAATGTATGGTGAGGGTGGAAGAAACGCTAAAGCAGCAGAAAGGCTGTATCGGGAACATTTTCCAAATCGCCAACATCCTAGCTCAAACGTCATTTTGAGATTAATTAATAGGTCAAGAACTAGTGGTTCTGTGGTGCCCGTCAGAAAAGGTGTTGGCGGTGTCGACCGGACGGTACGTACTCCTATTAATGAAGAAAATGTACTTCAATCTTTTCATGAGGATGGAACGAGAAGCATTAGAGATGTGGCCAGTACCATGAAAAGTACTGTGCAAAGAGTTTTACGTGATAATAGGATGCACGCTTATCATTACACCAAAGTACAGCATCTACAGCCTGATGACTATGCACCTCGAGTCGAGTTTTGTACCTGGTTACTTGAACAAAATGAAGAAAACCCTAATTTTATTAGAAATGTTCTATTTACTGATGAATCGTTTTTTTGTCGTCAAGGGACTTTCAATAGTCACAACTTCCATGTGTGGGCTACTGAAAATCCACACGCAGTGTTTATTCATGGTTTTCAACATCGTTTCAGTATAAATTTCTGGGCTGGTATTCTCGGTGATTCTCTAGTAAGCATACCATTTACGTTTTTCCGTTGTCAGGTCAAACCATTTTGTAGATTGGACCCTTTGAACTTCCCCCAAGATTAAATGGTGAAAATTACGAGAAGTTTTTACAAGAAAATTTACCTAATCTGATAGAAAATGTACCTTTAGCAAATTACGTAAACCAATGGTTTCAACACGATGGTGCGCCGGCACATTTTGCGAGAAATGTTAGAGACATTTTCAATCAGCAATATCCAAATTGCTGGATAGGTCGTGGGAGCCTAATAAATTGGCCGGCCAGATCTCCCGACCTTACACCATTAGATTTTTTTCTTTGGGGGCACATAAAAAACACTGTTTACCGCGTACCCGTAAATAATGTGGGCAAATTGCTAAATAGAGTTATGAATGCTGTAGCAATGGTGACTCCAGCTATGTTGCAAAATGCAAGAGACAACTTACTAAGACGGGCAAGGCTGTGTATTGAAGTTGGTGGTGGTTCTTTTGAACATTTACTTTAATAAATCGTTAGTTGTTTAAAGTGTTTTTTCGTTTTTTATGGTTCAATGTCAAAATGACAGTACTATAATTAAAAGTTGACCAAACATTTTATCAAAACTTTATAATTATTTTTAATCGACAATACCTACAGTCATATCCTAGGAAATACATACATTGAGTTAATTTTCCTTCACGGAAGCATGTTTGATTGGTTAAATTAAAATCTTTATAACTTAAAAACTAAAAGGATTTAATTATACTTTTTTGCAGAATCCATTTTAGAATAAATGTTAAAATCTGGTGTTAACAGCTTGTACGCGAGTTCTGGGACACCCGGTATATACTTAATTATTTTAAAATTCTTTCTCTGTTTGAAATATGTATTGTAATTAATAAATTCCGGAGAGTAAATTACAGAACTAATCGTCGACTTCTCGCCGTAAATATATGTATAGTCGTGGCCAAAAATGACGAGATTCTAATCTGAAAGTGTGCACGTACATGTATAGTACATTTCCTGAAAATAGTATGATTGTATACTTAAGTGTTCAGAGATAAATAAAAAAAAACATGACTTAACCTTATTTTTTATTTTATTTATTTATCATATAACATTACAAGAAAATATTAAAATATTTAAAGTACATGTTTTAAAGTTATAAAAAAGGTATCATTAACTTTGGTACATTTATCATTTAACATTACAAGAAAATATTATTCATGTCTTAATCTGTACATTATACAACGAAAATATTTAAAGTACATGTTTTAAAGTTATTAACTTTGGTACCATTAACTTTGGTACAAACTACTGGTATATAATCATATAAGTTTTCGTATTTTACACAACTAATACCTGAACTAACTTCTACTTCAAAAATGTTTCGTAGTCTATATCGTTATCTACAAAATTAACGCCATGTAAGGTAATTCATATAATAACGTGCGATTTATTGAAAACAGGCCAGAGTGGGCTCTGAAATGTACAAACTTACGTCCTAGATAAGATTATTTTTAAAATAAACGTCAAAATAATTTTACTCATGTTAATGTCAAAACATCACAATAAAAGCTCCTTCACTTGCAAAACATAATTGCATCCGTCTTATTAAATTTAAAAATTTTCTAATATAAACAGTTTTTGTTCATTGAAAAACATTCTGGTCACATTTTAAAAATATTTTAACATTTGTTCCTTGACAAATCCTGATATTAACTGTCAAAAGTAAATTTATTTAAGACATACGTTTGGAGATCCCAAAGCCAACTCTGGCCCACTTTTAAAAAATTAAAATTTAAGGAAACCATATTTTTTTTATTTTTACCAAAATTGCGATAAGGGGCTGTAGTCTTGTACAAGTGAATCGAAAATTTATTTAATTTCTATTTCTAAAAGGTGAAGCAATAGAGTTTCCCTTGTTAAAAATTCATTAATTTGTTATGGAATCAACATTTCTTAAAATTAGTTAATTTGGCCAAAATAAAAAATTGAGGTCTCTTAATTTTAGTTCTAAATACTTTAGCGAAATTTTACAGAATCAGTCGGAATCACCCTGTATAACAGTACACAAACATAATATAAGACGCATATATTATACCTGCAAAGAGCGTGCAAAGATCAGGGAAGCCCCATGTATTCAAAATATTAGATACGTCCATAATATTGATGGCTATATCTGGTAGATCTTGCCGATTCGTTTGTATTAGATCATATACAAAAACTGAAAAGCAAGTTCATGTTCTTCATATTACTTTGATTTTGCGGTTTGCAAAATGAATTAATGCGGCCATTGCTGGTATTCACAAATGTTTCTTAAATTTAATTAAAAATAACATTGCGTTAATTAATTGAACGTTTGTAAAGACGCAGTTATGACAAAATCAAATACAGCGTACCTACCTCTTTCTACGCCTTGTTACTTCAGTCAGTGTTGCCAGGTTGCAGGGAAAATCCCGTTTTGCAGGGAAAAATCGAACAAAAAGGGATGCAGGGAATACCTTTAGAAAAGAGGGACATTCACTCAATCGAAACATCATAGCAATGACTTTAAAGTTGCAACTAAAATGCTGCAGCCGTGAGTATGGAGACGAACCAATCCAATCACGGTTTGGTTCGTCGTTCTTATGGTTTGTTGGTTACTCGTTTCCTAGACAACATGCCTGCCACGTGCGATCTTGCGAGATAGCTTTAGAGTGAAAATTATGTGGCAAGCTAAGATTGACAAGTGACAAGTTATAAAAAGTAAACAGTAACACAAAAGAAACGTGCAAAGTAGTGATTATATTTTTGCCTATTTTTTAACCCCTACAAGGAAAATTTTGCAATGAAAAGGTGTACGTATATAAAAAGGGAAATGAAGTTACAAAAAGGGAAAATTCAACATTTTATTAGGGAATTTTTGTGGTAGACACCTGGCAACACTGACTTCAGTCTCACAGTCACAAGTGCTGTCGTGGGCGTCCCCGGCGAACAATGCAGGCAAGAACACGTTGACGATAATGGCGCGCGGAAAGATTTGTATACAGCAATAATAAAACGTACTATATAATTGCAGAACAGTGTGCCACAATTATGGCATATTATTCTACAATTGTATTATATTTTACTACTTTTGCATCGGAATCACAGGAAAATATACTTTTTACTTAATTAATTTACGTACCCATTTGTAATTCTGCGTAGTAAAAAAAGAAGTAAAATTTACTGCAATAATTGTAAAAAATGTTGCAATTTATTATATATTTAACTTAACTTATGATAAAAATGTTATTATCTGAACCTGATAAATAATACGACATGTAGTAGGAAATTGAACAGTTCTTTACATAAAAAATTATTTATAAATGTAAATTCTATATAATAATTAGAGTAAATATTCCTGCAAAGATTTATTTAAATTTTTATTTAATTTTTAAGTAACATATATTGCAAAAGTATTAAATTTTCTTGCAAAAGTTTTCTTACAAAATTATATGATCTCTTATAATAAATTATCTCTCTATGAATTACAATTTGCAATAATTTTGTCTACAATTTTAATATTACAAAATTGCAGTAAATTTTTCCTCTTCATTTTTTTCCGTGTACTGTAACTCATAAGAGGGGGAAAACGTAACTAATTTTAATTAATCTCATAGCAGTTAATACATTTGTAAAACGCAGTCATCATCAGCTGTACAATTGTGTGTTATTAGTTCACGTTCAAGCTTTACGACTCTCTGCATAACACCACCATAAACGTGTATTGCACGCTTTTAAAGATGTAAACTTTTGGCTTTCGTCTTATGCATGGACGTAACGTGCATTTCGGGTAAATTTTTAACTAATTATAAATTACTGTGTATTTTTTTTAACATTTGGGTCTGTCTCTTGAGTCTCTTCTTTCGTCGGTCTATTCAAGAATTACTCTTTAGACGAATAATAATTGCGTTCAGGTGCGAGCCACATCAAATTTTGGAAGATGGCCACCACCTTCACTGGTTTAAAACTGCAGGGAGAGCTAGGAAGATTCGGGAAGACCGAGTACTCAGATATTTTAGGGATTTATCCGATGCCTGACGAGAAAGTATGACTTCCTTCGAATTCAATTCACTTCTGTACTTTTTTCTACCGCAGGTAATCTCTGGTTGCTTCTGGGGCAATTTTCTGGTCTGGGAAGCGGGGCTTATAAAAGTGGAAGTCTTTCGAAAGTTAAGGAAGAAATGCCACGAAGGTCCGATAGTTCAATTCGATTATCGCGATGAAGAACTATGGACCGTTTCTATGGATGGTAGGGTGAGAGTGTGGAATTACGAAACTATCGACCAAGCTGATCCACCCGATGATGATCGCGTGGTTCAGGTAGAACCTGTGTACGACTTTCACACACCAGGAGTGGAGTTTATGTGCATCAGCAAACGCTCGAATGATCCGGAAGATACATTTTATTATGCTCAGGTAATAGCTGGGAGCAAAGAGTAGATAACTTGTACAAGAGGGGACACTTGAACAAGGAAGTTACAAGTTACAAAGGAGGAAAGATTTACGCCAATTTAAATATCCTTTCGTTTATTAATTGAGTGTTTTCGGCACAGCGAGAAGGGCAGATAATCTGATTAGTGAAAACTGTAAGTCACGCCTTGCGCTAGCCGACGCCATTGTGTGATTAGTTTCCTGCCTATTTCGCCACGCCAATTTAAAGGGACAACTGGTTCGAGGTCAGCGAAACTACTCGGCAAAAATCAAACTTGCCGACACGGAGTGCCTTCTCTTGTAGAACACCTACTCTTTGCTGGGAGTATTTTTAGAAACGAATCCCAAACTTGAGTAGACCAATTAGGTATACCTAATATTATTGGTTTAATAGGATGGACAAGGTGGATTATGGTTGATAGATTTAACAACAGAATTAAACGTAACACCATCCGTACAACTGTATAAATGTCATGCGGGTGCAGTAGCGGACATAGCTGCTTGCCCTTGGGCATGTTATTTAGCAAGTTTTGGAATCGACGGACGCTTGCATGTATACAACTATATTACAAATGACCTGATTCTTACAAAACAGTTTCCGGCGAAAGGAGTTTGCATGATATGGCTACCGCTTCATGTAAAACAATCACGGATTCTAAGTAAACTAGAAGTACTTCTAAAAGTGTTTTAATTGAAGGTTGACCAATCTGGAGATGTTGTAATTTTGGGATTTGACGATGGTAACTTAAGAGTGCTGGCACTTAAAATAAATTATGTTCAAGTTTCACTCGATGATGTTCAAGTTTCACTGCTTCAGGTCAGTAAAACCTTTTTAATTCATGAAACCTGTAGATTAATGCGCGTTTAATTTTAGATTACCAAGCCCCATAACCGTCCTTTGACGTGCATGTCTATAAACCAGAGTGGAAATGTACTAGTAACTGCTGGAGAAGACTCGACGATTTTTGTCTACCAGATCCAATCAACTACAGGCGGCTATATACTTTTGGTTCCAATAGGTTTAGTCCCAACTACCGATATTGCAACGTGCCTTACCTGGCATTCCGGAGATGTGAGTGTCCGCGTTTCACATGTTTAACATTTCCAAAGCTATTCTATTTCTTTAGGAAGCAACGGTTATCATTGGTTGTCAACACGGGTATATAGATCAAGTTATTTTACCTACTACTCCCCAATCATACACAAAAATCACGTACTTACTCAATGTGAATAAGCTACGTCAACGCTTCACCACGTACAAATCCCAAATTCGACGAGACATAAAGCTAAGAGAGATAGCAGCCAGGAAGTTGGCAAAGAGAGAGGTGAAACGAGTTGAAATGGAAAAGTTCATGAAAGATAATCCAGGATTGGAAGTGGACGAAGAAATATTTTTGGGTAAATCATACGATTATTGAAGTTACAATCAAATTTTCATGTGGATTTCATGCCTAGCCGATTCGGAATCTGAAGAAGAACTTGAGCCATTGTATATTCCTCACGAACCAAATAAAATCTTCTGGATTCAACATACAACGGAAAATACTTTGTGGGTGTCTATGGCTGGATACGACGCCGGGTATATTTATGAATACCAAATTGGTCAAAAATCAGAAGTCCCATTTCACTTTGAAATGGTCTACGATGCAGATGATACAGAAATACGTTCTTTCGTGTACAAGTAAATAAGTGCGATAAATAAATTGGTACAGTTAACAAAAAAAGGCGAATGTTTCAGCTACAACAAAAAATACTTGATCTTTGCCATGGAAAACGGAGCGATCAGGATAAATAAAATGAAAGAAGATATCCGAGATCTCTCAGATTACTGGCAACTATCGATGCACGACAATTACAATAGCTTCATACCGAAAATGTGCTTCAGTTACGACGAACAATACTTCTTCAGCTGCGGCCACGACGGAAACGTTTTTTCATACAGATTTAACCCCGAGGACAAAGACCGTATTAGGGTCGATCTCAAAAGAAACGAAATTTACCCTGAAATCGCACAAGTAGAAGATAGCGACTCGAGTTACACATCTCTTAGTTTAGAGGAGACAATCGTGAAAGCAGAGGTGGATCGCAAGCAGAAGTTGGCCGATGATCACAAGGAGGAATACCGTGAAAAATTATTAAGCCTCAAATCGAAGTTTGAAATCCTTCTGAAACGAAACAAGAAACTGCTGCCATCGCAGGTGATTCCCAGGGATATGCTCGCGTTAGATGCTCGCATTAGTGCCAATTTGAAAATGAAGCTGGACGATGAGCTAGGGCTTGTGAAGAGAAAGTTGGCTTTCGAGGTGGAAAAATCGGAAGTCGGGTTAAGCAAGCTAATGGCTCACTTTATTGATCCGCTGGACGTGTTTCCCATATGTGTCACGGCGGTTAGGAAAAATGTGTGCATTAAGACTCTGCGGCAGAGAAAACTGGACGAAAAATTTTTTGAGTTGCAAGAGCTCGTTAATCAGAAAATTATCGAAGCTGAACTTAAAGGCAGGTAAATTATAAATCGTCTTTATAAACTCTCTCTTTTTAAGTCGCTTTCCTAATAAAGACTTTAAATGTTATAGCAATCAGGAAAGTAAACACAAAGTAAGCATTTTGCATGAATTATACAATTAAATGCATGGTATTTGATTATTAATATCCTTGTCGAAAAGACATTTCTTATACATATACCTACTGCATGTTTCATTTTGAGTTGAAAACAAAAGCGCATCATAAATTCCTTATCTCTTAACGTAAGCGAAGGGACCGATTTTTTCGTTTAGGATGGAAAGGAAATACATACTGAGTTACTCAGATAAATCAAATCGTGACTTAAGACAGTGTAAGTCTTGTTTTTTAACATAAATAATTCCATAACAAATTCTTTTATTGTCAAAGGAATTAACAGTAATAAACAATACGTTGAAAATTTTTATTCTTATCGCTGCTGGCGCCATTCTGAAACGCCTTGCATCGGGAAGTCAGGAAAATTCTGCTTTTTCTTTATTTCGGTACGGTTAAAATACAGTGTGTTAAGAAAGGGCAATTAAAAACCAAACACGTGGGCGTCGCGACGCGAGTGTTTTAAACCAGAGTGAGAAGTGCACGAGTGTTCCACGGAATACGCGTTTTTAGGTAATTTACCTTTATTTGTATTTCTTCATCGCACCTTTGGTGGTATCAATTGAGTGTACATTGACAATTAATTATCTTCTTATTAATTTTAGAAAATTAATTTTTTATTGTATTAAGACGTATAAACGACCCCTTGCATTCATTTATTAATAAAAACTTTGATACTTTCGCTTAATGTTTAACAAATCTAAAGGTGCGTTTACACTACATCGTTCATGTAATTCTAATACCTCGTAACCCACAAAAAATCATTTTTCAAATTTGGCGGTTAATTATAATTAAAATATTAAGATAGTTACTGAAAACCATGTAAGAATAAAGTACTTTTATTCAAATATCATTATTAAAACTAAATAATTGGGTTAACAAATCAAATCAGGCAGCTTTTAGTCTCCCCTGTAAAGTTTGCTTTTCGGGTTTACGAGGTGTTAGAATTACATGAACGATATAACAGAGTTATATTGTAACTTGTTATATGCATGTTGCACAACATTTGTATAACATTTATTGTAAAACATTAATCAAAACGCCTCTATAACAAATTATATTACATACTCATTAGACGAAGAGGTTCTTCTTGCAGCTGCAGTTACAGCAGTGTTGTTCACAAGCCAGAAAAAAAAGAGCTAAAAGACGATTCTGGGTTCGACCATCTGTAGTCAACACGTCGCCAGAAATAAATACAGTAGAAGTAATCTTTTGCAGGATCTTGACCGTAATGACCATGACCTTTTGACTCGAGAACTAAGAACTGATGTCAGTTTTAAAAAACTTTATTTGGATGGCAAGCCGACAGGACTTCAGAGTGCTTAGTTAATTTGATTATATTCATTTTCTTTGATCTTTACCGACACCGGCCGGTGAACGTGTAACTCATTATAAAACACGAAAAAAATTACGAAACATGGACGTTTTTTATTTGATTTTTTAACAAATTGTAAAACATTGTTATGTAACACAAAGTTTTATAATTTGTTACATAGTGTAAACGCACCTTTACTCTCTACAGAAAACTTATGTAACACACGTTATATCAAAACCGTCGAAGCTCAGTATTGAACAAAATTATTACGTGTTTTTATACTTAAGAAAAGTTAATCACAATTCAAACTTTCAAACTTATAACATAAATAATTTATTTGTGGCCGTGTCCAAAATTAATTAGTTCTGGATAAAACGTATCTTAAGAAATTACACTTGTACTTCTAAGATAACTGTTAGGTAGAATTATGCAGGTTTATATATGTATGCATGACAATTTAATTTGCATTAATTAGTGTCTAAAGAGTCAGTAAAGTTCATTATTACCATTGCATTTAGATAACTTTAATCAAACTATTTTTATTTACATTTGAAGCGAGTATTAAAACGCACTAGTGATATGCACCTAGTAAAATTTGTTAGTCATTTGTTTCACTAATATTAGGCCAGTTCTGTTATTTAACCAACCAGCAGCAATTAACTATTCCCCAAATCTACCTGGGAATTCAATGCAGTGTACTCTTAGAAATAGTTCTACCCTTGGGGATATTCTCAGGCAAGTCACGGAAACACGCTAACGGTTGTTTTTAGATTTGTACAGGGAAGTCGCCAATCTAAACCACTGGCCTGAGGCAAGTTATATCTGCCGCCGAAAGCAAGTAGGCCAGCACAATCTAAATAACCCCCGAATCATAGCCATCTTCTTAACAAAGTTTCTCTCTCACCCTGTATAGTTGTGGACCAAGCTGTGGTCTTTGCCGAAAGATTTGCAGGTTAATTAGAAGCGATCTGCCGAGAGACTGAAATGGCTATAACCACCCATAGTGGAGTGTCGAGTGTCATTTTGGGTCCTTGCGCAATAATTAATTAGATAGGTTTAGCCGCCGAAAAAAACGACGAAGAGAGGGATCTTGAAAAAATGCAGCACATAGTGCCACCCTCGCGAGGCGATTGGAAGTAGCTGGGAAGGACCCTACCCATTCGACCTCCGTTAATTATCAAGGTGATTGGAAATAGCTGGGAAGGACCCTACCCTTAATTAATTAGTTTAGCTAGTGTTAGGGTTTTTCCATCACTTCCAAAAGGAGTCCCTGAAAAACTGGTGATTGCTATTGATTGTCCTGCAAATTGATCGCCGAGGGCAGCATTTTGCATCACATACTTCTCCAGAACATCTGATTAACTAATTAATTAATTCCATTAATTAAGTACACTGTAGGCCCACTGTGTCACACTGTGCGTTGGTTGATTGAACAGAACAAGTCTTAGAGTACGATCTGAAGTGACAAACACTAGTACCAAGAGCAAATCTAAGTTGAAATTCAATTAATTGTCAATCTAATTAAGGAGCAAAGCTCTCCAGCAAATATCTGGGTAGACATTGAACCACCAACGGTGTGATTTGAAAGAAGGTAGACCGCGCCGATATTCGAAAGTGAAATCTGTTAAGCGAGTCCTACTGTACTTTCTGAGAACCGTAATTTTTGTTTCTTTGTATTGATCTCAACGCAAGGTTTTTGCTCTCATTATACCAGACCCGATAAACAATTAATTAAATCTAACTTCGTATTTTTATTTAACGTAATTAACTCCTTTGTTCTCTCGACTTGTTTACCTCCACACCAAGAAGAACAGGTTATCACAACGTAGATCCAGATTAGCAACGATCACGAGCCATAATTAAAAGTATTATTATTTATTGTGGATTCCCCGCAAGGGTCATTCAACCGTAACACAATCCGTAGGTATTAACAGCTTAGTTTCTTAGCGCCGGCCGGCAATAAATCACAAGTAATCAGGTAGCGTAGACATAGGGAGGCATGTTCCAGTGTAGTCATAATACTTCGAGTGACCTTTCTCGGGAATCTAGATAGCCGGCCGGGTCCGTACGGTCAGTCCAGTTATTTCCTTTGACAATAAATTTAAGTTGTGTTTGTTTTGGACATTTTTATTCAGAATTTACATGTACGTAAAAATAAACAAACAAATTTTTTAAACGGGCGCGTTACAGTTCCTTTAAGGTTTAAGTTCGGTTTCGCGAAAAATCAATTAATTTTCTCCTTCACTTTTTTTTGTATTACGTAGGAAAGATAAAATCTTTCCGAGAGTGTTTCCAGTTTTGTTTTAAAAAATCTAAGTAAGTCGTTTTTTTTTAACTAAAATTGGAGTGTCCAAAATTTCGGATTACGGATTTGGTGAGCTAACATCAATTTATTTGCTTAGAATTCAGGAATTAACAAAAGTAAAAGTTTGTTGTACAAAATGCCGTTTCTTCTCTCTTCAGATTATTTTTGATTGTATTTTCATTTTTTAATTTTGTATTATTTTCTATTTTAACTTTTAAATATTTGGAGTTTCTTTTCGATACATTTTGTTAATTTATCTTCTTCAAAATCCATTCCATATGAAAAAGGAGTTAAGAGCGATTCCTGATTACATAAAACTCAATCCAGACAACGCACAAAGGAGTTGCGCCTTGAGTCTTTTATTGTTTGACAAAAATATGGTAAAAAAAGTGAGAAAGAACGAAAGGAAATAGTTAGTTTTTGAGCTTCGATATTTGTATCTCACTTTCGTTGTATTACCTAAGAAGAGAAAAGTAAACCCGACGAGTCTTAAAAATATAGGTTTGTTTAGGAAAGTCTTTTGGGGTGAAAGGTAAAGAGTTTTCCCTTAATCAACCGTACTTACTATGGCCGCCGAATTTACAAAGAAATTTAAATAAGCATGGTAATCGCTTACACGTTTGCTAAAGATGAACCTCATCAATTCATTTATAATTTCACTATCGGAGAACGTGATCCTTGGACTCAAAAAGTTGTCGAAAGTGAATTATAATGCAAAAATATACCCAAAATAAAAGAACGATATGCTAGAACTGACACACGTTTGATTCCTGATACTTTAATGACAATAAATTTGTCATTGAATAAATCGTAACAAGGATCTTAAATTCTCACTTTATAACCTCCATTTCTGACAATACAGGGCGACTGTTAATTAACCCGACAAAATGAAACCACGATAAGAAGCGATGTCTGAAAGTATGGGAAAATGTTAAAAAATCTTTCTACTTTAGTTTTTGAGAAATAATTCAACAAAAATTAGCCCCAAAACGACGATGCGCCTCCGGTTAAAAAGTCGAGGAGCAGATGAATGAAATAAATGCTGTCATAAAAGTTTTTTTTATAGTTTTATGATACGGCGGCGTGGCTTCGTGAACTTGATCTTTTAGTGGAATTTCACAACTCCTTTTTTAAGTCAACGCCCGACCTGAAAGGGATAACAACGGTCACACTTAGAACACATGCTCTGATAGGTAAACAAATACATCAGTAAACTCATTCGTAATCTGTTTCGAATGTTGTTATTATTATGAATTATTATAATTTCGTTTTATGTGTGAGGAATTATTAACACAAATCTATTAAAACTTTAACAAATTCAAGACGCGTTTACAATTACACATCCTGTGTTTTAGTTGTAAATCGTTCCTCGTTCTACCGTACGCATTCCTTTCACTTTGAATTAAATTCTTAATTAATTATAAACTGTTCCTTAGAATGTGATCCCGTAATCTATTACATTCATTCACGTATGCGATTTAATTAGAAACTGTATGCATATCACCAACGACGTTTAAAACAGCTACATATAATAATAAAGTTTTTACAGTCAATAAACAAAAAAGCTTGTCGGCGATGAATTTCAAGTCTAATAAATAGTTTCACATTTTCGGAGAAAACTGATTCGTTTAAGTCAGTGTTTTTCAACCTTTTTCATGACACGACCCTCCTAGTATAAAAAAATATTTCGCGACCCCCCGACCCTTTTTTTTCATGTATGTTAAAAATATTTAATCCATACAAAAATTTTAGGCGTTTGCGTTATTAGGATTCGGATATAAATATATAATTAAGTACGTAAAACATATAATTTTAAATCGAATACGTGGCCAATTGATAACTAACAAACAAATACAAACGTATTGTTAGGGCCGAGACTTCCAGCGCCATCTGTTGGTAACACTCGGAACTAGTACAGGTTCCGAGATGGCGCTAGGAGTCCCCCGGCAGTCGAGTGCAAGACCGCGAAGCAAGTGGTAGTGTCGTCTGCTGTTTAGTTGTTTGAAGAGCGCGAATCACTTGTTTTACGTATTTATTTGAGTTGTTTGTTATAATTGAAAATGGATAAATTCCTGAAAAGATCATCAGAACCATCAACGTCTAAGTCTAGCGGGAGTACTGGAATAAAGAAAAAACGTCTTTATGACGACAATTATTAGAAATTTGGGTTTACTGTGATTGAGAAATAAACCGCAGTGCGTAATTTGCTTTGAAATTTTGTCAAGAGAAAGCATGAAGCCATCGAAGTTGGTACGCCACCTAAACACAAAACATCCTAATGAAAAAAATAAACCCGTGGAATTTTTTGAGCGAAAATTAAAAGCTCTTGAACATCAAAAAACTGCTATGGGACAAATGTCCAACCTAAATGAGAAAGCGTTGCTCGCTAGTTATCGAGTAGCTTTTCGTGTGGCTAAAGCAGGAAAACCTTACAGTATTGCCGAAAATTTGATTTTACTAGCGGCTTTAGATATAGCAGAGATTATGTTTGGCAAGCAAGAGGTCGAAAAGCTCAAAAGTATACCTCTCTCTGACAATACCATTCAACGCAGGATAAGCAATATGGCGACTGACGTTCGTGATCAAGTCATAGAAAAAATAAAGAAAAGTTCTTTTGTGTCCTTGCAATTTGATGAATCAACGGATATTGCGGGTTGTGCGCAGTTTGTAGCTTTTGTGCGTTTTGAATCCAATGAAATATTAATGGAAGAAATACTATTTTGCAAGGCACTTCCTAAAAATACTACAGGTCAGTGCTTGCATGACATGTTCCTTGAAGCTACGCAAGATATGAATATGGATTGGGCACAAAAATGCATTGCTATTAGTAGTGACGGAGCAAAAGCCATGACTGGTGCGAAGAGTGGATTTATTGCTAGACTGAAAGAACAGATGCCAAACGCTTGTTGGATGCATTGCTTTCTCCATCGCCAAGCTCTTGCAGCCAAAACCTTGCCACAAGAATACAGTCAAGTTCTAAATATTATTATTAACATTGTAAATTCTATTAAAGGAAAAGCGTTGCAGACTCGATTGTTTCGAATCATTTGTGAAGATATGGGAGCACTACACCGCAATTTGCTTTAGCATACAGAAGTTACGTGGTTATCAAAAGGCAAAGTACTGACCAGAGTTATGGAACTTCACGCTGAACTATTAGTATATTTACAACAAGCCAAGTCACATTACTCTGAATTCATTTCTGACCCGGAATTCGTTTTGAAATTGGCTTTTCTTTCTGACTTATTTCAGCATTTAAATAACTTTAATAAAAGTCTTCAAGGGCGGGATGAAAATGTCATTACAGCAAAAGACAAACTCCATGGCTTTATAAAAAAAATTGAATTGTGGTCATCATCTATAAATCAAAACAACTTTGATTCATTTTCGTCGACACAGTCTTTCATTGAAGAAGTCGGAAGCGAGATAAACATCAACTCATATATATCTGGTATGAAAATGGTGTTAGATAATTTGAAGAAAGAATTGTGTCATTACTTCTCAGTGCAAGAGATACTGGATAACACTGCGCAAAGATCGATCTTAAATCCGTTTTTAAATGCAGCTATAAATGAGGCAAATTTAGCAACTAAGCTCAAAGAGAATCTGCTGGAATTATCTGCCGATGGGATGTTACACTTGGAATTCAAGTCTGAAAATTTGGATACCTTTTGGTTAAAAAGAAAAACAGAATACCCGGAATTAACAACCGAGGCTTTGAAGTGTTTGATTCCATTTTCTACCTCGTACTTGTGCGAGTTGGCATTTTCATCAATGGCCCAAATAAAAAGTAAATTAAGAAATCGCTTAAATTTGGAAAACGATTTAATACTTAAAGTTGCAAAAACGGATCCACGATGGGAGAAATTGATTGAACAAACTCAAGCGCAACCTTCACATTAAAATGAACGAGTACTCGAAGATTTTATTTTTTGTTAATGTGTTTGTATAAATAACATAACGAGTATCATTTTGTTAACTTTTTTTTAATATACCTACCTTTTTAAAATTTATTGATTTTTTTACTGAGTTCTCTCGACCTCTCGCGACCCACAGGTTGAAAAACACTGGTTTAAGTGATTCCTTGTAAATGTAATCAAGTAATCATTCTTTTGTGGCGATAATTAATTATTACCGATTAATGTTGCGCTTAATAATGGCGACGTTTAAAATAACATATTGTATCCTAATAGTTTTATTGTCTCCGTGCGATAACGAGACGAACATTTTGCTATCAGCTGCCTGTCGGACGGTGCATTTGACCCCTCCGATCACCAGATTTAAATATTTGGGATTTTTTTTTAACGAAGCAACTATAGTAAATACTCCGCACGAATTAACAAACAATTATTTGCGAATCTATTATTCGTCTTTCATACACAATTCCAGTTATTGGAGAAATTACTAATAATTACGTCGCGTAAAAGAAACTTCCGTTCCCCAGCACGTGTAATAAAACCAATTGAGATGTGTGTCAAGGTCGCATGGTGTGCAAGCGAGTAGTCAGTAAAAAACTTTATAGTCCTATTATAGTGCCGCATTTATAGAACGTGGCGCCGTATTTCATCCGCAATGCCGGAGCTTGATTTTGGGATAATTTTTTAATTAATTATAAACTGTTCACAAGAATTTTTTAAACATTTTTCCCGTAATCTGTGACATCGATTCTCTTATGCTTTTTTTTGTCAGTACAATTGTCATTCACCCTGTAGGTCAAAATTCACCAAATACCAATTTACAAAGTAAAAAATAGGTAGAAACTCTGTTACTTGATTTTTAAGGTGTACGCTATTTTATTGCAAGCCAGTGTACGTTCAGTATGTATTACAATTTTACTGTTGTGTAATTTGTGATCTGTAATCTCGTCGGAAACGCTTGTAAAATACATAATAAGAATTCTCCCATAAAACTGTAACATTAATTGGAACTTCCAAGTTTGTATTTTTTATTTATGCAACGTCTGTAACTCATATTTTGACAAAGTGTAATGAAAAATTACCTGTACTTGTATCCATACTTTTATGCAATAGTTAATACTTATATGCAATTATATCTTTATTTATCATGGCACACCTTGATGAAAGTTTTTTTAAATCACAAATTACACAGTGCGACAATGAAAAATTTAGTTTGCAAACCCAAATCCATTTGGGGTGATTACGGTGGCTTCCAATTTATCAAAAATATCGTTAAACGACAGCACGTCAATTTTTTTTTCTACATCAAATCTAAATGAGCTTATTTCAAGCTGTTTTTGAAGCTTTATTAAAAGTAAAATGCCGCGGTTACAGCAACAGACACCAGTTGGGTGCATACCTTAGTAAAATTTTTCGAGGAAGGCGATGGACTCAGATATACCGAATACCCCATTTCGGGAAAAACAAGCTAAAATTTCTAAAAAGGGGTTTCGAAGTGATTTGGGGGCTCGAAATTGGATCCATCGTGTTCCTCGGAAAATTTAACTATGGCATAGCTTATAAAAATTAATGCATGCCTTGAAGATTTTTATTGGAAAGAACTGAAAACACAGTAGTATTTTTTTGCTAATATTTAAGAGGAATAAAATGAACACGTGTTTATTATTTTATTATTATGATAATCATTTAATTCCAAGACCCAAGACAAATCGGCATCGTTATTTTTAAAAGTGATAAAAAAAATTTCGACAGAAGAAATCATCTGAAAGGACGTATACAAGGTTAGTCAAATGTTCAACACTCATCTTAAAAACTCCCAAAGCGTTTGCTTGATTGAAATCAAACTCGATACTTAAGAATAGCCTAATCGTGGACATTCAGCGCATATACTGCTACTTTTCTATCTCTTCCGGTTTAACCGGAAATGACATTAATTTTGTTATTTTATAATAGTTTTTGTCCTTCAATAAATACACTATACCGAGTGTCCCACGCCATGTGTTCACCCTTCTAAAATTTAAATGGAATACCCCGCATATTTTTCAATGTTTGGATAGTACTCTTCAAGAGCTTTTCGAAAAATATCCACCTAAGGTATCAATGACAATAAAAAGTCCTCCCATGGAGAAAACAAAATCGTTTCTCGTACCATTTGAACTGCACTTGATTGGTATTATCACGTGCACGACAAGGAATTAAAAATGTACTAGTACTTTCTCCCGAAAAATGTGTTTAAGAAAAATGAAATGAATACATATTCTTTTTTAAATAAAATTTTATTTGCGTTGACCGTCGCTTAAATTCTTTTTTCGTGTAGTTGACAGAAAAGTGACACAATGTTTAATCATAAATCGTGAAGAAAAGTGGGACTTGTCTTTTGACGCTTTTCTTCACGTTTCCGTTAGCAACACTTTCTTTCATTCAATTTGACGTATCAGAGGTCGAAGATTGATTGATTGATGTCACAGATTGATGTTTTGTTACTATATCAACAAATGCTTGACATACCTTGATGTATTATTATTATTTGTCGACACTCTCATAATTTAAGCGTTATTTTCGTCAACTGCACGAAAAAATAGCATGATCTACATGTTAGAAAAATGAATTTCCATGTTCGCGTAAATTCGATCCACTCGTGAGCTACGCTCACTCGTGAATTCAAACATTTACTCTCACTGGAAAACTATCACTTTTCTAAACTTATAAATCAATATTCTATTGTTTCTCCATTGAAGTTACATCAAATCTTCTGTTTTCTGGAAATTACAATGGAATCATTCTGGAGCTCCCCAGATTGCTTCAAAGCTCAATTTTTGGGATTTTCCGCAATTGGAGTTGCAATTTGGATTTGTTTCCCCCAAAATGGAGTCTTTGTTGAGTCTGGGGAGTTTAGGAGGGGGTCCATCTTGTTCTCCGGAAAATTTTACTAAGGGATGTACCTACCTAATTGCGAGCGATCTGTTTTGGCTGCGGCATTTGAATTTTTAAGAAAACTTCGAAAACCGCTTAAAATAGGCTAACTTAATTTTGATGGGGAAAAAAATTGACATACTGCAGCCCAACGACAAACAATTTTGATAAATAGGGACCATTCTTAATCACTCCAAATGGTCTGATTTGGGTTTGCATTTTTACTGTCGCACTGTGTTATTATTCCTAATAAAATGAAATACGGCACATAAATTTTACTTCGACAGACCTCCTGCACGTCCTTCGCTACAACAGGAAAGGTCATCGACGTCAGAGAAAAAAGACCAACCGTTAGAAACCTTCCTTATTGGACTGTCACCTTCAACGATCGAATTCAAGCTGGGCGCTAAACTGAACCGCCTTCTAGAAAGATTCAGAATTCGTAAAGCAAAATCAGAGAAACGGAACCAAGAGGTATGTGCATAATAAACCTTGTTATCACAAAATATTCATTACGCAACACACGACTTACTACAAAGTGGTCAAGAATCACTGTTTGAGTTGGCAATGCAGAATTTTATTTTTAAATGGTACAACTGGAGTAACTTCCGGTTGACACTGACAGCCATCACTTTACAAGCGTCATTTGGCATTTCAAATTCAAATTTTAAACGCCAGTTTTTATTCACATCACATACCATCTTGTCGCTGTTGATGTTACGTCAAATAAATCAACAAAACATAAATCCGGTTGCAGTGTTGCAAATAGTGGAATAAAAAAATGCTCTTAATTGTATTGCCAACTCAAACAGTTATTCTTGACCACTTTGTAGATTTCACGAGACAGAGCTCTTATCTGGCCTGGAGCCTATTCCTGGAAAGTATGGAGTAGTAATTATCAGTTACAAGTTCTTTGTTTTTTTGAAATATGGAGCTTTAAAATCGTTTTCCTCAAAGGAAAAGTGCTTACTAATGTTAGTATTATTAGGAAGCACTTTTCTCCTCTGAGGAAAACAATTTTAAAGCTCCATATTTCAAAAAAACAAAGAACTTGTAACTGATAATTACTACTCCATACCTTTCAGGAATAGGCCCCTGGGCAATATTTTATTTATTTTATTTTCTCCGCTTTGGCGCTAGTTACCCAGATAATATACCTAAATAACGAAAGAAAAAATCACAAGGTAATTATATTAAAAAAAAAAATTGCGCAGGCTGGATAAGATATACAATCTCGTGAATTCTAGTTGGTCGTGGCGAAACATATGGTATTAAAAAACTCATGCCGAGAAATAGTCTATCTCGACCCCAGCGGCACTGGTGGATAAGGAAACTTCTTTAAATAAATTATTCAAAACAAAAACGTAATAATTCTTAGAAAAACTCGTCGTTACGATTTTGATTATTAAATTGGAAACAAAAAACTAATGTCCACATCTAAAGGTAAACTGTCACAATTGTCAAAATATGGAAAAATTAGTAAAAATTCAAAATCAGTACCATGTACCAATTTTCAGTAGTTTATAAAATTATTTTTTCGTGTAGTTGACAGAAAAGTGACACAATGTTTAATCATAAATCGTGAAGAAAAGTGGGACGTGTCTTGTTAGCAACACATTTTGACGTATCAGAGGTCGAAGATTGATTGATTGATGTCACAATTGATGTTTTGTTACTATGTTAACAAATGCTTGACATACCTTGATATATTATTATTATTCGTCGACACTCTCATAATTTTAGCGTTATTTTCGTCAACTACACGAAAGAATAGCATGATCTACACGTTAGAAAAGTGAATGTCACTTTTCTAAACTTGTAAATCAATATACTATTTCATTTCAAAATGAACACAGAAAAAAGAAAAACAAATCAGCCATTTTTTTAGATTTGTTTCATATTGTATCCGGATTCTTTTCCAGCCACACTTCCAAAAACACCCAGTATAGCAATCCGTGCTCCAAAATATTTACGAAATTATTGACAAATGTATGCAAATCACCTGAAGTAAATTAGTCTGTACATACAAATTGTATAAAATAAGAGTAACAACGGCCCCATTTTGGACACCTGCTTAGACACTATAGGTCTGTTTGTTATCCTGCACTGGTGTGCACCAATGCATACTTTTTTCCAATTTACGCTTTAATGCAACTTTAAATGTTTGCGTGGTAGTCAGTATGAATGAGTATGATTCGTATTGACACATTATTAAAGAATTCAGGCTTCATTAAAGCATATTTCGTAAAAAAAAGTGTACACTAGTGCACACCAGTGCAGGATAACAAACAGACCTTATGTAGAGGGGTCGTTTTTAAAATTAGAATTTTTATAAATTGGTAGAAATGGTACCACTGGAGGTTTAAGGGACATCAAGCCCTTATACATTTACTAAAAGAGACTTACCCTCATTTACTTAAGTGTAGTTTCATTTTCGGAGGACTAAGTTCTTGGACTCAAAAGCTGGAGATAGTGAATTGCATAAATATACTAAAAATTAAAAAAAAAACAACAACAGCAAGAATATTAATCAAGTATATTATGTAATTAGACAACTCCATACAATAGGGTATAAATTCTTTTTACCTCCAGGAAGGACGAAACTTAACTTCAGAAGACCTCTTTTTAATACTAAATATTAGGTAGTAATTATTTATGTATTTTTATAGTTGTCAGAATAAATCGCGAATACACCATTTAACAAATTATTCAATAAAATACACGTTGCATTGACATTTTGTTGGAGGAGCTAAAACATAACTTCGCGCAAACATATCTTATTGTAATTGTACATTCGCGCAACAACATAGTCATACATGTATCTAATTGGTTAGCAAATGGAGGGAATTACAAGTAATGCAAACAAACTCAATATGAATATTGAATATTCTCAACAATAGTAAATGGATCTCTTTTTCTCAGCATTATTTAATTTATTTCTTATTTAAACATTTTTTTCGTAATCTACGACATCCATTCTGTAACGCGTCTTTTGCGAAACAATTGTCAATCACCCACAGAGTGAAAATTTTAAATTCGAAGTTTGTCTTGACCTTCATTGTGAGTGTAGAAATTTAAGAAAATATTAACGAAATACAGTGGCAAGGCAGCACTTAAATATATTCCTGAAAACCTGAAATGAAACCATATATAGCGTGTCCACCGAGTGCCGCGGTCTTCTCTACCGTCTATAGTATATAAGATAGAAAAAAATTCAAACGAGCTAAGATGTAACTCTGTCAGCTCTACTTCATAAAATTATTTTTGGCTATACAGAGTGTTCAATAACTGAGAGCCATACCAAAGTTATATTTTTTTAAATGGAACACCCAGTATATTTTTACATATTTCGAAAGTAGGCATAACGAATAGGTAATAACCAAAAATTTAGGTTGTACTTAAGTTTACTTTAAGTTTTACTTAAGAGTTTGTACGGTATTGATGTTTAAGTGTAAAAAATTACTATAATATGAGTGCTTATATCTTTGTTATTTATTTATATTTCGTCTTGAATTTTTGTAGGTACTCAATACAATATCTTTTCTACAGAAATTTCAAAACAGCTTCGGTCTATCAGTTATTATGTGTACAGGGTGTTGAGTTTTGCAAAAGATAATTTTTCTGAAAATTTTCAAATGGAACACCCAGTATATCTAGACTCTCGTGAAATACTGTTTTAATAAGTTTTCATAAAACGCCAAATGTATTTGCCTAAACTGAAGAAGTCGTGAGACAAAAATTAATAATTTTTCTTTCTTTCAATATTGACGTTATTTAGCCGTTCTGACCGGTTCTTTTGTTTTGATTTACTGATAAATCAATGAATATGTTTTATTTTGTGTTCAAAGTAATTGAATATGGTCCTGTTAAAATAATTCCTATTTTTCTTTACTTTGAAAATATCTAAATAACGTTATAATAATAACATTGAATACAAACCTACTCTAGAAGGGCAACGCAATGCTTAAAACTGGCAGCCTGAAATTGGAGGTTCACGCGGTCAGCTGATGGAGGTTGACGCTAAATAATCTGGTTGTTCACAGAGGGCAGGATAATTTCCAAAGACGGTGACTTTAAATGGTTTGCATATTCGATAACGCCAATGAGATTTATCTTTCACTATTACCACCACTATTACTTAGTTCTATAAACAGATGTATTACATTTTCATTAGCTACTTTTTGTCCGCCACTAAATGAACGAAATTAGTTATGGCTGGAAATCGTTGCGAATATTTCAATTGTGGAAAAACTGCAAGAAAATTCCCTGGAATAAATATGTATTTGTTTCCAAAAGACGAGGAGCGACAAAAACAGTGGATTTTAAATTCTGGTAGTTACAAAAATTTAGAAAAAATAGTAGTTTTACTTTTAAAGCGGCAGTTTTTTTAAACTTAATTAAAGGAAGTGCCATCATAGCCGGCACCGGTTTCAAAAGTTTTTGTCGGCGCCACTTTCAAATACTGTTCCCGGCACTAGTCTTCTTTATATTTTTTTACTTTATCCTAAAGAAATTAGGATTAGAATATAACCGAATAAAATGTAAGTTAACAATTCTTATTTATTTAAATAATATTTAAATATGTACATACATTTTATTAAACTTCAATCATAACTTCAATCATGAACTGGTTCGTGGATTGTTCACAAACCGGTGGTTGGAACAAACCTTATATTTCTCAAAAATATAAATTATTAGAAAGAAAACAGTGCCAGTTATTTATAATTCACCTATTAAATGGAAACCGGCAATTTTCAACAATTTGCAACATTTTCTTATGACATTTTTATGTACCTTTTAAAATAAGGGCACTTTACTCTTAAGCAATCTTCACTTTTAGGTGTTACAACATCTATAATAAAGAAATAAATAAAAAATTTTAAAAAATCACATCACAGCCATAAACCCTATAGTTTTCTTAATCTGTGTACCAAATTTCATTAACGTAAGTCAGTAAATAAAAGAGTCATAGATTTTTGAGACGCGAAAGTGCTTTTGACCCCATAGTGCGGCGTGGCGCTGGCTATAGATGCATTTCTTTTATTACCGCCAAAAAGTGAAAAAAACTTACTTTTATTTTTTTTGCTACTAAACAACATACTTTTCAGAAGATCAAAAATTATTTTTTTTAAATTATTTATATATTTATAATCCTACAAAAACAAATATTTTTCAGGAAACGCCCGCCTTGCTCAATTATCACCGAACACATTAAAGAAAAGATTTCTTTGTCGAGAACATTTTGAAGACTCTTCTTTTTCTCTGCCTACTAAGAAAAGGTTACGATCAGATGCAATTCCTATTTCTTATGCAAAAGAATTATTCTCGCCTGAATTAAAAGTGCGCACACCAACCAAAACTTATTCTGCGGTGAATAGAAACAAGCCATCCACTAGTACTAATAGTAGTGTACAGATAGTGTACAGATAGTGTACCAAGTCCATCTACTTCAAAATGGCTATGTGATATTTCCGATTTACAATCGATCCCTTCAAAACCAGGACACAAAAGTAAAAGAAAACTTTTCGTTGAAGAAGAAGAAGACGATACACCACGAAAAAAGATCCTTAAAGAATCTCTTAAGAAAATGAGGAAAAATGCAAAAAATCGCTCCGCCTATATATCCAAATTAAAAAAAAAAACTATTCGATATAAACATTTAACGTCTAAATGGGATTCCGTTACGTATACATCTTCACAATCGAAAACTCTAGTTAATATGCAGATAAAACATAAAAATAGACAGCAATGGCATAAAGACGAAAAACAATTGTCACTTGCATTATATTATAAATCGCCCAGTGCATACAAATTTTTAAGAAAACAAAAAGTCGTATTACCTTCAGTTAGAACCATCCGGAATTGGATTGGGGTTTCAACATTTTCTCCTGGTTACACAAGTAATTTTTTTAGACAGCTTACCATTAAAGTAGGTACCATGTTAAACCACGAAAAAGCATGCGTTTTGTGTTTTGATGAAATATCCATAAAACAATATTTGCAATATTCGCCAGCGATGAATTTGATTGAGGGTTTCGAAGATCTTGGTCCATTGGGCAGAAAACCAGTTTTTGCTAAACACGGTTTAGTATTTCTAATTAGAGGACTGTACGCAAAATGGAAATTGCCAGTAGCGTATTTTGTTTCCGAAAATGGAAATTTATTTTTGCTTTTGTAAAATGTTGTTTTTAATTCGGTATTTTAAACGGGCTTTAAATTTTTTAACCAAATTGAACGAAATAAATCTTAAAAAATCGCGTCTGCAAAGTGATTCCAAATTCAAATCTACCTAATTTTCATTTGCAATTTGGTTGTAATCCGCATTTATTTTTATTTTTGCTCCATAGATGGATACCACATAAATAATAATACATTTCCAGATTTCTTACTATAAAATGTAATAGACAATTTAAATCAAGAGATGGCAGCAGTTCCTAATGGAAAGATGCGGTTGCCAATTCATTCATTTACGTTGCCCTTCTAGAGTAGGTTTATATTCAATGATAATAATTTAATAAAACAAAATTTAGAATCACGTTGCCGTTTGCTAGAAAATAGGAAAACAGTTGCTATAAATGTTTAATGGACAGAACAATTATTCAATTAGTAGATAACATTACTTTTACAGTTTTGTATTTTTTTATGATAACAAAATGTATTTTAATAATGAAGAGTTACGTCACATGACATACTTACTAGGAAAAGGCAACCAAAACTGTCTTTTGGCATCAAGATTATATTCGTAGCATTATCCTATGAGAAGACACCCGAATTATAGAGTTTTTCAAAGATTGAAAGAAAGAGTCTAAACGCCAGGAAACATTAAATACAGTAAAAATGTTATTAAAATAACGTTATGTAAATATTTCCAAAATAAAGAAAAATAGGAATTAGTTTAACAGGAACATATTCAATTATGTACTTTGAACAAAAAATAAAACATATTCATTGATTTATCAGCAAATCAAAACAGAAGAACCGTTTGGAAAGACTAAATGACGTCAATATTGAAAGAAGGAAAAATTATTAATTTTTGTTTCACGACTTCTTCACTTTAGACAAATACATTTGGCGTTTTATGAAAGCTTATTAAAACAGTGCTTCACGAGAGTCTAGATATACTGGGTGTTCCATTTGAAAATTTTAAGAAAAATTATTTTTTGCAAAACTCAACACCCTGTACACATAATAACTGATAGACCGAAGCTGTTTTGAAATTTCTGTAGAAAAGATATTGTATTGAGTACCTACAAAACTTCAAGGCGAAATATAAATAAATAACAAAGATATAAGCACTCATATTATAGTAATTTTTTACACTTAAACATCAATATCTTACAAACTCTTAAGTAAAACTTCCTAAATTTATGGTTATTACCTATTCGTTATGCGTACTTTCGAAATATGTAAAAATATACTGGGTGTTCCATTTAAAAAAATATAACTTTGGTATGGCTCTGTTACTGAAGACTCTGTATAGCCAAAAATAATTTTATGAAGTAGAGCTGACTGAGTTACATCTTAGCTCGTTTGAACTTTTTTTAGAGAGAAGACCGCGGCACTCGGTGGACAGCCTGTATAAAATCTATTATACATTTTTGAGATAAGGAGGGGCGAAATTGTATTTTTTGCCCAGGGGCGCATCCAAGGCTAGGCGCAGCCCTGCGTTACATTACATTCTTTCTTTGGAATTGTATGCAAACGTCAGTACATATTACACAACTAAATATTAAGCAAATAAAATACCAGGGTACCCGATGTTTCCCTTACTATATAAAGGTGTAATCGATTAAGTTTCACTTATTCATACTGTAAGTCCTTCATCACATAAGATTAATTCTGAAGATTCATTGGTTTACCTCAAAAATAAAAAAAACCTGGCCTACCACAAGAGCGCATCATCTTTTGTTTGAAAATATCTGCTCGTTAGTGTGATACCTGCGTCTGCGGTTTTTATAAACACATCGTAAAACAATAAAGCTCCAGTAAAATTCACGGTCACTCGGTTAATGTCGTCGCAAGCAATTCGATAACGGAAAAAGTTTCTAAGCAACTTTTACGTATTGTTAGTACAGTTTATAAGTGCTGCTCATAAAAGTGTCACAATTTACATCATTAAAACAAAGTAATCTTCGACCGTCTGTTTCACTAGATAATCGACAATAATGAAGTAGGTACATCATGATAATCCATTTAAACAAATAATACACTTGTTATTACAACACTGAAAAGAAAATGCATTAAATAGAATCAATGCATTTATTTATTTGTTTGAATGAATACATGTTTATGTGCATGATCTGAACTCTGTTTGTGTAGTTTGAACGTAATAAAATAACAAATTAAGGGATGATGAGTATCGGCGTGCATTTTTTCCAATAGTAGGTACATACTTTTAGAATGTGTCCTCTATTGAATTAATATTATCCAATTTTTTTACATATTGTTAGGTATGATACCTGATTACTGTTTTAATTTAATTCCGTAAGTTTATTAATTAAGAAAGTAAAATAATATTATGTAAGAATTACATATTTTGTGAAAAATCTGCATTTCTATTACCTACTTAAATATAATCAAAAATTAAAATGTAAATGTTGCATCATTATTTTTTTTATTGCTTACGTTTCACTAACTTCTAATCTTCGTATTCTTTCGTATGAAAGTCATAAATTATCTGCTTTAACGTTTATTGTAATTCATCTGCGAATTCACTGTACCGAACAGTAAACTTCGTTTAAATCACATCAAGTGCTTCTTAGGCCCAGTTGTACAATTCCAGCTTAACTGTAAGCTGAAGTCTAAACCCTTAACAACAATTGTTGAAATAATCATTGTTAGAGGTTTAAGCTTCAGTTTAAATTTAAACTGGCATTGTACAACTGGGCCTTAAACTTTTTTGTGTGAAAAACACATATTTCTCAGGAGTTATTAACCTTTGCCCCATGTAAGTGAAACTTATTCGATTACACACTCATACACTCACATAACTGTTTGAGTATAAATAGATACAATTAAAAATTAAAATTATTTTCTCCTATATATTTTTTAATACATTTGCATAGCTCACTAAATTCTATTTCTAACAAATTCTAACACGTTTTAGTCTACAATTTACAGTTTCTGTTAAGAAGCTTACTTCAACAAGGTAACAGGAAGCAATAGGTACAAAATTTGCAAATTAAAATTAAATTGCGTTAAATATTTATTGTGTATACAAGAAAAGCACGGCTTTACAATAAATTTAATTCAACAAGCAATGATTCACATGAACATGTTATCAAATCCAGGCGGTGGCATTTCATCACTATCAGGATTATGAGGCCTACGTGGAAACCTGTCTACGTCCGGTGGTCTAAATGGATCGAAACGTGCACCAGGTGGAAGTGACCCGCCAGGTATACCTATGTTACTTCCAGGATCAAACCGTGGACCTTGAGGTGGTACAAACAACATTCCTCCACCCCCGGGCACAAAATTTCCTGGTCTAGGTACACCCATAGGATTCAATCCAAACGGGTCTAGATCTGCCCTGCCAACGTTTAGCGGATCTGATAAAGGGCTGAACGGTTGTCTTGGTAGACGTGGCGGTTCAAAAAGAGGAGAAACTGGTACGTTTGGAGGTTCCGTGGCTGGGCCTGGTATAGACGTAGGCCGAGTTTGGCTCCCGCAGTCTTTCGATTTTGTTGAAACGATAACTTTATCAATCAATTGTTTCTTGATGACATCCAACACGGATGCGGAATCAGGTATCATCTGATCTAAAGACCCAGATTTCTGTGCAACTAACCTCGTATTAAGCTGGACTGAGGAAACGTTACGTTCGTCGACACGGACGAGATTAATTATGACTCCGTCTTCCAAGGCAGTGCCTTTCAGGTTATATAAACGTCCTTGGTATACGTAGCGGATCGCATATCCATCGTTCCAACCCTTCGGTAGAGATTCTGATTTCGTTTCGTTGCCGTCCAGGGTTTTGGAATCTCCCAGACCAACGCATTTGAAGCCGTTGGATATCAGAATTAAATGCACGAAACAAACTAGCACATCTTGATTATTTTTAATATCGCTTGCGGCACTGCTGTACAATAAGTCCCAACCAAATAAATTTGCAGATTTGTCAGACATGTTTACTGTAGTACAATTAAAAAAACGAACTATAAAATCATGGTGTCACATAAGTATACATACAATTTACTTTTGCTTTGATACAAAATGAAATGTCACGACAAACTTATAGGTTATGTTGCTATTTGTGAATATTCGGGGTGCGTTCGACATTACTCTCGGGGTACGTTCTGAGCAGAAGTGTGAAGGAAAGCGAATGTGTTTCAATGCATGTAAGAGTGAGATAAAGGAACACTTCGAGCGTTATGTCGAATGCACTCTCTATTGGGCGCATTCAGACAGTGTTGCCAGTTATGCAAACATTTTATTCTTACAGAACGCAAAACACAAGAAACTAATTAATGGTAAAAAAAACACCATATTTTCACAAAATAAGAATGTAATTTAAGCTAAATGTATATTTAGTTTAGTTTTGCGAAAATAAGAATGCTCAAACAATGTTTTAAAAAAACTAAAATTAAAATAGATTTTGAAATATCTAGGTAATAACATTTAATAACAAAATAAATGTAACATCCCACAAAGGGCACATTTCAGAATTAACCGGTTACTCTACCGGTAGACATTTTAAAAATTTAAAATCAACTGTAAAGCTGTAATAACTTATTACAGCTATAATAAGTATTTAATAATAATATAGTTATAATAAGTCAATAACTTATTATAACTAAAATAACTTATTATAGCTTTACAATGGATTTTAGAATTTTGAAATGTCTACCGGTGGAGTAACCGGTTAATTCTGAAATGTGCCCATAATGTTTTTGATGGAACCACTACACAACATACACGATTATACATTTTTTGGCCGCATCTTGACGTGAGTTTTAATCTTGTCAAAGGCGGGAAACCTTATACCTAATTATAACAATATTCCTTAATTTCTTATTTTGATGAACTAGAATTTGAAATCCAAAAACGTACTAAATTCTGTTTGTGCGTACAGTAGCGGACAATAAAATACGGGCGCGTCATTTGCACAACGTAAACCTGACTTTAATAGAGGTTGTCGTTTAAAAACCACAAGATATAAATTAATAATGTAGGTAGGTCTTATCTAAAGCACATACCAAATTTCATTCGGATACCTACGTCAAACAGTTTCCGAAATATTAAGCCGGTTCCATACTTTTGCCCTTCTCTGTATACATTTTCATCGGATAAACGTCTACTTTAATTAAGAATGTATGTATTACTACAGAAAAATTTGAAACATGTAATATACGTTCTATTGTAAATACGACGAATTAAGTACGTACAGCTGAAATCAAAAAAGTCGGGAAATGTCAAAATAAATCGACACGTTTTTTTCAATATTCATAGTGTGAACATGGATTTATTAGAAAGAGGTTAGAATTATTTGATGGTATGTCAGTTTATAGGTAAATAGGTTAATTTTTTTGAAAGGTATGTACGATGAGAGCAACAATGATTGACACGTGTGAAGTTGCAGTTGTTCCAACCTTATATCGAAAATGTGTTCCACTTATCAATATTGTACCAATATTTACTTCCATGCATGTCAAACACTGTCAAACGTAAGTGTCATTGACCTTTCAGTAGCGCACATACGTACATACAAGTTCTTAATTTAAATGCAATAAGGAATCCATAGACCATTTTCAATTAATAACAATATTAATTTTAATTTAATTCCACTTTATTCATTGAATTTGGTCGTTTTGACAAATCACAAGTCAAAAGATGACGTAAAAATTTTTAAGAACGCCACTGAATGTAGTTATGATTAATGTAAATACATAGTATGCGGCAAATACCCTATTGGTATGGAACGGCACACGTCAGCCATTTTTGCTCTCCCTGTATGTATTGTGAAGTAGACAATTAACTGACAAATTGAACCAAATTTACAACTGGAAAAAAATAATTTCCCGTTTTTTTTGAATTCAGCTGTACCTATTGTTAAAAAAATCGGCCATTTGTTTATTTCTGCTTTTTTACGTTCCCGAACAACTTCAAAATCACACACTATTTAACGCTTGAGGGGTAATTCTAATTGGATTTGCAACCTAGTAACGGTGGTACCTCCTTAGCAACTGATAAGAAGCTGCAGTTTCGGCAATGTTCGGTGGTAACGGGATACAACGTTGTGTGGTTTCGATAATGCTCGGAGGTAGGATCATACTTCATACCAAGTTGTAACTTGCAACTCCGATTAGAATGACCCCCTGACTATCAATTGGCAGCTTCTTCCTTGATTTTTCTTAGTGGGAAAAATTTAATGCCACTCAGCCGATTGAAGGAGTAAACCATCCTGATGATGAAGACGCCCTTGCCGAAGCTATTGCGACCATCGGTGACTATAAATTAAAATCTGCGCCAGATTACAAGGTACCATCTCATCTGCGCGAATCAACTGTAAAAAAATACAAAGAACTACTGAATATGAGAGAAAAGGTAAGCACACCGGTTCACTTGGTACACGTTTATTTTTATCTAACAGCGTTTCCCACTGGTTGCACTAGTGCACACTCGTTTTATTTTTTCATCTATATATAGATACTGTTACGGTAATAATTGAAGTAACATGAAATTAGGGACATAGCTTAATATAACAACAGATTTATTATTAACTAATTATAATCATTACAAGTTACTTACATTGTGGTTTTTTGGGCACAACTAGACTACATGACACTCTGAAGAGATTTGTTCTAATTCTCTTCTAGCGTTGGCTTCGTTGCCTTTTTATAGGGGTTTCGTTTCCGGGGTGTGACGTCAATTGTTGCCTTGACATTTTGAGTACGCGATTCCGCGCTAGATCTGTTCCCTTAGATGAGTCATAAGATTTTGCGCACGGCCCATAAGAGTCCAGCTGGGCTTCTGCATCGCGGTGAGTCATACGTTACATAATTGCCAAGGAGGCATCTTTTGTTTATGTTATCGTTTTTGTGTTTATGTGACGCTTGACTGAATCTCAGCTGTACATCTTTGCTGGTGCTCTTATCCTAGTTACAATACATTGAGTGCACTATACTCTGTTTTTAAATTCGGAGGAGTATTTTGAAATTTTGGCGCTAAAAACGAGCTTTGTTATTGGTAGTTGGCCGGTAACTACCAATGACAAAGCTCGTTTGGCCGATAACTACCGATGACAAAGCTCGTTTTTAGCGCCAAAATTTCAAAGTACTCCTCCGAATAAAAAAACATAGTATAGTGCAGCCAGTGGAAAACGCTGTAAGTTATTTTCAGCAATTTTTTCTTCGAAATGGCTTTAATAGAAAAGTGCACGAAATAAGGGATCAGAAAGTTGCGCTAAAAGAAAATTTAATAAAACTACAGGATAATTTGTTAGACATTCATAACGAAATACCATCAGAAGAGCATCACGAGGGACCTGAAATAATAGAGCTACATGATTATGACTTTCCAGAACGAAATTTGGACGTAGTCATAGAAAATGATCATCACAATCGCAGGGAGAGTGACACTGTTCGTTATAATTTAGTTCCTGAGGTATGTAGGTATACAACATTTTAACACAAGATCTAGGTAAATAAATACGAGGGGAAATCAAAAATGATCTACTTAGCCGTGCGACCCAGTACGGAGGGGGGGGTCACATGATCTGACATTGACCAATCACAGACATCTTTCAGAAAAATCAATACGATCGAACGACATGTGACCAAGGCGCGCCATTACGACGGAACGCAATTTTAGCGGCCATATTGCAACTGGAAAAATTAAGCTGTAACATGTTATCACTCAATTCATAATTGTTAAAAAGCAACAACGTAGCTCTTTTGTTGTATGGTTAGGTAGATAATTATTGAATCTTCCCTCGTAAGTCAACAAGAACAGAAGCCGTCCAAACAATACGCTTAACCCAATAACGCCCAGATTTTTTTCAAGTTTTTCGTAATTTTTAAATAGGGTTTTAACCGACTTCGTATCTTTTCAAATCACTGAGATCCCCATGGTTGTCCTCGAAAAACGGGCACCCGGTATATTCTTCGTGTTAGCCCTTATTTAAAGAAAAACCTATTTCTCTGTTTTAAAAGTTCAGCGTATGAAATTTTTATTATTTTTTAAATTTAAATTTGTAAATAAACACAACAGCGTGTATATTTCTAGCCGATTGGAGATCTATTGGAAAAGGAAGTCTTGCCCTGTTTGGAAGAAATAAACGTTCTCGAAGAGGGTGAACTACTAACCGATTCTGAAAGTGAATTGAAAGAAATCCGTTTAAAACGGTATGATTTTTTGTGATAGAATTTTTAAATGTGCAAGCAACACATTGCAAGAGAGTTATTTCTTGCATAAAAAAGAAAAACTCTTCGAATAAGCAACCATAAAAAATATCTGATTAAAGAGAAAAGGCCCCTTAAACTTGTTCCACCCAACTTTTTAAAATTGGAATATTTAATATTTTTAGAGTCCAGTATAAGTATGTCTTACTTTCACAAAACAAAGTAAATCAAATTTAAGACTTTAAATGAGACAACACACCTTCTTAATGTGAGTTTTTTCGTATTTGCTTATTCAAAGAAATTTTCCTATTTTTATGTAAGGAATGTGTTTTTGCTTTTTTTTGGAACGTCCAGAAAATCTTTTAAACTTATATTATTTATTATTCAGAAAATTATTTGAACAAGACAAGACCATCGAAAAGATGAACGGCCTGATCGAGGAATTCGACGAGACCGTAGAGAAAGCATTCAATGAACGATTACAAATAATAGTCGACGCTACATTCTTGGACTTGCATATTCTAACTCTGAATCAAGAACTGTTGATTTTGAAAGATTTCGAAGCCGTAGAAGACCAACTATCCGACAACGTGCACAACATAATGGAAGAAATGCTAGACGTGAGAGATTTGATCGCAAACCTCAACTACGACATAGAGACACACAAGAAAGAAATTGAAGTCCTGGAAGAAAAGGAGAAGGAGATCCAGCAACGGTTCCTGGTCGCTGCACAGGATAGCAAATTCTACGATTTCCTTCGGAGGATATTTAAAAAAAAGTACAAACCACCGAAAGTACGCTCGGCTGATGGTAAATAAATACAATTTAATTTTGTAGTATTTAGGCCAGATTTTTAACTTTCTATTTGTAAAGGCCCGATGTTTCCCCTTCCTGAAACGAAAAATGTCTTAACTGCCTATTAAGCAGTAATTTTACTAAGGCCCCGTTGTACAATTTCAGTTTAACTTTAAGCCAAAGCTTAAATCCTTGACAACAATAAAATTGTTGAAATAATCCTTGTTAAGGGTTTAAGCTTCAGCTTAAATTTGAACTGGCATTGTACAACTGGGCCTTAAAGGAACTTTATCTGATTTGTAAGATATGGGCAAGACCTACCAGATTTCTCGCGACACAATCTCTTATCCGGTTAGGTGATTCTCTTATTTAAAGCTTGAAACGTTTCGCTAAATGTATTTTCTAAACAAATTCGATGGTTGCATGTTCGATTTCAAATAATAAACACATGGTTGCGTTCTCGGAGTTTGCAGCGGTAATTTAGGGGTGCGAAGGCCGGCTGGAGTGACTTGAGCCATACAAGCACACGCTTAAACAAATCATCGTAACATGAAGCTTAGTGCTTTCTAAATTTGAAGTACCTGTCCGATATCGTAAAAGATCAAATTACTGGCATTTTGAAGCACGTCTCATTTGACGGTTTAAATTGGTTTCTTATATTTGTACACATTCCGTCACTTTAAAATTGTAGATAAGTGGCCCCATGTGTTTGAAGATATCAAATTACTGGGCGAGTTGAGACCTTTCACTGGAGTCTGTGTCCCTTCAGTCAGGCAACAAATACTGTAAAAATGTCAACGTTTACACTTGAATATTAACATTTATGGGGGGGGGGTTCATTTGCGACAGACAAAACAGCGAGCATTCCGATGAGTTAATAGAGTGTCTCTTGATACATTTGGCATCTGGTATGGGCGTGCGTGTGAACTGGATGCTACGACCAGGATTGGTCGAAGTGATTTTAGAATTTCGCTGCAAGTCCGAGGGGATGGTTTTTGATTGTTTTCGTGTTAAGCGGGAACGCGAAGGGACGACAGATAGCATTGAAGCTCTAGCGAGAACGGTCGAGTTCAATTCTAATTTGGCTTAATTGTGCTTATCTTTAGGCGCTTGTAGTCTTTATCCAATTTGTTTGTTAAGTCATTTATTCCGGTCCGGTTTAAACACAGTGACAAGAAAGGCAATTAAAACTATACACGTAGGCGTCGCACAGTGGGTGAAATTTCGGAATTAGCTGGACAAAAGTGTAAAATGCACTTTAACACAAACATTTTTTTTGTGGTTCATATCGATGAAGATAAATAGGTACATAGTATATCCAATTACATAATTCACTCTAAGTGAGCCATGAAAACAACATAGTTAACTTGTCAAAGCAAAAATACCAAAACACAACTAATCTTATGACATTTTATTAAATAAGCGTTTTTAATTCATTTTGTAATTGTAATTTAGAAATAAGTGTACCTATTATCTAATTATGGATTCAGGTAAGTTCTTTTTACGCAAATAATTAATAATATTTTATTTCAATTGCTAAAAATTAATTTTTTCTTTCTGAATTTTAAACGTTTTAAACGTCTGATTTTGTTTGAATCTATCTTGAAAAAAATGGTCAAAAATGGTATTCGTGAAACTTTTTTCATTTATTCGGAACATAATGAAGTTTTGATTTTTTGTTATCCCATTTGCTTTTTTTCGCCATTTTTGAAATTATGGCCGTCGAAAAAACAATATCTGTTATTAAGATGAATATGTATAGGTAAATATTAACGTCTATGCAGACGTCGGTGACTGCCAGTTGAAAAGGAATGCAAATTGAAGTTTGGTAATTTATCTTAATCTTTTGTTTGATATTTTATTGAATAACGTTTTCTTAAAACAGTATCATCAAATATTCTATTTTCAATCAAAACGCAAATTATTCGAGAAAAGGAGATAATAATCATTTCATAAAATATTAAATACGTTTAATACTAAAAAATCGTAAACGTATAGTGAATAAATATAATATATTATCCCATCAGATAATATACAGCGTGGGTAAAAAGTATGGGACATCTTAAACCTTTCTTAAAATATTTTCTTTTTGCAAAAACGCTTGAACATGTCGACTAAGAACTTTAAATTGTCGTATTTTGGCATTGTTCACTTATTGTACATACATATTTACATTATAATTATTTTTACTGGAAAACTCTATTTAAATTACGAATTTCAAATATCCGTATTTTTAAGTACATCTGAATAAAAATTTTATCTAATATTTAATTAGCTAGTACTTAATTTACATTTTTTGAACAAGGTTTCCAGAATCATTTGAGTCTAGCTCGGCTATGAGATGTAGCTTTTATTGATTTTTATAATATTCCAGTAAGCTGACTGACAATTATCAAACAATTTACGTTCTTTTTACAATGTCATTATTCTATGGTCATTAAGATAAAGTATGTGAAATTTTATTGATAAAAATAATAAATTATTATTTGCTTTACAGATATAACTAGAGAAGATTTATTTCAAATCCTAAAAGAAAATGGTCCTATACATACTTTGAAGGCAAATTCTCGTAAAATCCTATATAATTACTTAGAAAGCCAACTACATCCAAACGAAATGCATTATGATATATCTACGGCGGTTTTTAATTTTTGTTCTCAATTGGATAAAAAATGGAAGAAGTGCAAGAGAGCTTGGTCGCATTTGTCTAAGAAACACTCACATTGGTTAAAGCAAAACTTAAATATTTCAAAATTGCCTGCAAGTAAGGAAAAACAGCCCACGGGTAGAGCTACTAAAGTATTCAAAAATAGTAGTAAGAAAACAAAAAAGAGGAAACTTCAAAATTTAATTGAGACACATAAAGCTGAAGAATTACCTTGGCAGCTAGATTTAGTTTAATATCCTGTGGAAAGAGAGATGCAGCTCAAATAGTAAAACAAGCAACAGAAACTTCGCCAACTAGGGCTACCAAAATGAAAAAAATTCTGGCTTCCCCCGGTGATAAAAATCCAAAATTCTCCGCTGTTGAGGCATTAGCTCTAATAATAGATCTGAACTTAAGTAAACATCAGTATAATTCATTAAGACAAAGAATTATTGAAAAAGGCGTAAATCTATTGCCATCATATGATAGTGTAAAAACAGAAAAAGAGAATTGTTATCCCCCAAAAGAAGACGTTACCATTTCAGAAAATTCAGCTGAAATAAAACTGCAACCTTTATTAAACATTACTACTAACAGATTAATGCTAGACATAAAAGATTACATAGATGTACAAAAAATTTCCTCTTACAAATTAGAATTTATTCACAAGTGGGGTTTTGATGGAAGCTCGGGCCAGAGATCTTATAAGCAAAAGTTTCAAGATGATAGCATTTCTGATACAGATATGTTACTTACTTCATTAGTGCCTCTACAACTCAACGCATATAAAGAAAATAGTACCGAAAATTTAATAGTTTGGAAAAATCCGCGGCCAACATCAACAAAGTATTGCAGACCAATCCGATTTCAATTCAAAAAAGAAACAAAATCTAATTCCGAAGAAGAAATTGACTACATGAGATCCCAAATAAATAATATTATTTCTACAAAAGTATTATTAATGGAATGGAGTTAATTATACATCATGAAGTACTATTTACTATTTACTATTTACTATTTTAAATGATAAAGGTTATAATTTTTAGTATTCTTCACAGTAAATCATTGAAAATGTAACTTCGTTTAAATGTATCATAATTTTTTAATGTATGAATGATGAAATGCTACAAGAAAGCACAAAGTTTCCGAACGCATTGAAATAATCACTAAAAACCAAATAAAATAATTGAGAAATAAGAACTAATTTAATGTTTTCCTATTCATATTATTTTGGCGGACACTTTAATCCAACCAGTATTTCCTAATGTAGTGCGTATAAAGAGTGGCTTACAAAGCAGTAATTTCATATTTTGCTATAACTATTAATTCTGAACAACTTATTCTTATGATATTTTGCTGTGTCTTGTAAAATAAGGGTACTTTACTCTTAAGCCGTCTTCATTTTTCGGTGTCCACGCTGTATACCGTTCAAGATAAATTTCATCTGACATTTTCCAATTTGACTTTAAGGGATGCAGAAGCGTTCTGCGTCAATAAATTCTTATAAAAACCGATAATAAAAAAATTCCCATTTGTAGCACACTTTTTGAAAGACACCGTATAATCGTCCAAATTGAAATGAACATTTAAAAATGTTCTTTTTGTTTGAAATTTGAAATATAGCACCATAAAGCACCATTTCCAATGAAGGAAAAATTTCATGTTAATCTGTGAAAAGAATACAAGGATATGAAGTAATTATGAGCTACTTTAACATAAATTAAGTATAACCGTTGTTAATTGTTAAAAAAAAATAATTTTCTTATTTAATTGTAGTATCAGGAAACCAATTTGTCCAAAAAAAAGTTTTGTCCAGCTAGTTGTTACATTTCATCCACTGTGCGTCGCGACGCGAGTGTTCTTAAATCAAGTGAGTGGACAGTGCATAAGTGGACATGGATTATACGCCCGGGTTAATTGACATTTATTTGTTTCCTGCAGCGCACCTTTGGTGGTAATAACTGCGCAGACATAATTTGATTTGCATTAATTAGACTAAAGAGTCAGTACGGTTCATAGTACCATTACATTGAGCTAAATTTAATCAACTTAACTTTAGTTACTTTTACAGCGAGTATTAAAACTCACTAGTGATCTTCATCTTAGAAAAATTGATTGGTCAGTGTTTCCTTAATTAGTAGACAAATTCTGTAATTTAATCAACCAACAGCAATTAACTATTTCCCACATCTACGTGGACTTTCAATACAGTGCACTTTTAGAAATCATTCTACCCTTGGGAATTCTTTCAGGCAAATTGGAAACAAAGTTCTTTCACACCCTGTATATGTGGGAGGGTCAAGTTGTGGTCTTTGCCGAGAGATTTGTGGGTTAATTAGAAGCGATCGCCTAGAGACTACAAGCCAAAACCACCCACAGTGGAGTGCAAACAGTCAACTAATTCCTTGCGCTATAAAAAAATTAATTAGCTAGGTTAGACGTCGAAAGAGCGATATACAGAGGGTCCTCGATAAGAAGGCATAGGGGTCAAGCACCGCCCTCAAAAGCATTAATTAACGCTCAGGTGACGGAGTAGAAGAAGGTTTGGCTCACTACACGCACCTTTATTAATCAGTTTAGCTAGATATAGGGTTAAACCTAATATCTCCCAAGGGAGCCCCTGAAAAACAGGTGATTGCTACTGATTTACTTGCAAATTGATCGCTGATTTGTAACACATACTTCTCCAAAACATCTGATCAGTTCATTAATTAATTCCATTAATTAAGTACACTGTGGTCCCACTGAGACACGTTGTGCGTTGGTTTATTAAATAGAACAAGTCTTTGAGTACAATCAGAGTGACGAACACTGGACGAAGACTCGAACTCAGTTGAAACTCAATTAATTATTAATCTAAGTCAGGAGCAGAGCTCTCCAACAAACATCTGTGTAAACATTATACCACCAACGGTGTGAATCGGAAGGAAATAGATCGCGCCGATATTCGAAAGTGAAATCTGTTAAACGATTTATACTGTACTTTCTGAGAATCGAAATTTTGTTTATTTGTATTGATTTCAACGCAAGGGTTTTTCACTCAAGATCTCCGATCCCACAGAGGCGGAAATCAGGAGTTTTTCCCATTTTCTTTCTTTTGTTTTTTTGTTGCGTTTCATTATTAAATTATCGAATTCCTTGTCCTGGAGAATTATTTCACTGCTCAAAGAACCGGGTTATCACAACGTACCTGCGGGGTTACATTGACGATTGGGCCACAGTTAGGTAATATCATAATTAGTAAATATTAGAACGAGCATCCGTTTATCGCGGGAATTCCGAAGGGCACAATATGACTTAGAATCTGGACCACTAGACTAAAAAGAAACCGTAGGCTGTTAGTATCGTTAGACCGAAGCAGGTAGAGGCGGCCGACCCAGACGGCTTAGCTGGTGCATTCTAGTCTTAGTCGTGACCGCATGACGAAGTATACTAAACAAACCTTTGCGTACTTCTTGGAATTCTCAGAAGATAAGCTTGCGGTTCATGTAGTGAAACTTGGCAAATAAATATAAATTGTTGGGGTTTATTTAGACAGTTTTATTGTCCATTATTTATACGTAACAGTCAATAACCAAGTAATTGGGGCGGGCACATTACAAGCTTTCCCCGTTTTGAATCATAAACATAACTTTTAATTTCTTATATGAAAGACACATTTCCTTAAAAATTAAGTTAATTTGCCGCCTAATTTAATGCTCATTTTAGTAAACAGAGGCTATGATTTAAAAGTCGTATTTAAAATGAACAAGAAACGATATAGATATATATGTCATTTGTAAGAAACTGACGGACGAGCGTTGCCATGGGAAATGGGAAATAAATATGTTAATTTAATTGTGAGGGACGGGTGGTTAAAAATGGTAACAAATTATCCTTTACTTTGAACTTATCAATTTTATAAGGCCTCGTCGAGACACTTAAAGACATTATAGACCTATAACAATTTACTCAAATTATTACATATCACAATTTAAACAAATGTAAAATTTGAAAGTAATTATAGATTATTTCAGAACAATACCACACAAAGTCAAAATGATAGCATACGAGACAATGCAAAACAAATTCAAAATGATATTATAACGAGAAAAACAGCATTTCATAAATCAAAATAAAGCAGTTGCTAGTTTTTAATAACATAATTGGCAAACAAACTAATGTTTTCTCACCCAAACCATGGTACTAGATGCATAGAGACGGACGGATATTTGGACTTCGTTCACTCATTACCACATTCTTTGAATGCTAATTACACCTTCGGAATCGGGGATGTCTTTACGACCAAACGGCTTCTAGCTGTCTGATATCTCTTGAGGAAAGCAGTCTCCTTCTTATGATTTTTTAACGGAAATTCCGATTACGTAACACTTTACATATGGGCCAGTTGCTCTATGATTCATCATGATTTTCCGAGATCGTCTGCTTATATGCTTATAAAAAGTGAGCAAAAGACAAATCAGATTAGAGTGGGCGATGCAAAGAAAATGTATCTCTGTGATTAATTGAATTAATTAATGGAATGCATTCATGAACTGTCAAATTTATTGTCTTTTTATTTAATCACATACATACATTTTCTTTGCACCGCCTACTCTAATCTCATTTTCTTGTTACCCGGCTTTTTCGATGAGTCATCAATGTAGCTGAAATTCTTGCCATTTGCAAAGGTCAGTCATGACTCTTGATAAAGCGATTCGCTGTAACGTTTGCTTACATAATGGGCCCATTCACTGAATTTCAAGTCGTTTTAAATATCAAAAACCCAATATTTTGACTTAAAAACGAATTTTATTTAAACAAATTTATCGAAAAAATATTTATATTAAAAGTTATTCGAGTGCTTAATACATATTTGAAAAGTTGAGAATGGCGCGCAAATTAATTGCATAAGGAAATATTGGAAGACGGACACAATGACGTCATACAAGTTCTACTTTATTAATTTTTTTGGCCTATAGAACGGCTCAATTTTTTTTTCTTTTTGAATTCCAGTATACTTATTTTACAACTTATCGAAAATAATATTTAAAAAATGTCAAATGAACCCATTTTTATGAGGGTAAATCTTTCCGCGGTCGCGTAGACGACGTTGTATCGAATTTAATTTACGTATTGAGCTTAATGATTTATGAGAAGCTGGATTCTTACATAATCAAAATATGAGAATATGGGGCGGAGGCTTTACAAACAAGTTAAATGACAGGACTTAATCAAGTAAATTTCTTTCGTTCTTTTAGATTCAGAGTCTTCGTCAGAAAGTTCAACCAGTGAAGAAAGTTCGGACGAAGAAGAAGATTCAGGTAGTATAGACTCCAGAGACGTCGGGCCCATACGTTTGGATGAAAGCGTATGCCCCAAAGGATGCGATCAAGCTTTGTACGACCAAACATTCCAATTAAGAACAGAAAGGTATTTACAATCAGTGAATTTAAGATTGCTGAAATTTGTATAAAAATATCGCACTACTTGAAAGATTTCAAATTTCATTTTTGATGAGCAACCAGTTTCACCAGCAACATGTAACGACCAATCCTCTAGGTCATATTTGATTAAATTTTAATCCTGCCATCTGACGGACACTCGTTATCAGAAAGTAACTGTAACTTCTATAGGGTAACCGTCAGATGGCGCTACTACAACTCGGATTTTTGCTTTCTATTTAACTGTCCAGGCCCTGATCATTGCTTTCCATTTAGCTGTCTAGGTCCTGGAAAAATTTCATGTTCACTAAAAAAGTATTTATTTTTAGACATGGACTAGAGTTAGAAATAAAAGAGCACAATAGAATCATTGACGTAATAAAGAAAGACATTGAAGCGGCAACGAAAAAAAGTAAAATTGTTCAAGTGAATTTAACGCAAAGTCAAGAGGAATTGGAATCTTATCAGGTATATAAAATAGCAGAGATCTGAAAGCGAATCTAATCGGGCGTGTCTTAGCGCGAGAAACAAAGAAAACTGAATGAAGTAATGTCCACGGTCGTCTTGAATCTTCATCAGTTTCAACATATTTTGCAAGACGGTAGCACCTGCAGCACAAAGGATACACTCATATTCTCCAAATCGATCTTAGCTCATTTATGTAAGAGAGTGGGTGAACTGGAAGAAGAAACTTTGCAACAAAAAGCTAAACACAAGTTAGTATGTTTCATTATAGTCTTCGCTCATATCTACCGGGTGGTTTTAAAATATGTGCAGAAATTTGAGGTCATAAGTGGTCATGATGCATATATGGAATGTAATGCTACACTTTCCAGAATCAATTCGAATAGAAAAACAAAATGGGGCAAGAATTAATAATGGCCCTATGAATTGTGATATCATAATTTAAACAATTCAATTTATAAATCATTGAATCACATCAAATTAATTGTATTTTAATAATTTGCCTTTAGAATAAATATCCAGCATTTGGGCAGAATGAAGACAGACTGCAAAAGTATGCAATACAGGATTCACGAATTGAACGGGATCATACGCTTAACGTTGAAGCAGAAACTCGGAAAGCAAGTGGATTTGAATGAAATAGAAGAAGCTCTTTTGAAACGTCTGGTTTTGAACTTGAGAATGTCATTAATGGACATCAAGTCTATCCATCACGAAGAAATGTCAACATGGAAGGTGAAATCAGAATTTTAAAATATAACTTTTAGAAATGATTAAATCAGTCAATTGAATTTTTTTCAAAAATTTAATTTGATATGAAGATTCACCAAATGCAATGAAGTTTTTTTTTAACTATGACGGCAATTATGAAATATTTTGTTTTTTTTTTCGATAATTACTAAAACATTTCAGTTCAAAATTGGTCAAACGCAAGTGAAACTGATAAAAACAATCCGGAGAAACACATCGAAACTGGAACTTCTTGGCTTACTAAACTCCGAAAAGGCACAGCTACTGAAGCTTCTCCAAGAACAGGATCAAAGAAAACACCACATCGATATGATCATCGAAGCGGCCGACATTTACAAGCACGACATCAAAAAACTTCAAAAAATCGTCGAAAAGCAAACGGAAGAGCTATCGGTGATGTCTTTACTGCGTTTTAATCTTCATATTCTCAGTTAACACATTTACAGGCGTTAAGGGAGGAGATTAAAATCTTGAAACTCAAAGGCTTCCAACGCGAACCGGAAGTAGAGAAAAAGTATGAGGCGGAGGAGGTGCTAGAAGAAGAAGAGCTTGAGCTTATGGAATTAGATGAAACAGACGAGTGTATTCAAATTGATTTCAGTGAGGTGCTTACAATGCGCAAAGGCAAAAGGTACCTAATGCAGTTCATCAATAGGGATCGGAATTTTATTATTTTGTTCGGTTAATTTCGAACAAACTCATCGGCTCTAGTGTTGTCTACGTTGTCGCCTCGTTTACGATTAATTGAACAAAATATAAAATTCCGAGCCCCAGTCATCAGGTTGTATCTACTAAATTTTCAAAACCGTGTGTATACAGGGTGAATTACAATTGTATCGACAAAAAAAAACGCATAAGAGAATCGATGTCACAGATTATAGGAAAAATGTTTAAAAAATTCGTGTGAACAGTTTATGATTAATTAAAAAATTACCCCAAAATCAAGCTCCAGCACTGCGTACGAAATACGGCGCCAAGTTCTATAAATGCGGCAGTATAATATGACTATAAAGTTTTTTATTGACTACTAACACACATCTCAATTGGTTTTATTACACGTTTAACAGCTGGGGAACGGAAGTTTCTTTTACGCGACGTAATTATTAGTAATTTCTAAAATAACTGGAATTACGTATGAAATACGAATAATAAGTTCGCAAATAATTGTGTAAATAATTGTTTGTTAATTCGTGCGGATTATTTACTAGAGCGGAATTTACCAGCCGCTTCGTCCACAAAAAAAAGAATCGCAAGGATTTAAATCTGGTGATCGCAGGGGTCAAATGCATGGCTGGACATGTAGTTGATAATAAAATGTTCGTCTGTCTCATTATTCCACAGAGACAATCAAACTATTACGGTACAATCTGTTGTTTTAAACGTCGCTAGTATTATGCGTAATATTAATCGGTAATAAATAATTATCGCCACAAAAGAACGATTACTTGATTACATTTGCAAGGAATAGCTTAAACAAATCAGTTTTCTCCGAAAATGTGAAACGCTTTATTAGACCTTGTAACGGTTCGTCATTTTACGGGGTCGTCTGGTGTTGCGGATCGTTGCTCTGCTTGACGTCGGTCTGGCGGTTCGGGTTTGCTCGTCGGTGTCCAGGTTCAACGGAAAATAAAAGCGTCGATCACTTGGCAACACAACTTTAATTACGAACTTAGTCTATATTTACAGGTGTTGCTACCTACCTGTGAAGATAGGCAGTAGTTTTTACATCGGATTGGGATATTCCGATGTTGCCAGCTAACTGCAGTGGGACGGGGGGGGGGGGGTTCAATTCCAAATCGCGAAAGCCATAACCAAAAGTAGGCGCCACTTAATTTTTTTTGTACGAGGAACGGTGAAAAATTAAGAAAACACGTTACGTCCAACACACTTACATTCTATTAATGTGCAAAGATTTTCTTCAGATACAAAACATAAAAAGTGAGCAAATAAAAATCAGATTAGAGTAGGCGGCGCAAAGAAAATGTATGTCTGTGATTAACTGAATTAATTAATATAATACATTCATGGACTGTCAAATTTATTGACTTTTTATTTAATCACAGACATATATTTTATTTGCACCGCCTGCTCTAATCTGATTTTTATTTGCTCACAGGTTATATATATAAACGATCATTCAATGAATATACCTCACTACAACTGACACAAAAGAAGAAGATAAGATCAAACGAGACAATTTCTACATTCTCGAGTTCGAACTCCGCATAACGCTAATTAATCTAATATAAAACAAGTTACTCTAAATATTCTAATGCCGTTGGCGACGTCAATTAAGTCGTTACATGAGTATACGCAATGACGCATCAATCGTCAGTCGTCGATAGCAAAGGTGGTCGTCAAACAAGCACTTCCGTGGATGGCCAGCCTTAACTACATCGTAGCAAGGTTACGGCGCAGTCGCGGTGGCGGAGGGGAGACGCATACTCGACGGCGTGAATCGACGGAAATAACTTCGACCAAGAGTAACTCCCAATAAAAATAATTCCCAACAAAAATCACTCTTGATACAATATCTCCTGATAAAAGAACGCTTGGTAAAATAACTCCTGATAAAAGCCTATAAACAATGAAATAAAACGAACGTAAGGGTCAAATCGAGAATTGCTTCGTACAGAACTTACCCCGGTATTTCACCGAAGCTGGGACAAACCACTAAGCACGCGGCTTTTCCTGTCTCACACGTGGGCCTATTCAGAGTCGGCAATTAGCCGTAAAAATGCACTAACATCCCTTTGATGTAATGACACACACAAACAAAATATTTAACGAAAAGAACGTGCGACCCAGGAGACTGCGAGTTTCGTTCTGAAAATGGCGCAACATTTCTCGTTTGACAGAAAAGGAACGATTATCAACAAGAGAGACACCTTCAAGTTTTACCACCGGGGAACTCTATTAGTAACAGCGGGAACCAATGGCCGAAAAGGGCAAAGATCACGAATAATACGCGTCGTGAAGTAATACTTTGTTGTAATTTGTCCAATTCCTCACATACACGCGATTTTGCCCCTAAATAAGGATGGATTACTTATATAACATGAATTTGTTTAATTAAATGAAGGTCCTGTTAATGGAAATATGCTAGAACGAAATTTTAAGAAAATTACGCCGGCGAAATACGGCGTATTCCTACACCGACTGCAATGCGTACAGCGATGCGTTCCAAGAAACAATCCGGAATGTCGAATTACGCCTATACAGGGTATGTTTAGAACAGAAATGAAAAATGAACGGGAGCAATGCATATACATGGTGTATTCAGAACAGAAATGGAAAATGAACTGTAACAGTGTTTACAAATTGGAATGTTTATATTCCGGCAAACGAAATTTGCAGGACGGTAAAAGCGAAAGTTAAGGCCGAATTACACCTGCCGAGTGTTGGGCCGAGTCACGCGCTTTATTATCGGCCGAGAAACTGTTATTGGAGTAGGTAATTACACGTGGAACAGACACTGGACGAGCCAGTCCACTTAACTGACTCGACTTTCGGCTGATCATACTGACCGTGTAAAGAGCGAGTAGAGCGCCCGAGGCGAACGTGCTGTGGAGGGGGTACTTATTCGGCCGAGAAAATAGAACAACTGTCTCGGTTAGATCACTCGTCCGCTACTAGGCCGAGTACTGACTGTATTGATCACATTAGCCGAACACTCGGCCAAATACACTATCTCGGCCCAACACCCGGCAGGTGTAATTCAGCCTTTAAGCTTAGACGGTAGTTTCGGAAACGGTAATATACGGTGTGTCTCACGGATACTAATCACAGGACGGTAGTTTCGGAAAAAGTGATATACGGACACTAATGTCAAGTAAATGACAACGCACTGTGCATACTTACCGGTACAGGCTCCGGGAATCGGATCAGAGGTACGGTAAGAAAGAGTGTAACTCGTACTCTAGGATCAGGATGCACGAAACACCCGCGCCAGGTAAGTAAGAGTGAAACTCCCACTCTAGGGTCAGGTTATGCGAAACGCCCGCACCAGGTAAGTAAGAGTGAAACTCCCACTCTAGGGTCAGGATGTGCGAAACGCCCGCACCAGGTAAGAACGAGTGAGAGGCCCACTCAGGATCGGGATAAGAACAGGAGGAGCGGTTGCAGGTAACGCGAACGTAGCACATGTTGTTAAACGCGTTTGAGTCAAAACATCGACGCGGATAACTGCGTTTGAGGCACGACCGGCGCTAAAAAACTTTTATGACAGCATTTATTTCGTTCATCTGCTCCTCGACTTTTTAAGCAGGGACGCATCGTCGTTTTGGGGCTAATTTTTGATTAATTATTTCTCGAAAAATAAAGTAGAAAGAATGTTTTTAACATTTTTCCCATACTCTAGGACATCGCTTCTTATCGTTGTCAGGTGGATTACGTCGTAGAAATACGCATTCGTATTAAAAGAAGAATTAACTGTAATAAAAGAAAAATTAACTGTAATCTCTTTCAGGCTTTCAGAAGCTGAAGAAGAAGCAAGAAGAATCCTTTCCGATATGATATGTGCTATAATAGGCGAGGAAGGAGATCTTAAAATATCCCGTAGTGCTTCTGAAATTCTAAAATGCCAAAGTTTGCAAGGAATCACGGAGGAACTATTGAAATTGTTACCTACCCAACCCGGAGACGATGAGCAGGGAATTATTGAAACGACTGCTGAGAGATTGTATTCACTTACAGAGTCCAAGGTCCTTACTACAATTTTAACAAGAAGGATGAGAACCGTCAAAACTCAGCATTTGCTAGCATGATTAATCTGTCCCCATAAGTGACAACACTAAGGATAAAATGAAGATTAGGTTCACGATATTAAATTCAAAATAACAATTCCCGTGTATTATTTTTGCAAAAAATCAACTTTGTTACCAACATAACTAAGCATTTGCAATCTTGTTGAGGCCGTTTTAGGTTTGCTGAGTTTTGTTTGTCTCAATGAACGTAAGGGTAACGCATACATAACAACACATTGTTCATTTTTAGATCACCGAAATCGATATTGCCAGGGAAACATTGAAAGAAATACTGGACGATGTGAATTTAATTACAAATCCCTATGAAGAAATAGCGTCCATGTTTAATGAGATTGTTACACAGCTTCCCCTGAGTTTCGTGTTACAGAAAGAAACACTCGACACAATTTCGGAGAAAATTTCCCAAAGTGATGCTGAACTCGACAAAGACACACTTATTGCTTCTGTATTGAGTATATCCAGTAGTAAGAGAGACGAGATCGAAGCAATTTTGGAACATATATTGGCAGACGTGTTTGGCGCAGAATTTCACTATCTCTATTACGTGAAACGTTAACTTTATTTATATACATAATTTTATTTATATAGAAATTGTTTAATATAAGTATTTTTTTGTATACGAGGTACATTTTTATTCGATTAAAAACTAGTAGTACTTTATTGTTTTTCTCTCTTTATGATGTACTGGCTTCAAATGTATTTCTTTTCTTTAAAAAACGATCGTCAACTATAAAAATATTGACATCCTCTTGTCAAGTAGAATGACCGTTAAAAAAAATCAAAACAAATTAGTCGTAGAAATACAAAATCATTCTCAGGACTGAAATGTACGCGGAATTTGTTTTCAAAACAAAATCGATTGTTGCATGTTTCATTTCAAATAACGAACACGTGTTCGAAAACTGCACGCTGTAAAAATACGGCCCGGGGTAATTAAGCGCGACGCTCTGTCCTTTCTCAGGGGGCTGGTTTACCACCCAGAGAGCTCTTCAGAAATTCGATAATCGCAGGCGCCGCGCCATTCAAATGCACTATAGCTGCACAGACATCATAAAACAAATCTACTTGACGTTTTAGATTGTTTTGCTTAGATTTTGTATACATTTTGTCGCGTTAAAATTGCAGATATATGTTCCATGTGGGTAAAGACATCAAATTACATTGCAAGTTGAAGCATTCGCTTTAGTCTGGTTTCTTTCAAGCAGGCACCAGATACTTTTAAAAAATGCCAGCTTGGGCACTTATAAAGTTAAAGGACATTTAAGTTAATTTAATTTAATTTAATTAAAGTTAAAGTTATGAGTGCTTCATTTGCGACAGACAACAGCGAGTGTTCCTGATAAGCTAATGGGGTGTCTCTTAATACATGCGGGGCATCTGGAATAAGCATAGTTTGAGATTCGAAGCAGCGATGGTCATTGGTCGAAGTGATCTTAATAAGTACGGGGGGGGGGGTTTAATAATTTTTACTTGGAAAGGACGGGATGCGAAAAACGGACAGAAACGTTCGAATCTCTTGAACGAGCGGTCGAATATTTTAAATTCTGACTTAGCGTGTTTTTCTTTAGCGCTTGCAGTCATTTACTCATTTTTCTAGATAAATCATTTATTTCGGTACGGTTAAAATACAGTGTGTTAAGAAAGGGCAATTAAAAATCAAACACGTGAGCGTCGCGACGCGAGTGTTTAAATCAGAGTGTGAGGTGCGCGGGTGTTACACGGATTACCCGGTTTTAGATAATTGACATTTACTTATATTTCCTCATCGCACCTTTGGTGGTAACAGTTGCATAGGGATAATTAAATTTGCATTAATTAGTGGTTAAAGAGGCAGTAAAGTTCATATTACCATTGCATTTAGATAACTTTAATCAAACTCAAAGTATTAAAACTCACTAGTGATATTCATCTTAGAAAAATTTTGTTGGTCAGTGTTTCTTTAATTATTAGGCCCGTTCTGTAATTTAACCAGCCAGCAGCAATTAACTATTCCCCATATCTACCTGGGAATTCAATACAGTGTACCCTTGTACACTTGGGGATTTTCTCCGGCAAGTTGGAAACACGCTAACGGTTGTTTTCTATTTGTACAGGGAAGTCGCCGATCTAAATCACTGGTGTGAGGCAACTATATCTGCCGCTGAAACCAAGTGCGCCAGCACAATATAAACAAAGAAATCAAGGCCAATTAATTGTCGTTACAAATTTCGTGAAATTACCAGGCCGACCAATTTGAACTACATATTCATAGCCATTTTCTTAACAAAGTTTTCTCACCCTAGTTGTGTGAACCGAATTGTGGTCTTTGCCGAAAGATTTGCAGGTTAATTAGAAGCGATTTGCCGAGAGACTGAAATGGCCATAAACACCCATAGTGTAATGTCGAAAAACAGTCAATCTGGGTTCTTGCGCAATAATTTAGTTAGATAGGTTTAGCCGACGAAAAAACGACAAAGGGAGGGATTTGAAAAAAGGAGCCAAAGAGCCACTCTCTCAAGGCGATTGGAAGTAGCTAGGAGAGACCCTACCCACTCGACCTTAATTAATTAGTTTAGCCAGTGTTAGGGTTATTCCATCACCTCCAAAAAGGAGTCCCTGAAAAACTGGTGATTGCTATTGATTGTTCTGCAAATTGATCGCCGAGGGCGGCATTTTGTATCACATACTTCTCCAGGACATCTGATTAATTAATTAATTCTATTAATTAAGTACACTGTAGGCCCACTGTGTCACACTGTGCGTTGGTTTATTAAACAGAACAAGTCTTAGAGTACGATCTGAAGTGACAAACACTAGTACCAAGACTCAAGCTAAGTTGGAATTCAGTTAATTGTTAATCTAATTAAGGAGCAGAGCTCTCCAACAAATATCTGTGTAGACATTAAACCACCAACGGTGTGAATCGAAAGAAAGTAGACCGCGCCGATATTCGAAAGTGAAATCTGTTAAGCGGGTTATACTGTACTTTCTGAGAATCGTAATTTTTGTTTCTTTGTATTTGATTTCAACGCAAGGTGTTTACGCTCATTATACCAGGCCCGCAGTGGCTGGTACAAGGAGTTTTTACCTTTTTTTTGCAATAAATAATGAATTAAATCTGATTTCGTGTTTTTGTTTAACGTAATTAGCTCCTTTGTTCTTACGAATTAGTTACCTATGCACCAAGAAGAACGGGTTATCACGACGCAGGTTCAGGCTAGCAGTGATCACGAGCCGTAATTAAAAGTATTATTATTTATAGCGGATTCCAGCAAGGGTCATTCAATCGTCTAACCTAGCTAACTAATTTATAGCGCAAAAAATTAGTTTGACTGTTTTTTTTGCACTCCACTATGGGGTGGTTTTGGCAATCGCTTCTAATTAACCGACAAATCTCTCGGCAAAGACCACAGTTTGACCCACACACATATACAGGGTATGAAAGAAACTTTGTTAAAAAGATGGCTAAGAATATGTAGTTCAAATTGTTTGGTTTCGTGATTCCACGAAATTAGTAATGACAATTAATTGTCTTGATTTCTGAGTTAAATTGTGCTGGCACACGTGATTTCGGCGGCAGATATAACTTGCCTCACGCCAGTGATTGAAATTGGCGACTTCCCTGTACAAATCGAAAAACAACCTTTAGTGTTTGCAATTTGCCGGAGAAAATCCCCAAGGGTAGAATGTTTTCTAAAAGTACACTGTCTGGAATTCCCAGGTAGATGTGGGGAATAGTTAATAGTTGTTGGTTGATTAAATTACAGAATTGGTCTAATAATTAAAGAAGCAATGACCAATAAACTTTTCTAAGATGAATGTCACTAGTGAGTTTTAATATTCGCTGTAAATGTAAATAAAAATAATTTGATTAAAGTTATTTAAATGCAATGTCAATATGAACCAAAGGTGCGCTGAAGGAATACAAATAAATGTCAATTACCTAAGCCGTATGTACCGTGTACCACTTCCACGCACTACCACTCTGATTAAATCACTCGCGTCGCGACGCCTACGTGTTTAGCTTAATTGCCTTTCAGCGGAGAAAGATTCAACAACCCCAAAATCGTAAGTCTGAGGGTCAGAAAGGCCAAAATTCATACCAAGTCAGAAGAGAGCGGGCGGAACGATTCCTGGCTATTTCTTTTAGCTAATTCCAGAAACGCTACTGACAAAGGAGTCGCCCCATGCGTCTCGATTTGGTTTGAAAAAGTTTTGAGTAACAAAGGGTGGTAAAGGTTTAAAAATGATGTTCGCTTTCAGAGTCTAGTGGAAGTCAATGTTGAGACATCCTAACTCTCGAACATCCTATGAAAATACATAAAATTTGGGTTTATGCGAAAAACCATTTTATCAAAATATAAACCACCCTTCACCGTAGCCGCAGTGCTTACATCCGGAGCGGAGCTCCGATAAAGTCAGGTGGTAGCAGCATATTTATTTTATTTTTGTAAATTTCTCTATTGTGCCATATTTTAACATGCTCATTTAAATTTCGCGATCCAGAGTTGCTAACACCTTTCTGGGGATTTTTTACACCCAAGAGGGATAAAGAAATCTTTTCTTTAAACACGATTATCTGAGGGACTTTTGGAGACTGGAACCTTGTATTGCTTTTTTGAACTAGCATTTAGACAGAATCTGTCTTCTTATTCAACTCTGTAGAATGAGATTGTCAATGAAACATTGCAACCACCAGTACTCTTAAATGGTAACTAATCACACTTGAAAACTGGGTGAGAGCAAAATGAAATAAGTTTCTCTTAATTAATTTTTTATTGCATTATTAGCATAACTTTCACTTTTTTTAAATTTATGCCATGAGTTTCAATCAACATCTATAAAAGCATTCCTAAAGAAAATAATATTAGTATACTTAGTCCTCACAAATACCTACTGAAGACACCAGTGCACGAATTTTATTTTAGATTAGAAAAAGGGGGGATGTGATGAAATGATGGAGGTAGGTAAACTGTGTTCAAAAACTCCCACGCTTGAAATTGGCCAGGACTCGAGATAGCGAGAAATATGATACGTCTCTCCTTATAAAAACGTCAAATAAACTAAGTGAGATCAGCTGGTTATGACTAGAGGTGGACACTTAAATGAAAAGTACATAAGCACGTTAAATAAAATAAGCATTTTTCCTTAAAAAAAGCTTTTGAAGATAGTTTCCTCGTTCGACTGCGCTAAAAGCGCAAGAATATTACGCGATGTATACAGGATGTTTATGATCTTCTCTGTATCCTTTTAGGAGGCGATAGTACACCTCGGAAGAAGTCGATAAACCTTAAAACGTTTTAGTCGTGTCATAAGCGAGATAATAATTCTTTTATTTTTTACATGAAACGATAAAAGTAATCTTGGGCGGTTGCAAAAATTATTGTTCAATTGTTATTACGTTTAATTAAATTGAAATATGCACTAACACAAATTTTTTGGCGGAAAAATTTTTCCGCCGCAATCGAGAATCGAACTCGAGTCTTCTGCTTACGCGGTAGATGCTCTGACCATTGAGCTAATGCGACACGGAATTCAGTTATCGTCTAAAATAAATTAGAAACAGGTGGTTAGACGATAACTGAACTCGGTGTCGCATTAGCTCAATGATCAGAGCATCTGCTGCGTAAGCAGAAGACTTGAGTTCGATTCTCGATTGCGGCGGAAAAAAATTTCCGCCAAAAAATTTGTGTTAGTGCTTATTTCAATTTAATTTATTATTCACCAACAATTTCCTTATTTAACTAATTTAGTTATTACGTTTGTTATTTGACAGGTAAAGTTTTTATCAGTAATTCAGTTTTACTATCACCATTGTTTGACAAGGTTTGGGCACAGTATGTGGAGTCGTGGGTGCGCCGAACAAGACTTTGTATACAACATGGTGATAAATTGATAACTTCGAACATCTTTTCTAGTAGACAATTAAGTAGTAGATTACTAGAGTTTTAAAAAAATTTAATGTAAAACATAAAAGATTTATTATCTCGCTTATGAGATGGTTTTACTAAGGCTTTTTAAGGTTTATCGACTCCTTCTGTGGTGTACTATCGCCCCTTAAAAAGATATTGTAAAAAGACCGTAAACACTCTGTATAGTTTTTCGCCGTCCTTGGATGAATTAATAACTCTAATAATAATAACTAATTGATTTTATTATTCATATGTTAAGAGACCAATTTTATTATGTATGTACAGGGATTTTGTTTATGTTTTGAACGGTACCTACACATTTTATTATTAGACATACAAAAGAATGTTAAATACAAAAGTTTTAGGTATTTACCTGAACCGCAAGAATTTATTTAAAAAATAAACAAATGACGATTGAACACCTAACAAATGAGTATCAACTTTGTTATTTTAAATGGAACACATGTATATTTTCTCGAATTAAGAAAGACATTTATTTCCTAATTCCAAAAATATGTAGTTTGTATTTGGTTTCATACTTCTTGCGATATTTAAATTTAAAATTAAAAAAAAAATGCATTTACTTTGACTAATAAGGAGTTTATTATGTGTGGCAAGTGTTAAACTAATTAAAAGTCAATTTATAAGTCAGAACGCTAACATCTAAGAGAAATTAACATATTATATGAAATAAATTAATAAAAATATACCAAAACAGTTGTAATTTCAAATATAAATATCGTAAAAAGTATGAAACCAAATATAGACAAACTACATATTTTTGGAATTAGGAGAAAAATATCTTTCTTAAATCAAGAAAATATACTGAGTTTTCCATTTAAAATAACAAAGTTGATACTTATTTGTTAGGTTTCCGATTGTCATTTGTTTCTTTTTAAAGTAAATTCTTGCGGTTCAGATAAATTCCTAAAACTTTTATATTTAACATTTTTTGATATACCTAATAATAAAATGTGTAGGTACCGTTCAAAATATAAACAAAAACCCTGTATAGCTAAGAAGTGATCAAATGAAAAATGAATTACAGTTGGCGATGCAACTAAGCATGCTTGTGTGCGTTTAGTTCATCGGACGTTCCTTCAGTCACTTTTAAGTTTTCTATTCGAACTTAACCTTAAATTGAAATTAAAACATTCAAGGCAAAATAAACGTTTTATTAAAAAAAATTAAAACAAATGTGTAAAATTACCACTGCCTGCAACTAGATACTTTTAAACTCTACGAAACAACTGCACGACTAACTGAAACAGCATTTATGGCGTGTTATTTATGTCACAATTGATTGACAATTAGTAATAAGATGACGTTATCCAAGACAAACATTTTAATTCCAACGCCTACTCTAATTCGTTTTTATATTGATCACTGGTTACATTTTATTTGTAATTTTGTATGTCTTAAAACTTGTAAAGTTTTAAGTGAAGTTAAAGAAAATCGTGCGATGTGCTTTTTATAACGATAATTAAACTGACTTGCACTGGTTGTAGGTACTCAGAGTATTTGCATCTTGTCTTAACCTCATTTAATAAAACGAGATGAAGACATTAGTCAATCGAAAACGCTATAAGCAAGTAGCCGATGCACGCCGTTATTTGCTTATAAACGCTATAGTGCTTTTATTAAATGTTTAGTCGATACGTTTAAAAAAGCGCAAGCTTAAAAAAGTCTGTTATTTAAAAAAAGCATAACTTTTAAGCGTCTTGTCAAAATAAAGCCGTTATTTCCATCTCTAGTTATGACTAAAGCACCAACATACATTTACGTAACCAACGCCAACTTTAAACATGGGAGTTTTTGAACGCATGATACATAATACTAAATAATACATGTAAAATTAAGGATCGGAATTTTATATTTCGTTTGATTGCAAAAGAGACGGTAACACTACTGCACTTGTACCATCGTGATCATAAAAATCGACTACATGCAAAGTGAAATCGACACTTCCATTTTCAAAAAAATTAGTTGTGTAACATTAGGTTTGACACCATTTGTTAACCTATAAAATCTCATCCATCTCATTCGATTCCAAAGAAATAAATATTCTCTATGATTACTAATACTAACAGCAAATTCAGTTGCAACTGCTCGAATATTGATTTTGTCTTGCAGTCGCGTTCGAATTATTGCTTTCTGAATAGCTTTTAATTGGGGTATTTTTATTTGATTTGTCAAAATGATATTAATGTCAAAATGACAGAAGTTCATTTTAAAGCACGCTTCAATTGACTAAAATTTCGAGTGTAGTCGGTTTTTCTGATTACGACGGTACTATCGCGGCCTTAAAATTTCGCACGATTCAATTTCCCACTGTAAATATGGCTTTCTTTAACGGCTTGTCAAAAATAATCATTTTAAACGTCAGATTTCCAATGTAATGCTAAAGTTGTAGCATCATAATCCCAAATCACGTGCCTTCTGAAGAAGAGAAGGGTTTTGCAATCGCAAAATTAGAAAATAGTTAATAGCTACTTTTTTCTGTTATTTCAGTTTTAATACTTTACTAATTTGCTGTACTTAAAATATAACCAAACAATCTGACTTTTTGTTAAATGTCTTTTATGTCAAAACGGTGATGTTAGGAAAATATGGTGTCTCCACTCTCAATATTTTACACGCAAAATCATTCAACCCGTAGCAACAGAAGTTCATGGTCTAGTTCGAAGACTCTCCGCTAGATGGAGAACTAAAGAATAGAGGCCTACACACGTTTTGTCTCGACTAATTTTTAGAGTGAATTTAAAGTTATTAAGAAATAAGCAATTTTTTTATTATAATTGGATTCAGGCACGTACGGTCGCGGACAAAAAATTTCGGATGTCAGTGTCACTCATCTGACGTATACTATAGGAATTTCTTAACTTTTACGTCAGTGGAATGACACTGACATCCGAAATTTTCTGTCCGCGACTGTACATTGAATTTAGGAGGTGGAAGAATGTAAAAGCATAATCTAATTTAATTTTGCTAGTTTTGCAAATTGTTTCGATTTGTTCTGATCATTCCTATTTTTGCTTTCTTTTTAGCAGATTATTGTCAAATGGAGAACAACAAATTGATGTAAGACATCCTAAAGCTTAGTTCAGACACAGCGTTTTTTTTATCCGTATACGCAAAACGCATTTAACATTTTCGTTTGTTAAATTTTGGTCGTTCACAAGGAGCAGTCTGCAAATGCGAATGTTTTGTATTTTTATGTTTACAAGTAGAAGTTTTATGTTGACTTAATTTACAGCTGATATGATAATTGAGGTTTTGTGTCGTTTTGTTGTACGTGGTTGTTTACCTATTTTATAGGTTTAATATGGATTAAATATTTTATTACGGTACAAATTATCCTCTGAAATACTTAGAAAGAAGAGAAGTGCTTGGGTCAAGGATATTTTTAAACAAGGACTACCGTAATATGAAATCAGTTGCTGAAGTTAACTTTCTGCTTTTGAACAAATTTTTTACTCTTTAAGGGCCATATGCACCAAACACTTTAATCGAGCTTAAATTTCAGTGACGTTTATGTTGTGACATTTGAAGTTTCATAACATTGTGTAAGTCACATCACTCACATTCTAAGTGACGCTTAAAGTTAAGCTGAGTTAATTCATTCGGTGCATGCGGCCATAACATAACCTGCACCAGATAAATTTTTAGAGTGAGTAAGAGAGCAATAGCAATAAAATAAAATGAGATGCAACTACAAAAATGCGGAAAACTTGATTTCCATTCAACTTTTTCCGTCGCCGCGAAATTGTTAAAACTTGGTAGATGTCGTTCCCGCTAAAACTTTTTCAAATGTAACCAACCAATCAGAAATGATCCGCAATAAATATTTTGCGTATCCGGATGCATCTGAACTATGCTTAAGTCAGTTCTGCTGCATGTTCAGGACAACCTAACAAGTATCTGAATTTATGATTATTTAATGTATTAGTATTATTTACAAGAATTATGAACAAGAAAAAACAGCAACACTTTACGACACTTGATTACAGTTTGATTACGCACAATTACGACCAAGAATAAATTTGATTTGAAGTTTCTTTTGACGTTTATTACAGTAGGTATTACAGGTTTCTGTAGCAGTGTCAGTGTTATCTACCGGCAAATCATTGAATCAGACCTTGAGATTGTGGTTCGTTTTAGTTTAAAACAAATGAACAGAGTGCAAACACCAGAGTTTCATAACATCACCGTCAAAACTGAGGAATCTGCCTGTTCCACAAAACTATAATTTGGAGAAATATTGGCTACTTGATAAAAAATCGTGCGAAATTTTAAGGTCCCGATAGTACGTTGCCGTTTTGTACGAATCAAATTTAACAATATTATATTGTAGACCTCGGCGGTAAAGTGCTTGTTTTCCAGGTCGAGAGAAGATATGGATAGGAAAGGCGCAGCCGAGCCTGGCCACTTCTTGAGACCTGGAAAACCACTTTACCGCCACGGTTTACACATTATTTTTTTCCTACACATTATAATTAATTTTGTTAATATCATACAAACGATATTCTTCTTGAAGTAAAAATATTAAATTGATTTACTATTAAAATTATTATAGATGCTTTAAAAAATAGTTTTGTATGTGCTAGCGTGTCCGAGCGGTCAAGGCGCTGGTTTAAGACACCAGTCTCTTCGGAGGCATGGTTCGAATCCCACCGCTGCCAAGTTGACTTTTTTTTCTTGATCATTTCAATCCTTTTTAAAACCAAATACCAATGGAATTAAATAAAAAGACTTACGTTTGCTAATTTTTTGATGTCAATGAGAATGCATTCCAGAAATTATTGTTGCGCCACCTAGTGGTAAAGCTTCGTGAACTATTTTCTCGGCTAGGCATTTATGTTCATTTTGCCGGGCTAGCCGTGGAAACGTTTGCTTTCTCCTCTCTGATGAGGCGGTAAAATTGAATTTTCTAATAGTGTAGGGAAAAAAAATATAATTCAGATCCCTAGTTATGATTTTTACACTTTTTTCGGACGGCTTGTCTTTCGTATTTGCGAGGAGTTGAATTTATTTTTTTTCTGTACTAACGTTATGTTATTGTATTGTAATTCTGTATATATCTTTTTTTTATGTTAAATACTAGCCAACCTAAAATACGTGTTTAAATTGAAATGTCTCCTTGCATTGGCGTCCTTGAAAATCTTCCGTAGTACGTGAATTTCTTCGCGAAATTATTGATTTTCTTTTGCCTTGGCCCAGTTCTTTTCACTTGGTGTATTTTACACTCTTCTTTTTCCTGAAATCACTTTCTTTGTAAAATTTCGCCGTTTTTGTTCAGTGCAACATAACTCGACCACTTTATTACCACCGGCCGGACGAAATAAGCAAGATCCCTTATGTATCTATTTCGTCCGCCCGGTGCTTATTACCTACTGAACGTAAGAAGTACGTGATACAAATCGAATTCTTTTTATTTAGTTTTGGTGAATTATACAATTCGAAAGCATATACATAATTGTACTTACTTTGCAGATTAAAAAAAAAACATGCAATTAAAGGAAACGCATTTAATATATAAAAATATGTAAACTATGCAGTACAAAAGTTGTGAAAAATTGCAGTGTATTATTGCACTACTTAAAATAATACTGAAATTAAAATTTACAACAATAAATAGCTATGTTTAATGCACTTGTTAATTAGCGTGAGAGTGGCTCTCGTGGTGGAACACTATTATACTTGGAACCCAAGTTTATGTACTTTGCTGTACTACTGTGCTTTTCGGATGTGACTTTCAGCTCCTTGCTAATGAATTTCACCTGACATGGATCATGACGGAGCAGAAAGTGCTCCAGAGTGTCCCATCCACCTCCGACTCGAACCATTGTGTGTTTTCCTTTTAATAACTAAAACAAAACACATTTATTTTTTATTAAGTATCTTAAGTTTTTTTTTTTAAACTTACTCGCACAAAAACATTTCTTCCTGCAATGCTATATTTTCCTTCGCCAACTTTTCGAACCGTTAGTTTGGAACACCTTCCACTGAGGCAGTTGCAGTTCCTTTGCAGCAATCTTGTCGCTTCTCGAACTTTACGGTCGAGTTCGGTCAAGACGTCTCCTCCAGGCCCTGGAGGTGCTTCAATTTCCAAGTCTTCGCCGCTACCTCTGGATGAATTGTCATCAGTGTGCTCACTGAATATTCCGTCGCTCGCAACACTAATGGTTCTGGAATTAATCTGTTTTAAAATTGAATCACCAGCGCTTTTGCTATCACTATTAGAACAGGTCAAAATCTTCGGATCAAGACTTCGTCTGTTCTGCGAATTCCGTATTAAAGGAGAACTGAAAAAAGAAACTTTTTTCTATTTCTTTTTAAATCGTACTAAGTACTACCTAGAACATTTAATGTCGTTGTCATCTACTGCACGAGGGGGACTACTCTGAAATTGCCAAGAGAGCAACGAACTTAAACCAGAGTCTGCAGACTGGTTACGTTCTTCTTCGGCAATTTCCTTTTCGAACTGCACCAAACCAGGCGGCTCGATGCTATAGCGTGTGGCAAGTCGGGCGACTTCCAAAATGCAAAGGATCACATTTCGAGGTTGGTTATGCAAAACTAGAACAGTTCATTTTCGAAACTTAAAACTGAAAATAATGAAGGAACTGTACCCAAGTCATCGCTTTCAAACAGTAGATTTTCATGTACACCTAACAAGCGACAAAATTTTATGAAATTCTCCATGTTATCTCTGGAAAAGAAGCTTCTCCTCATGGCTTTTTCAAAGCACTTTCCCCTAATTGTAGGAGGCGGCTGAAATATCCCAGAATTTTTTTTAAGTAGTTTGAATTAAACGAAACCAAAATTACCCCTTTTGCGAGCCCTGCCTCGATCACTGCCTTGGCTTTTTCTTGTATAATTTGTGCCAGGTGGCATAAGATAACTCCGTTGTCTAGTTCTGTTAGGAAGTTTTCTTTAGTGAGGTAGTTTATTCCTGAAATTAAAAATATATTTTTATATATATATATATTTTTTTAATACATTTTAAGCTACTAGTATGGATGCTATTGGAAGACATATAATATGGCAAGTCTTTTGGACAAAAAAGGTTTAAATTAAGTACTGTTTAATTAACAATGCCACTTAGGCCCAGTTTTACAATGCCAGTTTAAATTTAAGCTGAAGCTTAAACCCATAGCAACGATTATTACAACAATTGTTTTTTTTTAATTTCGTTTTGGGCGTCGACTACCAAGGTCATTAGCCCTAAGTCTCTGAAGTCAAAACTTAAATGAGCGGCTAAGTATTAGTGAAAATTGATTAATAGTGTAAGTGACAATTAAATCGATGGTCTTCAAGTTTAGATTCTTTGGAACAAGTCGGATGCCCTCAAAAAGAGCAAGAGTTGCTTGATTCTCAGGGAGTTATTACTGATGTAGTGTTTTATAACTCTAAGATAACTTTTTATTAATTAATGTTTTTTTATACATAACAACGTGTAAAACTCAAGTTACTAGATCGTCATCTGCTACAGTACTCCTCCCCCAGTATGTTAAATACGAAAACGCACTGGAAGGCGAACTTCTCTACCTTTGGCGGTAACCGTTTTCTGTGTAGATTTTTCTTGCAAACCAGATAAAGTTACAGAAACAGAATTGCTTGTTAAAAATGCTGGTTTAAGTCGATCAATAGATACTCTAACTTCCTTATTATTCAACTTAATTTTGTACACCTTATCAGATCGCTCTAATATTTCATAAGGACCAACGTATGGTTGTTGTAGCGACCTTTTAACGGTATCATCACGAAGAAAAACGTGTGTACATTTGTGAAGTTCTGGATGTATGAATGTTCCTTTTGTAGTATGTCTTGTTGTGGAAATTGGTCGAATTTGTCTCATCTGATTTCGTAATTGTGTGACAAAACCTGCAGGATCTTCTTCCGAACTTCGAGAACCATTTACGAAGAATTCACCTGGTAAACGTATTGTGGTACCAAATAGCATCTCAGCGGTGGTAGCTTTAAGATCTTCTTTATAAACAGCTCTCAGACCTAAAAGAACAGTTGGAAGAACTGCAACCCAATTTTGTGATTGATGGCACATTATGGCTGATTTCAAGGTGCGATGCCATCTTTCCAAGATTCCATTCGACTGAGGATGGTAAGCCGTTGTTCGTTATCGTTTCATACCCATCATTTTCATTAACGATGATAGTAATGCAGATTCAAATTGTCGACCTTGGTCAGTAGTAATTACACGTGGTACTCCAAATTGAGCAATCCATGTTGAATAGAAAGCTCTTGCTACTTCTTCAGCTGTCATTTCTGTTATCGGCGTTGCTTCTGGCCAACGAGAAAAACGGTCGATCATAGTTAAGCAATACCGAAAACCTTGTGATGGTGGAAGAGGTCCGATGATGTCCAAATGCACCTGCTGAAAACGTTCATCAGGAATTTTAAAATCTTGTAATGGAGTTTTAGTATGTCGATGAATTTTGGAGCGTTGACATGCTTGACATTCACGTGACCACCTCTTAACATCTTTGTTAATTTCTGGCCACACAAAACGTTCGCGAACTAATCTGCAAGTGGCACGAATACTTGGATGTGCTAAATTATGCAGTTGTTCAAATATTGTTTTTCGCAATGATTTTGGAACATAGGGCTGATTTTATTTGTTGATGTATCACAATAAAGCTGTTTGGTTTCGTTGGGTGGAGTATAGAGTTGAAGCTTAAGAGCGGTTTCGTTGGTCAATAAGTTATTTAAATCCATGTCACCTTCTTGTGCCTCGGCTAATTTAGAAGTATCAATAGCCGTTGGCATAATAATTGTTTCAATACGTGACAAGGCGTCTGCAACTACATTTTGCGATCCTGAGATGTGTATTATTTGTGTTGTAAACTGCCCAATGAAGTCCAATTGGCGAAATTGACGTGGTGTTGCTTTTTCAGATTTTTGATGAAAGGCATAAGTCAATGGTTTATGATCAGTCTTAATAATAAGAAGTCTCGCTTCAACCATAAATCTAAAATATTTAACAGCTTCATAAGTGGCCAAAAGCTCTCGATCGTATGCGCTGTATTTTCGTTGTGCCGAATTCAATTTTTTTGAGAAAAATCCTAGAGGTTGCCATGTGTCTTCACAAAATTGTTCTAATACAGCACCTATTGCAACATCAGATGCATCCACTGTCAGTGCAAGATGAGCATTTTCTGCGGGGTGAACCAGGAGCGTTGCATTTTTTAGGTCGGTCTTGCAATCTTCGAATGCTTTTTCACTTTCAGGTGTCCATTGAACGTTGCATTTTTCATTTCGGTGATTTTCTTTCAAAAATTCAGTCAGTAGTGATTGCTTTTCTGCTGAATTTTTAATAAAACGACGGTAGAAATTAAGCATTCCTAGAAAACGTCGTAATTGTTTGATATTGTTAGGTTTTGGAAAATTTTTAATAGCCTCAATTTTTGAGGGAAGTGGACTTGAACCTGTTGGTGTTATTAAATATCCCAAATATTCAATTTCTGCTGAACCAAAACTGCATTTTGCTTGATTAATAGCTAGACCGTATTGACGAAGACGTTTGAAAACTTCTTTTAAGTGCAAAATATGTTCTTCAGGTGAAGTTGAAGCTATCAATATATCATCTATGTAGACGAAACAAAAATCGAGCCTATAAAGAACCTCATGCATAAAGCGCTGGAAAGTTTGCGCAGCATTACGTAAACCAAAAGTCATTTTAGTAAATTCAAATAATCCAAATGGTGTAATTACTGCCGTTTTTGGAATATCTTCTTGAGATATCGGTATTTGATGATATGCTCGGACTAAATCTATTTTTGAGAAAATCTGCTGACCTTTAAGTTTTTGGGCAAAATCCTGAATGTGGGCAACAGGGTACCTATCTGGTATCGTTTTTGCATTTAAACGGCGATAATCTCCACACGGCCTCCAAATACCTGGTTCTTTCTTCGGTACCAGATGTAATGGACTGGCCCATGGGCTAGAAGACGGTCGAAAAATTCCCTGCTGCATCATGTAGTCGAATTCCATCTTTGCAATTGCAAGTTTTTCAGGTGTTAGGCGTCGTGCTTTCTCAACAACTGGTGGGCCATTCGTAAAAATATGATGTTCGACGTTATGTGAGATATTCGTTGCTGTAAGAGAGTTTCTTGTAATTTCAGGAAATTCTTTTAATAGTTCGGAATATTTACTGTCCGTTGCGACGGTAGTCACTTGTGGTATTTTGCAAAAAATGACTTGCCCTAACGTAGACCTCTCTGTCTTGTGTTGTTCCAGCGTGTATGAGATTTTGACCTACTCCTGTTAATTCGAAGCTCTTCAACCATTTGGGTCAGCTCGGTTACTTGAATCTCTAGTTTTTTGATTGAAGAGGGACTGGGATCTTCTTCCATTTGTACTGCTGCTCGTTTCTCTTCCGTATTTCCGTGAGAACATGACGCTATGCTTTGGTGAATGTGACTGCTGCTCACTTCTAAAATTTTGTCGGCAATGTCTGCCATTTTTGACAAAGATAAATCACAACTGGCTGAAAGTACCACTTGCACTTGCGAAGGCAAACGTTGGAGCCAGAGTGTTCGCAAAAATTCTTCACTGATTTTTCCATCCCCTTGATTTTGCATTTCTCTGAGCAATTGAGACGGTTTCCTATCACCAAGTTCAATACCTAATAAAAGCTTGCGAAAACGGACTTCTTGCGATTCAGTAAATCTTTCAATAAGACATGTTTTTAATGTTTCATATTTGTTTGTTTCAGGAGGAGCTGCCAAAAGATCCGAAATTTGTTCTAAAACTGTCGAATCCAGTGCGCTGATGACGAATAATATTTGTTGACATCAGATCTAACTTTGTGAACATAAAATTGAGCATCCGTTTGTATAAACCAGAGTTTTGGGTTCGTTTGCCAGAATTTTGGAAGCTTTACGTTTTTAATTTCTGATAATTCTGTTTGGCTTTCGACTTCAGTTTCAGGGTTTTCATGCATTGTCGGGGTCACCAATGTAGTGTTTTATAACTCTAAGATAACTTTTTATTAATCAATGTTTTTTTATACATAACATGATCGGTGTACATAACAACGTGTAAAACTCAAGTTACTAGATCGTCATCTGCTACACTGAGTATCTCGGAAAGTGTTCCTTCGACGCAAAATCTAGTGCGGAGGGCGCTATAACTGGGACAATCCTGTATGACGTGTCGAACCGTGAGCGAGGAGAAGCGTAATGAACATAAAGATTCTCCAGTCGGCAAATAAGCTGAAGTAAAAGACGTATGTCCAATTCTGAGCCGAGTGAGTACTACTGATTCTCTCCTTGTCAAAGGTGTCGGAGATCGCCAGGGTTGATGGAGGGTTTAACTTTGTAGAGAAGTCCTCGGTATTCGTCCCATTTACGTTGCCAGCTGAGAATAACTTAGTTTCCAGGAATACCTCTGTGCCCCGGTATCCAGACGAAAGTGCATCTCCTTGTATATTGGTGCAGCCGAGTGAGGATTTGTAACACCAACGGATGGACAGAGAACTGATTAGTAATAGCCCGTGTGGCTTCTAAAGAGTCAGTATACAATAAAAGCTCCTGTTGCGCATCAGATTCACAGAAGTTGAGCGCCTCTAAAATAGCGTACAGTTCAGCAGTCAAAACGTTGCAGTGGATTGGAAGAGAGAAGAAGAAGGAATCTTCATCAATGACAAAAGAACTGCCAACTCCTTGTTGGACCTCCTTGGACCCATCGGTATACACAATTTGCGCGTTGGGGTAACTATTTAGAAGTTGGTTAAGACGTAAACTGAGGAATTCATCATTACAAGACTTGTGGTCAATTTTCGCAAGGTCCAGACGAGTTTGTATGTGAGGAAGTATCCACGGCGGTATCGCACTGAAGGCAATTGGGTGAAAGTCAGGTAAGGCAGTCTCTAAGGAAGACAATAAATTATGGAAACGCACGCTGATAGGTTTTCTGAGAGGCTTCCGACGTTCATATACATCTAGCCGTGAGGGATTAAAAAACATAGAAAAGTTCATGTGGTCAGGTTTTGCCATAATTTTGAGTGCGTATGAAATCAGACGTACTTCCCGTCTGTAGGAAAGCGGAAGAACTCCGGTATCACAGTGTAGACTTGCCGATGGACTGGTGAAGAATGCCCCAGTGACAAGGCGGAGACCTGTGTTTTGGACCACGTCTAGTATTTTCAAAGTAGATTTGGAAGCCGACCAACCAGAAGGGCAGGCGGTTGGAGGAATGGGTGGAGCAGCTGGATCTTGCTGTCCAGAACAAGGGTAGCGTACCTACCTTTTCAAACACCCTTGGAAGCTCTATCATCGACATCACACTAACAACCGCTCCGCTATCAGGAAGCATTAAAGACTGGAGGGTCGAGGAGGACATGGAGAGCATGAGTCATCATCGGGCCATAACTTACACGGTTCAGGTGCACGACCAGAGACACAAGGAGACTGCAGTGGAGAACGGATGGTATGTCACAGAAAAAAAACTGAGGCAGCTCGCTGACCATTGCAAGTCTGGACAAAAACACCAACCAACCCCAGAAGGACTAGTCGCCGAGATGACAGCGGCGTGCAACAAATTCCTGACACGACGAGGTAGACACCTGGAAAGGCACCGCCCAGTTTATTGGTGGAATGAGTCGATTGCTCGCATAAGGACCGGCTGCGTTGCTCGTAGAAGGGCACTTCTCCGAGCGAAGGGCAGAAATGCCGGCGCAGCTATGGTAACGAAGATTTTGCAAGAATACAAAGCTGCAAACAATAAACTGAAGAAAGCCATCAAGTCATCTAAATGCTAGAAATGGAACGAGCTTTGTGAGGAACTGAACTATGACCCCTGGGGTCAAGGGTACCAGATAGTGACCCGAAAGCTGAGACTCAGACCACCGATTAAGATGAGAGACGAGGACATAACATTGCACATAAGAAACTTATTCCCAACGAAACCAACAACGATATGGACAAACACTGAAGTGGATGAATCCGAAGTGAGACCGATCTCAGCTGAAGAGCTGGAATGGGCCGTTATGAAGATAAAAGGGAAAAAATCCACTGGACCTGACAACATTCCCTCGGAGGCAGTTAAAGTGTTCGCTCAGGCGAACCCGAAGAGAGTCCTACAGGTAATGAATCAATGCTGGACTGAGGGTAATTTCCCGAAAATCTGGAAGCGGGCTAAGCTAGTCCTAATCTAAAAACCAAAAAAGGCAGCAAACGAGCCCCCGACCTATAGGCCGATTTGCCTCCTCGATGCGACGGCCAAACTCTTGGAAAAAATCGTCAAACAGAGGCTAGAGGAGGAGCTCAGCGGGCTAAACACTCTTCATGATCGGCAGTACGGCTTTAGGTCGGACAGATCCACCGATCCGCGATCGCTATCGTAAGTGATATCGTTCGCAAAACTAGGACAGTGGCGTACAAGAATAGGGCATTCTGTCTAATGCTGGCTTTAGATATAAAGAATGTCTTTAATTCCGCCTTATGGCCGCACATCGCCAAGGCTCTCCAGGAGAAAGGCATCTGCAAGAACCTCAGGAAGATCATCCAGTCCTACCTGCAGGACAGGATCATAATCACTCCTACGGGGGAGGAAATGCATCTGTCGTGTGGGGTACCGCAGGGTTCGGTCCTTGGACCGACTCTATGGAACATCCTCTACGATGGCATACTCAGACTAGACCTGGGGCGGGATGTGACTACTGTCGCCTATGCCGACGATCTGGCGATAGTCATAACCGCCAAAACCACCACCTTGTTGGAGGAAAGAGCCATGTACGCGCTGTATAGGGCAAGGGCGTGGTTGGAGGATCACGACTTGGAGCTGGCAACGGCCAAAACTGAGATGATCATCCTGGCCGGGCCAAGAAGACTGAAGACCTTGACCTTAAACCTTGAAGACGCAGCAATAACTTCAAAGGACTCCATAAAGTACCTTGGGGTACACCTGGACAGGAACTTCAAGATGACCACCCATGTAAGGAGAACATGCGAGAAAGCTAGTAAAGCCCAGATGGCACTAGCGAGGCTTATGCCAAACGTTGGCGGACCGAGACCAAAGAAGAGGAAAGTTCTGGCGGGAGTGATTACTTCTGTCATCCTCTACGCCGCGCCGATCTGGGCTACCGCCATGAAATACAAGCACTACGAGGCAGTGTTGGAGACCGTCAATAGGAAAGCGGCCATACGCATCACCTCGGCGTATAAAACCGTTCCCACACAGGCAGTGTTGGCGATCGCGTCGATCCCCCCAATCAAGCTTCAGGTGGAGGAGCGGCTGGAGCGGTACAATGCCGGGTAACTGGAGGATAACGTAAGACCGGAAAACATCATGACTAAGTGGCAGCTCGTATGGGACTCATACCATGGGCGGGCAAAAACATTCATCAAAGACGTTAAAAAGTGGCGCGACAGGAAGCACGGGGAGATGGACTTTTATACCACGCAGGCGCTAACGGGACACGGAGTTTTCGTTAGCTACCTGCACAAAATCGGTAAGACGCAATCTAGCAATTGCTGGTACTGCGAGGACGAAGATACGGCAGAACATACCATCTTTGCCTGCCCAAGATGGCAAAGGGATAGAGAAGAAGCGCGCTGCAAATGCGGAACTGAGATTACAAAAGAAAATGTCTCGGAGATTCTGCTTCGCAACGAAGAAGGCTGGAACGCAGTTACCACTATGCTCAAAAACATCATGAAGCAAAAGGAAAAAGACGAGAAGCAAAACCAAAACCGGACTGGACAAATACTGGAATAAGACTGAACATATATAATAACTGACGGTGCGAAATTCCTGATGCAATGCCGAGAGGCAGATTCCAGGAATTAGCAGCTGCGAGAGAGGAGTAGGAGTTTTAGTTGGTAGGTGCCTGTGTCTGAGACCTTTAGAAAGGCTACGACCGGGTGAATCCAACACGCCATCGGTCTGGATTTTCGCTAATGGTGTCTTTAGAAGATTTCTCCAAACCTCTGTGGAAAAAAAAAAGATTTGGCAGCCGAGGAATAAATAATGGATCCATAGTTCATTCTAGAAAACACCAACGACTTGTATAAACTGAGTAGGGTGTTTCTATCAGTTCCCCATTTGGTGGTCCCCAGACATTTTAGGATTTTTTATATCTTGCGTCAATGAGTTGCAAGTTCTGTGACATGGTCTCTCCAGGTAAGGGATTGGTCAAATAGTAGGCCCAGGAAACGAATGCGAGAAACACATTGAATACGGCTGTTGCTTAGAAAAAGTTTCGGTTCTCGATGCAGAGTACGTAATCGACAGAAATGAACACACACGGACTTGGTGGGAGAAAGTTTATAACCGCACAGGTCAGCATTGCGTGCTACAAGATCAATTGCTTCCTGCAATCTGCGATTATAAGGCTCATGTAGACTAGCTGAGACGTATATTACGAGATCGTCCGCATACATACATCTGCCAACATCCGGCTGCAATCCATTTGTCAGACTATTAACAGACACTAAGAAGAGCGTAACACTCAGGCCAGAGCCCTGCGGTATACCATTCTCTAAGATACGCTGGGAGGATAAATCACCCCCAATTCGTACTCGAAAGGTACAACACTCAAGAAAAGATTTAACACATGAGGCCAGGTTACCCCTCAGTCCCCAGCTATGCAATTTCTCCAAGACGCCGAACCTCCATGTAGTATCGAAAGCTTTTTCGATGTCGAAGAACACAGTTGAAAGATGCTCTCTCTTAAAGAGCGCATCTTGGATCGAGTGTTCAAGGAGTGACAGTGGATCGAGGGTGGAATGGAATTTCCTAAATCCGGCTTGATGAGTTGCGAGTTGGTTTGTAGTTTCTATAAACCAAGTTAGACGGTAGTTTACCATAGATTCGAAAATTTTGGCTAGGCAACACGTTAAAGAAATCGGACGGTACTGAGATGCTAGAAGTGAGTCGCCCTTTCCCTTGTATAAGGGGATGACTGTTGCTTCGCGTCAGAGATCCGGATATTCGCCATTATTCCATATTTTGTTGAAGAACTGTAACACTTTAAGACGATCAACCTCGGCTAGGTTGGTAATGAATGCGTATAGTATGTCATCGGCCAGGAGAAGATTCGCTCAGGCCAGAAAGAGAGCGAACTGAAGTTCGTGAAGCGAAAAAGGGACATTGTACGGATGAGAACGAACGGTATTAAAATTTAAATGGGTTTTCTTGGTGCTTTTAAGGTCTTGGAATTAGGGACTATAATTGTCTGAACTACTAACCGATTGAAAGTGATCGGAGAAAGCCGATGGGTGGATCAGATCAATGTCGACGAGTAGATTGGGAGTTCCTGTGGTTATGCCCTTGCCCATCATTGATCTAATACACTTCCATACTGCACTGGTGGAAGTAGTGACGTTCAATGAGGAGACGTAATTCTTCCAGGATGAGCGCTTCGCCTGAAGTATTATCCTGCGGGATCTAGCACTGAGTCTTTTGAAAGTAATCATATTCTCCAGTGTAGGGTTACGACGGAACACATTTAACGCTCGTTTTTTTTCAGCAATAGAATCTCGTACCTCCTCGCACCACCAAGGGACCGAGCGGTCAGATAGAATACCCTTTGTACGATGAATAGACGATTTAGCGGCAGACAAGACAAGAGTGATAAGTTTAGGAGATCAAGGTAATGATCTACGTTTTCATCAGGGTGAAGCTCGGGAATCACCACGGAAGACCTGTATTTGTTCCAATCAGCCCTCCATAAAGGCCACTTCTTGATAGTAGTAAAATTATCACTGGGCGAGTGCATGGATATTATCACAGGGAGGTGGTCGCTACCATGAAGATCGTCAAGGACGTCCCATTCCAAACGAGTTAGCAAATCAGGAGGACACAACGATAAATCAATTGGCGAAAAAACACGAGAAGTAGAATTGAGGTAAGTGCCCTTGCCGGTATTAAGAATTCCCGTATCAGTTAAGTCTAAAAGGTTCTCAATTTGGCGTCCAGCAGTATATCTGTAGGTGGAGCCCCTTAATGGATTATGGGCATTGAAATCACCTATCAAAAGGAATGGTCGTGGGAGTTGTTCGATAAATCTCACTAGTTGTTTGGTGTTTCAGTTAGGGTCTGGTAAGTAAAGGTTGCAGATAGTCATTTTTACAGGATTAAAAATACGAACTGCCACAGCTTGGAGATTTGTGGTAAGGGCGATTGGTTGGGAGGGAATGTCATTCCTAACAAAAGTAGGTACGCCCCCTTTCGCCCGAAGATCGGGAATGACATCGAATCTAAAGGACTTATATCCTTTTAGTCGAATTTGATCAGCCGGCTTGAGGTGTGTTTCCTGGAGACAGAAACAAAAAGGTGAAGAACTTGCCATGATCAGATTTAGGTCGCACAAACTTTTAGAAAACCATCACAGTTCCACTGTATCAACTTATGGTCCATTGTTAGTATTAGGGCGAGCGGTGGAGACCGTTTTAGGGCGGCCTTTCTGCCATACGGATTTTTCCTTGCGCTGGCATTTCCTCACCTAACTGAGAGCGACTTCCACTTCTTCAGAAGCGGAAGAAGATTTCTTTCTCTCAAAAAGAGGAGATGTAGGACAGCTCTGTGAAGGTAAGCTGCCCAGAGATTGTGTGAGTACACCCAGATCATCGGCTGGAGACCCGGGTGCTAAGGGCGGAAGTTGTTAAGGGTTTAAGCTTTGGCTTAAATTTAAGCTAGCACTGTAAAACTGAGCTTTAGAGAAACACAACAACTATAAAATAAAAAACATACATAAATTATGAGAGAAAACTTATTTAATTAACAATAATAACCTTGTTTAATAAAAAAAGTAATAAATTATGTTTAAAAGAGATCCTCAAAGTGACTTGCATTAGCACGAATGCACACATGGCAACGACGAATGAAGTGAGTCTGTAATTCTAAATACATCATTATTTATGTCAGCTAGCGAATTGTTAATCCATTGAATTAATTGTGCTTGCAAACTAAAGTCTTCCGTTATAATAGGTACTACTTCTACAAGCACCTAATTATTGAATCTGACTGCAAATTCCTTAAGTACTTTTTGTTATTATACCAGTAGCTTCTTTCATAGGTAACGTGATAATTCCACAGTTAATTAATTTTTAATTTTAATTTCTCAAATATATAAACTTGTTATAACAATGAAAAGCAGATCGGATATATATTTGTATACACTTTTTTATTCAAATTGACCTCCCCTATCACCAGCTGTCGTTTGGCACACATGTCGTAGATCAATCTGTATATCAATTACCTTTTTTGGTTGTCTTTTTGCATGTTTCATTTATTGGCCTTTAATTATTTTAATTTTTTTAAATTCTTTTGCCCTTTTTTCTATTGATGAATGCATTAATTATACAATAAATGGAAAGTAGTTTATCTAATCAATATAATACATCAACATTGTATTATCTTTATGTTTATGGACATGTCCTATGTCAAACATTTGTACTACTTTTGTTTGTACACTTGATGACCTACAGGATCAATACATTTTGAATTGAATTTGAACAGAAAAAAAAAATAATAACGAAAGAACTAAAATAATAAGAAAAGAAAGAATAAATTAAAGTGGTCATCAATGTAATGCATAATACAATGTTATTTAATTGTTCTTAAATTTAAAACGTACATAAACTGCAGTGGCCTACACAAACTTACGTAAATAAATAACACCGCTTTATAATTGCGTTTTGTAAAATAATTTGGCACCCAATTACTGTACGAGATTTATTTATTTGGTAGTCAATAATCAGCTTATTATTCGTCAATTACAATTTATTTATAATCTTGATGTCCGCAGAATTTGCTCATATGCAGTTGTGCTCACCTTGGCACGAAAATTCTGGAATATTTATGCGCTTGCATGTATATTCATATTTGCTTTTAAAATGCCTTTTACTTATGCGTATTCAAATTTGTTTTTGAAGTTAATTTATAATTTCAATTTATTATACGTGAATATTTCGGAGCATCTCTTATTAAGCATTTATTGATCGACGAGAATATTTTTATTCGTAATGTGTATCACCTGGTACTGTGGGATTTATATTTTTCGCTTTCCGTTTTAAGCTATCGATTTCATAAGATACCCCCTTAATACGGTGGATGGTAAACACATCCATCATTGCTATTTTTAATCGTAAATATGCATGGTGCGCATCCTGATGGCGATTACCATAAATTTATGGAGAGATTGATTCTCTGCTACAAAGGTGGATTTGTAGACGCCCATGTTCCTCGTCGTTTATGTAATTAACACATTTTAATGACGCGCGTGTCACTCACTCGTCCATCCCATTTTTAATTAATTAAATGCAAGTGCACGAATGTGAACGCTTCTTTGTTTTTTTCTTTAGTTTTTTTTTATAAAGTGTATTTTGTTTACACATCCGCCTTTAATGCATCCACATTTCTCCGTTTGACTCTTCCCGCACTTCATGTGTGGAACACATGTTTGAAATTAAATCTACGAAGCGTATAAAAGGGGTAAGAAGATGCGTTAGAACATAAAGTGGTTTGGAAAAAAAATTAAAAATTAGGGCTGTTTTAAATATAACGTGTTTTTTTTTGAAAAATTGAAGTAAATACATACTTTTCAATATAAAATAGTAATTTAACAATTATATTACTAGCAGCGACTAAAATAGTATATACAGGTGTCCCAACAGTGTGTCTCGGGCCATATCTCCACAACTATTGAAGATACAAAAAGATTTTCCACACAATTTCTTTTTTAATTTAAGAGATCTACAACACAAAATTATTTTCATCTATACAGAGTGAATCAAAACAGTGGTGCCGGACACAACTTTTTTATTTTAAATGGCATGCCCTATCACACTTGTCCTCAACCAATTTTGAGTTCATTGAAAATGACACCAAGAAATATTTGCAGAATTTTGTAGTAGACAACCAAACAAGGTTTTCTCCCTTTGTTAAATAAAATTGTAGCTGATCATTTTTTTTAATGACAGTTATTATAATTTTTTAATAAATTAAATCCGTCGAAATTTAAAAAAAAGAGCAGAATCGCAGACATCAAAAAATTAAATCTAAACAATATAAATAATTGTCATAGTAGGCTGTACTTAAATAAAAACCGATTCAACGTCATATTTGACATTGTTTGCAACAGAGAAAAAGGTTTGCACACAAATAAATTCTCAAGTGAATTACTGTAAAAAGTTTGACAATATGGCTTCACACCAGTGTGGCCATGAAGAAAATCGAAGAAAAGTTTGTGCTTTATGCGGAAGAAAAATTATATTTGGAAAGTCAAACCCGTCAAAGTTTTTAATTACCGATTCACTTTAAACCTTGCTACAAAAATTTGCGAACACCAACTTTACTACTTCAGACAGCAGATTTTCGCAGAGTTTATGTAACACATGTCGACTCATTCTTCAGGAAAAAGAAAAAGGTATTTTCTTGTCTTTAATCTATTTTTGTTATAATAAAATTCATTTTTGTCTTCTAATTAAAAGGTGTTTGTACAAGACCGTTTCCAAAAATGCCAAATTTTGAAGAAATTATACTTCCAAAGTTCACAAGAATTAGAGGCGACCAGTGTAACTGTTATGTTTGTTTGACTGGGCATTTTAAAGGGCACAGAAAAATAGAAAAAGGTCGTGGTCAACACAACAAGAAATTTACCGAAATTGATTTGGATAATGGTCTTTATGGATCATCAAGGCTGGGTTTCTCAGTCCTAGTTTAACTTTAAACTCCTATTTATTTCCATAGAAACAATTGTTTTTATAATTGCTACCATGGGAATAAACAGGAGTTTAAAGTTAAACTATGACTGAGAAACTCAGCCCAAGTCGATCAAATCTGTCTCCGACGGCGACATCTGCAGCTAAGAATTCTTTTAATTACAAAAACAAAATGAACCTCTGTGAAACTTGTTTTCAAGAAATTGGCAGAGGCAAAAGGCATTCTTGTACTTTAACGGCAGCCCCATCTAATGTTATTAGAGTTGCAGAATCTCTTCCAGAAAAACAGAAACAACAAGTTATCAGAAGAACTCTTAAAAATTTTGTTAACAAAAGTTTGAATGAAGAAAGCAGCAAAACTTATTAAAAATATTAATTTAAATTTGGCTACTGGGGGCCCAAATATGAAAGTTGTTCTAAATCCGAAAAATAATGACAAAAACATTTTATTTTCTACTGAATGCTTAGATAATTACCAAGTAAATTCAGGTGTTTCGTCGCATCAAATGAAAAAAACTGACTAATTTCTTAAGATGTGGAGCTGCAAAAAAAATCGATTCCTCCCTACTACATGGCTCACTTTAACGAAACTTCTAGACGTTTGGCACCTTTTTATGAAGATGGGTTGTTTGAGTTTGATGTGGAAGGGAAAAATCAAAAAGAGAAGAGGTCTACTGTCTGGGCTGATGGAGAAACATTATTAGAAGCGATTTTGAAAGAAAGTGAAAATAATGGCAGACGGAGGACAAGGTTTCTTTAAAATCTGTACGACGGTTCTTCCGGAAAATTATTCTCCTAGTTTGAATAGAGGCTTAGAAGCGGATGAGCTAGAAGCCGAAGATGAAGAAAACAATCTCCAGGAAAATAGAAGAAATGTTTATTCAGAAGGAGGATCAGCTGGTAAAAAGGATAAATTAACTGGCGTTCATCGGCTTATTATCCTACGCATTGTTCCTGAAATTAAGGAAACTTATGAAAACCTAAAGTTATTGTTCAGATTAACAAATATAAACAACATTTCCTTCAAGTTTGTTTCGGATTTCAAACTTTTACTTCTAGTTAATGGTCAGGAAACTGCTAGTGCTACATACCCTTGTCCTTACTGTTTTGTCACATTAAAAGAATTACGAAGAAGTGAAGGGTGAAACTGATTTAGAAAACGTAGAAGACAGTTCTAGTAAAAAGAAAAGTTTGAAAACTTACGGAGAATTGAGAAATTGTCATGAAAAATTTTGTATGGAGGGAGAGATGAAAAAAAAAATGGCAAAAGAATGTGACAGTACCGTCCATTTTCCATTATTTGAAGAAGATAGCAGTACATTTATTATCGAAAAAGGCGTCATTTCTGAATTGCATCTGTTGCAAGGATTTGTGACCACCTCTTTTGGCATGGTCTTGTGCCGCTTCTTGGACGCGACAAAGCTTTAATATGGCCTAAAAAATTGAAGTTGATTGCTAAGAACTATCACGGGGAGATATTTGAAGGAAACGCGTGCAGAAAACTTTTGAAACAGAGTGATATGCTTTCTGACCAGGAAATAATTGGACATGTTGGGTTACTTCGTGTAACTCCTTTTATATCTGCTTTTAAAATCATGAACAAAGTAGTTGAAAAATGTTTCGCAACAAAGAAAGTGCAACCGGAACATGAGCAGGACATCTACATGCTCTCAAAGTGTTTTAAAGCTACTGGTCTATCTGAAACATTGAAAATTCATGTTTTGTTGAACCATTTAGCAGATGCTATTAATTTTACTCAAAATTACGGACTCGGGCTTTGGTCTGAACAGGCAGGCGAGTCATTACACGCAGAGTTTATTAAGTATTGGGATAGGTACAAAATAAACACTTAGGGAGACCCCGATTACCCAAAAAGACTAAAAAAAGCTGTTTCTGATTTTTCGTCAAAACATTTGTAAAATTATGTACCTACTTATTTATCCACCTGCATATGTATTGTTAATGATCAGCTACAATTTAGATAAATGTTAATTTGTACTTGGTTTTTTGTCTATTATAATGTTTCATTAACACTTTTTGGTGTCATTTTCAATAAACTCAAAATTGATTGAGGACAGCTGTGCTAAACTAAATTTGGATTGTCCATAAAATTCTACACATTTTCTGTATACCATTGCCTATACCTAAATCTAATCGTTCTTGAGATATTTAACATTTTGTCTAAAAACTGCCATTTGCAGCCACTATTTTATTTATTCATATTTTATTTATTTTTAACTCTAAGAAAAAGATTTTTGGTACAGATGTAGTTGATACATAAGCTTATCATAAGCCATTATTAAATGTACTTTTATCGCTACAGGGTGGTCATGGTAATAAACGAAATCTCAGAAATTTCAAAATGAGAGAACTCAATTTTCTTAAATAGCATGCCCTATATTTTCCTATCCTAAATTCTTCGTTTAATAAAGTACTTTCATTTTTGTTAAGTATGTCTTATACCTATCTGAGATATTTTCTGAGATTTTTAGATTTATTTGAATTATTTCTTTTAAAACGAGTTATTGTATAAGGTGGCCGTGCAAAATGGCAAACATATGAACTTGTTGACTTTAATAATTAATTTTCAAGCGACAATAAGGTACAGGCATTAGTTAGTAGTACGTGACTCCTTTAAACAGTTATTGTACTTACGTCATACATGCTCCAAGCTCTCTATGAGCTTGTCAGGAATGCCTTAAGCTGCTTATTGTAATATTGCCTGCTGCGGCTGCGACCGATCTACTAGGTGTTTTCCATCGGCATTCGTCTTACAAACCGGGAAAACGCAGAAAACCTAGTTCGAAGGGGCCGAAATGAATCCTGAACACAATCCGACACATAAGTGTTCCATTTCTCACATAGGACCCATATGTACCAGAAGGGGATTCGAACATACACCCATAATTGCCCGACCAAGCGTCAAGCCCGTTGCCAGCGGATTCAACCAACTATGCTATGCAACTGGCTAGGCAACCATTTAGTAAAGAAATAATTCAATAAATCTAATAATTCATGTCTTAACAAGTACCCAACAGTCTAACACTTTGAAAAATAATTATTAATGTCAACCGGTTCAGTTTTCTACAGCCACCTTAGACAAGTGTTCGTTTTAAAAGAAATAATTCAAATAGATCTGAAAATCTCAAAAAGTATCGCAGATAGGTATAAGACGTACTTAAGACAAATGAAAGTACTTTATTAAACGAACAATTTAGGATAGAAAAATATAGGGCATGCTATTTAAGAAAATTGTGTTTTGCTATTTTGAAATTTCTGAGATTTCGTTTATTACCATGACCACCCTGTAGCGATAAAAGTACATTTAATAACGGCTTATGATAAGCTTATGTATCAAGTACATCTGTATCAAAAATCTTTTTCTTTGAGTTAAAAATTAAGTAAAATATCAATAAATAAAATAGTGCTTCAAATGGCAATTTTTAGACAAAATGTTAAATATCTCAAGAACAGTTAGGTTTAGGTATTGGCAATGGTATACAGAAAATGTTTAGAATTTTATGAACAATCCAAATTTGGTTTCATATATAGGGCATGCCATTTGAAATAAAAAAGTTGTGTCCGGCACCACTGTTTTGATTCACTCTGTATAGATGAACATAATTTTGTGTTGTAGATCTCTTAAATTAAAAAAGAAATTGTATTGAAATTTTATTTCTATCTTCAGTACTTATGGAGATACGGCCCGAGAACACACTGTTGGGACACCGTGTATATTAATTGTTGAAAGTAGTCCATAATTAGGTGGAATTTTAATTATTAATAATTTTCAAATTAGGAAGTGCTTATATTATTAACAATTATATATGTATATTAACTTTATTAAAAGTAATGTAACTAGTACGTACTGTAATCTACAATGTTTCCGACACTTTCCATAGACGATACGTGTTGTTCGTCAGAAGTGTAAAATTAATTAAGTAAAAATTTGGCTCGGGAAGGAACACTTGAACCAACACCTGCACGAGCGACACATCAAACCTAATAAAAAAACAAAGTTTGTAATAAAGATCGGATCGCGTCCTCCCTCTACGACGTTCCTGCATAAGTAAATAGTGTAAAATATTGACATATAAATTTAACTGAAATGGAATAGTATTCTTATAACATATTTCTTGGTTGATTGTGCCTTCGGCCTGTAACTAGTAATATATTTCATAATTATTTAAACTGAAATGGACCTAAACAATAATCGAACATTAATTTGTATGGTCGAACACATTAGTTGAAATGAAAATCTAAACATCTAAATAAATTGATTTAATAACTTCGACAGCCTAACTAAGCAAGCAGGTGTCTTGTTGGTTTCATTACAATATACTTCAGTGCTGAAAATACATATAACGTATTTCATTTTAAGTAAGGTTTGGCATATCTATAAAAGTACTATATGTTTAAAAAATACCTCTTTACTCGTACAATTAATGAAGTTAATATTTAAAAATTTCGACCGTGCTAAACAAATATAACGTCAACAAACAAGAATAACCGCTTTTATTTCTTGAGTACATAGTGTATTTTGGCCACCTTGAGAACATTAAACCGCAGAAAGGAAGTAGCGCAATACGGGATGCAGAAATAAACGAGTCGCTTAATGGAGGTAATAAAAGCGAAACAAATCTGTCCGCTTACCTTAATTCCGGAATTAATCGACTGCCTTTATAAAGAAAGTGGAAGTATCTTATTGTTCTTGCATGCGTAATAAATCTATTATAAAATGGACAGATTGATTAATTTGAACTTGGAAAAAAAAATAAATACATGGAATTGTTTATTGGGGTAGGTCTAGTGAGAACACTGTACAGGGTGTAATCGAATAAGTTTCACTTGCAAGTTCTTCATCACATAAGAGAATTAATTCTGCACATTTCCATGGTCTAGCTCAAAAATTAAAACTGACCTAACTGAAGTTGGTCGTACCATTCATTCACAGTTTTAGTCGGTCGCAGTCAGCCGGCCATACGTAATAACTAGTCTAACACCTCCCCGATAAGGTTATAGAGCTTGCGGCTTGAACGGTATGAAAAAAAAAACTTTTAAGGCTTTTTATGTGATAATATAAAACACTTTTTAAATAAAAATATCAAAATAATTGATGAATAGTTTACGAATGCGAACCTAATTATGTGACATGACTAAAACTTTCATAGATAACTAGAGTTATTTAATTAATTAATCACTTGCTATTTAGCTCTTTAGTTTGCATATTTTAAATTCTGTTTAATTATTAAAATATGTACTGAGTTAATAGATCACCTACCTACAGTTTTATTTATCCATTCCGATAAGTCCTCTTTCAGGGGGTCCAACTGGCGCAGTTGTGTGTTACATATCCTATCTGTATATTCTTCGTCGATAAAATCTGGCTCCACTTGTCTTAGTTCATAAGACACGGATAAAGGGCCCCAGCTATTCCGACTTCTCACTTTATTACTCTTGTCATAATACGCCATGTTCTGTCCTGAAATTCAATAAGTAAAATTAAACGAGTTACTTTGAATTATTCGTTCAGTACTTTCAACAGAATTTTTTTCGGAAAATTTGACAGATGAAATGTCAAAGTAATAAGTGATAAAGGGGCGGGGGGTTTCACTGGTGCAATTCGTCCCTGTAATTCCTGTTTTATACAAATGTAGAATCGCTGCGGTTTTGCTGCGCGGCTATCGAATTGCATGATAATATATTCCCACTCATGCAATTTGTGACTCATATACACAACAATAAAAAAAACAAAGCTTGGCCTGAATTAACCTTTCAGAACATCATCAGAACACTCACAACTGGTACACAGTTGGTATGGTTATACTTATCAGAATTGCACGGAAAAGTTGCACAGAATTAGAACTTGCTCTAAAGCATGCATGTTTCAAAATTGTACAGTAAAACGTCAAGACCTGCAGAGTGTAATCGCCAGCATCCATGCAATTCATTACTGCTTCAAAATCTCTGCAAGAAATTGCACCAGTGGAAACCCCCTAAAGCCCACTTTACACGATGCAATTTGTATTGCAGCAAGACGCAAATTCTGTTGTGCGCATGCGCACAATGAAAGTATAAAATCAACTGGTGCATTCTGCTGTAATTTTTATGGCGTTGCAGAATGTTTTTAGGGGTTTTCAAGTATTAACGGTATATTTGATGCTGCCAAGATGAAATATCAACAACGAAAAACATTATTTTGTCTTGCAGGTTACGTTTTAAGTGCACCGTATCGGGAAGGGCTAAACAGAGCTTCGATTAATTATATTAATCACCACTAGGGAGTGTTTATGGTCACTTTCGTTAATCGTTTAAAAATAACATGGTTTCAAATTTTTTAACGAGTTAAAGAAGTTACTTGAAAGAGTTCTAATTGAATTCTGTGACGATGATACAAATAATTCCTTTCACATAATCGGTAGTTCATTCAAAGACCTTCACTTTACTGACCATAGACTAATACTCGCTGAATTATATTTAACTGTCGTAAAGACACATCCCAAAATACTAACTTATCGAGATTTTAAATATTTTTCTTATTCTTCTTTTCGGGATGCCTTATTGTTTATACCTTGGAAAAACATTTACGACTTAGTTGATGTAGATGATATGCTTTGCTTTATATCAAACAATATTTTAATGCTTTTTAATATATACGCTCCATTGCGCACAGTGCGTATTACCAAGAAAGCCGCTCCTTGGCTGACAGATACCCTAAAAGAAATGATGAATTTGCGCGATCAAACTTTAGTGCGTTTTAGAAACACTCAAAATACTGAATGAATATCGTCGTCTCAGAAATTTTACTAATAGAGCAATTGCTAATGAAAAACATGCGTATCTTGAATCGCAACGAAATATTAAACAAACTTGGAAAGCACTTACTGAATTGGGAATTACCTCTAGGGCTGAGCGCACCGCTCTCCCAATTTTTTTACGCAGTCCTGATGAAATCAATAACTACTTTTTAAATTCTTCTAAAAATGATCCCCGTCCTTGTGACAATTTATTAGCTTTTTACCAAAACAATTCATTCCATGATCATTTTAAATTTAAGTTTCATGAGGTAACACTTGAACATGTAGAACGAATTATTCTTTCCTTAAAGTCTAATGCTATAGGAGTTGATAAAATTTAAAAAAAAAATGCTTTTCTTATGCACGCCACATATCACTGTGTATATTAAGTTTCTTGTAAATAAGTGTCTTACTCTAGGAAAATTTCCTACACTTTGGAAGGAAGCGTTAATCACTCCGTTAGCTAAAGCATCTTCTCCAACTAAGTTTAATGATTTACGCCCCATTAGTATATTGCCCTGCCTTTCAAAAATATTAGAAAAAATTATGAATGAACAACTTCGAGAATATGTGCTGGTAGCTAATATATTGCCTTGTACTCAATTGGGCTTTAGACCAGGTTACAGCACTGCATCGGCTTTGTTAGGAATTACGAATGACATACTCACAGCAACTGATCAAGGAGATATAACTATCCTTACATTGTTGGATTTTTCTAAAGCATTTGATACCATCAACCACCAACTCCTGTATTCGAAGTTAAAATACTACGGACTACAACCTGAAGCTTTAAGATTAATTGAATCCTTTTTGACAGGTAGAACTCGGAGGGTGGTGGTTGATGGGATATCTTCATTAACAGGTAGGTAATGTGACCGCAGGAGTTCCTCAGGGGTCAATTCTGGGACCTCTTCTATATACTATTTATACCTCCGACTTTCAGAAGAATTTAATCACATGTAAGGCGCATTTTTATGCGGATGACACTCAGCTGTATGCAAGTTTTAAATTGTCTAACCGACATATATTTGAGACTCGAATAAACGAGGACTTGTCCAATCTAATATCTTTTTCTAAGTCGCACTGCTTAGCAATTAACCCATTGAAATATTTTGCAATAGTCTTCGGTCCCTCTAAAGACCGCCAAAGGGCCATAGATGACATTAGGATCTATGTTAACACTTTTAAAATAAATTTTGTGAAGGAAGTAAAAAGTTTGGGTGTCACATTGGATGATAACCTTAGATTTAGATCTCATGTAAATAAACTAATTAATCGTTCTTATGGCATTTTACGTTGCTTGTATAATGGCAAATATTTTTTAAATATGCGATTGAAAACCATGCTATGTGATAGTTTAATTCTTTCTCTTTTTAACTATTGTGACGTCATCTATGGCCCATGTATTGATCATATGACTGAATCTAGAATACAAAAAATACAAAATTCTTGTGTGCGATACATCCAGGGTTTGCGTAAGTATGATCATGTTTCCTCTGCTTTATATAATTTAAATTGGTTAAATATGCGAAATAGACGTCGGCTTAATTTGGCTTGTTTAACGCATAAAATCTTGATAAAGGGATCTCCATCCTACTTAACTGATCTTTTAAAACCAAGATTTCAGATACATGATCGTGAATTATGCAATACTACCAATTTAACTATATCTCATCACACTTCTACTTTATTTAAAAGATCATTTTCTTATGCAGCATCAACTTTGTACAATACCATTGCTGTAAATATAAAAGCCATGTTTTTGTCAGGTTTTAAATTGAATTACAAAAAGAGAAATATTACTGGAGCAGAGAACATCGTGATTTGTTTTGAGTTCTTTTCGCCTTTTAGTTATAGAATTATATAGAGTTATGATAAGGTTTATTTACTTTTGTTACTTACTCAGCGCATTATAGTTTAATTTTCCTATTGCATCTTAATTAAATTAATTAGCTCCGAGGTTAGGTGGAAGAGCGCCTCCGGCGAATCTCGCCTCGTTTTAGTTAAGATTTTATTTTAAAATTTTTTGTACACCTACTTTTCGTGTACAATTGTTTATGTAAATAATAGACATTATTATTATTATTATTATGAGAACGAAACCAAGAAGTAATCTTAGTTCGAAAGACTTTAAATGGGTTCTTATCTAATCCGACAGAATTCTAAACAAATTTTATTAAAGACCACGAGAGGATGAAACCGATTTTGTCATGGAATTGATCGTCTCTCGTTTTTGTTTTTTTCCAACTTATATCTTGTTTTGTGTCTTACGTAAGACCCGGTATTTCAGTCAGCTTTAACCATATCGGGTCTACGAGGTAAGATGTTGACATTGTTATTGGAATTGTTATTAAACCGATCGCTCTTTTTAAATTTTTTTCTACTTTCAATGAAGAAATGCAAATCGAAAGTTTTCTTATAAACTGTCGATCGCCTTTTTGTTTTCTTGTTATTTTGGATGAACTGATAAAATGTTTGTCAATTACGTATTATACTCGATCAACTTTTTCTTTTTGATCGACTTTCGCTAGTTCCTCTGGAAAAAAATAATTATGCGAACCAAATTAGTCGTAGTTCCTTTGTTTCTTTTTTCTTATGAAGAAAAATATAGAATTGAGCTGTGAGACTGATCGTCTTTTGTTTTTGTTTATCGTTTCCTTATGCAGAAAGTCGTCTTGTTTTTGTTTGTCGTCTTACTATAGGCCTTTTTGGAAACTATGATCGGGTTGCAGACCGGATTTAACTAGGTACGTGATGAGGTTAACCTGTTCTATAACCGAACCGCTCGGGTTTAACAGGGTTTATGAACGCGCGAACGTTTCATTGAATGACCTTGCAAGTGTCAGAAAATAATATAAACAAAAATAATAATATAAATAAGTAAAAATATGTAAATATTTACCTTACATTCTTGTGATCTTTCTTGCCGCACTTGCTGCAGTGACAAAACGTGACAATTTGAGGTTGTATTCAACAAATATTTAATAACTCAGTATTTTAACTACTAAATAGCAGGGTTATTAAAACGTAAACCCGGTTGCGAACCTGAAGAGATCCGAGAAATTAACTGTTAGTTTTCGAACACAAGTCATTCGGTCGGGTTAAGTTTCCGAACGGTTCTCTAATAAGACCTAAGAAACCCGATCAAGCAGTTTAAGTTTCCGAAAAGGCCTTTTGTAAATAGTAAGCAGTTGAAGTTGATCGATCGTTTTTAATTTTTGTTTTTTATCGAATTTCTTTAGTGGGTGGTATGATTAAAAATGAAGAACTTGCTAATACCACAAGTGTCAGTATCTTCTCTGTAGTATTTACTCTAACCCCGAACTTCCGGTAGTACCTACATACTTGACTTTATACAGAAAATTCTTAACAGTGAAGTAAATACTTCACTATATCAAATATGTGCTTTCGTTATTTAGTATGTTCTTCAAAATGTATAGCATTCTCTCCCAGTCCCATTTTACCTCTGCGATTATTTGCTCGCAACGGAATTAAATTATTCCTGAATTTTGATATTTTCTTTAAAAACAAAATTAGTTTGTAAGGTGTCTTTGAACACAAAAATGCCAGAGGAAGAAGGTAAAATGAAGACTTACTATTGACATTTGTACTTATATTAGAATATTTTAAAATTATGTCATACAAAAGAATGTCTGTTAAAATGGGGAAACATAGAGTTCTCAAAGAGTCGATAAATTTTTTTTTTAAATTTAGGAGTGAAACAAACCTAAAGAAAATAAATAGGACGAAGAACAAATGAAAAAGAAATAATTTGAAGAAAGTGGGAGGTAAACATTCAAAATGAATGGCTGGTAGCAAAAATTTTATAATTTATGGAAACGAAAATTGAGTTCGGAGAAAAATTTCAGATACGTATCTTTTCCAGGACCTTACTGAAATTTAACGTAATTAAACAAAGAAATTGGGAAAATTTAACTTGGGTGCAATCACTTTTCTTGACAGCATTGCTATTGTGCATTGCCCATTCTTCTTTAACCCTCTTGAATGTTTCATTTGTGGCAAGAAACTTGATCTATCCAGTTTTAGAAACGGTGGTTTGATGAATCTCCACATCAATACCAACTCCCACTCCTAGTTAAATTTCAGGATCGTGTTTTCCGTTTTCAAACTCTAATGAAATATTTTAAAAATTTTGTTCCAAGTCGGTTTTGATTGCAATGTCAGGTCAAAAAGCGATCGCAGGATGTCTCTAAACTTTTCTTTATTGGAATACTAACACAAAGCTTCGTATTATGCCGTTTATGCTTTATGACATATTCGATAGAAGAGCAGGAATTTACAATTTAAAAAATTGCATTGAAATCCCTATGGTGCGTAATCAAAGTGGACACCCGGTATACAAATAACTCGACGTATATATCTCTTTTTATTTTTCATATCTGACTACATTGTTGATAGGCGAACTTAAGCTTAAGCTATAATATTTTTGTTACTTTTACAAAAAGACAAAAAACAAAATTCGACAAGATAATTCAACTAACTAAATGTGACGATTAAATCTTAGGCCCGGTCTTCTCATCTCCAATTAACTTTATCTCGGGATTAATTCCCATAGTAACAATTGTGATCACAATAGTTACTATGAGAATTAACCGTCAGATAAAGTTAACTGGGCCTTAATCTATAAACCTTTAGTTAAGTTGCTTGTAAAGTAACTAAAGGGTTTTTCATTAAGAGCGACTCATTTTGTTTTTCAAATAAAACACCGATGTCGTGAGAAATTTAAGATTATTTTTACTTCGGTGTAAAGTACAGTTAATGCCATTATTGATGGAACCACAACATCATTCAAATGTCCTCCATGGAAGCGCTGACAGGAATGAATTCGTTTAAATATGGTTTAACTCAAGTTTCCATGAGTGAATTTTTTTGGCCTGGATTGGATGCTCTGGACTAGGACGACATGTGGTTGCAACAAGACGGTGCCACTTACAACAAAGCCAATCAAAACAATTGACTTGTTGAAAGAGAAATTTGGTGGAATCGATTATTTCCAGAAACGGACCAGTCAGTTATTCTCCTCGCTCGTGCGATTCAACACCCCTAGACTTCTTTCTGTGGGGTTATGTTAAGTCGTTAGTTTACACCAACAAACCAGCAACATTACACGATTTGCAGACCAACATTAAAGGTGTCATTGCTGATATTCGACTCAATTTAGGAAACTTGAGTTAAACGGATTCCTTTCTGTCAGCGCTTCCGTGGAGGACATTTGAATGATATTGTGGTTCCATCAATAATGGCATTAACTGTACTTTACACCGAAGTAAAAATAATCTTAAATTTCTCACGACATCGGTGTTTTATTTGAAAAACAAAATGCGTCGCTCTTAATGAAAAACCCTTTATAATTGTAAAATAATCTGATGATAAAATCAACCCTTTAGTTTAGAGAAGTAATTTTCAAATAAAAAATGACACTTGTATTCTTTTTCATAAATATTTGAGGTAACTATTTATTCCTCTCAGGACAATTAGGATATTAAAAAAGATACATTACATAAAAATATACGAAGTTCGTTTAAATAATTTATACACACAGTTGGCATACTGTTTTTTTTTTGTTGTGTCACTAATGACGTTCTATTGTTAGCGCTGTCGTATTTTCTCTTATTTGATCGTACGGTATAACATAACAACAAATGAGCTCCGAGGATTAAATATAAATAGGACTGTATTACAGAATACATTGGCGACTTGTGGAATTTGTTCGATTTTACAAAATAGAAAATATGGTAAGACTAATGAAGTTAGTTGCACAGAATTAAAAGTAATGTCATCCCAATAAAATATTAACGCGGCCAAGCAAATAACGATGCATACCTGTCCGTTTGTTATAATATAACCGTTAGAAGTGATTAGGCAGCAATTTAACTTTTTTGGGAGACATTATTTTCAATTCTGACTGTACATACATACGGTCAAATTTATTTATTTTTATTTGTAAACAAATAAAACTACTAAACTTCCGTACACGGCGGTTACTCTCGATATTTAAGTTATGCAGATCTGCTCTAAGATAAGTGAAATTGCCCTCCATGCTCTTTCAAGGAGGCGTACGAGTTTACTCGGTGAAACCGCGTACGTCCAAAGCAAAACGGCGAAAGCCACACAATTCCTTCCTAATTATTTAATTAGTTCCTGATTGGTAATATTACTGGCTGCACGTTTGGATATATACAGGGTGATTCTTGAATAGACCGACAAAACAACACTGACGGAAGAAGAGACTTGCCAGAACATGGGTAACATGTTAAAAAATCGTATACTCAGTTTATGATTAATTAAAAATTTACCCGAAATGCAGGTTACGCCCATGCATAAGACGAGAATCAAATGTTTACTTATTAATTACTACTATTTAATACTTTGGAAAACTTACAATTAGGTATATGTATTTTATGAGTATCAGCTTTTACTGCGCAGCCCCGATTAAACTTTTCAGATGGATATCTTCCGCCGATAAAATCAATAGATTCATATTAACAAAATTAATGCAAAAATAAATAATTTAATAGCTACACAAAGAAACCATAGTATATTCAAACTCATAGTTTACTTACTATACAAGGTATGTACTAAAGTTACTTGTTCACTTGAAATCGCTCTTAAAAATGGTTCGCATATATCACATACTAAAATATAAAAAGCTTTCGTGCGTCTACTAACAAGAAACGTGGTGTTAAATAAGTTTGGCTTACGCAGTGGTTTTGTAGTTAGAAGATCAACTAAATTGGATAATGACTTATGGCGAGTGAACAAAACTGTAGGTAATAGAATACTCGGCGAACGTTTTGCCAGATTACGAACGATGTTAAAATATGAGCCGTGCGTGATTCTTTCGCTTTAATACGACGGAGCGGTCTGTGCAAGTCGTGCAAGAGGGTTCAATAGTCAGATAACAAGACGATTTTACGTTGCCTGAAACTTTGTTATTGCTTTAATTTGCATTATTCTATAGAAACTATAATTGTTTTTGAAATATTATTACAAAAAAATGTTGGATAATAAAAATGATAAAGAGGTATAAAGTTTTCTCTCATGTCCTATTTGTTTTTCTATATCCAGAATAAGATTATTTAATCTCTTACATTTATTAACAATACTTAGTTCATAACATCATAACTATACAGGGTGTCCGTTTTTTGAACCTAAGAACAGTAATGTAAAAACCAATGAAGCTAGCCATTTTTAGGTCAGGTATTGTTAAAGCACATTTTTATGAGGAATTTAAATATGCCATTGTCTTTATTATGTCATCAAAAACTACGATCAAACCACCCACATTCAACTTTTTATTTTCTTATGGGCAAATTTCGAAATCATCTGTTCTGCAAAGAATGCCTTATAAGCAAATTAATCGTTTCTAAAGAAAATTGGACACTTCTGTATGTTTGCAGTTTATTATTGAACATAGTTTATAACAATATAAAGTTTAATATAAAAAATAACAAAACAAACGATTACAACAGATGCTCAAATTGTACACCCATTATCAGTGTTGTAACATATCTAGTTACAAGTATTTAGATACTGCATCTAGATACTTTCAGTGTATCTATATCTGTAACTAGTTACATTGTAGTACTTGGTATCTGTATCTGTGTTTAGTTACATTTATGTATGTATCTGAGCATTTAGATACACAGTTACATTTTTTAAATAAAAATAAAAATATTTATTTTATGCCATCTCACCCTATGTTACAAGAAATTAAAAGTACAATTTCCAATACACAGGCTAAACGGTAATGGAAAGATCTTCTTTATATTGTGCAGTGCCTTTTTATAATAAACTTCCACAACGGATAAATTAACGGAAGAATATACAGGGTGACAGGGTGACTGTTAATTATACCGACAGAATGAAACCACGATAAGAAGCGATGTCCGAAAATATGAGAAAAATGTTTATAAATTCTTTCTACTTTAGTTACTGGTACAAAACTCGAGGAGCAGATGAACGAAATAAATGCTGTCATAAAAGTTTTTTTATAGTTTTATAATACTGCAGTATGGCTTTATGAACTTGACTTTTAAGTGGAATTTCACAACTCCGTTTTTAGGTCAACGCCCGACGTGAATGCGAACTCGAAAATATTTACTTGACAAATAATGCATGCAGCAAATTACCTGAAATAGATTATTCCACGCAAAGAATAACAACACTTTGAAGACCTGGTAAACAAATAAATCATTAAACTCATTCGTAATTTGTTTCGAATATTAATTATTATAATTTCGTTTTGTGTATGAGGAATTATTAACACAAATCTATTAAAACTTTAACAAATTCTTAATTAATTATGAACTATTCCTTAGAATTTTCTAAACGTGATCCTGTAATGTATTACATTCATAAAGATTTTGTAGTCGGCGATAACTTCAGGTCTAATAAATCTTTTCATATTTTCGAATAAAACCGACTCGTTTAAGCAATACTTTGCAACTGTAATCAAGTAATCATTCATTTGTAGTGATAATTATTATCAATTACTATTTTGCATAATACTAGCGACGCGACGTTTAAAACAACAGATTGTATCCTAATAGTTTTTTTACTATTTATTTACTATCAGATGCCTGTCGGGCCGGTCATATGATCCCCGTGATTACCAGATTTAAATCCTTGCGATTCTTTTGTGGACGAAACGGCTGGTACATTTCGCTCTAGTAAATAATCCCCACGAATTAACAAACAATTATTTACACAATTGTTTGCGAATTTATTATTCGTATTTCCTAAGCAATTTTAGAAATTACTAATAATTACGTCGCGTAAAAGAAACTTGCCTTCCCCAGCTGTTAAACGAGTAATAAAATAAATTGAAATGTTTATCAAGATCGCATTGCGTGCAAGCGAGAGTCAGTAAAAAAATTTATAGTCCTATTATACAGCCGCATTTATAGTACGTGGCCGCCGTATTTCGTACGCAATTTTTTAATTAATTATAAACTGTTTACGAGAATTTTTCGAACATTCTTCCCGTAATCTGTAACATTGTCGGTACAATTGTCATTCACCCTGTATGCAGTGTAATCTATTTTGAACTTGTGAATTTGTTCATTTGATGTCTTGAACTACTTTTCAGTGTAATTTTATTATTGTCACAAAACGATAATTGTTCTTTCTGTTTACATTATTCAATTTTAAACTTTGATGCTTTGTCAGTTTTTTTTAGTGAAATAAAGAACTTTATTATTTTTATTATTATGTAACACATTTATGTATGTATCTAAAAGTATCTAAAAGGTATCTAGATACATTTATACTATATCTGTATCTGGATCTAGTTACTTTTAAAAAAGAAGTATATGTAACTGTATCGAATTACAAATTAGGGTAAGTATCTGTATCTGAATCTAGATACTTTGAAAAATGTATCTGTTACAACACTGCCCATTATAGACCACAACATACCAACAGTGTCCAGATGTAAAAACTTCAATTGTCCCTGGATGAACGATGAACTAGCCAGATTCCTTAACAAGAAACGTCAACTGTGCTGTGGGGTAAATACAAGGCTACACTTAGCAATGTAGAATATATCCAATATAGACAATGTTCTAACCAATGTTTTTAAAGGATAGCTCAGTATGAGGAAACCATTCTCCAATCAAGAAATAATTTTTTTAATTATATCACCAAGCAACTCAGCTCTAAGGTGTCTACCTTTACGCTGAATATTAAAGGTGACCTTATTAATGACCCCTTGCAAATTGAGGAATTCGTCACCCATTTCAATATAGTTTTTGTCAGGGAACCTACTACTGACATATCGAAGTTCACAAAGACATCTCAGTGCCCAGGACCTGCTTATATACCTCCTGTCTCTCTTAAAAGCTGCGCCAAAGCACTTGCTGGTCCAGTGACGAAAATTATGCAGTCAACCATGGATGCTGGTGAAATGCACGAACAGTGAATCCGCTATCTTCAAAAAAGGTGATAGGACGGATGTGGCTAATTACAGACCAATTAGTTTGACTTCATCCATTTGTAAGGGTATGGAGAGAATCATTGCTGACAGAATTAGGGCATTTCTCAATCAAAACAATATTCTAACACCATTACAACACGGGTTTACTCCAGGCCGATCCACTTTCACTGATCTTCTTCCGGCACTTGCCCCTTGGACCTTTAGCTTGGATGTGGGTGATCCTGTCGATGTTGTCTACAAAACGCATTTCATAAAGTATCCGTTCAGCGTTTATTGTTCAAACTTGAAAGTGTCGGAATAAGGGGCAATCTTTTCAGTTGGATCAAGAATTTCCTGACATGCAGAACCTATCGAGTGAACAACTGTTCCAACACTTATGATGTTCTTAATGGAGTGTCGCAAGGCTCAGTTCTTGAACCTCTCCTATTCTTGCTATATATAAATGACCTTCCAGACCATCTGAGTAGCACATGTGCACTATTAATGCCAATGATACTAAGCTAACGGGGTTTCCAAATAACTTCTCCTGCGACATTCATGATGACCTCGAGCGTATTTCCTCCTGGACCGAGAAATAGATGGTCCCGCTCAATCTTGACAAGTGTACCGTGCTGCACGTAGGGAAGAATAATCCCAAAATCCAATACTACATCAACGGGATTCTGGCGAAAGATGTGGACTTCCAAAAGGACCTTGGAGTTACAGTGACTGAAACACCAAAGTGGGATACCCATAACGCAGAGATTGCGAAGAAAGCTAATAAGCTAATCTTTATGATAAGAAAAGCATTTCCTAGAATATCTGAAACCGTTTTTTTCGCCAACTATAAAACATATATTAGACCTATATTGGAGTATGGTCCAAGGATATTGAACTCCTTGAAAAGGTGCAGTGTAGGGCAATTAAATGCTTCGCAATCCTCCGTACCATGAACGCCTCATCCGTTTGCAACTTACATCAAAGTAGACTTAGAGGAAACTTAATTGAAGTATACAAAATCCTCTCTGGGTTTTACACTTGTAATTTGGGCCAACTATTATTAAAAAACTTTAACATCCACCTAAGAGGCCACGAGTTCAAGCTTACGCAAGAGGGATGGTCATCCAATCCCAGAAAACACTTCTTCACAAATGGAGTTGTAAAGGAATGGAACAAATTACCTTCCAGGGTTGTCACCTCGGCCACATTGAGTGAATTCAAACGCGAATTGGACAAATTTGTAGCTACCCAAAAAGCTTTACTAAATAACTTATCCTAATATCCAATGTTTCATGCACTCGCAGCTTTCTGTATGATTAAGACTAATGTCAGCTCTTACCAGCTCTGCTGCCTATGCTGACTAAGACAAAATAATAATGATAATAGTAATTAGCTCTGTGCACAATTCCACACGTCTTCTTAAATTATTGCTGTACCTTCTTCTTATGTATTTCAAATTTGTAACAATACTTCTAAGCGATTCATCGACAGGTTCAATTCTGTAAATTTTATTTTTCATAATACTACCCAAAATATAATTTATAGGATTCAATTCTGGTGACCATTTACTTCAACGTACTCGTGCGGTTGATGTCTTTAGGCTGCAGATATAGGGTGTCCCGTGACGTAATATCATCACTCCACCTGGATGACATCCAATTCAAACTAATTGTAAGTAAAAAATTCTAATAAAGTTTCGTTCTGAAGCAATGTGTTTCAGAAATACGGGATGTTTAATTTTTACAATTTTTAAAACTTCACCTCAAAATGGCTTCTGTTATTTACTAAACACGTTCTACTTTAAAAGAGATGTAGTTTTCCCTAGCAATATATCTAATTAATTCTGCGACCTCAAAAATGTAAGAAAAAAATATTTCAGTAAACAGAAGGGTGACAATAATAAATTAATTAAGTAATTAATTAATTAAGTAATTAATAAATAATACGTTTTATTACCTGATACATTTTTTAAATCTTATAAAATTTCGGTGAAGAGCTCCATAAAGATGTTAGTAACCAAGAAGTTAACTTGAATAACAGAATTGGATGTGTCCAGGTTACTAAAAAAGACGAAGAGGTTCAGCGGAACATTTATTGATTGGCCGACATGTTTCGATCACAAGAAGTGATCAAGGTGAAGCTACAATGTAAAAGAAACAAATTGTGGCGCAATCAAAAATTACAAAGTTACAAACCTACTTTAGGAGGAATTGGTAAATATAAATTAGATAACCAATGTTATCATGGTCAATACGAAAATATTAAAATTAATGTAGAAGGGGACAACACGCACATTTTAAAAAAGTTAAATTTGCCAAAAAGGTACAACGATGTACTTAGAAAATTATTATAAAAATTTAAATCACTAATGGCAGAAGCAGCACATGATAAGGAGTGATAACAATAATGGCGGTAAATTGAAATTGTAGCAAGAAAAAATAAAATTAAAATGAAATTACTAAATTATGTGCACCATGTCATAAATTTGAAAAGTTCCTCCTGTTGACCCAACAACTGATCATTCAGAATATTATGTTGGTTACTATTTTTGTGTAAATAAATTTCTAAATTCTCAGCTATGTTTAATAATTTACCTTTGTTAAATTTGTGTAAAAGATTGACATTGTTAGAAGGATTAAATTCACGAGAAGTATCAATAAGGTGATTGGCAAAATTAGAGTTATTTTTGAGTTTTTTAAAAGATCTGATATGTTCAGTTAACCGTGTTCTTGAGTTACGACCAGTTTGTCCTATACGTATAGATGGAGTTGCAAGAGTTACAGGAAAGAGAGTAAACACCACTCTGATCAAAGGGATCAATTTTATCTTTAGTGTGTGAAATTAAAGTTTTAAGATTATTCTTGGTAGAAAAAGAAATGGCTAGATTTAGGTTTTTAGAAAAATATTGCTTAATTTTATGGGAAACTTGGCCAAAGTACGGTATACTGAAGTAACGAGGTTTTTGGATAGACGTTAAAGATAAAAGTCAGATTAGGGTTGTAAATGCTTTTGTTGATAAGTTTATTCCTGATTCTAAAAATAAAGTTTTGAATAATGTTGAGAGGAAAAAGATTATTATATGACATAGGGACTGAAAAGGCCCTGTGAAATAAAGAATTGAAACAAGCTAATTTATGTTGCATAGAATGATTGGAATTGAAAGGAATACAAATGTCACTGTAAGTGGGTTTCCTATAAATTTGGAAGGTTAAATGGTTAACTTTTTTGGGGATGGTGGGGTCAAGAAAATTGATGGAATTATTAGTTTCAATCTCACAAGTGAACCTGATTTTAGGATGTAATTCTTTAAATTTATCCAGGAGGGAATCAATAAGTTCTGAAGGACCATTGAAGATCATTAGGATATCGTTAACATACCTACAATAGAAGGTAATGAATTTAGATAGATGTTTTTCAGATTTAAAGAATTTTTCTTCAACAGGTCGGCGAGAAGGGGGTACAGACCGCAACCCATAGCTAAACCATCTATTTGCTTGTAAACTGTTATTGAAGCTGAAGAAATTTTGTTGAAGAGTAATATCAAGGAGATTGCTTACGCAAGACATGTCCTGATCAGAAAGATTTTAGTCCAAGAGCAAACCCTTAACGATTTTTAGTGATTCAGAAACCGGGACGGAAGTAAAAAGATTGGAGATATCAAATGAAACAAGAATGCTTTTGGGGGTAATTTGAATGTTTTTAAGTTTCTGTAAAAGATCTGAATGTTTTTGATTGAATAAATAGTTTTGCAATCTATGAATTATTTCTTGTGATCGAAACATGTCGGCCAAACAATAAATGTTCCGCTGAAGCTCTTCGTCTTTTTTAGTAACCTAGACACATCCAATTCTGTTATTAACTTATAAAATTTTATTATTTATCAGAGGACGTTATTTGATTTTTTTTACTTTGTTTAAATTGTTTGTGAATGGACAGGTGACATTAGGTGAAGTTTAAAAATTGTAAAAGAAATTAAACATTCAACATCTTTGGAACGGATTGCTTAAGAACGAAACTTTATTAGAGTTTTTTTTGACTTAGTTTGAATTGCTTGTCACGGAGGTGGAATGGTGACATTACGTCACGGGGCACCCTGTATATTTTTGAACTAATCTGCGAGTTGATGAAAGGCGTAAAAAATTTCAAGCATTTCTCGTTTTTTTTTTGTTCAAAAGCGACATTTTATTACTGCAATTACAACAAACATAACTATTACACCTAAAATTGAATTGAACTGTCAAATTTTCTTTGGAAACAAAAGTTTCTTGTTTTAAAGCACTCTATGCATAACAGATACATCAATGTAATCAGAAAAAGACGCTTCTTTAACAATGTAAAAGATGGTGTCCATAGGAAAATAAAAAGTTGAATGTCGTTTGTTAACAATTCTTGAGGGCATGACAAAGACAATGATGGCATATTTAAATTTCTCATAAAAATGTGCCTTAACAGTCTGATCTAAAAATGCCTAGTTTCATTAGTTTTTATAGAAAAAATAAAAACCAAAAATCGTGATTTTACTTTCTTCGAATAAATGAAAATCGTGAAAATAGGTGAAATGTATTTGAAGATTGTCGACTGGGATAAAAATACGCAACTTTGTTCTAATTTAACCAACTTCGTATCTCTTAAGATAACTGAGATCCCCATAATTAGGCTAGAAAAACGGACATCCTGTATACTTACAATAAATAAATAACATTGAAAAAATCGTTTATATTCACCCCAATTTTGAATCTGATTGATCAAACGGAAAAAGGAGTATTTACAATCACAATTACCGCAAGTTGGGGCAAAAGTAAATTTAAATACTGTGTCTAAAAAAATAGTAAGGATACACATAGGTTTTAATTTCCGTGGCTTGTCCTTATCAAAATTTACAACACCACGTCTTATAAATGCAGCAGTAAATTGGACTATAAAGTTTTATGATTATTATTTTATTGACTACACACAATATGACCTTGACATACATCCTGAATTTCGTTTTATTACATGTTTGACAGCTGGGAACGAAAGTCTGAGTTATGTTTCTTCTGCGTGATATAATTAAATGGTGTCTGAATTGCTGCGGATGTTTGGAAGTATCAAAAGCTTAGACAGGATTACTAGAAATTGATGTAGGTATTACTATTAAGAAATTATCGCGAAACGCAACAAGACGCGATGATCACGTTTCCAAGGAATAGCTTAAACAAGTTGGTTTACTCCCAAAATGTGAAACGCTTTATTATACCTGCAATATTGGTTGTAAAAGCTTTCGCCGATGTGAAGGTCGCACGGAGACATAAAACAATAAACCTTTATTAGATGCAGCTCTAGAATACACGAGTTTTAACCGTTGCTAGTGATATGCCCTTGATTTTCCGTATAATATTTGATCACTGCTTTAAAAAAAAAAACAACGCGTATGTGAATAAATGTCAGAGATTACGAGAAAATGTTTAATTAAAAAGTTTTATGAAACAGTTTATAGTTTGTTCTTTTTTCCATAATATTTGTCAGTGTGAAAATTCTAGGGTTTCTGTTGGAACCCTGCTTTTATCACTAAAAGTATACAGAACAGAAATTTTTGAAGCTTTCTAACATTCAGGAACATCAGAAACACTTGACAGGTACTACAAAAAAAACGGACAATATAATTAATTAAAAATTTAATTCAAAGTCGAACAATTATTTAGGATCGAAAGAATGTCATTGACTTTGCTTAATGTTTATACGCAGGCAATGAAGATGATCAGGGCAGTGGGTCAGTGTTTTAATAATGCTACTTTGGCCAATAACCAATCACATTCTTAACAAAAAGTTAACATTTTAAATAATTTATTATCACATAATGACAAATGTTACAGTGTAGATTATTTCGGCGTGACAGATGTCCAGATTTAAATTCATGCAATGTTTTCCGAACGACTTTGTAAGCAGGCCGGCACCTACTTGCCTCATTTCTAAGAAATTGTCATCTTTACCCTAGGCCAACACCCTTCAGGTCAAGTGCGACCATAATGCGAGAGGGAAAGTCGAACAGTACAATTTCGGTTCTCACAACGTTTAGATCATTAAGGTCGGGTGTTATAAACATCAAATAAATTACCAAATAGTTAGTTGACAAGTACATTTACTTGATAAGTAAATTGCTGAATAAATAATATTGCGTATTATAAAAGTAATCTACCAAGTAAATAGTAAACCAACAATTAAATTAAAATTACCGACAGAGTTGTACCTTTTATGACTAGAGTGTAGATGGCGTTACCGTATTAGTCATTAATTTGACGTTTAACATGAATTAGCGCGAAAGTTTATATTTAAAAATGAAAAAAGAAAAGGGAACGAGGAAAAAATTACAACGGAACATGAAAAAGAAACGTTACTTGATATTTTAAGTAACTTCAAAAATATAGTTGAAAATAAACAAACTGATACCTAGAGTGCGTTCGGACTGCTAACTCGAAAAGCCCTTTATGCTCTAAATGCTCCGTATCCGTTCGGCCCTGTACAATTGGGGTAAATAGAGCAACTCTTGAATCGTTCGACCTTATTCACCCTGAACGTATGGAGTTGACTCTATTCGCCCTATCTCGAGAAGAGTGAGCTCTAAAAAGTGCGCCAAAGTTTTATTATTCAAATATAAATTACACATAAAACTTTTTCTTTAATCATGTTGAGAATAATAAACTCAGTAAAATTATTCACTTTCTCCAGTAATATATTCTTGTAGCTTCTTGATCTGAGTCGTCATTAAAGAGAATGTTTTTTATTTCTTGAAATATGGAATAAATTTATGGAAATTTATTATTTAATTTTATTAAAGTGAATTTCCGGAGAAATGAATAAACGTTGACTACAATTTTGGAGTACAGGAAGATATTAAATATTTTTAGGTTAAGTTTATAAGCTTTAAATGTTCGAGATCGTTCGGATTTTGTTGTTTTACTCTAAACGCTCTGCATGTCACATGACCAAGTTCTACTCCAACTCCACTCCAACACCGTCATTACAGTCCGAACGCACCCCTAATTGAGTGTAAAAGTAAAAACAGAGACATGGGAAAAAATTATTGTAAAATATAATTAATAAGACTTAACACGTATTCAACAGATTCTTTGGCTAATCTAAACCTGTTTTTAAATTTTTCTTCTTCATAATATTCAAAGGGGTTTGCCGTGGTCTAAAAAGTCTAGGACGCCGACGCTTTTGGACCATCTGGAGAGGTTCTTCTTCAGTTGATATCGAAGACACGCTGATATATGACACAGGTTCCACGGGTGATATTGAGGACATAACTCGAATATTTTTACTAAATGTTACAAGAATTTAACCTAAGTAATGTTTTTCCACTGAACTTACCTAAAATATAATTTTTATTTCAAATTTATTTTAAGGATTTCAAAAGTTATATAATTGACGCAGATGCTGCTTATCGGTCTCTGTTCAGGTGAAAAAAAAATGTAAAGAAATTCGGTCTCTGACATTTAGATTGCTTGCTATCAGTTTAAATTAACAACTAAACTTTACTTGTTTGAAAATCGAGGGATTATTTTATTCTGTAGATTTATTATGCCAGTTTTCCAATTTAATTCCCGTAGTATGCGTGAAACAGATGCAGTTGTTCTATGGTCATTCATAACATACCGAGCTGCTTTATGCTGCAACATTTCTAGATCTTCAATTAAATATTAATTTAAAATTAAAATTAATTAAAATTAATTTAATCAATATGCTTGTTGGCTATTTATTGTGAAATGTATGAAATTTATAATTATAATTTATTTATCATTTTTTTTTTGATGACTTTGATCCATGTTACGACCGTGTGAAGTGAGCCCCAGTTGAGCCCCTGACACTCTGTATGTTTTTAATTTAATCAAAATGCTTGTTGGTTATTTATTGTGAAATGTGTGAAATTTATCACATCGATCGTAATAAATGATGTACTTGATACTCACCCTTACAGGTTCTTACTTGGAATTAAAAAAAAAAAACTTGTTGATTGTAACAGTGTGACCTGACAACTGAATCGTGGTTTTACTATTATTTAAAAATGATAAGCAAAATGAATTACGTACACGAAATATTTTAAAAGTCAATGCCTCCACAAGTTCAACAACTTAATCATAGTTATATACTTTATTGTTTTATTCGATAAATTGATAGATTTACGTACAAGCTAAGCATGATATTCATTTCGAGACATCGACTGACTTATGAGTGTGATAAACTTCTTGAACAGAAAAAACATAACTTTCTTTTATAAGTAATCGAAGGTTTCAAAGTTTGTTAATCGAAAAAGATTTAATTATAATTATATTATAATATATATAATTATAATTATTACAATTATAATTTGGACATAGTAGACAAAATTTTAGTAGAATTTAATTGATTTCATTACTCAGACAAAATTTTCTAAATCATAACATTTCGAAAAAAAGAAGATTTTTCATTTTCTAAGTTTTGTTCATGATGTGAACTGGTAAATTTCCATTTGTTATTTAACTCTTTTATATTTATTTAAATTCATTTATATCCGAAAAAAGATATTTTAAAAAAATCAAATTTCCTCTTCGGTACTTAATTGTTACATGCACAAAAGAAAACTTGAGACGATTTTTCACGTTTCTGGTGCAAAGATTTTTTTACATAAAATTTTGTATTACCATTTTTGATTAACCCCAATTTAACCTAAGCAGGAGCATTAAAGGAAATAATTTATGCAGTCGGAATTCATACAGAAGAGCAGTTTTTGGAAAGAATTAATTTAGCTTTCGCTGAAATTCAAAATGGGAATTTTCAATTTAATTACACCCACGAATTAGTTCGTCGATGTCAATGAAACTTGTGTTGCAACTGGAGGAGGTGTTTTTGAACATTTGCTTTAAACAACCTAAAAGGAACACTATCAACTCATAGCAACCTCCGGTAACAAAATTTACATGTAACAAAGTTAAGCCCTGTATCTAGTAAATGCGTAGAAATCGGACACATGTTTACATGAGAAAAAATGTTTGAAATTCCATTCCCTAGAACCCCTTTCATTTTGCGTCGCAACTTTTGAAACACCCTGAATAGGGCTGTCCGCCAAACAAAGCACTATGTGAGTTTGTTGTAAAAGGTCTTCCAACATCCCCATACACGTTCCAACCTATTGTGCAAATAATTTCAAACAGATTTGAGTTTACTTAAACTGTTGCACAACTCAAACACGAACACCATCAAAATTTTGCACAACACCCTTCCAACAAGTATCTGTGAAATTTTATGATATTTTTAAACTGAACGGGCCTGTGCGGCGTTTTCTCTTTCCGTCCGTAGGTAATTCATACGTCACATCGGAGTAAATTTCAGTAAATTTTTAAAGTTCTTAGATCTTTAAATATGGCTAAATATGTTAACATAATACACAGAATAAAAGGGAAATATGCATGAGCATAATATACATTTATGTCAAACAAACTTAGAAATTATGTAAAAAGCATCATTTTTGTACGTGAAACGAATAAATACAGAGTGGAAAGTTTAACTGGAATAAATTCTGTAACTTAGAAAATTACCATTTGTAGCAAAATTCTTGGAACAGGTCAATTTTTAATTTTAATGGCGCATATTACAACTTTTCAATTATTTGGAGGGGTGAAACAACCCCTAACTTTTTTTTTTAAATGGAAGGGTATGTTGAGTAATTTTTTTTCTTAAAGCTTGTTCAATTGGTAATACAGCTACGTTTTTATTTTTTAATTTTTCTTTAACAGTAAAACCGTTTTTCCCAGTAGATGGATAGGAAGAACAGGACCGATGGAGTGGTCAGCAAGATCTCCAGATCTCACCCCTTTAGACTTTTTATGGGGGGGTATTTAAAAAGTAAAGTTTATGTGACTAAACCAAACGACATAGCAGAACTTCAGGAAAGAAAAATTAAAAGAAAATTAAAAAATAAAAACGTAGCTGTATTACCAATTGAACAAGCTTTAAGAAAAAAAATTACTCAACATACCCTTCCATTTAAAAAAAAAGTTAGGGGTTGTTTCACCCCTCCAAATAATTGAAAAGTTAAAGAAGTCCCTTTGTAATATGCGCCATTAAAATTAAAAATTGACCTGTTCCAAGAATTTTGCTACAAATGGTAATTTTCTAAGTTACAGAATTTATTCCAGTTAAACTTTCCACTCTGTATACAGGGTAGCACAAGTGAACGTATTTCTTCCTTAACGCGAAAACTGTTTAAAATAGGTAAAAATGTTTTATACAAAAGTTTCCTAATTTTGTATTGTCCATCTTGTAAAATTATTTTCAAATATGAGTGACTTCCGGTTATACCGAAAGTAAGTACCTACTTCGATATTTTAAATGGAATGATCCATATTTTATTACATTTTGGAGTTCCTTGTCGAATTTAAAGGTCAGTTTGTTAAACCTAAAATGCATCGTTTTTGATCAAATCGATGCTAAAGCAAAAAATACGCAGTAGCAGTGCTTCGCGCCACCTTGAATAATTCAGAAAAGTATGTACATAGGCATATGAGATTTTGCTATTCATTTCTACAAGAAATGTACTATCTTTTGTATCTACGCGGAAGAAATATTTTTTCAAATTGATTTAAATCTATAGCCGCCAATGAAGGCTCATTAAAATGGGCATAATTAATTTTTTTTAATGGAACCCCATATTTTTTTTCCATTCATTAGATGTAAAATTAAATTTCCTTTTCTCTAATGTAGGGTTATCGATATCTACTCTTAATAGTTTTTAAGAAATTTACAATTTTCTAGAATTTTGGTGTCGTCACGTTTGCCTTGGATGTTTAATGTTTTGTTTTATTCCTCATTTTATTAATTTGTTTTCGTGTTTGACACTTCTTTTGAAATTAGTCATTGCTAATGGCATTAACACGAGAAGAAAGGGAGCACGACATTTGGGTGAATGACAAATGGGTGAACGATAAATGAGTGAAGTCATTTGGGTGCAAGCGACAAATAGGTGAATGCGACATTTGGGTGAACGACAATTGGGCGAATGCGACATTTGGGTGACCGACATTTAGGTGAACGACATTTAGGTAAACGACATTTGGGTGAACGACATTTGGGTGAACGACATTTGGATGAACGACAATTGGGTGAATGCGACATTTGGGTGAACGACAATTGGGTGAATGACATTTACGTGAACGACAATTAGGTGAATGATATTTAGGTGAACGACAGTTGGGCGAACGACAATTGGGTGAACGACATCTAGGTGAACGACAATTTTGGATAAATAATAAGTTTGTTTATATGAAATATGAAAGATCTGTTATTTCATTTAATTATAATTGCATTCTTTCAACAAAGTAATACCTACATAGTTATTTATTATACTAGGCGCCGAAGTATCAATCTGCTAATAAATTTATTTGATAAATAACTTTACCAATCACCATGGATACTATTCATAAAATTCGAGTTATTTGCCAAATAAATAACGTTTTTCTACTTTGCGTTCACAATGAACTCATTGTGACACCAAAAACAGTTTCACAATGAAGCTCATTGTGACACTGTTTTTGGGGAAATTTTAGTCATTTTTAATTGAAAATATTTAATAGATTTTACAAAATAGCTCAGTATTTATTTGTTACTTAACAATATACTCACAATGAAGCTGGATAAGAAAAATTAATAACTTGTTAATCTGACTTTTGATTAAAACGAAAGGTTTTCAGTGTTGCCACGCATTACAACTAAAATTCCCCATATACTAAGAAGATCCAATATTTTTCATATTTTTGTTGAATAAGTGACGCAAAGTAGAAAAAATAATATATTATACACGTTTCACAAGAGAACACTCGTTCCGTTGGGGCACTCCTAGCTCGCTACGCTTCGCTAGTCGTACCCCAACCCCACTCGTGTTACAATAAGCCTTCTTGTGAAACTTGTATAATAATATACTATATTAGGTACAGCCAACTTTAAAAGTAATGAACTAGCGAAATGGGCTAGGCGGTCGCCCGACCGACAATTTTCCTGTTAGAGCTTAACTTTAAACTTCGCCTTATTAACTAAACGTAGTTTTTTGAAAATTAAAAGGGATAAAAAATGTACTCCAAGGGTACGCCACTGTAAGAATGAATGAATTGCTTTAAAATATGGCATATTTTTGATACGAAATTACATGCTCGAGCAGACATTTAGGGAATGGGACGATTCGCCGTCGCCAATTTGCCGTCGGACCAATTCGCCGTCGGACCAATTCGCCGTCGGGCCAATTCGCCGTCGGACCACTTCACCGTCGCGTTCACAATTTCAACTTACTGATGACGTTTAGTCATCATATAATTTATCAATATTTGGAGAATGTATTCAGGAGGCTAGTATAAACAAAAATTGCCGTATGAACATTGGGTTAGTTTTCTCTCTGAAAACCCCCCTGAACATATTCTCCAAATATTTGGGGACAGATGTATCGAAGCTAACATTTTTGCAAATTTTATTTAATTAATTTAATTTTTCTTTAAATGTTTCTGAATTCTCTGTACAACCGAAACACGAACCTAAGTTCTACCATATTTCTGGAATTACCGATTATATTTAATTGGAATTACGTAACTTTATAATCGAATTATACAGGTTATTTGAATAATCGAATGACCGGTTATTTTTAATTCGAATTATCCCGTCACTAGTAGATACTACAGAGATATTTTGTCTTTCAAAAGTTATTTCGTTCTTAAATTAACTTCATGTCTACGAAAAGCAGATTATTTTTTCTTTAAATAAAACAAAACGAACTTTCAGTTTTCGATTATATCAAAATTTATTATTAATTCGCTTATTTTTATTGAAATGCTAATTTTTCGTCATGAATTCTACATAACAATATATTTTATTTGTCAGAACAGTAAACGAGCTGTTTTTCTTTTCTGCGAACGATTTTTGTACATACTATTACACGTCAGGATATATTTTTATTAACAAACTTGTTTTTACGCTTTTAAAAAACAAAATGATCATACAGGTGATCAATATCTTTTCTAAACAAGTGACCTATGGAAATAAAATCATGTGTGTTTAATTAGTTCATTATTTCAAATGCCACTTGAATTACATATTTATATTGCATTCCTATACAAAACGATAGGAATGCAATAAAAATAATTCAAATGGTATTTGAAATAATGAACCAAACAAAGATATAATTTTTTTCCATAGGTCACTTGATTAGAAAAGATATTGATCACGCGTTATTTGGAATGTATGTTCACTAGATTCTAATTCTGCCAGTTTCAACAAAAATCATCTGAGCAATGGTTGTTTTTTCATTTTTAACAACTTTTCAAAAGTGCTCAAAAACGAAAAAGACCAACGAACACGAATTTTTTTTTCTTCAATTTACAGTGAAAGCTCTCTTGGGCGGACACCGACCGTGACCAGCAAACTGTCCGTCCATTAGAGGTGTCCGCCTAAGAGAGATGAAAATGCATATAAATTACATAAATGGGAGATTAAAAACTGTCCAGTTAAGAGAGGTGTCCGCTTAAGAGAGCTGTCCGTTATGGGAGCTTTCACTGTAATAGGATTTCGTAATTATCATTGCAGTTTGTGAACTCACGTATCTTTCTCCATAGTTGCTTTTCTTCGTAACAAATTTAGTCAGGAAATTTGGACCATCTCCAAAGATTTCCTTAAATTTTTTCCATAACAAGGATTTCATATTCCCGGATCTCTAAGGCCTAGTTGTACAAAGCTAGTTTAAATTTAAACTGAAGCTTAAACCCATAACAGCGACTATTTTAAGAATTGTCGTTAAGGGTTTAAAGCTTGGCTTCAATTCAAGATAGCACTGTAAAACTGGGCCTAAGTCAACATTTTCGATTAGGTGAGGATTTTGTTTTTGTTTTGACAAGTTACAATCATACAGTTTTCAACGTTAAAAGCTGCACATAGTACGTAAGTAATACATACTTCCATAAAGTTCTAAAATAAACAGTCGTACCTGTCTTTTTTCTTTATTGTTTTCCTGAACCTCATTTGCGGCAGCTTCCTATATCGACTGTTTGTACAATTCGGTCTTCTTACAGTTTCTGTTTTTTTTTTTTTTTTTTTTTTTTTTTCATTTTTAGATGATTTTGCTCTTCATGCACTTCGACTTCTCTTTCCACAAATACTTGTCCAATCCCTCCTGCCTCCTTTTCTTGAAATCGTTTTTGTTTTCGTTTTCAGTTTACTTACTTTTCTTTTCAGCTATAGTTTCTTTGGGCTTTTATATAACCATTATTGCGAAAGTATGTTCTTTCGCATTTCTCGTCTTGTGATGCCATGCTTGATGGCAGTTCCCCTTTACTATTAGACGTCGAATATAAACATTTTCTTAATTGAAGCACTTTCTTGTCCGTTGAAAATTAGCGCAAAATTTGTGTAACATTAATTGGACAGACAGTTCAGAAAACCAGTATAAATGATGACGTAGGTTTCACAGCTTTTTCAAGATAAATAATAAATAAATAAATTGTCAAGGAAAACTAAAAAGATAAATGTTGTGAAGGAAAACTAAACACGTCCTCATAGGAAACTAAACAAGGGAAACGCAAAGGTTATTGTTATTTTTTTATTTAATATAAAAATAAACTAATAGTTTTTAATATACAGGACGTGTCGCGATGCTATTGTCACACACCTCAATTTCGTGAACTTTCGCCGTCTCTAATATCAGGTTATTCTCGATCTTAGTCATTTAGCGTAAACATGTCATATTTTAAAGTAACAAAAAATAACTCTCTACGTAATTAGATATTAAATAAGAAATCTAAACGTGGCTCGTATGAATTTAAATAAAAACATCGTTACGTGAACTACAAAATATAAATTTCTTAAAAGACAAACCATTGACGTGCATTTAAATTAATAATTCTTTTAAAAATTAATATTTTTTAGTCTTAATAATTTTAAATAAATAATAACACTAAAATCATAAGACTAAAAAAAAAGAAACAGAATTTTCGGAACGAACTACCATGCGATCATTTAAATTTATAATTAAAGTAGGCGGAATTTTTTTTTATACGGTTATACACCTTGCTGTGTAGATTAGAAGTTATGTAAATATTATGATGTTTATAGGATTCTCATCGGGTTCAATCGTTTTAATTTAAAGGAAGTGACAATCATAGCAAATGTTCAAAGTGTTCGTCCCCGGCAATTAATTAAACATTTTGAAGCGTCACTTTGACAATTCAAACTCAAATTAAGCTGTCAACAGTTAGTGTTGCCAATCTAATTCAAAATTCATAGCCTACTCTAATTATAAATTTAAATGATTGCGTGGTATTTTAATAAGTAGGTATTCAAATCTCGCTAGTGCCCAAACCAGTGATGCCAACTCTACATTCCGTTGAGAGCTAGACGCCAACCAAAATAGAGCTAGATTTGTATGGTTCAAGGCAGTGGCGGAACTACAATGAGTCAGACCCCGCGATGCGGGGGGAAGCAGGGTTATAGCGGGCCCAAATCCTCTTTGCCTGTATTTTCTTTGCTTTTTTTTTAATTAACAACATAATACATATAATAAGAATTAAATGCACCATGGAAAGAGTGAAGAGCAGTATCGTATCGTTTCACCCTGGTTTGCACCGAACAAAATAAGCTCAGCTTAAATGTAAGCGTCACTTAGAATGTGACTTGTTCAATGTTGTGTAACCTGAAATATCACATTATAAACAACACTTAAATTTAAGCTGAGCTTATTTTGTTCGATGCAAATGGCCATTAATCGTTTCAACGTCGCGTCATGTCGACGTCGGTTGCGTCTCTCTTTCTGAGCGCACTTCTCGAAAATTGATTACCTGTACACTGATGGACAAATAAATCGTTACGACTTGAAGGACAAGTGTACCCATAGTGGCAACATGAGTGGGGAGTCCTAAACCAATTGCAATTGCAACGATAATCATTGTTTCCAATGCAGGTCAATAAGGGCGAGGTTTGCATGAAGGGGTAACAATTTTAATGGCCACCACTGTATATCCACTCCGGTTGGTTACTGTTAACTGTGTCGTTTGGTGAATGCGTGATAAATTTTAGATACAACTCGAAATTGTTATAAAATAAATATTAACAGTGTAAAAGTAGGTCATATTTTCAGTTTTATTTTTTAATTATGCAAATATTGAGCATCCTTATTACTTATTTCTTCACTTTATGATTCCTGCGGATAATAAATAAGTAAATAATATTGATAATAAAATAATAATAAATAAAATCTGTAGTTTTCTTGTCGTAAGGGCCCAAATAATAATTTGAAGTTCCACCGCTGGTTCAGGGTAATTCCCCATTAAAAAAAAACAATTCTTTATCATCATTTATTAACAAAATACATAAACTTGTATATATTTAACAAAACGATTACTTATCAAATCATATTGTACACTGTTAGGCTTGAGGAAAGATGAATAATAGAAAAGTAACTAAATAATTAAAAAAAATTCTTTGATGGCTAAACTAGCTCTTGGGGTCTAGTTTACAATTTGAAGAGCTAAATTTTATGGAAAAAAGCTAAATCTAGCCCAAAAAAAGTTGGCATCACTGGTCGAAAGTGTGGTACATTTATCTCCCGCTGCGTAAACTGTATATCTTTTTTTAATATCCATTTTTTTAATATTAATTTGAAATTGATTGATAGTTTATAAGCAAATTTATATTCTGTTTAAAGAATCCAAAAATCTACAGAGTATCATTCAAATTGGCAGAAATTGTACGCTTATTAATAGAATTTAGTAACATTTTAATTTTGCACAAACTTTTGACTAATCTTTTCTATACAAACCGAATTACAATTTCAACATGTCATTTCATAAACTATTAGTTCCATTATGTTAAGATGTTCTAAAGATTCCTGAAATTATCAATATAAATGAAATTATTACACCCAAAAATTATTTTCATAGGTATAAATTCTACACACAATTTAAGATGCAGCATACAAATTTCTATTACTTACTTATTTACTAAAACAGTGTAACTACTTTTTTAAGCCTCTCGCTACGATATTCATTAATGAGTTAAATGCAGTGGTAAATATTTATATACGTATTTATTTATTTCTTGCTCTAATAATTTGACCTGAAATGTAGTTTACATCTTTTAAAACAGTCGCAATCTACATCACTTAATAACGAAAGTAGAATAAAACATTTCCGATGTTTATATTTTGGAAATGTACTTACATGCAGGGTGTATATTAAAAGTGAAGCAACAACTACACTACAGTGAAAATGATGCAGTTTGGAGCAGGAACATTAGAATCTGATCTGTCAGTTCAGGTGAACAAGTTTTACTGTTTTATTTACAAAACGTTGCGTTGTATTTCTTAGGCGGTGTCGTAACAAGATTTTAGAGTAATTTTTTTATTCAATTATAATTTAATTTGTAATTAAAATTTTCCCGTAATCTGTGACATAGATTTTCTTACTCGTTTTATTTTGTCGGATATTTCAAATTATTGCTTTTGCGTGTGATGTTTGAATTCGTCAAGGACATGCTTTCAATTTCCAAGGCCTGTTCTGAACTAAAATTAGTTGATCACTCGATATAAATCTTTAACAGATTCTCTGTCAGTATTAGACTGATATTAAAATATTTTATAAAACGTAAAACAAAAAAGATGAAAACTTTTGGTTCTCGTAACGTGCATATCGTGTAAATTTTTAATTAATTATAAATTGTTGTATTGAACGTTTTTAACACATTTCTCGTTTCCTGGGAAGTCTCTTCTTTAGTCAGTATTTCTTTTTGTTGGTCTATTCAAGAATCACCTCGTATATCATGCGATGGAAAACGAAATGTTGGCAGAAGAAAAAAAGCAAGTGGCTCCAGACCGGAAGTCAAAAAGCATCTATTTTAAATTGTAATATAAAAAAGTGCGTCGGTAATCTTTTATTTGAAAGTATACATAATATATCTATCTATTCCAAAAACTCCCGTGACGTTTACAGTGAAAATTAAAAATTTTAAGTATGGGGCTCCGTTCCCTTTTGTAATGAGAAAGTAATTGTGATTTTTTGTTCTTATGATGTCTTACAAAAGTGATTGGCATTGGATTTAAAGCTTTGATAAGCAAATTTTCGTTTGTCATAATTTAGTTGTCAATTGCAAAATGCAATTTTCAAAAATGACTCGGAAATCCATTACGAAACAAACAAAGAATCACATTTAGCTATAATGCATTCGATAAAATGTTGGACAAGCATGGAGAAGGCAGCTAAAGATCCCAAAATAACAGCACAAAATTGAAGCCAACATAACCTAAAAATAAGAGTCCCATTTACAAGATACGGGAACTAATAAGGTCTGATCGTTTGTACTGCTCGGTGTTACTCTAAAAGTTGTAAAATGTAGATTTCTGTTAAATTCGTTTCTCTCGCGTCTAAAAAATTTCGAATTTGACTGAAAACTACATTTGACAACTTTTAGAGTAACTCTGAGCAATACAAACGAACAGACCTAAAGAAGTCAGGTTTCAACGGTAAACGTTACTAAATCGTGTAGTTACTCATTACAAATTATTATTGATATCCTTGTAAATAGCAAATAGGCGGAATGAAATTATTGTTGGTCACAGTGTAACTCATTATTATTATTAATTACTATTATCCATTTTAACAGATTATTATTATTTTTAAGTAAACTCTCGCTTTAGCACCCGAATTCTTGCACGTAGAACTCCCGAACTTCAGATATCGCAGCGCCACCTATACGCCAAAAGACTTATTCACAACGTTGTTTTGCCACTGCTAAAAGAATCGGACTTAAAGAAGTTTGAACGATAGATTATTAATTATGTACTATTGTTACGTTTTTATTAAAAAGTACAAATTAAAAACATTCGGTTTTAAATAAAATAATAGTAGTATTTGATGACGGGTTGAACAAAATATTGTAAACTTATAAACAAACACTAACACTTAAAACTACCTATAACTAATTTATTCGCCTAAATAATTTATGTCGCACAATATTTATTTACACGGCGTTAGCCATGTTCGCGGAAAATTGTGACTGTTCTTCTCGTTCAACGGGGCGAGCTTTATATCTCCGTGGACAGTCTGGAGACTACTCGAATGTAGCAGATTCTTTTTCGAATAGTCTAGCGTCGGCCAGGCAGTAACGTGACTTTGCCTCGCCAGTTTGTCACACTCTCATCTATTTAAACTGACTGTATTTAATAGAGTCTAAGGTTTTGAACGTGTACTACTGACAATGTAGTTTAAAAAACAGTTTTTATTAGTAATCTAAGAATTTAATGGAGTACCTATATGCAACATGATATACAGGTAGATATTTTGGAGGAAGCAATTTTTTACATAGAAATAAATATGTGTATGTGTATCGTGATTAAAACACTAAAATTTTCCAACATGCAAAAACTGGTACCTAATGTACAGTGCCCCAATAAAGAGATGTCTCTCCCCTGAAATGTTAAGCTCCTTCCACTCGTTTGTCCGCCTACTCGACATAGTGCTATCGCACTTGGTAGGGGAGACATCTCTTTATTGGGGCACTGTACGCATTTATATATTCTAATACTACAATTATCTGAAATTCCAAGAATATAAGAATTAACAAATCGTCATCACATTCGTTTTAGGAATCTGATTCCAATAAAGAGATAACAACCGGAGGAATATCAGCAAAAATATTATTTTTTTTTGTTTTTCCATTTTTAGATGTAAATTGTGCAAGAGTCCGGTTTCATACCTTATTTCCTTAACTTTATTTGGTATTCAGTGTTCCTAATATGCCTGTTATACGAGGACGTACTTTTATGTTATCTACATATATGTATAGCCATGAAAAAAAAACACGTATTCCTTTCAACCCTTATACACTTATTCCGTCTTTTTTCCAACTGTCACATGTTCTCAGAAAAAGTTCTTTTGGGCAACTTTGCAAAATATTGTTCAACAGCTTCTCTACGTGCTTCTTCAGTTCATCTTCGTTCATCGATCAATATGTCTTTTTGGTTTCTGCTTTGGTGTATTTTTTCTTTCTTGAAAAATTGATCTTCTTGTTTTCTAATCAATTCTGCGTATTGGGTTTGCGTGAAATTTGGGGGTTCGTTTACTGCAGGGGTTTCCGACCTTTATTAAGTATCGACCCCCTATGGGCCCACAAGGGGGGCCTGAAAGATCCGTAATACTTTGTAAAACTTGCTAGCCGTATAAAAAGTCTCGACAAGACTAGTGGACAACACACATTTTTCAAAATATATGAATTTAGTTAAAAAGATATACAAAAAAAATTAAATATAACATAACAGTGATTTTATATAGTTCAGTCCATCACTAATGATTCATGGATCACCAACCGATCCCTACATGTTCATCGATTTTCAGGGGGGGTTCATCCCCTGGTTTATTGTCACAGAACGGAATGGCGCATTTTCCATCATAATAACACACTTTTTCTGAATTTGACTTAATGCAGGTGTCAATTACGTTTCATCCCAAGTTTTGGATACATCGACTTTCATAGTTTTATGGTAATCAAATCACGATTTTCAATCTTCGTGTCGAGCAACAAATCACAGTTTTTCCAAAAAATCCTTATTCACACCATCACACCCAGAGTGAAGGCATAGGGAAAAGTCCGCCGGTACCGACTTCCTAAGTCCTATTTTCTATTACATCCTGTGACATAATTTAGCTTTTGAGAACCGTTAATTATCCTGTTAATTATGGACACATTAAGTAAAATGTTCTTATATTAGAAAATAATTATTTTATATAAAAAATAAGTAGTCTTCAAAAAATATTCTTTAATTTAATTAGCTAATTAGAGCTTAGTAACTAATTGCTCTCTACAATTTGCTAGTAAAGCGTCTTTCAATAGGGGTGATAGATTTTTCAATAGAAATCACTCGGTTCCCTGATATATTTTGTTTTACTTCCGAGTGTCAAAATCACCGGTCAAAATATTCAGTATAGTTTGCAATTTCATCATGCAGCGTTTGACGCTTCCCGACCGTTTAGAGATTATTAAAAAATATTAGCAAAGTTGGAGGTTAGTTGTGGGAAGAACTGTAACCGTCAATGGCGACTGCTATAGAGCCATGTTACTCGAATTTCTGTGGCCAGAACTTGAGAATGTCGATACTGAAGAGATGTGGTTCCAACAAGACGGCGATATGTGCCATACAGCTAATGCTACGCTCGATTTGCTGAAGGATAAGTTTGGTGATTGGATCATTTCACGACGAGGTTTTGTGAATTGGCCGCCGCGGTCATGTGATTTGATACCCCTAGATTATTTTCTTTGGGGCTACGTCAAAGCACAAGTCTATGCCGACAATCCACAGACTTTGGATCATTTGGAAGCCAACATTCGTCAAGCTATCGCCGACATACAGCCGCAAATGTTGGACAAGGTGATCAAAAATTGGAGCGATCGGGTTGCGTCAGTGTAAACAAAGCTGTGGTGGACATTTGAACGATATCTTGTTTCGAACATAACTGCACTGTTCAAGCTTCAAAATAAAACTAAATTGATATGTCAAACCGTTGTTGTTTTATTTAAAATTAAAATCCTATCGCTCTTAATGAAAGACCCGTTATATTCCAGCAGTTGTGACTGACAATTACTGTTCCGCCAAAAAAAAAAAAAACCTAAAAGAATGAACGTTATACAGGGTTATAACTAATTAAAGCACCACCATGGGGATCGTAAACTGTAAGATATGTAAAGACGGTTGAATTACAAAAAAGTTGCGTTATTTTGGGGTCTACAAGAATTTGTAAAAAGAATTCTCAAAATTGTTGGTTGCAAGTCGGCATGATTGCAATGGGGCCCCCGAGCATATTCTGCATAGCTATTTCGGCCCTATTTAGGGCCTCATCAGCAGAACAGTAGCTCGAGAACTCCACTGCAACCCCGACGACCAACAAGACATACAAACGGTTAGCGTGTAAATGCAAACATGTCCGCTCTGGCCGCCACGCCATCTCGTGCGTGATAGCTCATGGGGCAGCAGCATCGTTGCTATTTGCTATTCACGGCACAATTTACAGGTCAGACATTACTCGTGCCGCGGCGCGATTAATTGACAAGAATTCTCAATTTCGAAAATCTTCAATATTTTGTTTATTTATTAAGACACAGTCATAAAATTCGGTAATTTTATATTAAATTCGATGGACAATCTAATATCCTGAGAAGAGAAGGATAGGTTAGGATTGATAATTTGTACCATGTCATGCAAAAATAAAATCTGAATACATTCAACGATATTACACACTTATGCTTTTGCTTTAACAGAATACCTAACTGGTGTTTTTTTTTTTTAATTTGGCATCGAAGTTGGCCGTGATAAGCTACATACAGGGATATTCACATAAACCGTTCGTTAAAAGTTTTCAAGGTTGCAGTTCACGTAGATATTTGAAATTTAAGGAGCTAGGGTTTGAACAATTTTAGATCATTCTTCATGAATTTAAAAAATAGATGCGTTTGAATAATTTTGATTTTGATTCTCAACTTTTTTTTGCTTTTGCTTAAAATTTGTAGTAACAGGAAACGTTAAATGCAATTGTTTGTTGTTTTCATAACTATATCAACAAAATTAGAAATATTTAACCTAATAAATGTAAATTTTTATCTATTAAACCAAAAATATCTTATAACTGAAAAACTGTTAAAGTTAGGTATAGGGAATGCTAGTATAGTTCGACACAGCATTTGATTCCACATACAATGGTGCATTAAAATATCGGTCATTCCATTTGAAAAAAAGTATTTTTCTGTGTTTGAATATCTTCGAGGGGAGCGGTGCGTTTTAGACACCCTGTAGCTTAATAGATTATGCTTATGGAATTTCTAAGAACTTTAAAGCTTCAACTACAATATCAGCTATTACAAATAAAATTGCTTCAATCATAGCTGTGTTATAATTTTTTGAAAATCAGATTGCAGAATCCAAATTTTTAAGAAATTTCAAAATATCTCAAAAATGATGTATTTTAGAGATAGGGAAATGTATTGCAACTTAACATATTTTTACATGTAGAATTCAAAAACGTGATAAAAAATATAGCATTCCATTTAAAATAAGCGAGTTGATAGCGACTTCCGGTACAACCGGAAGTGGTACAAAGACAATTTTATTTTATTTAAAGAGATCTCTACGGAAAACCCTTGCTCCTTAAATCTCAAATATCTACGTGAACTGCAACCTTGAAAACTTTTAACGAACGGTTTATGTGAATATCCCTGTATAGTGAACGCACCACAGCTTTCATCATTTATTTGTTGTAAATCTTATTTTGCTATTGTCTTTTTAGTTTGTTACAACAGATCTCATTCTCACTGTCTTTTTTCGCTTATTACATTAGAATCACATTCTTGCGTTGTTCTATGCACTGTTGAGTTCGAAAACTTTAAAACAGGGTGTTATCGAATTAAGTGGAATAATTTCACAGGAGGTGGTAGCTTGAATCAAGACGATTAAAAATTGTGATAAAATATGGTGTTCTAAATGTAACCGTTCTCGAATAAAGGCATACATTACTTTCGGCCATATGTGGATTTTGGTAGAGTGTTGTCAGACGCTCATTTCTTCCTTTATACGAAATTTAAAGCAACAAACAAATTTATTTTCGTGAAACTGAGTAAAAATTTACTAAAAAAACATTATAAATCGCTTTTCCCAATGGGCGTATTACTTTGGATGCAGGAATTTCCACTCTTTTTGCTGATGTAAGTTTCTTAAATTTAATATTTGTTTTCTCGTAAAGGAATACATTTAGGACACCATATTATATAATATTTTGAATTATTTTCATCCAAGCTACCAGACTGTGAAATTCTTGCACTCAATTCGATAACACCCTCTATAGAGTACTTACAATGTCCGCCTGGTATCCTTTTCCTTGAATGTCACTCTAAGCGGACTTTTGTTACTAACATTTATTAATTTAATAATAATTTTAGTTTTTAATATTTGTAAACATCCGGCTACTAGATTAAAAATTTGTAAATATTTATAAATTTAATTTTTTTTAGAGACAACCCATGGACCTTAATAATGTTATACAATTTTGTACGTCCTTGATTAAAATTTTAGTTCTTATGCAGCATATGCATGTAAATCGTCGATGGGGAAATGCTCACTTTTCCCCATGATACAAATATATTTTTGTAGTTTGTGGCTGCTTCGAAAAATAACAGTATTTCCCGTCTCTATTCCCCATTATCCATGCTTTTCAGTTTTCCGTAACAGAATGATGACATTGATGACTTGGGTAATTACTTTCTAAACGGTTTATCATTTTATTATTTTGTTCTACCCTAATTAATAGGAACGTTTTGATTGACTTGATTGAAGAACAAATCAAATAAAATACAAAATGTATAGTGGTAGTAAACATTTGACTTTTGAGAACCGCTGCGCCATCATCGACAATACAACCGGCGTGTTTACGGTAAGTGCGCGCTTTTATTAACAATTTTCGAATCATAAATGAAAGTGTGCATGTCACGGCACAGTTAAAACGTAATTAAACCCCAATTAATTTAATTAGTCCACCTAACATAACCTAACCAGTAAATATCGAATATTCTGCCAGCATCATCGGACACAACTTACCCTCGTCTTGCTGCAATCTTCAGGGTTTTCTTGTTCACCACATCATATAAACTTGATTTGTATGCACGGAGAAATTTTATGAGGTTTCAAAGTCCCAATTTAATTAATTTAAGTCGATCAAGATCATTATTTATAATTATCATCGCGTTGTCAATTTGAAAATTGTTTTTATGCACCAGAACAACTGCATTTACACATGTTATAAACGTTCACAACGCATCAGAACTACGTAAAGAGTAAATTACGTTTGCCTCTCCCTCGCCGGAGACTTTCAGGGTGGGGAAGAATGAATGGAAAGGGCGACTGCAATAAAAACCATACCCTACTACAGAACAAATATTTTACTACAAAATGAAAGAGGTTTTAGGGATCACAAATAATCGATGCACGGTCATTCAAGACTCTAAGAAAAAGACACTGCGGTATCCATGCAAATAATTATCTATTGAAAATTGAATTTTTTAAATAAATAAATTTGGGTAGAAAATTAATAAACATAATACTCTTTGCATATAAAAGATGAGAAATTAAATTAAAAGTTTTAAATAAATGAACGTTAGTAAAATGTCGGTATTAATTTTTAAAATTGATTAGTTAATTATTAAATTAATTACTCTGTAAGAAACTTACCTGTTTGTTTGATAATAAGAGCAAATTTTATTTAATTAAAACGCTGCGAATGATAGACCTCGTTAAAAATAATCGAGGAGTTGAAAAATAAAGAAAATAGAAAATTGAATTGACGAATGTATGACAAAAAAAAACGATTTGCGATGCAATTAATTAGTTGTTTCACCAGGTGCATAAATACAATGCGTTAATATATTTTTTAGATTAGAGGAGTCTATGAAAAGTAAAACCTAAGTCCTAGCTTAAATGAAATTAACTTATGTCAAAATTGAAATGTCAAGATACATTTGACGATAGTAGAAAAAAAATCTTCCAGTTGAATACATAAAGCTTTGTTAAAACTCTTTAACATGATAACGACTAATTTCAAATGCCGTTGGATTGCTTGTTGACCCATGACTATAGTGTTCAAGAGCGTTTAAACAACTAACAGATTTGACAGGGGTCAGGAAGCAAATGTCAGATTCTGAAATGTATTTGTCCTAATGGTGTTGATTTTTAAAATGTCGGTTATTTTAGTCACGCTACGTGAAATGTATATATTTAGGCAAGTAAAAATCGATTTTATAGATTGACATAGAAATTATTTATTAATAATAAATTTGCTGTTTATTAACATTTACAAAATTACAATTACACGAGTAAAATTGGTTGATAGTCATTGTTAGTACATTTGGAAGATTAGTGTAAATGCACACATTTGACGTAAATTGAGTTGTCACTTGTCATCTAACAGCGTAGTGGGTAGATGGAAATTTTAATCAAAGTTTTTAATTAAAAATGCTATTATGGTCTCCTTTATCAAGAGTGTCCTTTGTTTGAATTAAACTTATACCTGTTGGTAAGTATTTACGAATTATTCTTGAACAAGCATGTTTAATTAACCATATTAATAAATGGAATGTTCTTACGTTTTGTTCACTAACTTCGATTACAAAAGTTTCTCAGAAGGAGCTTAAGATTGATTACAAATGTTAAATGTTAACACAAGACTGTTCAGAGTTAAGTACAAATTATGAATGTTCACTGCTAAGTGCAGAGAGTGAATTGAATGTTCTACTGCTCAAGGCCTACCCAGCGAAAACACGTACGTGTAAAAAACGTTGTAGAATAACACATAACCAAACGTTGAATTCATATGTTATTGTTATGTTGAAACAACGAAAAAATGTCGCGGCAATCAATTTCTTTTAAACGTCTCTGTCCACGTGTAAAAAACGTTGTAGAATAACAATTAATCAACGTTGAATTCGTGTGTTATTGATACGTTTTAACAACGCTCGAGTCAAGTTCTTTTAAACGTCTTTGTCCACGGTATTTCAACGTTAAATCTCAGTGCAGATATACGTATAAAAAAACGTTGTAGAATAACATGTAACAAACGTTGAATTCGTGTTTATGGTTATGTTGAAATAACGAAAAAATGTCGCGGCAATGTCCACGTGTAACGTTGAATCAGACAATTACGACGTGTATTAAAGCTGGGTCTAAAGTCTAAATCATTGGACTGAACAAACATACATGGATAATGGTGGAATTTGAACCCACGCCGCCGTGTGACACGACTTTCCAAGTCGGCTAGGCTAGACCGCTAAGCCACTTGGAGACCCCAGTTCCGTATCGCTTCCGTGACTGATTCGTAAAGCGGACGGAGGCTTGCGGAAATAAAGCCGAACCGGGGACTTTAACTTACAATAGCTACGCGCCGCCCTCACTCGTTCAATTTCCGAACTCTTTACTACCTACAGTTTCCTTCTAACATCCATATTATCATAGCATCATTAAATCAATTTTTCTAATTATTACAATCCTAAGCTTAATTTCTGTGTATATACATTTCAAAAATTCTAAATAATTGATTTATAATAAACATATAATTCTAAATCGCCTATTTCTAAAAATATTTACACTAACTTAAAATATTCGACAAAACACATTTAATACAGTACTCTCAATTTACTTTATTATTTACAAAATTATTTCTTTATGAAAATTTAAAAAAAAATTACATGCTGCTCATCAACACCGCAATATTGTCACGCTCTCTTCGCGCTTGCAATAAATTCAACTGTTGGGGCAAACGTAGCTCTCGGTAGACGGTTCCGAACAGGTATGGGCTAAAGGCACTTGGGGGTAGTTTACCGGAATAACAAAGACTTGCTTACTTTGTCCCGGTTCTCGGCTCTAAAAAGGAAGGTCCTCTTCAGAAAAACCACCGACCGCACCATTTTTAGGCTTTATTGAGCATCCTTCGCTATTGGGCCACCTTCCCGCTCGGTCCCCAATCGACTGTCCCGCGCAATTAATCCATTATCCGTAGTTCAGCAAAGTGACCCCGTTAACAATTATACAGAGTGGAAAGTATAACTGGAATAAATTCTGTAACTTAGAAAATTGCTATTTGTAGCAAAATTCTTGGAACAGGTCAATTTTTATTTTTATGGCACATATAAATGGATTTCTTTAAATTTTCAATTGTTTGGAGGGATGAAACAACCCCTAACTATTTTTTTTTAATGGAAGGGTATGTTGAGTAATTTTTTTTCTTAAAGCTTGTTCAATTGGGAATACAGCTACATTTTTATTTTTTTAATTTTTCTTAAACAGTAAAAGGCGAAAGAATAAAAAATTAATTTTTTATTCTAACAATACGATACCATATGGAATGCTTATTTCTTCTTATCAAATAATAAAAAAATGGAGTTCCTGAATTTTTGGCATTAGTTTTAGTAAAAAATTCTTTTTTTTATTTTTTACCTTTTACTGCTAAAGAAAAATAAAACGTAGCTATATTCCCAATTTTTTCAACATATCCTTCCATTAAAAAAAACATAGTTAGGGGTCGTTTCACTCCTCCAAATAATTGAAAAGTTAAAAAAATCCTTTTGTAATATGCGCCATTAAAAATAAAAATTGACCTGTTCCAAGAATTTTTTTACAAATCGTAATCTTCTAAGTTACAAAATTGATTCCAGTTAAACTTTACACTCTGTATACAGCTGTCCCCAATGAGTATTCGTGACAATATGTATTGACTATTGCGTTTTTTAGTATTTTTAATCACAGATTTTGGGCATCAAATTCAAGTTAAAAAAATTTGACAGATTACGTCAACTTAAAAAGAGGTTATGGTTGACTCGTATGTGCAAATTAGCAGTACTTTTCATACCTGTTTCGTTTCATTTCAAAGCTGCCAAGTATGGAGAAGAACCTCATATTTCAGAGATTTTTAGTAAAATTAGAATTCAAAGGTGTGAAACACGATAGACAATCACTGTAAAATTAAGTATTTTCTAACGTCAACATCACGTTTGTGTCGCATATTTATTCGGTGTACGTTAAAATAACGTTATAAAACGTGGGTTAAAAAATTAGTTGTAAATTATGATTTATCTAACGTATTAGTTTCGTTAATTTTTTTCTCATTTATTACGTAGAATAGTAGATGTTGAATTAACGTTGAAAAGATATGGTAATCAACGTACGGTAGATACATCGCATTTACTCATAGTATAAATCACGTCGTAAAAAGACAAAATTATTACATATTTATTTCACGTTATAATTACTTTCATATTAAACTGATCGTTAAAAAACACGTTATACAAACGTGGTATAATTATGGTTGCTAATTCAACCAAAAAACAACGTTGCATTTTTCAACGAATAACGTTATTTCCACCGTAACAACGTGAAATTAACGTTGAATAAACGTACATGTTTTCGCTGGGTAAGTTGAATTGCCTGGATTACCCAGAAATCTCCCTTTTATATATTTTTAAAGGTACAAAAAGTTCTGTAACCCCAAACATAAAAAATTAAAGATCCTTAGATTGTAAACAAATCAAAAATTCTTGTACACAAATAATAACTATCTTGTCTTGTAGGTTGCAAATATGAAGTTACATCTTGAAGAGGCCCAGTCGAACTGCATCTAACTTTGAAAGACGGATTCTGTCTTGGTTCTTGAGTTTTACAAGAATACAACGTATTGATATTTTTCAGCAGATTTTGCTTTCGGTAACAATTCTACATCGCCTTTAATGGCAACATGAAATTCCTTACAAGTCATTTTTATATTATGTTTGACTTCCATAAACCTTTCTAAAGTAGAAACTGTTAACCGACTTTTTTCTTCAGTCCAATACTTTCTAATTGTGCTAAAAAGTCTTTCGCATTGCGCATTTGACCCAGGTAGGGTAAAAATAAAATTAATCAAAGATTTAATAATCTTCCAATCACAACCATTTTTTATTAGATCACTGCACATGGTTCCCCATCTTGACATCACAGTTTCCTTTTTTCCTACCCACATAATTATAATTTTTTTGTTCTTGGAGAGGCGTTTTCTTTTAATTTAGAGAACATTTAATGATTTTTTTGAAAAAGTAAGAGTACAGAGTACAACCACAGTCTACACACAGTCTGTTCACTTGGCGTCGGTACCTTTGATCTTTGTGTCTTCAGTGTAACCACTGCGCATTCTTCCGCGAGTTGATTCTTACGTGGCGCAAACAATTTAAATTTAAAATCTTGCAGTGTTTGCAGTTGCCCGAACCAAGCCGGTAAACCAAACTACGAATAGAAGCAGCGAGACTACTGCGCATTCTTCCCCGAGTGTCTTTCATCAATTTAATTGGCCACTTTGGCGCTGCAAAAGCGATTGCTGTCAAGTAAAGCTGATTGCGTTTATCAGAAGTAACCTGTTAAAATAGCTGTTATTTGTAACAGGCTGTTATTTGGAAATAAGTACTTTGCTCATCAAAAAGGCCCAGATTCAGAATTGAGTGGAGAGAGTACTTAACTCACACTTTTTAAAATTCAGAAAAGCTTCAATTTTCATTTTAGTGATTTTTTAAATTCCTATTGTAAATCACTGCTGATCAAAGCACCTATACTATTGTCCATAGCTGGTTTCTTTCGAGCTGATGTAAGTGAACTAATTGAATGTAATGAACCTTATGCACAGAACAAATAAGGTTTACTGCATTCAGTTCGTTCACTAAGATCAGTTCGAAAGAATACAGCTCATATACTTGATTATACGAGTAAATATAAAAGCAAATTTCAATTTTAAACAAGTGTTTGAGTGTGAGTTGAGTGCACGCCCCACTCAAGTGGCGTTTCTGAATTTGGGCCTAATTCGATCGCAAATGTGGCGCGCGTAAATTCTACCTACGTAACTCTCAGAGGTGAGTAGAAAAAGTTAACTTTGATTAATTTTAACATTGCAATATGGCTGCTGTGAGTAGAGTTTACTTTATTAGCTCGAGCAATTTATGAGCGGTTTAAAATTATTAGAAGGTCTGTTCCATTTGACAGAATTTCAAGCCCTGAATCGTTCAAATCGTGCGCAGTATGAAATTTATAATATTCAATTTTATGCACTGCTCATGCTCAGTACGATTTTGAACGGTTCAGTTAACTCCATGAACTTTATGAACGCACCCCTGAACGCACTCCAGAGAGTATCGATATCGTCACAATAGGAATCTGTAAAGCGGCAACTTTGACAACTTGAGAATCACTTGAGAATGACGTGTTCAGCGAACGTGGTCAGTTGTCAATTTGTTTTAGATTAGTAAAATGTTAGATTTATTTACAATTTTCAGTAAAGGTGGCATAGTATTATGGTGCTTCCAGAGCACGAGTCAGATCTTTACGCCTTCGGTGAACGCATTAATAACCAATGTAATTCTGCAGGTCAGTAACATCATGTTACTTAAGTTTCTCTCTGGAGGTAATTACATTCGTTTCAGGAGCGAACAGGTAGTAACGTGTTCGACCATAAAGGCTTAAATCTGCACTACAAGTTGGACAATGAGTTCGATCTGGTTTTCGTGGTCGCCTACCAAAAAATACTGCAATTGTCATACGTGGATAAATTCCTTAACGACATACATCTAGAATTCAGGGATAAATACAAAAATGATCTTGCCGATGGGAAACACTTTCAGGAGTTTAATTTCTCCGAGAGTTTTCATTCAGTACTACATTCAGCTGAGAAATGGGGAAAACAGCAAGCGAAAGCCCCCAAGGTTATGCGAACCTTTGAAGAATCTGTTAAGTCTAAAAAAACTGTAGCTTCCATGATAGAAAAGAAAAACGATAAGCCCGCTAAAGAACAAAAGAAAAAGGAAGTGGCCTTTGCTCAAGGTAATAATTTAAATGAACTTAATTTACATCATAAATTATTCATGGTGATTGCAGAACCTGTTAAAGTTGATTCGCCGGCTTCTCCAAAAATTGAAAGTAATTCTATTGATGAGGACGTATTGTCTGCAAATCGTTTGAAGTTTGCGCAGAAGATGTCCAAAAAGAAAACTGATGTTAAGTATGTTGTATATTTAAAATTGAAAATGTCTAGGAGTCTGGATATGTTAAAAAAAAAAAAATGATTTGCAGTTTAATTTTAATTGAAGTCAAGAATAATAATAAATTTGAGACTTACAAGAAGAGAAAACTGTTCTTTTTTTTTTTAGGAAGAGTCCGAAACCAGCACAAGAAAAAGCAGGCAAGAAACCCAGGACTTGGGAGCTTTCCGGGTCCCCCAAAGATCTGCAAAGTTTAGAGCGAACTCGCGACAAAAGCGGCGACGCTCAAGCTAACTATGTCTTGAATACCGATGTAGGAAATTATCGGCTTATCAACTACTCAGCTTACCAATTGAAATGTTGTTGCAGATAATCGGACAGATGCAAGGTGGTATAAGAGACATCGAAGTCGAGGAAAGCAGCGCTGAAGAGGAAGACGATGAACAAGTCAACTCGCAGACAAACCAAACCAGGCCTTCATCTTCAAAGAAAGGAATGTTTTCAATCTTCAAAGGCCTTGTCGGTTCGAAAAGTTTAACAAACGCAGACATGCAACCAGCTTTGGATAAACTGAAGGATCACTTGATCGCCAAAAATGTTGCCGCAGACATTGCGATTAAATTATGCGATTCAGTAGCAGCGAAACTTGAGGGGAGAGTTCTTGGAACGTTTGATTCTGTCGCCTCCACTGTTAAGAATACTTTGACTGATTCTTTGGTACGGATTTTGAGTCCAAAGCGGCGAGTTGATATACTGAGAGATTGCATTGAAGCCCAGAAAATGAACAAGCCTTATGTTATGACATTTTGTGGTGTGAGTATACCTTTATTCTTCATTTGTTGTTTATGTTATAGTAGAATTAAGTTATACTGGAAATTAACAATAAATTGTTAATAGTGAATTTGTATGATTACAATTTAAATTTTTTTTGGAAACAGTTCATTCTTAAATGTAGTTTCTACGCATTACCTAACTATGAAAATTTACTGAACACAAAATATTTTGAAAACTTTGTACTTTAATTTAGCTTAGGCCCATTTGTATACTGCCGGCTTAAATTTAAGCTAGAGCTTAAACCCATAGCAACGATTATTTCAAGAAATATTATTAAGGGTTTAAGTTTTGGCTTAAAATTAAACTGGAATTGTACAACTGGGCCTTAGAGGGTTTATGATTGGCCATTTCTAGGTGAACGGTGTAGGAAAATCAACAAATTTAGCGAAGATTTGTTTCTGGTTGATTGAAAACAATATGAGTGTATTAATAGCAGCTTGTGATACATTCAGAGCTGGAGCAGTTGAACAACTTCGAACACACGTCAAACACTTGAATGCTCTGCATCCACCGGAGCGACATAACGGCCAACAAATGGTGCAGCTGTATGAGAAAGGGTACGGAAAAGATGCGGCTGGGATTGCAATGGAAGCAATTCGATTTGCTAAAGACATGAACATCGATGTCGTACTTGTCGACACAGCAGGTCGCATGCAGGTACTTGATGATTTGATTTCTTGTAAATCGACTTTATAATGAACGTTGTTTAGGATAATGAACCCCTGATGAGAGCCCTTGCGAAACTTATTAAAGTAAATGAACCTGATCTCGTGCTCTTCGTTGGAGAAGCTCTTGTTGGGAACGAAGCAGTCGATCAACTAGTTAAATTCAATCAAGCATTGGCTGATTTTTCTTCAAGTTCTAATCCTCATATTATAGATGGCATTGTGCTCACCAAATTCGATACTATCGATGATAAGGTACTTTTTATTATTAAAATATTACAATTTAAAACTTACAAAAAAAAAAGATAATAAAATTAAAGCACTTTCTTCTCAGTTAAAATTTATCATACAATTATTCTCTCTTTTAATATCTATTCTGAAGAAGCTTGTTTGATAAAAAGTATTACTGCAAGTCATACTTACTTTTTTTTTAATTGTGCATTTTTTTTTCGTTTTAGGTTGGCGCTGCAATTTCTATGACTTACATTACTGGTCAGCCTGTGGTATTTGTTGGAACTGGACAGACATACACCGACTTGAAAGCATTAAATGCCAAAGCTGTCGTACATGCGCTCATGAAGTAGTAAATTCTTGGTGGAAGCTTCGGTGTGGGTTCTACTAATTGTTTTCGTGCCTTTTAAATGTAGTTATTTATTTTTTTTATGTTGCTAAAATGGTAAGCAGTTTAACTTCAACAAAAATTTCCTTGTTTAAACAATAATTCCAAAGTAACAGTTCTGGTAGTTATGTATGGCGTAGATCTTGTTTTTGTTCACACAAAATTCTGGTATAACTTTATTTGCTTTTAATGAACACCTAATTATAAAAAAAAAAACTGAACACTGTAAATATTATTAATAATAAATTACTGTTGTTGCTGTAATTTAGAAACTATTCGAATTGTTCCAATTCAAGTCCAGAATATTTTATGGTAGGCACATGGTTTTAATTACTTGTAAAAGTGAGGTTTAAGGAGAAGGAAGATATTAAATATTTGAAAAAATAAATAATCTTTGAGTTTTTAAAGTTTTTTTTTTTTTGTACTATATTGAAATAAGCAATTTTTTTGTATTTTTTAAGTTGAAACGAGTCTTTCGCATACAAATTGAATCTGAATTACATGTACTTATGTAGCATTTTATAACAATGGGCCTTTAACACGTTTGCTACCGGCTGGCCCATGGTATAGGAGCCATATGGTTTTCTCAAACAGACTAACGACTCGTTTGTGGGACACTGGTAGAGGCATAATCAATATATAATTTCTCGGCGAAGTCCACCGCAACTTCATTGGTATTCAGTAGTGGTCTATAGGAGCTCTGGCTCATATTTAGGACGGTTGGTCTCAGGTTTAGACTTATTTAAAGGTTAGGCTAACTTTTACAAGTGATGTGTATGTGTTGTTAGTCTGTGGGAGACGGTGCCTTTTCACACATCGGTAGCGAACGTGTTAAGCCGTTAACTACAGAGGCATTATGTATACTCTAGTTGCACCCCATCCAAGTGATACAAGTGAAATGTGCTTAAATTTGGGTAATAACAGTGTTCTCACTATATTGGCGTTGTTATTTATTACCAGTTCAAATATTTCACAACATTTAAATTGCACACGTTGTATATTAACTGTTATTTATCGATGAATAATATCAATAAGTAATCAGTTGTTAAATTATATTTTCAATAATTAGATTTCTCAAAACATTGCTATAAAAAAATACATTAGTCATTAATGTAACAAAATTTAAATAATTTCTTTTAACTCTTATGGCGATCTTTTGAGAGCTTTTCGTATAATTGTCCAATCTTCAATTATATCCTGAGGTTTAAGCATGTACACAATATACGGACCTGATACGGTAACGGCCTTCCGTCGAGAACGAGAACGTGATCTAGAGCTCCACTCCCCTCCTTCGCCCCAGCTGATTTCAACATTGTGTCTATCTTCTTCTAACCTCCTAATAGTATCTATCAACTCTTCGTAGTAATAATCCCATGCCAAACTCTTCTCACTTTCGAAATTCTGCAGCGCAGCTTGTTCTTCGGCTTCGAATTTATTTCTGATATTCGCCATTCGTAACTGTCTCAAAATGCCAGCGACTTCGGTCCTTATGCGCATGTTTTCCTTGAGTTCCTGCAATGGTGCGAGATATTCTTGTGAACGACCATCTTTCACTTCACTCAATTGATGCTCTACCTGCGCAATTCTCTCTCGATACAGTTGTTCTCGTAGTAATTGAAATTGGTTTTCTAGGTCGGTTAGGTTGTCCATGCATTCGCTCCTCCTCAACTCGCACTCACCCTCATCCATCTCCGAACTATCTTCGGAATCGGCTTCTTCATCGCTGGAATCTCGGGGTCCATCGATTTCACTTGTGTTTGTACGTTCTGACTCGGCGGCGGATACATCGTCGCTTTCCTCTGGGCCGGGGCTGTTATTCGTCAGCTTCATGGGAGGCATTTCATTTCGTTTCATTACGCGCTATTTATAAACATGTTTAGCTTCTCACTTCGTTTTTGAGGTTATGTATCGCGCTTGGCGGAGTACTTACTTTAAATTCGGTGTATCGATGCTAAAAGCAAGAAATGTCAAATATTTATTTTCATTCGTTGTATTTAATTCTAACAATAACAATACTCACATTAATTATATTCCTTCAAAACACGCACCGCCAAGTCATAAATAAACAAATATCGCAATGATGCACAGCAATGATGTGACAAGACCTAGATACACCGTGCCCTATGTTTCCCGCATTCTCGATTGATATCAGCATGTGAGTGAAATAGCGAATATCTGTGACTAATTTTAGCTCATGTATGCGACGAGGATGTCACTCAAAGCCTAGTAGACGTGATTTGGGATGAACCAGGCTTTTGAAACGAGCACAAACAAGTGTATATACCATCTTAAGAGCGATCTTTCCGTTTCAGTATAGGGCGTTTTCAATGCATTTTTACGAAACGGAATTACATGTAGCGCCTTTATTATGAAAGATAACGCGGAAAGAAAATTACGTACTTCCTTAAGAAATGATGAACTACAAAACGTCTGTTTTAAAAAATCAATATTGTCTGTCAATTAATAGATATTAATTAAGATGTTTCAGCATTTTGTAGATCAACTTTAACATTTTTTTTCTGGTACTTCTTGTTAAAATAATAAAAATGTAGAACAGACGTTTTGTAGACATTTCTCTATAAATATGTAAATTATTATGTATCTTGATAAAAAAATGTGCTGGCTGCATCGAATTCCGCAAACAATATAAATTCGTCAAATTTGAAGGAACTGAGAGTCGAACCAATCCCCTCTCCTTTCTAGGAGTGACGAGTATAACGTAGTATTGAAGTGACACAGAAACAGTAATAAATTAAGGGGATCCAAGTTTACAGGCAAACTTATGGCATGTTATGTTTACAGAGGTGTATAAAAAATTTCATATTCTTTATCGAGAAACTTTCAAACGTGATTTAAAAAGCACCTACTTTACTACAAATCTATAACTGTTTTACGAAATCTCTTTGTAGGTGTTATTGAATTTCTTAATTTTGTGTTCTGAAAAAGGACAGACTAATTAAACAGACTAATTAATTAATAATTAATAAATTAATAATAAATTAATTTTAATTAATTAATTAATATACAGGGTGATCAAAGTTGCGAAGTCGTTAAATGAGCAGAAATGAACTGTTTTTGCTCAGGATTACAGTGATGATCTGAAAAAAATTATTACTCATCGCATTCTCAGAATACTTGCAGAAGTGTAGTTGTTTGTAAAAGACCACCATGTTTTGTTGGCAAATGAAAAAACATTAAGTTTTAATTACAAATAATGCTTGCTATTTCATCTTAAAATTAATAATAAAAAAGTTATGGCGACATTTGTACATAGTTGGTGTATAACATTATATCACCATGGCTTACGAGGAGCCATGGATAAAAAAAATCGACGTTTACTAAGATTCTAAATTTTTAATAAAAGAAAAAACAATTGCACTGCTACTAATTGTACGACTTGTTAAAATGTTTGTACAACCATATTTTTTTAAATAGTAATGTACTAATTTTTTTAATTCATTGGGTAGAGATTTTCTTTCTCTTTACTGCGATATCAACATTTCTAAAATGTGTTTACAATATATACAGTGTGTCCCCAGGTGGACTGAAAAGAGGAAAAACTTTTTTATTTTCAAATTTAGACAAAAATGTAATTCTTTATAAAAGTTTTTGCTTGTTCGAAAACCATTAATTTTTAGACAAACCAGATATTGTTTTTCTTGAAATAAAAAATTAAAATTATGGAAAAATATTTACAGTCGCGTCTCTATAACTCGAACCTCCACAACTCAAAATTTTCTGTAAGTCGAGGTTTACTGATGTTTACACATTGTGTACAACTGAAATTTCTTTCTTTAACTCAAAATTTCTACAACTAATTTAAGTAATTTTCCGGTCACTTGACATTGACATTCGAATTATGAAGGTTCGACTGTATTTTATTCGATTTCAACACAGGTTTCAACTGTGTACAAAAATTCTTTATAAACATTATTAACAACATTGTCCGTGATAAAAATGACAGCATGTCTCATTATTGTTTTAAAACTGAAATATCGTTTTCTAAATTATTAGCGTAAAATATCCTCACAAAAAGAGTCCAATGGATTCAAATTCGGTGAAGGAGCTGGCCAGTTTACAACCAATCCATTTATTTGGAAAATGTTCTTTCAAAATATTTCTTACAGTATTGTAAAATTGGCATGATAGAATGGGCAGGACATCCATCTTGTTGAAAAAAAAATTGACCATACTGGCTTCATCTCTTAGCTGACTAACATTTGCGATAAGAGATGTCGTGATTTTATTAATTCATTACCGAACATATTTTTCGCTTTAAATTTTTAGAATTTTCTCCTTTATTTTACTTAAGAAAAACAATTTCTGGATTTTGTTCAGAAAATTAATGGTTTTCGAACAAGCTAAAGCTTTCATAAAGAATAGGAGTAATATTTTTCTCTAAGTTGAAAATAGAAAAACTTTCCCTCTTCTTTAGTCCATCTGGGAACACACTGTATGTATAATGAAATAATTTTAAAAAAACATTATTAAATAAGTAGGCCATATTCATTTATAAAATCAAGTTGCCTAAATAACTGACAAATGATATCTATCTAATATGCAAGTAAACAACAAATAAACGAAATAAAGCATCAATTTTAAAAATTTCTTTTGAATTTATATTAGTTAAAATGAACAGTTTTATACATTTCATAACATGTTATGCTGCACTGAAAATCAGAAAATCAGAACAACTGGTTCTTGGGGAATTTGATTACAATTTCGAGATTATTATTATAGTAAAATAAAATTGTATTTTTGAATTTTATTGTCTATTTGTTTTGAAAAATTTAATGTGTAAGGTACTAATTTTTTTATATCGCAATTTTGCTAACAAGAAGGGCGATCAAAGTATGCATGAAAAAGTTAGGGTTGCTATTAAAAAAAATTAAGGATGACGTCACTGCGGAAAAACAAATGGCGATCAAGAAGATACTAAAATGTGTCCTTAAAATTATAAATTTACCTTTTCAAGATTTTGCAAGAAAAACATTAAATAAACAAATTAAGAGCGTGATTTTATCACCATCGTGTACGAGGTTTGTTCAACAAAAAAGGTGACTTTTTAAATTTCGCGGGCTTCGTACATTCGATTTTCGATTTTTTTGTTTTGTTATGTTGGTACACATGTCCCCAACATATGTTGACATTAGCAGCCATTTATCATTTGTAGTTTGTTTTTGACAGATATAAAGGTTGGACGTGTTTTCGTGTGCTTGGCGATTTTTGCTCTCGAAAAAAATGGATCAAAGAATCTGCATTAAATTTTGTGTGAAAAACAATATTAAGTGCTTCAACGCACTTAAAATGTTGGCTGTGGCATTTGGTGAGTCTACTTTGAGCAAAAAAAATGTTTATAAGTGGTACAAGCTCTTCTCAGAAGGCCGAGAAGATGTTAATGACGATGCCCGCCCTGGACGCCCCAGCACGTCAACAACCAATGAAAACGTTGAAGCAGTGAATAAAATTGTTATGGAGAATCGTCGAATCACTATTAGAGAAGTTGCTGAGGATGTCGGCATATCGGTTGGCTCATGTCATGCAATTTTTTCGGATGTTTTGAGCATGAAACGTGTGGCAGCGAAGTTTGTTCCGAAATTGCTAAATTGTGATCAAAAGAACCGTCGCATGAGCATCGCTCAGGAGCTGTTGAATGACGTCAACGACGATCCAGAATTGCTCAAAAGGGTCATAACTGGGGACGAAACATGGGTATATGGTTATGACGTCGAAACCAAAGTCCAATCATCCCAATGGAAGCGGCCAGAAGAGCCAAGACCGAAAAAAGCACGCCAAGTTCGGTCACATGTGAAGGTTTTGCTTACTGTTTTCTTCGATTACAATGGCGTGGTGCATCATGAGTTCTTGCCAGAAGGTCGTACGGTCAACAAGGAATATTACCTTGAAGTTATGCGCCATTTGCGTGAGGCAATACGAAGAAAACGTCCGGATTTGTGGCAAAACAAGTCATGGCTTTTGCATCACGATAATGCACCTGCTCACACATCGTTGCTTGTTCGTGATTTTTTGGCCACAAACAACACCGTAATCATGCCTCAGCCACCGTATTCACCGGACTTGGCCCCCTGCGACTTTTTCCTATTCCCACAACTGAAAAGACCCATGAAAGGACGGAGGTTTGCCACGATTGAGGAAATAAAAACCGCATCGCTGGAAGAGCTGAAGGCCATACCAAAAAGCGCATATCAGAAGTGCTTCGAGGATTGGAAAAAGCGCTGGCACAAGTGTATTATCTCTGAGGGGGATTACTTTGAAGGGAACAAAATAGATATTGATGAATAAATATATACTTTTCGATAGACATAAAAAGTCACCTTTTTTGTTGAACAAACCTCGTATGTTTAAATGAATAGGTTACGTTTATGGTGGATTGAATATAATCAACTAAAGTAAATTTCTAATATTATGTATTTGTCTGAGTACAATTTGGGAGTCTTTCAATGAAAATAAAATGTACAGAATAAGCACGAGGCGGAATATTGTTCATTTTAATTGATATAAATTCAAAGGAAATTGCTAACGTGATGCTCTCTTTACATGTTCATTTATTTGTTTACGTGTACACATAAATGAAGGTGTACAGCCTCAATCAAAAGTAATGAAACGTTCAAAACCGAAACGCTGTAGTCAGAGTGCAACGGTGCCGAGTCAGAGAGAGCACAACGTGTTGTGGGATTCCGAAGGACTTCGGAAACATTCGTTCGCCATAAGGCTTCATCTCACTCAGTGTGCTCGGTATCTTCTTTCTCTTGGGTACAGTGTTTCGGTTTTCAACGTTTCATTAGTTTTGATTGAGGCTGTACATTACATAGGCATAAACTGTTAATTATTAAGACAACTTAATTTTGCGCATAAACAAAGCCTAGGTACAATTGAAAATGATGTTTTTAAATTATTTTTTTATTAAGGTGTGTGTAATAAATAGCTGCACAAAATTTAAAGCTATCTTAAAATCATAGTTTACTTTTATATGCTGTTGTTTTGTAATCAAGGAGTCCAAGAAAACAAATGTTTTTTTTTAATGTCAGTTCGTCATTGACAGCCAAAATGGAAGTGTCAGAACAAAACGAATTAAGAAAAGGAATTTATTACTATCTTGGACAGCATACAAGAAAAGAAACCTTATATCATTTTATGGGAGAAAATCTTAGCCGTAGAACTATTTATAGTGAATTTTCGCGTTTTGATGAAAACCTGCATTACGAAAATGTAAAAAAACCGGGTCGACCAAGAGCGTTAAATGCTAATCAGCTGAAAAATTAAAGTCATTAGCAGAAACTCGTCTTGGAGCAAGCACAAGAAAACGCCGTCAAATTTGAGGTTTGTCACAAAACTATTGCCAGTTTAAAGCACGTAGGGCTAAAGTATTATAAAAGAACAGTGGCGCCTTGATATACAGAAAAACAGCTCGAAGAAATTCAAAAAAAGTGCCGAATTTTGAGAAAAAAAATTCTTTCTCAAAACACAACCATCGCGATGGACGATGAAAAATATTTTTGTTTTCATAATGGTTTAGATAATTGTAACCGTGGATTTTATGCTGAAAATAAGGAAAGAGTTCCGAAGAATGTTAAATTTATACAAAAAACCAAATTTGAAAAGAAAGTTCTTGTCTGGTGTGCAACTTCGTGTAAGGGAGTTTCAAACCTTCACATTCAATCATCGAAAGGATTGGCCATCAGTGCTGATGTCTATATTGATAAATGCTTGTCAAAATTATATCAGTTTTTAAACAAGCATCATTCTGAAGACAGGGTTTTATTCTGGCCCGAATTAGCTTCACCGCATTATGCTCGAAAAACGATTGAATCGTTAAACGCAAAAAATATACCTTTTGTTCCAAAATTTGCAAACCCGCCTAACATACCTGCTGCGAGGCCAATTGAACATTTTTGGGCACTTTTGTCACGCATAGTCCATGCCAATGGATGGGAAGCAAATTCTGAAGAAGAACTGGTTAAGAGAATTAAAACTTCAGTTAAAAAAGAAGATTTACAAGTTATCCACAAAATGATGTTAGGTGTTAAAACTAAGCTAAGACAAATTGAAGATCATGGTCCATTATCGATATGTTAATTATTCTATTTCTTGTAAGTGTCATGTAGTTTTAAAATATTTTAGTAATTTGAAATATAAATATTTTTTCTTATTAAAAATAATATTTGCACATTGTGCAGCTACTTATTACACACACCTTATAAATTCAGCATGAAAATCAGAGAATCTTTGCTAATTTAACCGAATTTCAATCTTAAAATTAGCAATGTTGGGCAATTCAAATTGAATACCCGATATACTAATACTAATACTTCCATTTTTTTCTCTTACTTCCTTGCATGCTAGCTTTTTTCATAATCGCATACTTAACGAAATATTTATGACCTATAATGACAACGAGATAACGAGGATGGGACACACCATCCTTGTTAGATTTCACTTCCCTTATTAGTTTTGTAGTGGGAGAAAAGGTTTTAAGGGGAGTACAAAAACCGCCGCTCCTCGAACGGAAAGATCGCTCTTAAGTTAATATCACTCTTAAGCTAAGTTCACATGCATTGCGGATACGCAAAATTTTTGTTGCGGATCGTTTCTAATTGATTCATTTTGAATTTTGAACCAATTAGAAACGATCCGCAATAAAAATTTTGCGTATCCGCAATGCATGTGAACTTATAGCGTTTTCGATTCATCTGCACCGGTTGCACTCAGTGTATTTGCATCTTCTTTTAACCTCATGTAATGAAACAAGATGAAGATATTCTGAGTGCGCATTAATGCAGTCAATCGAAAACACTATTAGCTTTAAGTTAATATCAATTCCTCTTTGTCTACAGGGAATCTAACTACTTGATATATCATTGAAATCAGGGTTGCCAGGTTGGTAATAAGGTTACTGTATTTAGAAGGTATCGCCATTCATTTCCGCGGCTTCGTCCCTCAAATCTAAAGCTACCTACTCAGTTAAGCGGATAGCGGCTTGCGGCTTTCGTGCAGCATTTGTGATTGGCTATAATTTTAAACGATTTTGAATGAGCCAATCACAAATGCCGCATGAGAGTCGCAAAACGCTATCCGCGTAACTGAGTAGGTAGCTTTAAGGTCTGTTCGTTTGTTCTGCACTTTCTACACTTTTAAATCCTTCAGTCTATTTTTCTCACTCCCACTCAAATTTCATTATATACATCTTACTTTCTCTGGAGCGGTTATGCAAGAAGTGTAGAAAAGTGCAGAACAAACGAACAGCCCTAGTGAGTATATAATAGTTATTTCTATACTCACTGCCTAAATTAAAAAGGAAGTGATGAAACGCTAAAGAAGAAAAAGGGTAGATACATAACAAGTTACTGTTGTTAAGGAGTTTATGAATGAATTTGATTAACCCCAAATTAAAAGAGATACAAAGTTGGCGCTACCTTCTTGATACAGTAACCTTAGTTGGTAAACGCTAGAAGCGCCAAAGTTTGAAAATTTTGTAGTTTATTTATAGCTTTTTTTTAATTCCCAATATTCATTTAAAGAATTTTTTGTAATTATCTAAAGGTTATTTTTCGATTTTTTTATTAAAATTTAAACGTTAAAACAAATACATAATATTTACCCTTTAATATAATAACGTAACGTAAATTCTAACAAGAAGAACAAACTATGTATATGTTTGTAATATTGTCAATACTGATACAAAACACTGACTAAAGTTCATTTTTTTATTATATGCTCGTATAGGTCTGAATTAAAAAAATATACGACGAAATAACATGGCATGACAAAAACCGCAAGGCCGTTTCACGAAAGTTAGAAGGAGATAGCTATATAAAAGTTCCTTGACTTATCGATCGATCGACTGGCATATAATAAAAAAGTGAACTGTATATATTTATATTTCATATTCCTGGAATTTTGTATAATTTCGATCAATTATTGTTCTTCTTTAGGTACGATAATTTTTAAATACATATTATTATTACATTCTAGCAATATATATTTAGACTGAGTGAAATTATGTGTAATTTTGAACTTTTTTGGCGCGAGAACCTTATAAATAATTAAACAGCGCTATCAAAAGTGTCATATGTCATGCGTATACACGTCTAGCAACTAACAAGTGTCTAAATAAAAACCTGGTCAAGTGGGTTGTGATCGAGAATTTTTCCATTGCATTTACATAGCACAATTACTAAATGTAGTCTACTTGACCAGGTTTTTATTTAGACACGAGTTACTATGCGAAAAGAAATGAAAAGTTATTGAATAATCTAATAGCGTTTTCGATTGACCGCACTAGTGCGCACTCAAAATATCTTCATCTCGTGTTATTACATATGGTTAAAAGAAGATGCAAGTACACTGAGTGCAACCGGTGTAAGTGAATCGAAAACGCTATGAGTTACTAAATGAAAGATCAAGAATTCCCTAAGTACCGTATAAAATATGCATATGTGGCTTTTTAAGAATTAATAGTAAAGCGCCAAAATTCGCCATATTTATTGTTTAAAGGCGCCACATTTAGCGTCAAGCGCCAAAGTTAAATTCTTAAGCGCAATTTATTCAGTTAAAGGCGCCACATTTTGGCGCTAAAGCGCCACATCTTGCAACACTGATTGAAATATCGAATATCGCAATGATCTGGTAAGGGGTAGATGCACATTGCCTTATGTTTCCTGCCACTCAAAACCTAGATCACGTGACTTAGAATGAACAATGTTTTTTAAACTCTTAAGTTAATTCCTCTTTCTCTATATGGAATCTGCTACTTGACAAATCTGTGGAATATCGCCCATTTAACTCATAATAGGCATTTAGCATTTTCGATTCAACCGGTTCATAACCGGATTAGAAATGTCAGAGAGAACATTTATGGCCGGTTGCATCAACTTTTTAAGCAGAGCTTACATTTAAGTGGTGTTTAGACTATGACATTTTTATAGATTTAACAAAATGTTAATCATATTCTAATTAATACTTAAGTTGAAGTTTAATGCCCTTATGCATAGACACGCATAGACAAATCTCAAGGTAGACTTAAGGAAAAAGTGATACATAATGCTAACTTCATATCAAATTGTGCATCGCATAAATACATACGGTTGCGGAATTAAAAAAAGCATACACTCAAAATGTCTTGCTGTGAACTTAACTTTGTTTGAAATATTTTCGACTTTTACGTCAAAATAATTGTCAAGGTGACATACCGACAGTAACATGCCGCATTTAGCTGTTGCCCAAAAACCGCAAATAATTACACTAATTAGAGAAGGGTGGTCACGAAGAAGATACATCTAGAGTTGTAAAAAACTGGCTTCAAGAAAATAACGTTATGCGTTTGCCATGGCCTTCCAGAAGCCCAGATATCAACCCCATTGAATATGTTTGGGGTTATATCGTGAAGAAAATGTACGCCGTTCGTTTAGACCTGCAGATGCACACGAATTATTACATAAGATTGAAGAAATTGGGAATGAACTTTCCCCTGACTATATCCATTCTTGTATTTATTCAATGCCTGAGCGTTTGTAAAGTGTTGTGAGAAATAATGGAGCTGCTGTGAAGCATTAGACATTAATTTGTTAAATATATTTGTGTATGTTATTTTATCGTAAATGAATTCTCAGTTTAGTTTACTATTACCACAATCTAAGGCTTTCTTGTTGACTCCTAAAAGTGAAAGTTGAATTATGCATTGTGTCATTTTACGTCAGCGTTTATGTCAATCTGACAGAGATCGATTTACACTACTAATATTGCAAAATATAACCTAAACGACTTAAGACTTGTATGCTTTTTTTGATTCCGCAACCGTACCTTGTTCAAAGTAGGTAAAAGTTTACTTTGGCCACAGCTTTGGCTTAAGTCTAAGATTTGTCTGTGTATACGGGCATAAATGTCAATGAGAATATATTTGACATTATACTGACCATACGTAAATATCACATTATTATTATATTAAGACATCGCACGGAATACTTTGTTCGGACACGAATGTACAGATTAATTCATTTGCTGGGTAAAAGAAGTGATGGGTTTTCCACACGGAGGTGCACAGAACAATTAATACTTCGTCACCTGTACATATACCGTATGATTTTTAAAATTTTAGATCAAGGGAGGCCGTGAAAGCAAAACGTATGGCGTAAATTAGCAAATACAACACTTTATTCAAATTGAACGATATTTTCCCAGTGGTGTTAACCAAAATGTACGTATGAGTTAATTTAAGCCGTATGTTTTCCTCTTCACGACCTCCCTTGATCTAAAATTTTAAAAATCATACGGTATATCATACATCATCATCTCTTGTTATTACATGAGGTTAAAAGAAGATGCAAATACACTGAGTGCAACCAGTGCAGATTAATCGAAAACGCTATAAATGTCAACCAACCATACGTCATGTCAACAACAACATTCCAAATTTACGTTCCTTGCTGAAATTGCGCAGAGTATTACACTCTCGAGTAGTTCCGGAGCTTGAAGTTCCAACCTGGAAAGCACTTATTGTTGGGATTTTAAGGGTTCTATTAATTTTTATTTTAAAACAAAACACGGCTTACTTAAACTAATTTATTTAAAAGCAAAACTAATTTATTTATAAACTCACACTATACACTAATTTACTTACATTATATTATATTATTATAGCTTATATTCTAATTTATTTTAATAGCCGAGCAAAAGTCTAACGCGAACTTTAATGCGGAACTCCAATGTCGAATTCGAATGCGGAACTATCCCACATGCACCGGCTGCCGACTTAATAAGCCGTGGCTGCTTTTATGTGAACTTTCTCTAAGGGTTCCAGAGTGTCTGTTCTAATTTCATCGACGGATGCTTTTATAGCGTTTTCGATTGAGCTGCACTGATTACACTCAGTGTGCACTGAGTTTAGATTTCGTGTTCGATTGGTGATTTCAGTTCCAACTTTCTTCGTGTTTTATGTTCGATTGAAATATTAGTGCGCACCAGTTTTGCACTCAGTGCAAGAATTTTGGAACTGACTTCGAAGGTAGTGCAAGCGTTTCAGTGCAACTTTTCTGTCATTTCAGGAGAAGCATATTACAGATGATTTATTGACAGATAACAAAAACAATTTATTGTATCAAGAAATTGTTAATAATTAAGTTATTTGCTAAACACAGTTTGTCTAGTGCATAAAATCTTCGTCCGGGGTGAATTCCTTAAGAAGCGAATATGAATAATTAGTGTATTTAGGATTTTTAATTTATTATAACAAATAAATATTGCATTTTTATATTTCTCGCAACAAATGATAATTTTGAGGCTACGGTTCAGTATATTTCCCGCTCAATAATTTTGCTCCCAGATCACGTTTGTATTCGATTGAAACACGCACTAGTTTCGTTTTCTGGCGAAACTGACTGAGTGCGTGACGTAATATCAGTGTGACCCGAACTCTTCTGGTGCAAGTGAAATGAAAACGCTATTAGACTATGGCTCGTCAGGCTATGAGGTATGTACCTGGCGTCGTGCGGTGTTGGATCATCACACTGCCCCCTTCTTAAAAACGTTTCGTCTCGGAACGTTCCTCGTGATAATCTTGAAGGAGGATGTCGAAATCGGCATGCTGGCCCCTTTTTGCAACTTCCGGTCTGGAAGAAATAGCAGTCCACGGTTTTGTTACTGCCGACAGCTGCCTGAGGGTGGTAACTACAGACTAGGACTTCAACTCCCGTTCCGTTGAAGATGACTTCTGTCATGCTTCGAATGACCCTCTAGTCCAGACCGTTTAGTCCGCAGCTCAACCTGGGGAATGGCTAATTTCGTCTGCTTGCCTTCTACCAGCTGCCTCTTGAGGCCAGCTCTCCAAATGTTGCGATAGTCAGGCTTACCGCTTGATGTCCTCTTGGTGACTAAGTATACGTGTCTTCTTTGATCCGCTTCCGTGCCGATGATCTGCAGTTCCTCGACCTGACCAAATTTCTTCCGGAAGACCTGGGCTATCCTCTTGGACATTCTTAGGTCTTCTGCCACACAGTGGGCCAGACTGTACTGCGGTGGTACTTGAAAAAGGTCTTGCTGCTTCTCTGTGGTCACTCCGAATCGTGCCTTACTCCCTGTGGCGTGAAGGTTTCGAAGTTCACACGGAGAAGAAAATGAAGGGACAGTACAAAGGACGCAAGGTGAAGTGAACTTCGAAACCTTGCGTCCTTTGTACTGTCCCTTCATTTTCTTCTCCCTTGTAAAGAGCCATTTGGTTGAAGTGGGTAACTTTGGGTTTGCCATGCGGAATCTTTCTGATGCGGTAGATGACATCGTTGATCCGTTTCATCACTCTGTAAGGACCTTCCCAAGATTATAAAGCCAGACCAGTGCTCCAGGTTGGTATCCCCTATTCTGAGCGTTGATGTCATAATGCACCTTCATTCGGCCGTTGGCCGTCTGTATATTGTGATGCACATGATTGTGAATGTCGTCCATTTTCCTGCGTTCCAGCTCACGTAATCCTCGTCGGCAGGTGCTTTGCCAGGTTTCACGCCGAATTTCAGGTCGCAGGGCAGTCTTGGCTCTCCCCATCACCACACCACACAACCGTTTGCCGCCCGCGAAGGCACAACACGGAGACAAGCGCTAACACCCCCACCCCTTGCGAACAACGGCATCTTTCGCCGATGTCCCAATACGAGCTGCCCGTGGAGAAATCTAGCAACCGCAGGAAAATATCCTTCAGCTCCCAAACTCCGCGAGTCGTCACACCGACTAGGAAAGTCGTGATCCCAGCTACTAGGTACAACTAATGCCCGCTTCTGCTTCGATGACGCCGAATTCCTGGTTGCCGACAATTTAAGGAAACGAGTCATTCTGGGACAAGCACGGCTGAGGGAACACCCCGTCATCGACATGCACAGAAGGTGCGTGCATATCGGAGGGAATCGTTGTTGGACGAAATACTTCGTCCCACGAGTACGCCGAATGTTGCGCACGGATTCCCCAAAGAATACCACGAACAGTTCCAGGCCCTGGTGTCCACATTCCTGGATGTCTTCGCAGTACCCGGAACTTAGCCCACAACGGCAAGTATACAGCATGAGATCCGCCTGAAAGACAGGAAGCTGAGCCGCCTACCGCCACATCGCTGTTCGGCTGCAAAGAAAAGTGCCATTTCGTGACAACCGAACTGGAATACTTGGGCCACCGCATCACCAGTCAAGGAATCGCCCCGACAGATACTCACCTCGGACAACTCCAGGAAATACCCAGGCCGACCAACCGGAAGGAACTTCGTCAATTTCTCGGCCTGGTAAGATGGTTCTGGTATTATCTGCCTAAACGCACCGAAGTTGTGGCTCCCTTGACCGATCCGCTCAGCACCAAGAAATGATGGAGCTGGAAACAGGAGCAACAATTTGCCTTCGTTGACCTCGCCCGATCAACCACGCTACATCGCTCCGATCCGGAACTACCATACATCCTGCAGACGGACGCCAGTTCTAGAGATATCGCCGCAGTAATATACGCAGTAAATACCAACCCACTGTGATAGGACGGCGCATCATCTCCTGCAGCTCCGGAAAGCTGAATCCTGCGGAATAGCGCTACCACTGTAACGAGCAGGAGTGCAGCAACATGCGGCATAAAACGCTACCGTCCGTATCTCCAGGATCAAGAACCTTGCGGACCGACAGTCGCGCCCTGTTATGGCTGGACAAGACTCGCAATCTAAACTGACGAGATGGTCACTTCTGATACAAGAATTCAAATTCAAGGTAGAACACTGCCCAGGAGGAGAGAACGAGCTGACCGACGCCCCATCGAGGAATCCAGCAGAGACCACGGTTCCCAAGCAGGTGAGCCAAACCAGCCGGCTCATCCCACCGACAGTGTAAGTCATGGATATCGCCGACCTTGCCCGAGACATAGAGGATGCTCAGCAACAAGATGACACCACCATCCGCCTACGGAACCGTTGGAGCCGTGTACAAGAAGCCGGACTAACCGAGCCAGGGGACCGAGGACTCCATCGACGGAGGTTACCTCAAACGAGTCGACAACGGTATAAAGACTCCTCGTGTCCGACGCAATGATTCCACGCGTTCTGGACGAAGCGACGACCCAATCGCTGGCCATGCCGGGGTCGAAGAAACCGAAAGGGCGATAAGAAACCGTTACTTCTGGATCTCATTACGAAGGAATGTCCAGGATTATGTCCGAAATTGCCTGACGTGTCATTGCACGAAATGGGGAGCGCTCCAACCTAAAGCACCGCTCCTGCCTCATCGTAGCTATCAGCCATGGGAGACGTTTGCAATGGGGCCCTACCTGCGCAGCAACAGAGGAAACCGCTTCATACTGACGGTGACCGACTTATGTACCAAACTTGTCCGCTACTCGAAACAAGAGCCACCACAATCGCTCAGCGTCTGGAAGCGCCGTCTTGACGGACAGACCAGACCAGTTCAATATGCGCGCCATACCCTTATCAAGCGGCTCCTGGACGGAGTAGTCCTTATCCGATTGGGCTCCGACCATAGCCACCGTATTGAGATACGCCCAATCAGCCAATCAGCGCACAGGGCGGGTCCTCCTTTCGGTGGCTGGCACTTTAAAGTGACTTCCAACACACTGCTACCAGAGTGGTCCGGGGTGCACGCCCCTCGCCCCTTCTAGTCAAGGCAGACCTATCTAATTTCTACTAGCTAACCAGGCTAGTGCCGGAACTGCAGATCCGCTGTTCACTCGTCGGGATGGATGAACATCATCACTAGCCCAAGCATGCGGGCTTGCAACCACTGCCCCCGTGAGTCCAACCCAGTCGACCGGCGGAGGTCTCCTTCTACACACTCCACTCCAGGGGAGGGGAGGCTATCCTCCGGGCTAACCGGTCTCCACGGTATCAGTTAACTTCACTGGTTGGAAGTTCGGGCACGTGCTAAGACGCCCTCTGCAGATTAGGTTTCGTGCAAACGAGGCGCTGGTACGCCAACTCGGGACGGTGGGGTCGTCACACCCATAGGGACTCTATCAAACGTCCACAATGGTCACCTACGGCCGAAGCCGTTGGATCCACGTCTCGGTCAGCAGGGTTCCCCCCTGCTGGGTGTCTTGACGGACAATGGCACTGAGTTTCTATCTATCCACTGGGACGCCGCCATCAACCGCTGGGGAGCCTACCACTGGACCACCCCGGTGTATTACCCGCGGGTGAATCCTAATATAAAGAAGGGTCTCCGCATCCACAAGCCACCCGTCGTCGCCGACGTCGCCCTGCCAACTATAATGGATAACTTGCGGTCACGCAAAAACGCCGCCACCGGCGTCACACTGCCCTACTAGTAGGGCCCGGAGATTGGCAAGCTGTCCAACCACCGGAGCCTCAGAATGAGCCACCGCGAGAAGACCGAATCCGAAGGATCCACAGGAACCAAAACCGCTATCGCGCCAGATACGCGAGCAGATAGCCAGTCGAAGCCCGCTTCCGACCGGGAGACTACATCTTAGCCCGTAACAGGACCGTCAACACACAAACACATAGCCACGCTGCATCATGTGCCGTTCGCAGTTCTCAGAACAAGCGACCCGCCCGGCCAATCACAGGCCGCCATTCAAGTTTCAACTTTTCACAAACTTCCCATGGTACGATTCTTTTCAAATCCATGTCCATCGTCAGTGAGGTATTGTTCGCCAAAGAAACATCTGCTTTGTCTGGAAAAGAAATAGCCTAGAAGATAGGATTTCAAACTTAGAAAAACTGATGTAGACTTAAACGAAGATAAAAAATAAAAATCCGAATTATTGATTGTAAAATTTGATGGTAAAATTTGCAATTGTGCAACATCCATCTCTTCTCAAAAGTACCACATTTGTGGAGCTAGTCCAAAACAGATTAACAAATTGGACCAAATTATGCGAATAAAACCAGATGTGACTACTTATAGATTTTGACTATCCACGTTGCACGCATATATACGCTTTTTTGAATGCCTCCTTCATATATCATATTGCTTAGATTTTAAGAAATGGCAAGCGAGAGGAAATGACTTGGAAAAATTGAACGTCCGAAAAACTGAAATTAAAAAAAAATTCCGGGAAGTGATGGATTTTGTAGTGGATCAAGTGCAAGTAGGTGGAGCATATATCGGAGTATATCGAACGATGGTAATACAACGCGCAGGTTTTTGAGGAGTTATGAAGATTCCCATAGGGAAATTGTCAGAGGAGGCGCAAGAATGAAGAAGAAGAACGAATCAAACATCATAGAACACACTAGAAAATATTCAAGAATTATGACTAATGAAGATTTGTTGCACTTTCTTTTGGTTTCGTCGAATCCTTTCATAACAAGCTTACGACTACCTCCGTCAAGAAGAAAGATTAGCCTTTCTGCAGAAGTTCTGCAACTACTTGTTGCCCCAGAAATACCAGGCACATCGACAACTGACGACGAACAAATGAATATCTCAACCTCATCTGGAGTCGAAAGTGATTCGAGTGAAACACAAAGTGACTATGAAAGTGATTATTGAACTCAATAATAAAAACTTTAGTTTCTAAAACGTGTTTATGAACCACAGCTTCATTCGATCCTAAATCTTATTTCGAGTGTAGCATTTTCTTATTTTTCCTTGAATATAAATTTGGTACGACTCTAGACCCTTCTGGATTTTTATTCAGTTTTGTTTTGGGTTGTCATAAAATATTCTTTTTTACTATTTTCTCCTTTATTTAGAGGGCGACTAGAAAGCTTATATGTATTCGAAATGTTAAAATTTTACTGTTATTTCGACTTTCACCCCCTAAAAAACACCCTATTTCATCAAAGAGATTTTTTTACTATTTTTTTTATTCAATGGCCGAATTATATATCAATCTGAAATTTTAGAATTTTCCCCTGTTATTTCAATTTCAACCCCTTGAGAAGTACCCTCAGAGCCAATTCTGAATAAGTTTCAAAAGTTTCAGAATTTTGGCCACAAATTGTTAATTCGGACCCACTATGCACCGCCAAACGCAGCACCGCAGCATCAGGTTAAAGGATACGAAGCCAGTACGCCAGCAACTGTATTGGTGTTCTTCAGACAAGAAACGTCTACTAGACGACCAGATTGAAGAGTTGCTTGCTGACTGTGTCATTAGAACCAGCACATCGCAATACAATTCGCCCATCGTCTTGGTGAAGAAGAAGTATGGCAACCACAAGATTGTGTGTGGATTACCGCGGCCTCAATATCGTCACCGAAGACGAAACTTCAAGTTTATCCAGGATCCATGAGACTCTGTTGAAGAATGTTCCAACCACGTTCCAAAAGCACATGGCGCAATGTCAAGTCTATCAATATGTTTTATTAGTACATGAAGATATGAAGATTGACTGACCAGTTTGGTTTTGAATATAAGCATTGTTACAGAAGCAGATAACACTCACCCAAGTGAGCTCTGTAAACAGTTAAGCATAAATAATTGAAAGACAATGAAAAATTTTTAATGCTTATATTCAAGTAAGCCCAGTCGCCAGTAACTATCGCAACATGGTACCATAATAATTTCATTGCAAAATAAAAATTAGGGAAACGGTACACTCACTATGAGATGGTTACACGTCAAGGCACTGGATCATGAGTGGGGGGTATGTGACTAGTAAGTTATATAAAAAACTATTATAAAGAAAATTAGTGTGTTAGTATAAAGAATATCTTCGAAATATTAAGCGTTCTGCTATGAAAACTAAAATGCTAAACATCACAACTTAAGGGTATACCGAAGCAATGGCCAAATCAATGAAAATCAATGGTAAACGCCATGTCAAATTGTGGTCTTCCTATTGACTTTGAAGCAAAGGTCTCAGAATGTATGCATGAGGAATAGCTAAATGTAATTGGGAAACTTGATCTCATTGTGCAAATAATTTGCTGACAAATTACACTTTTCAAAAAAAATTACAATGCATGCCCAAGAATGAAGCATAATTTCTGGAATCGCATTTAAGAAATGTGGGAAAACAACGGAAAGGAAGGTAATTCACTGCCAAAAAAAAATATTCAGTGTGACTCTCTTTATAGCAAAAGCATACCGCTATTAAAATGACACTTTGCGTTTCTACATTAGAAAATTAAAGATGTTGGTTTTATTCAACTTGAGAATAGCAGAGTTTAGTTTATTGAACATAAACGTGATGACATGTATTAAAAAGTACAGAATAATTAGAAATTGTTATTACTTCAATTGTTATCAATTCCTCTAGCCGCCTACATATTAACACTTATAATATACAAATTGTCCATCACTTTCAACACTCCCACTTGGACAATTGGCTTTTTAAAACTTGTGCGACCAGTCTTTCAAAATTTTTACGTTCCAAGGCCTTTGTGAGGAAGTCTGCAAGTTGATCTTCTGATGGAACGTATTTCATTTCAATGCGTCCACTTTGCACTTCGTCTTTAACAAAGTGAAATTTATTTTCGATATGTTTAGTCTTACGGTGAAATTCTGGACTCTGGGCATATCTAATAGCTCCTTGATTATCACACAACAGAGTAACAACTTGCTCTTCTTCATTAATTAACGAAGAAATAAGACGGCGCAGCCATATTATTTCTTGGGTAGCAAGAGCTGCTGCTACGTATTCGCTGTGAAGGCTGCAGGTGGCATTTGACTCTTGCTTTCTTGACGCCCAGGAAACTGGACCACCACTGTAAATCATCAGATAGCCACTGGTTGATTTTCGATCATCGTTATCGCCCATCCAGTCAGCATCGCTGTAACCAACTAAACTAAACAGATTTACATTTTTGCCACTATAAACAATGCCTTTATCAATGGTAGTTTTTAAATACCGAACAATGCATTTTGCTGCAATCCAATGGGGACGACCCGGATTAGACTTGAATCTGCTTAGTAGATTCACGGGGAACGCAACATCAGGTCTAGTAACATTTACCAAAAATTGTAAAGAACCAAGTAATTCATTGTAAGGAATCTTTTGCATTTCCTTCTTTTCTTCTGGTGTGGTTGGACCCATCTTGCTACTGTACTGTTCTCCTTTAACCATAGGAATATATTGAGGTTTTGCATCAACTAAACCAAACTTTTGGATTACACTTCTAAGGTACGTTCTTTGATGTAGTTTTATCGTCTTTTCTTTTCGATTTCTTTCAATTTCGAACCCAACAAAATATTTTGGATTGCATATTTTTATTTCAAATTCGGATTTTAGATCATTCATTAAATCTTCGAGTACCTTTTCTGAGCTAGACATCACCAATCCATCGTCAACATACAATGCAAGATACAGTCGATGACCATCTTTCCAGCCGACATAAACGCAATCATCTGCTGGAGATTTTCTTAAATCAAAACTCTTCAACACTGAATCAAATTTTCTATTCCAACAATTAGGGGACTGCTTCAAACCGTAAAGACTTTTCTGCAGCTTCACAATTTTGTTCGCATCTGACCATGGTCCATCGGGTAACTTGATCCATATATCTTCTTTTAGTTCACCATAAAGGAATGCCGTCTTGACATCAAACTGCGTCCATTCAAGATCCAGAGCTGCTGTCATAGCAAACAGAACTCTGCAACTTTCGTACCGGACTACCGGTGCATATGTTTCATGGAAGTCAACTCCTTTGCGCTGAACGTAGCCTTTGGCCACTAATCTTGCCTTGAACCGATCAGCTTCTCCTGGTGTCTGCTTTAATTTAAAAATGAGATTGGTCTCAATCACTTTTCGATCTTCTGGGAGTTCTTCGTCAACCCAGGTTTCGTTCTTCAAAAGAGCCTCAAATTCTTCATCGGCTGCTTTTTGCCATTCCTGTGCAAATGGACTACTGCTGGCTTCTTCCCAGTTCTTCGGTTCAACAACTGCTAAACATGCGCTAGTGTTACCCTTTTTTGGTGCGTAGTAAACAGGCTTCCGATTTCGTAATTCGTACGGATCTCGTGAATCTTCAAATGAATTCGAATATGTTTCTGTGCTCCCACTTTCTTTGGTGAGAGTGTCGTTGTCATTTCCACAATGCAACAGAGTGAACTCATATTTTCCTGTTTCATCTGTGTCAAAACGGACAGTAGCTGACGTAATTATTTTACGTGTATCTTCATTATAAATAAGTACATTTTCAGATTCTCCTTGATATCCAACGAAGATCCTCTTTTCTGCCTTCTTGTCGAGCTTTCGACGCAATGTCTTTGGCACTTGTGAGTAACATGTCGATCCAAATACTTTAAACTTGGACAAATTAGGCACTTTACCATGCCATCGTTCAAAAGGTGTCTTCTCTCTGTCCTTCTTCGTCTTCACACAATTTAACACTTGTACAGCATATTTTATTGCTTCAGGCCAAAGAAACTTAGGTACATCTCGTCCATACAGCATTGATCTTGCACATTCGGTAATTGTTCTAATGGCTCGTTCTGCCTTGCCATTTTGCTCTGGCGTATGTGGTGCTGATGTTTCATGAATGATGCCCCTATTACTGAATTCTTTCGCCAATGTCTCGTTGACAAATTCTCGACCGTTGTCAGATCTGAAATATTTTATTTCACAGCCAAACTTGTTCTTGACCTTATTGCAAAAGTCAATAATTCTTGATGCCGTTTCATCCTTGTAACATAAAATATATGCTGCCGTGTACTCACTTGCGTCATCCTTCAGAATCAAGAAATATTTAGCACCCTTGAGTCCTGATTGATCCATCGTACACACGTCCATGTGTATGAATTCTCCCGGATTTGTATCCTTAGGAACTGACGTTGCAAAGTGTCGTCGAGACAGCTTGCCATATTGACAGGCTTCGCAGAAAAATGAACTGTCATCTTCAATTTCAATGCCGAGGGATAAATCCTTCGCCATTTGTTGAAGTTTATCCATGCTGACGTGTCCAAATCGTTCATGCAACTCTTTTAGCGATTGCACTTCAACTGAATTCGCTTGCTCTGGCCATACAGTTCGAATATTCATTCTGTAGACTCCACCAGATCGCTTAGCGATCAATATCGATCTTCCTTCGGGACTGATTAATTTGACATTTTCATTATTGAATATAGCTTGATATCCACGTTCCGCAGAAGAACTGATACTGTATAAGTTCTTTCCCAACTCAGGTACCCACCGAACATTATTCAGAGTTGCCTGCTCCCACTTTCCTTCTACAAAGATTTCAATTTTGATTGTTCCAATACCTTTGACATTTACTTGATGGTTGTCTGCCAAAGTTATTTTCTCTCCATTATCTTTTTTAATAATTTCGCTAAACATGACTTTGTTGTGGCACATGTGATGACTTTCGCCACTATCAGCAATCCAAACATGTTCTGCACGAGCTACATTAGCTTCATCCATCATACATATTAAACTTTCACTTTTCTTCTTACTTCCAGAACTTTTCATATCTTCACAATTTGTTTTCTTCTGAATAATTTTTGAACATTTAGCTTTTATATGGCCAAATTGATTACAGTTAAAATACCGTCCAGGAAATTGTTTCTTAGTATCACTTTTCTTGTTGTCCTTCCATTGACGGCTCTGGTTTGTCTTCTTAAACTTCGTCGCATTCATTGCGATTACTTCTTCGTCGTGTTTCTGAAGACGTTCGTCGGCCGCTGTAAGCGCTTCCATTAGCGCTGACAGATTGTTCGAATCTGATCGATTGTCCCAAGTATTACTAAAATGTACAAAACTAGATGGAAGACCGTTTAACACAATGGTGCACACCATACTTTCTACAATATTTCCTTTTGCTGCTTTTATTTCTGCCAATTTTTGATTGACAGTTCCAAGGTAATCTGACATTGTCTGATCAGGTTCCTTCTTCAATGACATCATTTGCTGTTGCACATTTCGAAGACGTTGTTTTGACGTATTTTCGAACAGACTGAGTAGTTTTGTCCACATTTCAGCCGATGTACTACATCCCATCAAATGACTAACAATTTTCTCGTCGATAGTCGTTGCTATAATTCGTCGAGCCAACCTATCTTTCTGCATCCATTCAGAAATCTTCTTTTCACCTTCCTCTGGTTTCAGCACTTTCCCTGTCACTACATCATCTATGCCCTTCTCTTCAAGAATAATTGTAATGTACCACTTCCACGTTTGAAAGTCCTCCTGGCCTTTCAGCTTCTTAATTTGAGCCAAATCATTCGACGTCATAATCGAATCCCGAGATTATCGGCACTTTAACCAGAACTGTTTCCGATTAAACGAACTAACTGAGTGTCAATTAGTATTCACTCTCGCAGTGGAAGCGTGCTGGGCCCATGACCTGTTGGTTTTATTCAACTTGAGAATAGCAGAGTTTAGTTTATTGAACATAAACGTGATGTATTAAAAAGTACAGAATAATTAGAAATTGTTATTACTTCAATTGTTATCAATTCCTCTAGCCGCCTACATATTAACACATATAATATACAAATTGTCCATCACTTTCAACAAAAGAATTACCATTAAAAGTCGGTGAGTTATACAAGCTTAATTGAAAATACATGCCTTACACATTGTGAATCATGTAGGCAATGAGACAATAATATTTTATTTCTAATGTGTCAGGTATTAATAGCATTATGGTTAATTATTTATGTAATGTATCGGAAGGTTTAAAAGATGCTGACAAATATGTTTCTCTCGTATTTGATGAAATGTTCATTTCACTTCTTTAAATTGCCTGTATTTCTATTCCTATATGTTTTACAGGCCTAAAATATCAGTGGCGGCTCGTACTTTATTTTACAGGAGGGCACATATTTAAAATGTTTCTTGTATATGTATATCATTATTATCAAACAAATTCAGTGAATTTACTAAATTGTGAAAACAAAGTGTGTAAGATATTCTCCTCTTGATGGAACTCTATAAAATATTGTAACGATTTTAAGGGTTCCATTAATTTTTATTTTAAAACAAAACACGAAATAGTTAAACTAATTTATTTAAAAGCAAACTAATTAACACTAAATTATTTACAAGTTTATACATAATTTATTTTAACAACCGAGCGAACGTCTAACACTTTAATGCCGAACTGTCCAACGCTGAAATCCTTCCATTCACCGGTCGCGTGCTTTTATAGCCGGGGTTGTTTTTCGAGAACGTTCGAGTACGCGACAGAATGTCTAGGGTTGATTCCACCGCTGACGTGATATCGGAGCGCCCGAAGTTTCTGGTCTAAGGCGCGTCAGCGATGACGCAAGAGACAGACTGACGTCGGCTGCTGTCGGCGAATCATTACACTGCCCCCTTCTTAAAAACGTTTCGTCTCGGAACGTTCCTCGCGATAGCCTTGAAGTGTCGAAATCGGCATGCTGGACCCTTTTTACAACTTCCGGTCTGGAAGAAATAGCAGTCCACGGTTTTCTTACTGCCGACAGCTGCCTGTGGGTGACGACTGCCGACGAGAACTTCAATTCCTGTTCCGTTGAAGATCATGCTGCGAACGACCCTCCAATGCCCCGGTCTAGTCCGCAGCCCAACCTGGGGAATGGCTAATTTCGTCTGCTTGCCTTCTACCAGCTTGATCCGCTTCCGTGCTGTCTTAGGAGTTCCTCGACCTGACGAAATTTCTTCCGGAAGACCTGGGCTATCCTCTTGGACATTCTTAGGTCTTCTGCCACACAGTGGGCCAGACTGTACTCCGGTGGTACTTGAAAAAGGTCTTGCTGCGTCTCTGTGGTCACTCCGAATCGTGCCTTACTCCCTGTGGCATGATGAGACACAAAGGTTTCGAAGTTCACTTCGGAACCTTGTGTCCTTTGTACTGTCCCTTCATTTTCTTCTCCGTTGTAAGGAGCCATCCGGTTGAAGTGGATCACTTTGGACTTGCCATGCGGAACCTTCTTGATGCAGTAGAAGACATCGTTGATCCGTTTCATCACCATGTAAGGACCTTCCCAAGATGTCTACAATTTTGGGGACAGACCTCGACGTCTTTGAGGATTATAAAGCCAGACCAGCGCTCCAGGTTGGTATCCCCCATTCTGAGCATTGATGTCATAACGCTCTTTCATTCGGTCGCTGGCCGTCTGTATATTGTGACGCACTTGATTGTGAATATCGTCCATCTTCCTGCGTAGAACGCTCACGTAGTCCTCGTCGGCAGGGACTTCGCCAGGCTTCACGCCGAATTTCAGGTCGTAGGGTAGTCTTGGCTCTCGCCCAAATACCACTTTTGCCGGTGTCTCTCCTGTTGTCTCATGAACGGACGAACGGTATGCCAGTAGAAAAAGGGGAATGTATGTATCCCAGTCTCTTTGATGATCGGAGACGACTTTGGACAAATGTCGGTTAATGGTTCTGTTGAATCTTTCCACCATTCCGTCCGACTGCAGATGAACTGCAGTGGCTCTAGTTTTCCGGACGCCGAGCAGAGTACACACGGTCTTGAACAAAGCCGATTCAAAGTTCCTCCCTTGATCTGAATGCAGCTCCATGGGCGCGCCATACCGACTGATCCATTCTCGAACAAGGATTTCAGCAACAGTTATTGCCTTTTGGTAGGGCGTATGCTTCAACCCACTTGCTAAAGTAGTCCATCACCACGACGATGTATTTATTTCCACTATTCGTTTGTGGAAATGGGCCGGCTATATCTATTGCAACTCTTTCAAAACAACTTCCCACATTATACTGTTTCATGGGAGCCTTGCCTCGTCTGTGGGGGCCGTTACTGGCTGCACAAACTACGCACTTCCTACACCAGTCCTTTACGTCTTCCTTGCAGTTCACCCAGTAGAATCGCTCGCGTACCTTTTCCATAGTCTTCTTGATTCCCAGATGTCCTCCCGAAGTTCCATCGTGAAGTTCCCTCAGAACTTCCGGCACCCTATTCTTGGGGATCAGTAACTGTGTCTTCTGTTCCGTACCTTCCTGGTTCTCGACAGTTCGTTTCAGAAGACCATGATCCAGCACTATGGAGTCCCATTGCGCCCAGTACGACTTTACGGATGGTGCATATGGTGCTATCTCTTCCCAAGTAGGCCTTGCCTCCCTACCATTCCAGCACCAATTTCAAATCCTGATCGTTCTCCTGGTCTCGTCGCAATTCTTCACCTTGCCATTTGTCGTCTACGACGGCCGTCCTCGCAGTCGTGGCTACTTTCTCCTCCAGACGACTACAGTGCTTACAGTCCTCAGCACAAGGTCTTCTCGGCAAAGCATCGGCATTTATATGACTAGTTCCTGCCCGATGCTGAATTTCAAAATCGTATTTCTGAAGTCGTTCGATCCATCGTGCGACTTGTCCTTCAGGATTCTTGAATCGGAGGAGCCATTTTAAAGCGGTATGGTCCGTCCCCAGGAGGAAGTGTCTGCCATATATGTACTTGTAGAAATGTTCTACGGTCTTTACCACGGCTACCAATTCCCTTCTAGTGACGCAATAATTTCGCTCCGGCTTTGACAGGACTTTACTGAAATTGCCGATCACCTTCTATTGCCCATCTTGTATCTGGGAGAGTACGTCACCGATACCAACATTGCTAGCGTCGATGTCTACGACGAACTTGTCTTCTGGGAGAGGGTAACTCAGAATAGGAGCACTTATCAAGTACTGTTTTAGTTGTTCAAAACTAATTTGGAAGTGTTGGTCCCATTCAAATGGGTGGCCTTCTTCGGTGAGTTTCGTCAACGGCTTAGCGATATCTGCAAATCCGAGAACATAGCGCCGATAGTAAGTGCACAGGCGTAGGAAATCCTTATCTGATGTTTATTTTTGGGAGTTGGTCAGTCTTTCACCACCTGAATCTTCACTGGGTCCAAGGCGATTCCATTCCCATTGACAATATGACCCAGTTAATTAACTTCCTTCTGGAACAGGTGGCACTTCTTGAGACTAAGCTTTAGTCTAGCTCCACGAAGCCGCTGGAACACTCCTTCCAGGTTCGTCAGGTGGTCATCAAACGTTTTTCCCACTACGATTATATCGTCCAGGTACACCAGGACAGGACAGACCCTTCAGAACCGTCTCCATTAGCCTCTCGAATGTCGCTGGGGCATTACAGAATCCGAACGGCATCACCGTTAATTGCCATAGACCCATACCAAGGGAAAACGCCGTCTTTTCTCTATCTTCTGGCGCTAGTTCCACTTGCCAATAACCACTCTTTAGATCCAAGGTCGAGAAGATCTTTGAACCGTCCAGGGTGGCAGAGGACAGCTATCCTTTTTGGTGACATTGTTGAGCAAGCGATAGTCTACGCAGAACCGTGTGGATCCATCCTTCTTCTTCACGAGCACCACCGGTGACGCCCATGGGCTGCTCGATGGTTCAATTACATTGTCTTTCTCCATCTCTCGAATAATGGTAACCTCCTTGGAGCTTGACGGATGGGTCTTTCTTCTCCGGTTTCTATCTTGTGTTTGACGATGTCGGTTCTTCCCTTAGGTCAATTTTCTACGTCGAACACATCTTGATAGCGACAGATCAGGTTCTTCGCTTGTCTTTTGTTCTGGAGTCAATTCCTGGGCCGTTGACATGACCATTTCCAACAACTTCTTCGGGACTTACCTCTCTTGTACGTTTGTTTCTATTGGCGGGAGATGGAGGACACCATGGCACAGCTTCCCAAGATCGTACCCTTCTTGATGTTGACGGGGAAACAGTTCACATTCATTAGACGGACTGGTATTTCCTTCCTTGCTGTCAACAACATTTTTCCAACGAGAACTCCTTTTCTAATCTTCTGATCGTCAGTATTAGGTTCGATCATAATGATTTGCCCATCTTGGAAAACGCCGTTCAGGTTTGCATCGAGTATAACCTCGGTAGGCATCGCTAGGCAATACGACATCTTCTGCGAGAACAACTCGAGCGGCCACGTCCTCTCGTTGATGTAGAACCAACTCCTCGTTGTTAACCGCCATCACGCCACGCTTCAGATCCAATTGGAACCCATGAGTACACATGACGTCCATGCCCAGAATCGCTTTGTCCTCTATTTCTGCTACCAGCGCACGGTGTTTGATGGGGGTCGATCCAATGGTAATGGTCACATCTACTTCACCATGGACAGTCGCTGATGTTCCGGTTGCTGCCCTCAGTCTCCATTTAGTCGGCTCGGTGCGTCTTGATGACTTGATAACGTCGGGCCTCAAGATAGGCTTCGTCGCACCCGTATCCAATAACATGGTGTGAGGGATGTCATCAATGGTGGCATCCACGAAGATACTGCTGGTTAATCGACGCAGGGCTATTACTTTTCTGGCTTTTGTCTTTGGAGGCCTTTGAATACGCGTCGACGTTTATCCATCTGCCGCGACCAGACTTAGTTTCCCTTGTGGCTTCCTTCGTGGAGAATCCTGCCTGGCCTTGGGACACCGCCTGCGAACATGTCCTTCTTCCTGGCAATTCTGACACACCTTCGGATTCTTCTGCCTCAGGACTTGTTCCACCATGCGACGAACATCCTTCGCGGTGGCACACTCCTTGTGCTGTTCTTCTGTAGCAGATCGCACCTTGACGCTGGCGGATTCTTCTTCTTGGGAGTCCATGGCAGCTCGTACCTTGACATGTCCTCTTGAGACTCGCTTCGCCTCGTATTCTAAAGCGTAGGCCAATGCGTTCTTGGATGTCTTAGGGTGGGCCATTCTCAATGTCCGGGTCACGGATTCCATCTACGAAGGTCTGCATGTCAAACATTGCAGGAATTCATCAGGCGCTGCAGGATATGCCAACCGGGCTAGGCGCGCTACATCAGTCTCGAATTCCTGAAGACTCTCTCCGGATTTCTGGCAACGATTTCTCAGCTGCGCGTGACACGTCGGTCAGATGCGCCTGGCCATAACGCATCTCCAGCCTGTTCACCAGCTTGTGGAAGTCTTCTTGTTCCTCTGCCGGCATCATTTGTAGCACATCGCACATCGTCCCCCCTCAAGGCCACAATTAAGGAAGTGGCTTTTTCGCTGGCCGTCCATCCGTTCGCCTTTGCTGTCGCTTCGAACTGTTTGAAATAGTTAGGCCACGATGACTTCCCATCGAACGTCGGTGGTTTTATTTTCAATTTAGAAATTTCCGCTGGTCCTACCACAGTTTGGGCCTAATTATTTTCTGGTATTTCTGCTGGTGACGGATTTCCGAACATTCGCAACCCTGCCATGATTTGCTCGAGATTCTTAATTTTGTTATCCTGCTGGAATAGTATTTCTTGAACATTTTCCTGCAGATTCCTCGTCTCTTCTGATATTTTTATCACTATTTTATCTTCGAGCCTTTTTGATTGTTCTAGAAATTCATCCTTCAGATTTCTCGACTGTTGTATTAATTTATTTTCAAGTTTCTCTTCTAAAATTTTCACGTTTTCTTCCGTGTTTCTAGAGTATTCCATTAACTTGTCTAGATCGTCTTTTAAATGTTTGGATTGTTCCAGCAATTTATTTTGCAATTCATCTTTGAAACTTCTGGACTGTTCCTTTAATTTATCCTCTAATATCTTACTTAAATCTGCAGGACCGCCTGTGAGTTCATTAAGAAAGGCTTCTGGTAGCGCTTGGTGTAGTCTCTCTTGCAAAATCGATTTCTTTCCGGAGATTTCCAATTCGCGTTCTTCTAATTTGGTTTTTAATTCTGTCACTTTTAAATCTCTCAGCAGAACTTTCTTTGTAGCCATTGTTTTTCTTTTACACTACACTTTGTTTATTAATTTGTTTAAATCTAATTCAATTTAATTGTTTATTTATTTTCACGAACCTCACACCTGGCACCAATGTAACGATTTTAAGGTTTCTATTAATTTTTATTTTAAAACAAAACACGAAATAGTTAATAACTAATTTATTTAGCAAACTAAGCAAAAGCAAAAGCAAACTAATTAACACTAAATTAAACACTAATTTATTTACAAGCTTATACGTAATTTATTATAGCAGCCGAGCGAAAGTCGAACTTTAATGCCGAACTGTGGCCCACTCCCAGCCGCGTGCATTTTATATACCGAAGCTGTTGTTCTCGTATTTTTCTGGAAGGCGACAGTCTGGTCTAGTTTATTCCACCGTCGGAATTTTCTAGGCTGTCGCCTAAGGCGCGGTGACTAGACGGCTGTGAGGCAAGAGACAGTCTGACGCCGGCTGGTGTCGACGAATGATTACAATATGATCAGAGTAATATTTAAGTATATGTTGTAGGGAGTGATTATTGGTCAGGAAACGAAGAAAATTTTATTTGTCGGAGTCAGGAATAAGTACTGTTGTAGGAGTATTTGTTTTCGTGCTAAAGCAGAATTTGTAGAACCTAAATTACATACATGTTTTAAAAACTGGGACAAATCTTCCACCAGTATGGAGTCTGACATTATAGTAGAGGATTTCCTTAAAAGCATAGAAATGCATGGAATTAAATACGGATACCTAATAGGGTATGGCGACAGCAGTATCACAAAAAAATTAACAGAAAATCGGTCATATCATTCAAGATTGGTACAAAAAATTGAGTGCCGAAATCACTTACTGCGAAATTTCTGCTCAAAATTAAGAGAACTCTGTAAGAAGACAACAAGAACAAAGTTCAAGAAAGTGGCAATTAATGAAAGAAACTCGAACAATTCCATAAAAAGGCTCAGATGTGGAATCACATATGCTATTAAATATATCGTGGAGGATTGTGAGGGACTAAACCATTCTGAAAAGGTTCGAGACATCGGAACATCTTCAACTGCTCTTTTCATGTATTCGAGCAACATGACAATTGTACTTATTTCTGTAAATCGACCACTATAACAGAAACAAATAGCATACCTATAATGCAAAATTCCGGCTTGTTAGATGACATTATATCAATACACCGTCTTCTTTTAAATATGGACAATAACGCTGCCGAGCTTTATTACTCTATTGTTGCCAAATTTGTTGCCGGTAAAAGGTTATTTACGCAAGATACACTGAAAATTTCTTTTAAAAAAATGGACACGTTGAACGTTCATAAATAACATACAGATTTTAAGTTTGGTACATTATTTGTAATTGCATTTTTATAGTTCAGCAACCCTTTTCACAGATATTTAACACAAACAGTTTTTATAGATGGGAAGAACGAAATTTAGATGTTGTGTACCATCTTGTGACTCTCATTATCCAAACGAATGTGGAATTCACTTCATTAAGTTGCCGTTGGAAACTGCAAGAAGAGAAAAATGGACGAACCTTTTAAATCAACTTCCCAGTATTAGAATTACGCCGACGAGTAGAATTTGTCATCTGCATTTTACGAATAAACACTTCACAAATACAAAGAAACATAAGCTCTCGAAATTTGCCTATCCTGATCGAATTAATACGGAATGTAATCCGGAAGAGAGTTCCCAAATAACAGTGGCAAAGGCACCAACTGAATTAGGTTGTGGCGTAGCAACATGCACGCATATCAAAATCTAAGATATTCCCCGAACCAACCGCCATCGAAGTGGTGTGCTAGGGACACCACTTCGAACCCTGCTGCCGAAAAGGCCAGAACGAAGGCTCTTGCTACTGCTGCCGAATAGGCCAGAGCGCAAATCTTGCTACTGCTGCCGTATAGGCCAGAGGGCAGGTTCCTGCTCCCGTTGCTGAATCAGCCAGGACAGAAGTACCAGCTCTCGTGCCCCGAGGGACCACCAAGCTGGCACAGACACCGGCACCACGTGGGCGGACGGAGGCGACCATCAAGAGTAGTCGTCACCAGAGACATCAGCATCGTCGGGAACTCCGTGACGCCTTGTCCGAAGCTCGCACTCCCCGAGCGGTCTCCCTCTTGCCGCCGTTACCGCAACGAGGACCCGCCACCGTACCAGAGATCAAAGGTTCCACTGGGTCATACCGACTAATCCCTCTGACAGTACCTCCACCGACGTACCACGAGGTATCACGCGCCCAGGTCCACCCACTGGATCCACGTCTTCCCATAGTGCAACGCGACTGCGCCAAGTTAGGAGAAGAGCAATACTATCGTCAGATAGAATTCTAATGTATATATATTATATGTAAACTGTTCCATTAATATAACTCTGCATTTATTGGAAGTTGTGTATTTGTCGGCATTACAAATCGGCTGGGCACGTGACATCAACGCACAGCGCCCCCATATTGGTGACCCCGACGTGATCCCGACGCACAACATGTCACTCAACGACGAAACCCCAACCAACGCCGCCACGACGGTTCCCAACGCCACTGACGCAAACAACGGCGCGCCCAGAATCGAGAGGATTCAGATGAAAGTCCCACCGTTCTGGCAATCCGATCCTGAGGTTTGGTTCATCCAGCTTGAACACCACTTCGCACTCAGCCGGGTCACGGGAGACGACACGAAGTTCAGTTATGTCGTCGCCAATCTAGACTCGAAAACGTTCACCGAAGTCTGCGACATCTTGGTAAACCCCCCGGTGACCGAACGTTACGAGAAGATCAAAACAGAGCTAATACGACGTATGAGTGCCAGCCAGGAGGAAGAGACCCGGCGCCTACTAGAACATGAGGACCTGGGAGACAGGAAGCCGTCACAATTCCTGCGTCACATACAAACACTGGCCGGAAGCACAGTCCCGGATACATTACTGCGGTCTATCTGGCTCGGACGCCTCGCACCCACCACGCAGGCAATACTCACCACCCAGAGCCACACGAGCCTCGAAAATATCGCGCGCCTAGCAGATGCCATCGAGGAAGCCAACACCCACTACAAACCACACTCGTCCGTCACGGAAGTGTCACGAAATCAGGCGACATCACCCACAAGGGTCGCTAATTGGCAGATCTAGTTCAACAAACTCGAAGAACAGATACACGCGCTAACACAAGACACAATCCTACCGCTGAAACAAATGTTAGCGCGCCACAAAGTGTTATGCACTTCCCGGATGTTCCCGCCGTTAATCCTCATCCAAATCATAACGTGTTTGGTATCAAACGACGCAGAATCAAATCCCCTTTCCTATAAAACAAAGAGAATCAAGATTCAGCGGCGAGAAAACGCAGAAAAAGTGAATCGTCGCTGAAAACAACGAAATCGCCACACCCTTAATCCGGATTGTGACGTCAGAAGCGAGAGTTCATTACGGCTTCCAAGAACTACCCTCATTGGGACCGAATAAAAGCCCGCGCATCGCTTCATGCCGTCAGATCGGGTCTGGATACGAATTTAGTCCTTTCTCTGACACGGAGCAGGCAGATCGAGGCCGTGTCCAACGCTTCGCCAAGACTCGTAGGAGTTATTCACCACGACCAAGGGAGCACGAACTAGGACGCTGTCGCTCGCCGCCACGTTCCCCGGATCACCGGCTTCGCCCCGACCGACGCCGCCATCTTGGACCCCGGCGTCACGCTCCCCGTAACCATCGTAGACGCCGCCTACCGGAACCGCAAGGTGCAACTGACCAGGACCACCGTCGCCGCCACTCTGCGCCGCCGACGCCGTCGCCTTCCTGGGTCTGCCCTGACGCCGTTCACCAGGACCGTCAACAACACTTAATAAGGTACGTCACCGCCGCCCCGTATCGGTGCCTCCATCTACAAGGGCAATCCACGAAGATTGCGAGCCGCCGTTCAACCAGGACGCCGAAGTTCGGTCACCGACGCCGCCGCTGCTCAACGAATCAGCCGCCGCCGCCCCACCTCAGGACGTCGCCGCCCCCGCAGCCGACGCCGTCTACAAACAACTGTATATATATATATCTTGTACATAATTATTCCAACCTGTATACGTATTCAATACATTTTCACTACAACCACTTCTGGCCATCCGACGTTTCTTGTTGCGCCGTGGGGTCCTCGACAAACCGACGAGAGATTCACCCAAACCCCGTGCCCGGCGCGTGTAACAATTGGCGCCCAACGTGCTAGAAGACTCCAGCAGAAGCCAGAGCCGAACCGCCAGCGACCAACAACCCTGAAGACCTTGATGGTCGGAACGAGAAGTGGAAAAGAGACATATTCTGGAGACAGTGAAGAGCTCCAGTGGCGCCCAACAACAACCAAACGAAGAACTTCAAAGGAATCGAAAAAAATGGCAACACCGAAGACGAGAACTCCTCCACCAGCAGACGTGGACACGAAGGAAACAACACTACCACAGTGCGTCTTCCGTCACACACCAAGGACCGAAGATATCCCGGAGTTCCACGGAGCCGACTCGGAATGCCCAACGGACTTCCTGAAGATTCTCGAACAGTTTTTCGCCATCACCCAGACCCCGGCTTGGATGTGGGTCTCCATCGCCAGCAAGAGACTCGCCGGCAACGCCCACGCTTGGTACGAGCGGTATCAAGAGACTGTCCTGGGAAGAGTTCCAGGAGAAGTTGAAGGAAGAATTCGACGGAGTACACGTCAGGATGCAGCTTTGTGCGAGCTTGTACTCAACCCACCAGCAACCCCACGAATACACAGAACCTTTCATCACAAGAAAATGGAAGTTGTTCGACCGAGTGGCCAAGGAAATCTCGCCGAAGGACCGATCCGCAATCATCATCAAATAGGTAAGACGGGGAATTCAAAATGGAATGTCATGCCCACCACCGAAAGAGAATTGCGAGATCGAACAAGGGCCATGGACAGCTGTTTGCCGCCGATGGAGGAACCGAGGAAGCCACCCCCACCGAAACCAGCACCACCGAGGCCTGCCCCAACAATCAACCAACCGTTCCGCGGAACCGAGGAACGACAACCTACCCAAGTGCCGCTACTGCGCGGAAAGGCATTTCCATCGTGACTGCCCAATCGCAAGACAGCACCAGGGAAACGCCAACAGGGCCGGCCAGAATCACGCCGCCGGCCCGAGCACGTCCTAAGTCAAGTTGGAAACCCAATACTCCCGCGCCTACCTATCATCCTCAACGGAGAAAACGTGCAAGCCCTCATCGACACTGCAGCCTCCGGAAACTTCGTACGAAGAGAGTTGGCTGGGACCCCTGACAGGAATTCCCCTAAAGCAGTGCGGATGGCCGACGTCTGATCTACGTTAAAAATTGAGGGACAGAAGACGATCACCTATGGGTTAGGTGAGGAACAGTTGACGTCAACGTTCCTAGTTGCCAACGGACTAAGAGAAGAAGTGATCCTAGGACAACCGTGGCTGAACGCTCAAGAAGCCGTCATAGACTCGAAGCGGAGATGCGTCCACTACGGAATCCAGCAAAGACGGACCCGACACTTCCTAGGGACTCAAAGAGAGCAGACCCTCAAGGAAGAACCAAGCTTCGAAGACCTTCAACACGACTTCCCGCCCGAAGGTGAACCAGCCCTTAGAAATCTACTAAAAACCTTCAGCGACGTATTCGCAGAGGGAAGCAACCACACTACCACGGCCACAACTCAGCATCGCATCAGACTAAAAACGACCAAGCGCGTACGCCAGCCACCATATCGCTGCTCGTCGGACAAGAAGAAACTGATCGATGACCAAATCGAGGAGATGCTCGCTGATGGAATCATCAGACCCAGTATCTCACAGTACAACTCCCCGATTGTGCTCGTAAAGAAGAAAGACGGTAAGCAACGATTCTGCGTAGATTATCGTCGACTCAACGCCGTCACCGAAGACGAGACGTCCAGCCTGCCCCGGATTCATGAGATCCTCCGCGATCTCGGATCTGCAAAGGTTTTCACCGCCCTCGACATGAAGTCCGGTTACTGGCAAATCCCGCTACACGAAGAATCCAAACCTTTGACAGCATTCATCACGCCGGACGGAGCCGCGTATGAGTTCAACGTGATGCCTTTCGGAATAAAGAACGCGCCGACCACGTTCCAGAAATTGATGGCACAGGATGCGTTAGCCGGTTACAACTGTGACTTTGTGTTAGTGTACCTGGACGATGTGATCATTTATTCGGACAATTGGTCAGACCATCTCACACACCTTCACCGAGTGCTCGAGAGGTTCCAGTAACACCAGTTAAAGTGTTCAGTGAAAAAGTGCCAGTTCGGGCGCACCAGTTTAGAATACCTTGGACACAGGATTACCCCAACAGGCCTAGAACCAAAGGAAATCCACCTACAGCAACTCCAGGAGTGCGTCAGACCGAAGGACCGCAAGCAGCTTCGCCAATTCCTCGGACTCGTAGGTTGGCTCCGAGATTACATCCCTAACTGCGCGGAGATGATCGCCCCAATGACCGACCTGTTGGCAACGAAGAAGAAATGGCACTGGGACATGAAACGGCAGGAATCTTTCGTCGCAATCAAAGCAACCATATGTCGACCGCTCAAACTGCACCGGCCGGACCCAGAGCTGCCGTTCGTTCTACAGACCGACGCCAGCTCACGCGGACTTGCAGCAGTCCTATACCAAGAAGCTCCAGATGGAAGACGGATTGTGGCTTACGGAAGTTCCAAGCTAAACAAGACAGAGGAACGATACCACTGCAACGAGCAAGAATGCCTCGCCGTGGTATGGGCCATCAAGAAGTACCGACCCTATCTCGAAGATCGGCCGTTCAAACTGAGGATCGACAGCCGTTCCCTGTTATGGCTAGACAGGATCAAGGACACTCGATCGAAACTCACCAGATGGGCACTTCACCTACAAGAGTTCAGTTTCACCATCGAGCATTGTACCGGACGCGAGAACGAGCTCCCGGACGCGCTGCCCAGGAACCCGGTGGACCTTCCAGTTGCCCCTGAGGTAACCGAAGAAGCCCGGTTACTTCCCCCAGAAGTGCAAGTTATCGAAGCCGACAACCTCGCCACTTACGTGGAAAACGCCCAACAAGCCGACGAAAACGTCGCCAGACTCGTGGAGCGCTGGAATCGGATCCGACAACATGGACCAGCAGAACATGGCGATGCCGCATTCTCACAGCTGTACGTCGTACGGGGCGGTTACATACGGCGCATCGACGGAGAAGAAGCTGGTGGTGCCGTTCTCCGCCGCCAGACGCGTGATGCACCAGTTCCATGACGATCCAACAGCAGGACACCCCGGAGCTGACGAAACCATCACGGCCATTCGCCGCCACTATTTTTGGCCGAGGATGAACGACGAGGTCCGCCGTTATGTAGCCAGCTGCCTGGTATGCTGCTGCACTAAAAGAGGACCACCACAGCCGAAGGCACCGCTTAAACTTCACGCCACTACCAAACCATGGGAAACCGTTGCCGCGGATCTCATGGGCCCGTACACCAAGACAACAAAGGGAAATCGCTTTATCTTGACGATAACGGACTTGTGCACCAAGTGGGTAGAGGCCTTTCCAATGTCCAGCACCGGATCCGCCGACGTTATCCGAACCATGGAACGGGAAGTGTTTCACCGCTACGGCTATCCAAAGTCTGTCATCACGGACAACGGACCACAGTTTTCGTCCATTGCCTGGGACGCAGCCATCCGCCGCTGGGATTGCCTCCACTAGACTACGCTGATTTTTCACCCAAGGGCGAACCCAGACGAATGGGGAAACCAGGAAATCAAGAAAGGCTTGCGAATCCATTTGGAGAGACTTGTATAGTTTTAGAATAATTAGATGTAAGCCTAGCGCTCGCTCGTAAGCCTCTTGTTTTATATTACTTCTTGGACAACGGTTTATAGATAGTTAGAAATAATTCATGCTTCGTTCCTATGAAACTCTACTTTACATTTATGTGATTTAACATAATTTGATCCTTTCTTGAATTTCCAACCCTCTTTTATTGTAATTTGTCAATTGTCTCTTAATGTTAATTTCTTAGCATTCCTCATAATAGCGCAGTTTGGATTTTCCTAATGCGCATAATACTTCATCGAACGCCTACCCCCTGCTGCTTAAGACCCTTTTCTTAGTCGTTAATGTATTTGAAGGCGCTTTGGTTTTACCAATTTTACATTTCTGGAAATATCAGTTTAATTAGCATTTTAATTTAGGCACAACCCTGGTCAGCCCCTACTTGGCGCTTCAACCAATCACCTGATTTTCCCTCCCAACATTTATATTGCTTTCAAAACCTTAAATACCACAATTTTGTAAATTTTACCCAGTCTAGAATAAGATTCAAAATAAATCACAAGTGAGTTATTCAGTTAAACTTAACACGGGGTTAAGTTTTAGCAGCACGCGATAAATGCAATACTTTGCTACATTTTAGTTTATAATAATTCGTAGTTATTAAATGTATCTTGTTTAACTTTCGTGTTTCAATTCTTCCGCAATAAATTCATCAGCGAGTGACGAATAGATTAAAGTGCTTACTACGGAGCCTTACAACCTCCCAGGTGCCTTAGTATATTCAGGCCCCAGTTTCGTCTGGGAAGGGTTTTCAAAACAGGAAATCCACAACAAGCATTATTGTGCCAAACATTGTTTTATTGACTAGTAACAATATTGACACAGAATTGTAATTTTATTTTTAAGTATTTAAGATTTTGAGGAAGATTGGTGAGAAAAGGTTCAATATTTGATCACCTCGCAAGAAGGTCTTATACAAAGAATATACGGTGCAAAAGAGAAGGATATGCAAATTAAAATCACAATTACAGAAATCACGCAACACTTTAAAAATGTTATGTCGTGCCAGTTACACTGACGTTTTTCGGAAGTTGGAACAAAATTTTAATAATGTTACGGTACATTTAATTAGAAGTCAGTTCAGAAATTTTAAAGGGGATAAACCTTCATGGGACCGGGATGACATTAGTTGTGTATAAGCGTGAACCAAAATGCTACCGGTTTCTCAGGGATTTTTTAAACTTACCGTCGAGATCAACATTACAAAGATTATTACAGGACATTCCCTTAACAGTAGGAATTAATATGCACATTATCATACGTTTAGAAAAAGGCTTGGCTCGCTGTTCAGAAGAATTGAAACAATGTGTCTTATTATTCGACGAAATAGCATTAAAACAGGCATTAACCTATAAGGCGCATGATACAATTGTTGGATATGTAGATCTTGGACGTTCAGGAAGATCCAACCAAGAAACGAACCATGCATTAGTTTTTATGCTGTCATCATTATCTGGAAAGTGGAAGCAACTTATAGCTTCTTATTTCACAAAAGATCAAATTAAAACCGTTTCTTGGAAGAAATTATTAATTGACATTTTGTCCTGTTTAATTGAAAGAAACATTCATGTAGTTGGTTGTGTTTGTGACCAAGGTAAAAGTCAATTTTAAATTGGTGTATTCAGAATGTAAAACATATTGTAAAACATATGTAAACAATATGTGTTGGCAACGGCACGCGGCCACGCCGTATTTAATCGAGTGTGTTCTTTAAACTCAATTTAAGTAGTTAAAGTTGAAATTTTTTACTTTTGATTGTCAAGCGTTTCTACTAAGAACCAGTAACATCGAGTAGTGAAAAAATAACTCTTATTTTAGACAAAGATAACCCTTGTTATGTACATTTATTCAGTGAAGACCATAACGCCGTAAACACCTTATACATTAGGACGGTTTTAACGCCTACAGAAATTAAAGTGGACAATGTGCGCTTGAATGTAGCAAAAACTTGTGTAAATAACTGGGTTTTTTCGAAGTATAATAAATAAAACTTGTTTTACACACAAGCAAATTAAAATGTTTGAAACAAACGGTGGCTCATCTAAGCATGAGAAAAAATGTAAACATTGTAAGAAGAAGGTAGTCAAGGCAGCTGAATGTATAATATGCGATTCAGGATTTCATCCGAGCTGTGCGCTCCAGATGAAAGTGATTACGAATGATGGCAATGTAAATTGCTGTGGATCAAACAATGAAAAAAACAGCGAAGTAAATGTTGTAACAACCATAAATGATCTAAAAGAAATGGAAATTATGCATAAAAATAATCCAGATCAACAAATATTTAACTCCACAGAATTAATATATGAGGAAAAAATTAAGTTTCTGGAAAAAGAAAATAGTTTACTGCAATTAATAATTTCTGATAAGGAAATCATCATCCAAGAGATGACAGAAAAGAATAACTTGCTAAGGCAATTGCTGACGGGAACGGAAAAGAAAAATGAATTACAAATTGCAAGTGAGTTTGATAAAAAGTCGTACAAGAACAACCCAAAACTTAATGTAAAAAATACACAAATTACTGATAATGAACATAAAAGAGAAGAAAGTACCAAACATACAGAGATGGAAAGACAGCAAATTGGTTTAATGAATAAGATCATTCACTTGGCTGATTCTCCCAACATACCTGCCCCTGAGAGAATGACTTACGAAGCACAAGTTAAGAAAGATTCAAAAGTAGGGTCGTCCAATAACAGGGGTGACAGCAAACAATCAGAAAATAAAACAAAGAACAAACAAGTGAGCCAGATATCTGAAGACGGATTCACCATAGTAAGAAATCGGCGACAGAAACCTTTACCTGAATCCAATATTACTCGTGGTACAGATGCACAGGATAAAATTTCTGGAGTTCCCAAGTTGGCTCATTTACATGCATATCGCTTTAATCCAAAAGTTTCTTGTGAGGATGTTATTAATTACCTTAAAGAAAAAGGATTTGATGGAGTAAGGTGCGAACCTATTATGTCTAAACATCCAGATGAGTATGCTTCCTTCAAAGTTTCTATACAAGTGGATAGGATAAATGAGTTGAAGCAATCTTGCAATTGGCCTCAAGGAGTTTGTATAAATAATTTTTTTTATCGTCTAGTGAGGAAGGAAAGAGAAAAATAGTTCTCGATCTCCATTAGCAAGTTTAAATTAATTTCCAGTGTGTGTAGGGAGAAAAATAAGCACGGAGGTTCTGCTATTTTTGTACGTACAACTGAGGACTTAGAAGCTGTAGAAAGGTCTGATATTTTGAATCTTAGTGAACTAAATTTCTTTGAGCGCTCAGCGGTAGAGGTGAAAATTGGGAAAACTTTAATGATAGTTTGTTCAATTTATGTACCACCTAGTAAGTTGAACTTTAATTTTGTTAGTAAACTTAATATACAAGTTATATAATGAAGGAAGCTTATTTATCATAATGGGGGATGACATGAGAGAAAGTAGTAAGATCAGGAGCGAACTCTATTCTGTTCTTGACTCCTACAATGTTAAAATTCTCATTGACGAACCTACTAGAATAGGCAAAAGTAAGAGTTCTTGCTTAGATAACATATTCACAAACTTTGCTGGAAGTTTCCGCTCTGAAGTGATTCACAATTGCTTCTCGGATCACACTGCTCAAAAAGTAACATTAAATTTGTTAAATCCCAAAACAGAAAATGTGCAGTATAGTAGAAAATTTTCTGAATGCAATATAACAAATTTCTGAAATGATTTAAACAATGTGAATTGGAAAATTGTATTTGAAGCTAATTCTCTGAATGAAAAATACGAAATATTCGTGGATAAATTTCATGAAATTCTAAACCGTAATTTTCCCATGACGAAAATCAGTATTGGTAAAAAAGGAAACAATCTGCCAGACTGGATTAATCAAAACTTAAGTAAATATAAAGAGACCTATAAGCTACTGTGTGAATGTTATCGTTTTAATCCTGATTTAAAATCTCTTGTAACTCGATACAAAGAATTTTACACGGAACAAATTCAAAAAGCGAGAAAGCTTGCTAATGACAATTACATTGCAAACTCAGACAATGTATCCAAAGCAACCTGGACTATTATTAACAGACACAGAAACAAGGATAATTCGAAAAGTAAAATCAGTCAGATTATAGAGAATGGCGAAATTGTTAGTGATCCTATAAGAATTTCTAACATTTTTGATGAACTTTTTACTTCAACGACTGAAGGAGGGACTAAAGACAATATTTCAACAACTTTTAACCCACCATCGCAGAGTTTCTCATTATTTCTACAGCCAACTGATGAATATGAAATTTTTACGGTGGCGAATAACTTAAAGAACAAAAAATCTTGTGGCGAAGATGAAACCTCGAATTATGTAATCAAAATTTGTAAAACCATTGTGTCATATATTTAATGAGTCTATAAGCACCGGCGAGTTTCCTGAACGAATGAAAAAGGCACTAGTGAAACCCATTTTTAAAAACAAAGGTGACATACTCTTAGCAGAAAATTATCGCCCTATAAGTTTACTATCATCCTTTGCAAAAATATTGGAGACGTTAGTTGCTAAAAGGCTTTTGAATTTCTTGATTGCTAATAATCTGCTAGCCACTGAACAGCACGCATATCTAAAGAATAAATCAACCGACACCGCAATATTTCAGTTTACACAAAAAATATTGGAAGCCATCGATAAGCAAGACCTAGCTCTAGGAATGTTTATAGACTTCAGTAAAGCGTGTGTCGATCACAAAAATTTATTAGATAAGATGTATTGTTATGGCATAAGAGGACTCACCCACGATTGGTTTAGTTCCTACCTCAATAATCGTCAGCAGCAGGTGGAGATTGGACAAAGCATGAAATTTAAATCTGAAGTCAAAATCATGAAAAAGGGTGTTCCTCAAGGTAGCGTGCTTGGTCCGGTATTGTTTCTGATATATGCAAACGACCTTTGCTTTGACTTACCCAACAACGTGCATCTAACGAGTTTTGCGGATGATACCAATATTTTAATTAACGGCCGCAATGAAGCTGCTCTCACTACCACTGCAAGAGGACATTACGCAACAGTATCTTCATGGTGCAAGGCAAACAGTTTATCACTAAACGAGAAAAAGACTAAATGCATCATATTCAGGTCACAAAAAAGTCATGCTAGTGTATCAACTGAAATCACTCTAAGCTCTGATATTTCAATAACATACACAGCATCTACCAAGTTTCTTGGAGTCACTCTAGATAACAATCTAACCTGGGAGAATCATATCGACAACTTGTGCTCCAAGCTCAGCAAGGTCTGCTATGCTCTAAGAGAACTAAGAAAATCTACCAACAGTTTGCAAACCTTGAAGACGGCTTACTACGGAATGTTTTTTCCTCATGTCAAATATGGAATTTTATTCTGGGGATCAGCGCCCGGTGTAAAGAAGATTTTTAAACTCCAAAAACAAGCAGTAAGAATCTTGTCATGTATTGGACCTACAATGAGCTGCAGATCTTACTTTAAAAAGCTGGCAATTCTTACCATAACTGGTATCTATATCTCTTCCTGTGTGTGTTTTGTGTAATATGAAGACTTTCACTAATGACAACATCGATCACTGCTATAATACCGTAGCGAAAAACGTACTTAAACCGCCTCTGCATAAAAGTGCTAAATACGAGACAGGGTGTTACTACAAAAGTAAACAATTTTATAATAAACTCCCACAGAGTGTTAAAAATTGTGCCTCTCTAAAAACTTTCAAATACAAAGTAAAGGACCTTTTACTGCAAGCTGAACCGTACACCAATGAAGAATTTTACAGGGACTGTCACTAAATTTGAAATTTCTATATATATATTCTGACCTGTTTCACACATGTAGTATGTACTGAACCATATTATTTGTCAATGAAATAAACATTATTATTATTATTATTATTATTATTATTATTTATTTTTAGGGACTACGAATGTAGCGACAGTAAGCCAATTAGTTAATAGTACAAATGAAGGAGGACATCATATCGTAATTAATGGAAGAAAAATATTAAAAAATTAAATCTAAGTTTTGTTAAAATGAAAATTGCATTTGCTGCCCAGATTTTCAGTTCAATGGTGGCATCTGCAAATTTGCCAGCAGAGGCAATATATACTGCAGAATCCGCGCATCTCATGGACTCTACTTTTGATTCATTTAATAGTAGTAATATTAGAGATAATCTACGAAAATTTAAAGTGTTGTGTTCATATTAACAAACGGTGTTTTGATTTTGTAGGAAAACCTCTAAAACGTGCGATAAGTCGCTCAAGTGGGCATATTAAGTTTTGGAATACCATTATTCCAAACCTCGAAAATTGGAAGTTTTTCAAAAATGGCGTCCAATGCAAAGCTCCTCGTTCATATCAAAGGCCTCATCTTCACGATGAACTCCATGAAAGAGTTGTATGCTCGCTATTTCCAAAGTGAGCAAGGTAGATTGAAGACTAGATGCGTACAACAAGATCCATTAGAGAATTTCTTTAGGTAATTGATTTAATTATATCATTTAATGGTAGCCATATAATATTTATTTCATAATTCAGTTCGGTGCGTCAATACGGTGCAGCCAACATTAATCCGACTCCGTAACTTGGAAATTGAGTTAGGTGTAGAATTTTCAGCTGTCAGTCACTTTAAATATGCCCCAATTACCTCCGCAGATGTTGAAAGGAGCTGTTCAACTTATAAAAATATTTTGACAGATAAAAGGCAAAATTTCCGGGTAGAGGACTTGGAAAAATATATTGTCGTAAATTATAATCGAAGATTTTTTTAGTCTTGTTATAATTTACTTAATAATATACATACTTCCCCATTTGTATAAGCTTTCGTAAATAAATGTAAATAAATTGTATAATAAATTGTATAAAAAATAATATGGTTTTTATTCGAATGAGAATGCCCATAAAAGCTCTTAGATCAGAATAGCAAAATTATAGTTTTACAAATGCGCATATTTCGTCATTTTTAGTGCATATATATGTGCATATTTCGTCATTTTTTAGTGCATATATATGCGCATATTTCATCAAAATTACTAGGTTATAAATCCGCTCTCTATTTATTACCATAGAATACCACAAAGTAAAAGCTAACTAAACTCAATACATAAATGATTGCAATTTACGAAACATATTGTAATATTACGTATTAAAATAGTATCTTATAATGCAAGTGCATAAGGAAGCCTTTAAAGCACGCGCGACGGGTTTAAAAGCACGACGCATTACATGAAAGATTACATTTGAATATAAACACTTATGCTACTTGAATTGAAATATAAATAGGTACACATTATCAGTCCTTAACACCTATTTTCGCACGCTTTTTAGTTTTAAAAACAGAGATTTTGATGCAGGTATAATAAAAAATATATATTATAAATGTAAAGTCTATAAATATGTTTTATTAGTACACAAAGAAATGAAGATTGACTGACCAGTTTGGTTTTGAATATAAGCATTGTCCAAGTTTTGTTACAAAAGCAGCTAGCACTTATCCAAATGAGCTTTCTAAACACAGAAAAATTTAATACAACGAAAAATTGTTTTTAATACTTATATTCAAGTAAGCCCACTCGCCACTAACTATCGCAACATGGTACCATAATTACATTGCATAATAAAAATTATGGAAACGGTACACTCACTATGAGATAGCTACACGTCAAGGCACTGGACAATGAGTGGGAAGAATGCGAATAGTAAGACATATAAGAAACTATTATAAAGAAAATTAATGTGTTAGTATCACAGGTTAGTATAAAGAATATCTTTCAAACAGTAACAGTTCTGCTGGGTTCCAGAAATGATTCCTAAACGTCTACGTATAAAATTTAAATTTAAACGAATCTGGAACGACACTGGAATGCAAAAACCTAAATTTCGCAATTTCAACTTACGATTACCACGTAGAAGTTTTAGCACACGGCTCTTGGAAAAAACTATGAAACCAAAATGCTAAACATCACAACTTAACCTTGAGACTACCATGTGTATGTATTAGCTGGCATAAAGAATTTTTTTGAAATAGCAATCGTTCTATTGGGTTTCCGAAATGATTATACTTTTCTAAACATCTATATGAAATTTAAATTTAAACGAATCTAAATAGAGCACGGAATGAAATGCAAAGAGCTAAGCGTTACAATTTAATCTTACGGCTACCACGTAGAAATATTGGTACACGGGGGATTGGAAAACTATGAAAACTAAAATGCTAGACATCACAACTTAACCTTGGGGCTACCATGTGTATGTACTAGCTGGCATAAAGAATTTTGATGAAACAGCAATCGTTCTGCTCTGTTCCCGAAATTATCATCCTTTTTCTAAGCATCTATAAATGTAAAATTTAAATTTGAGCGATGCACATGTCGGTGACAATACTTGAACGAAATTGAACTATGTATATATATATGAGAATGATGGATGAATCCCTATACTATGATATACATATGAGAGCTACAGATGAATGCCTGTTTATTTTTATATGACATAAAACACGATAGGAAAGCTGCAATAGAAAGCGGAAACTAGCATAAAGGACAAGTAGATGAAGTGTGACACATTTGCGGCAAGCAACGGGCATGGAGGGACCTTTGACATAGCGAACATGAAAACGTACTTTCTGTATCAACGTTGCAAGGAGAACCACATTTCAGGCATTTTGCTGTCAAGACATCTGAGCGCTCTAGCAGCATGTCTTGCAAATAAAACCTTTAGGCTCCTTAGGCTCAGTCAACGGGACGTTGCGAAGTATACATTCTATATAATATATAATAAACACGCCACAATTAAAACCATCGGTCTGCTTACTATGCTCAACAACCGATGCTGTGATGTTGTGTACCGGTACATGACATCGCTTTACGTCTTTATATTTTTTAAGAAATTTCAAAAAGTGTTGTAAATAGATATCAGTTTCATGTTTGGTACTGCCTAGAGGATTAATAAAATGAAATTTTTCTTCGGAAAATTTTGCTACTAATAAACACCAATGCGCATCGCGAATAATGGGCATCAAAACAACATCGCGAAGCTCCGGAATAACACCGAAGAAAGTGTTCTCCAAAGTCTCTGATTTCAAAATGGCGATGTGGGCCGTCAATGCAGACCAAACAGTATATTGATTTGGATTATTATATGCGAGCAAAACTCCTACACATGTTGTTAATAACGCGTTACTGACCCACTGTTTTGAATTTAACGTACAATAGTACTCTATAGTTCACGAATAACGTGCATATGAATATTGCGCTACAATGTAATTTACAAGTTCAGATGTTTCGAGGTAATACTGTGTATTTCGTTGCAAACCACGTCTTAAGTCTGACGTGCTTTCAGGTGGTGTTGCACTTATGTTATCAATATCATGTGGTTTTATATCATCATCATCATAGTGTGCCGGACCTATTTTTGGTATTGCCAGTTTATTTTCTTTGCAGGTAGCCAAGACGTATCGCCGCACTTTGCGTAAAAAGATCGAACATGACAGATTTTTTCTATCCTCTAATATTTGTGTTTTTAAAACATCAAACCAATTTTCCACGTAGGTATTGCTCAGTCTCCGTGGATAGGAAGGGACTACTATTAGTCGCGACTATAAGGGGAAATAAGGAAGGTACGTTTCCAAAACCGTTTGTAGCAATCTACCGGTCCGTTGCAATATTCATTTTGGGGGTTATTTGAATTCGCACGCGAGATACAATAGTTTCTTCGTGTTTCATAAATATATGTAGCAACTCTCATACGTGCAATATTAAACGCGTTTCCCACTATCTCTTTCAATACCGTTCTTACAAGATCTGCATTTTCTACAGTGTCTTCTACATTCATTTATTTATTAATAGTGAAACGTTGTTTATAAATTGTGCGCTGCACAAGTGTAAGGTAACTAATTTCCTGGGGGGTTTCGTGCCATTTACGGCGAAATCAAAACATATCTTTTAAGTGTACCTCAAAACGGTCGGATAGAAGAGAATTTATTACTTCGTAAATTTTTATATTCAACTATATTGGGTTTTATCCTACTTACGGGACTATGCATAAAATGCATCGATGTTGAATACACTCTGACTGTCACGCTATGCTTGCCTATCAATATGAATTGTTTACAATTACTGTTGCGACTACAAAAAGCTGTTATCGCGAAATATTCGCTGGTACGATTTTTATACCGAATCGCCAACGTACAAGTGTTATTAACGTACTTATGGATGCTTTGTTTAAGAAAATGTCTATAAAACAGCGGTATTAAATTTTCCGTTTTACTATCATGATTAGTCGACCAAACGTGAGGTTCAATTTGAAATTCTCCCTCCAAGAAACTGTATCGAACGTTATTCTGTATACAAGATATATTTTGTGAACCGCGGGGTAGTATCTCGACTTTGGAACGAATAGATTCGTAAATGAGACTCAAGTTATGGTAATTAAGCTTGATAATAATATGTATATGAGATCTGTGAATGTGTACATCTGATTCAAACATGTACATTGCTGCATCGTAAATTACCTCATGCGAAACGGGATACTCTTTAATTACAGACCAGGGGGAATAATTAGTACGCCGGCACAAAAATACGGCCAATTTCCAATAATCAAATTTAGTTGGTCGTGGCATTTTAAACTAGTAATATTTCAAATTAAAATAACAGTTTATACGCAAAGTTAAAATGAAAATACAAACCCAGCAGCTCTGTGATGGTTTCGACAGTAATATTTCATATACCAACCAACACCTGAGTAATCACTACAACTACAACAATTCACACAATATTCACCAGGAGTAGTCACTCTGCGGCAATCGTAATTAAGCACACGAATTTCATAAAGTGAATGAGAATAGGTTGGTGCGCGGGTCCTTTTATATCCGATTTTGAGAAATAATCTGGATTAGGCTGGGTCAGAGTTCGCCCCGCCCGATCGTTAAGCTCTTTCATTTACAACATGTTTAAATGTAACCCCAACGTTTTAAAACAAGACACGATTGATTGTAAAAAAACATAAATTAGTCATTTGGCAATAAATTTTTAATAAGTAAAAATACTTATAACAATTCAGGTTTAAAAACAAGCTATAAAAGTGTAGGCATAACAAATATTTACAATAATCAACTTTGCTCTTGGATTCTTAACCATTGCAAGGATAAGAAAATTTAGGACCATTTTTCACGTTTCTGGTGCAAGGTCTTTTTACAAGAAATGTTGTGTTATCATTTTTGATTTCTTGATAATGCAATCCTCAGAACCCCAGACCAAAAATTGCGAGAACTGCATGTATATTTTATTTTGGATTCGTTTAATATGCGTAGTTATAACATAGATAGTAGCCATCAAATGTTTACTGTCATGAAAATATCAATTTTATAAGTACCGATATTAAACGGATCTAAAATAAAAAGCGCTGCAATTCTTGCAATTTTCGGTCTGCTTAGGCTAAATTCAGGTTATTAGAATTGTATTATCAGGAAACTTTATATAAAAAAAGCTTTCCACCAGAAACGTGAAATTTTTCTCAAATTTTCTTCTACATGCAACAGTTAAGAACCAAAGATTCTTTTAAATATTTTTTTTATAGATATAAACGAGTAAGTTAACTAATCGACAGAATTAAATACCTAATGCCCATTTACCGCTTCACATCTTGAACGAGACTATAAAAATAAAAAATCTTTTTTCGAAATATTGTGCCTCAGAAAATTTTGTTTGAGTACCAAGCGAGATCTATAAGAACTTATAGGACCCTACTACAATTTTGTCTGATATGTCCAACAATTCCAAATTCCAACATGTTTTTAATTTTCATATTTTAAATAGGTACCAATTTTAGACACTAAAAATTGCTCAGCGAATCTGTCCTGTTTAAATTTGGTTATCGAACGTGCACAAACTATTGACGCATAAATAAAAAAGAAAATTAATTAATAATAAAAAAAATTTCCGGTAGAACCGAAAGTACGCCATAACTGATTTTGTAATATTTAAATAGTTCCTCATCGATTATTATTAACATGTGCAAATTTTCAACGTTCTGCAAGGCGTAGTTTCCAATGTATTCTAATAGGCCACTCACCGTGAATACTGTATAATATGGTATCCTAAATATATTATAAAAAGAATAAGTAAGTAAAAGCATACAATACTTTCGGCCATATGCGAATTTTGGTGGGGTGTTGTCAGACGTTCATTTCTTCGTTTATTCGAAATTTAAAGCAACAAACCAATTTATTTTAGCGAAACTGACGTAGAAATTTAATAAAAAAAAACATTGTAAATAATTTTTCCCAATGGGAATATTACTTTGGATGTAATAACTTCCATTCTTTTCGTCGCATTTTGATGTGAGTTTTTGAATTTCAATGTTCTTTTCTCGAAAACGAATACATTTAGGACACCATATTGTATAACATTTTTTGATCGTCTTGATTCAAGCTACCACTCTGTGAAATTATTTCACTCAATTCGATAACACTTATAAAGAACAAAACACGGATATTATCGAGTGTTCAACAAAATCTTACATCGTGTCGGTCTTGGAAATAAAAGTTTGTATCGTAGATGAACTGTACAGGTGCTGCGCTGCGATTATCGCAAATACCGTCAAAGTATAAAATTTAGATTATGCGAAGGGATTGAATTCAGATAAATTATTTTAATTTATTCCTTTAACAACGAAGATATTACTTTCAAAATATCTTGTGTATTAGCCACTTTCACCAACGAATGTGCGTCGTCCAACAACTAAAATTAACAAGTAAAAAACTAGATCTTGTCCACATATGAGTATTTTAAGGTTAATCGAACTTTATCCATTTTTGACTTGCATATAAAAAAATAATTACGTAAGTTACAACATACAATTTTTTTGCAAGGCTAACTCGAGGAATTTTTTTTCTTGAAGATTGAAAATTATAAACTGAAGTAATACACATATGATGGAAACTTGACAACAAAGCACATAATAGTTTAACACTTAAGAGGGCTTTTCGTGTCGGTAATAAAATGAAACTCCGCGATTAATAACTGTTATTAACTGAAAAGTTTTTTAAAAGAGTATATGCATGTATGATTAAACGGATATGTAACTTACTTTATATACAGTGACCGGCAAAAAGTTGGACACATATGGGAAATGTCCCCATTATTAATTTCTCAGAAAAATTTATTCTTTATGAAAACTCCTGCATCTTCGAAAAGGTAAAATGCACATATCAAAATTTGAATACTTCTTGTCATATACGGAGGGAATCAAAATATTTGAGTAAAGTGCCCTTATTTTTCAAAATACGGGGAAATATTATTTGGAAAAGTTGTTCAGAACTGTTATGAGATCTCAGATATGAAATCATGGCCAGCCACGATGGAAAAAGAAATTTTACATATTTTTCAATTTTTCTCGTATATCGAAAAAATATTTTTTAAAACTTTTTTATTATTGATTTCTCAGAAAAATTTATTCTTTGTGAAAGTTCCTGCATCTTCCCAAATTCAATATGCATAGGTCAAAATTTGAAAACTTCGTGTTATATACTGAGGAGATCAAAATATTTGAAATCGACGAAATATTTTATGCTGCAATGAAAATTTGAACAATTGGTTCCTTGTGAACAGTTTCAGTATTTTCGTTAATTCTTACTTGTTTTTATTTTCAATTTCAAGATTATCATTAAAATAAAATAACATTGTATTTTTGAATTGTAATGTCTCTTTTTTTCAAAAAATTTGTTGTGGAAAGTACTAACTCTTTTACATCACCATTTTGCTGATATGAAGGACTATCAAAATCTGCATAAAGAAGTTAGGGTTGCCATTTAAAAAGTATAACGATGACGTCACAGTGGAAAAATAAATGCCGGTCAAGAAAAGATTTTTGCACTAAAAGGTGTCTTTTTAAAATTAAAAATTTACCTGCTTCAGGATTTTCGAGAAAACGTTAAATAATCAAATTATGAGTTTGTTGCGGGACTTTCTCACCACCATGTATCTTTATAAATTTTGTAGGCAGTAATAAAACGTTATTTATAAATGAAGTACGTACACAGTAATTAGGTAATAACATGACTTTTATAACATATTCATTAAATAGATTTCTAACAATTCTAGAAACCTTCATATGTCATAGGCATATGACATTACTTTGAAAGCTGCTTTTTAGACACATCTTTATTTTACTTTATTACTTGTGCCCGTTTACGACAACTTATTGACTACCACTGAAATTGATAAGATAGAATTAGAAATCATATAATACTGTCAATGTTTCCAAGGAAACATACTTCTTGTAAATGTTGATAGTTTGCTGTTACTTTAACTACCTAACAAAAATTAATGGCGAAAGCAGCACGTAGAAATATCTTTAATTAATAAAATTTGTTTTAAAAAATACAATTTTATCATTAAATAAACTCTAAATTTATCAAAGTCAAAACATTTACAAAAGGTATTTAAAATGTTGATCTTGAATTTCAACGCATAGGAACAATTGTTTTCAAAATTGTTACTATGGGAATAAATAATACTTAAAGTTAATATGTGATTGAGAAACCGGGCCTTAGCGGTAAACTATCTTAACTTTGATATTTAAAGGAATTAAAATATACCTTACGTCAACTTATTTTCTAGCTTTATTTTAATTAATGAGCGGCTCTCATCAATACGAACAGCAGTTTTTGGGCATCAAAGAAATTAAATAGCCATAACTTTTATGTTATGTACTAATTTTGTATAAATTTTTTTAACTAAACATTGTTCAACCAACTCTCAGATACCCCAAATTTGAATTTAAAATGTCATTTATTACTGTATAGTTAGTAACGATTCCTTGTTAATTAATTTAACTTTAACTTGCTGTAACTTTCTAGTTTTTGAGTTTTTATTAAAAGTTTATTAAGAAAAAATGTGGAACAATGTAGTGGCAGAATACTTGGAAGAAAGAAAAGCAGATTAGAACAGGGGAAGAATAATGGAAAAAGACAGAAAGAACTTTGAATACGATAAGGCTTATCGATTATATGTATGTACTAATAAGAAAAAGCTTTACTTTGATCTCCCTCTAGCAACCCTTTTAGTCTCCTTCGTACATTATGAGACGTTCTGTATATGTAGCCGAAATCTTAGGTGTTACGATGCGTATTTTTGAATTATTCAAGCACCTTTTTCAAATAACAGTTTCGGTTTTCTTACATCACTTCTAAAGTAGCGTTTGCATAGTTTCGTATACATGTCTGTAATATTTAAACCTTTTCATAAATACTTTTATGTTTTTCGATTAATTTTGCAATTATGATATATTTTGAAATTTTTTACTTCCTGCTTTTCGTATTATATTGTATTGCGTATGCTCCATAGAAAATTAAATAAATGCACGTGCAAAATTAATTTCTGCGTAATTTAAGGAGTGTTTGCCTGGTTAACAATTTTCTTAGAACCCAATAATTAGAACAATAAAGTTCTTTCAAAGCTCATGACCCCATTACTTAAAACTACTTATCTCTAATCCTATTTTAATAATTAGGCTGAGCTCATTAAAACTAAAACTAAACCCATTATATGTACCGATGGATTTAATAAGTAATATTGCTAAATAATGACCTGAACCTAAGCTTTTCTTAAAACTTTTATTTATATTTTCTCTCAACAACTCCTATAACTTTGATTGAAAAAATTCAGTTGCAATTCAAAAATGTGGTTTACTTTTGAAAATCCACTTAAAAATTATAGCTGGCACATATCAAAGCGAATATACTTTGCACTTCGGACGCAATTACCAAACTGGAAACAACGGAATAAAAAATAGTAGACCTTGTAACAAATAAGATTAAAGAAATTGAATGATCAGAAAGTATTATATAAAAGTAGTGAAGGCGATCTTCATGAGTGAATTGAGAATAAACATTAGTTAAAGTATAAAATCGAAAGACACTGAACAGATTATTTATCTAATTGTTATAAATAAACATTTTTTGATTTGCTTTTAAATAACAATAATATTTACGCCTTCAATTATTTTCAACTGTTTAGTGATTACGTATTTCAACAAATGGACATTACAGAAATTAGCTTATGTTAAATTCAACTAAAACAAACAAACAGTCATTATTGTTGCATTGAAAGAAATTGTTAATAAGGAATTTTAAGTTGATCAGAATTATTTTAATTTATTTGTGAGCATAAGAAATAATCTACGAACGTGCAAAGAACCCAAAAACGTTCATAGATTTTATTAAGTTAAAACAAAAGAAAAAGAATACGCTCAGAATCTAAAAAAAAATCATGTTTTATATGAATATAGGTATGTATACGTTATTGAAAAATAAACAAATTAATTTCTCAATAACGAATAACGTAGCAATATGTAAATCTATTATTTTGTGTACTAAAAAATAAATTCCTTTGAAATATTTGTATGTTAACGTTCTTGCATGTGGCACAAATAAAAATGCATATTTGAATATACGGCTGAGTTCAATTGAAAAAAATAAATAAAGCGTATGAAGGAATATTGTAGAGCGTCGTGTTTATTGTCGGATCTGAACGGTCAAGAAATAAATGAAATAGCAAAACGAATACTGCAATGTATCCTTTCTTGCATCTTTAATAAAATTAAGTCAGCTGTCAACTTTTGTTTCTTAAATGTCATTAATTTATGATAATAAATTTTTAAAGAACTTATTTTTCGCAATTATTAAAGGAGGTTCTTGTCCGACGAAAATTGTATTCCAAATTTTAAATTGAAAAATGTGTTTTACTTTTTGAAAATCCACTTAAAAAATTACAGCTCGCACATATTAAAGCGAATTTCATTTGTTTGCGGACGCAATTACCAAACTGGGAACAAGAGGGTAAGAATAGTATACTTCGTAACAAATAAGACTAAAGAAATCAGAAGAAATCAAAGAAGAATCAGAAAGTATTAAATAAAAGTGTAGTCAAGGCGATTTTGATGAGGCGGGCGATGTAAATGTGAGACCAAATTATATTTGTCCTTTATAATATGCACCGATTAGGTGTGATGTGGAAAGAACGGCAAAACTTCAATATACTCGTATGTATTTATTGCTTTCATTAAACAATTCGTCTATAACGTGAAATTCTTTCAGATGCATGGCGTAATCTTTTCCTTTTGTTTTAACTTAATAAAATCTATGAACGCTTTTGGTTTCTTTGAATTGAATTTAATATAAACTAAGTTCCTGGAATGGCCATTGTTTAAATACGTAATCACAAAACAGTTGAAAACAATCGAATGGGTAATTATTATTGTTGTTTTTAAAAGAAAGTACTAAATAGTTTATTATCGTTATTTACAATAAAATGAAAAGAATTGTTCAATTCCTCGGTTTTATACATCATCTAATGTTTATTCTCACTTCACTTTGCGTAATTTAATTGATTCGCGTTCATTAAATTAAAGTGTCATTTGATACGTTCAAACCCGCATATTTTGTTAGACTCCACCCCAATTGACCGCCGGTCAATAATTTTACTGAATTCTTGTTTAACGAAAATTAAATTTTGTTAGGTACCTTGCACTTAGCTTGTAACAGCACCACAATATCTGCAGTCTAACTTTCTTCGTTAATGAGATATTAATTGTAAAAGTTACATCTGTATTTTCCGAAAACTGTAAACAGAGCTTAATATCTTAAAAACCATAAAACTTAGGTACAGGGAACCCTTATCAAACTTACCCTAAAATAACCTGACAAATTCAAATTCGTTATAAAATATAGGGTGTTCCATTTAAAATAACAAAATTACATTCGTACAGCCAAATTGGGACAAACTGTATATTGATGATACTTTTGTATAAAATACTTTTCAATAGGAACGGCATTAATTAAGAAACCCGGCTAAATGCCACAGGCTGTATTGTCCAGTAATAAGTTATATTGAACATCGGTAACTTTCTCGATCTAGAGGGCAAAGCAAGCAAAACAATTTTCTTATTTTTAATTTTATATTTTCTAGAAACCAACCAACTTTCTCAGAGCAATTTCGGAGAAACGGGGTAGTGACAATAAAAATAAGTAATTCTTATGAAAATATGAAATCGTCTAAATCGTAAGTCTGCTCGTTATAATGAGAAATTAAAATACACCTGGAATATTCAGTGTATTTAAAGAGTATAATAATCTGCAATACGCTTAACAATTTATACGTATTAAAAGTGTAAACACTGATGGAAATTGCAAAAAAGAACATTAAAAGTCCTTACCTGCCAATTAAACACATTAATAATATATATTTTAATAGTTACTTATGTACTTATGTTACTTATTTTAATAGTTACTTATGTACCAAGGTGGCAAAGTGGCACTTTGTCGAACGAGTTTGTAAATTGCGAGTCAAGGCGAAGCCGCGGCGAGCAAGCAAACGAGTTCAACAAAGAAACTTTGCTGCCGTGATGCATATAACATTTTTTCGACGAGCACTTACTCAGCCATTTATTTTTGAAGTGTTCAAAACTTACAGATTTATATCTATGTTTATAACTTCATAAATTTTTGAAAAATGTATATCATTTACCTTATAATACGTTATAAACGACGCTGGCGTTTCGATGACACCAAAAAAAGCGGCGCGAGCGCAAAAATGTTGTTACTTTTTGAGTTGATTTGAATGACAACTTAATTTGACATTTAATTGAATTCGACGTTAATGCAGGCCATGATGCAGGCCCAATGCTTTTTACAAATTATCTAAAAATAAAAAAAATCACAATTTATTGTGAGTCACTCTACACACACTACATTAGGAAATAGTGGTGGGATTAATTTCTCCGCCAAAATAATATGAATAGGAAAACACGAAATTTGTTCTTATTTCTCAATTATTTAATTTGATTCCGAGATTATTTCAATGCGTTCCGAACCTTTGTGCTTTCTTGTAGCACACTTTTTGAAAGACACTGTATATTAACAGAAATAGAAAGATCTTTTACTGAAAATATTCATGTTATAACAACTAATATTCAAATCATTAAAGTCTAGTCCACAATTGCCCGGGAACGAGAACGGGAACCGGAACGGGAACGTTAAAAAAGTTAAATCATTTCATAATCGTACAAGTGTCCACAACCGTATTTACCGATGCATTGTGGACACTTGTACGATTATGAAATGATTTAACTTTTTTAACGTTCCCGTTCCGGTTCCCGTTCTCGTTCCCGGGCAATTGTGGACTAAGCTCAGTAAACTAAAAATATCCCATTGAAATCTTGTGAACTAGTATTTTGATATCTTCGAAAAACGCAATTTTTTGACTAAGTAAAATTTGCTCAGTATATCTGATAGGGACTAAATAGACTTTCAGACAAGCACAAATTATTGCCATACAAAGTTATTTGAACGGATCAAATTTTTTTTTTTCACATTTTATATTGACTTTTTAACGATTATTAATAATAATAATAATAATATTTTATTTATCCACAAGACCTTACAAAGATATAGGATACGTCGAGATAAAATATATATATGGACAAATATGTATATTAAATATTGTATATTATCTGACTAAAAAAACAAATGAAAATGAACAATTCTAAATATTACAAGCTTTAATAAGATCCATCGAAGCTTGAGAATTAATCTTAATCTTCGAAGCTCATGGCGATATTTGGTGTTTGTGCATTCGTGATATTGGAATATCGGAATGTTGCTGTTAAAACAATTTTTTTTTGGATGAATTAGCAGTTAGTAGCACGAAATTTTCTTATTTTTGTAAGCTATAATAAATAACTAATTTATTTCTCTTAATTACCTTATTATTTTCTCGTAATTTCAAAAATAAGCACATTGAACGCAGAAAAATAATATCACAAATTCTTTAAACGGACACTGAAAATGCGCACTGCCACTTAACGTTGCGCTATCGTTTCACAGCTTCATTAGAAGTGAAAAAATATAAACAAGATTGTTAAAATAAACATATTCTACAATAATATAGAACAAACTTCAATAAAAAATACATATCATTACCTTAAATTGAACCACTATTCACTAAACCTATAACACATTTAAACCCATTTTAAAAAAAAACACAACTTAATTTTAGTTACCAAATCTGTAAACAATTTAAATATTATATTCTCAAATTTAAAAACCAAAATACCGATATTAAAACAATCTAACGTGGTTTATGAAATTAAATGTTTAAATTGTAATTCATGTTATATAGGAGAAACAAGCCAAAAAACGTCTAGACCAACATAAATATCATAGCCAAAAAAATAATTAAAATCATTCAATGCTTATAGAACACTCGTTAGAAAATAACCATAATTTTGATTTTGAAAATACTAATACATATAATATTTTATATTGTGAGTCTAATATTTTCAAAAGACGTTTTATACAGGGAATTCCAAAATGCAGTGACGGTTTTTGAGATGGAATAACTTTTTAATAGTTGAACTTAAAAAAATTACAAACACAACATCTTAATCCACAACTCTGGGAGTTTCTTTACTTAAAAACTGAATGGCGTAAGTATATGGCTTCCTTCTTCTGCTACACATTGTTATAACCGTCGCACAAAATTACTCTGCCCAGCATCTGCAGTGTGCAATTGCTTTAATTTCATTTGTGCTCTTGAAAACTACGGTCTCTATTACTGTGCACACGACTTTTTAAAAATCCCCACAAAAAAATTCGGCGCTAAATCAGGGGACCGGCTTGGGAAACACATCACACTGCATAAATATTAATATTGATTAGTTGCTGTCAGATCCTGCTGAAGCCTGAAACCATTAAATTGCCATCAAGTTGTTCAAACCTTGGCTGGAAAAAAGTGTTGATCATGTGACAATAGAGAGTTTTAGCAATTTTTACGATATGGATAACGTTTACGCTAAATGCTGTAAAAAGAGTAACGCGCTTGCTCATATATTTGTGAGCATACGCATTAATAATTTTGTAGCATTTAGCCATATCGTAAAAATTGCTAAAACTCTCTAATATCTTTCTGACGTTACTCATACGGTATGTTCGAGCTCTTCAAAAAAAGGGCCAATAATTCCTGTGGCTGATAACACACAGAAGGAAGTCACCTACGTCATTCAGTTTTTAAGTAAAGAAACTCCCAGAGTTGTAGATTAAGATGTTGGGTTTGTAATTTTTTTAAGCTCAACTATTAAAAAGTTATTCCATCCCAAAAACCGTCATGCGTCAGTGCATTTTGGAATTCCTTGTAAAAATGTGTAAAATAAAAAAGTCACCGAATTCTGTTAATGAAAGTACAGCTTTATTTTTATAACTTAGAACCTTCTAGCTGTAACATGTTATCTTCTTTTTTAAGTTGTAGATATCAACTGGTCAGGTTCCAGGGACTTGACTCGGAAAGAGCTCCTGTCCTTCAGGGTGTCCCGCAAGGCTCTTGCCTTGGTCCCCTTCTTTTCATTATTTTTATTAATGATTTTTCTAACTACCTTCAGGTGAAAACCGTTTTGCGGATGACACCACACTGATGGTAAAAAGTGATTCTCTAGAAACTGCCTTACTTAACCGTTACTTTAAATTTACACAAGTCAGAAAAACTTATCTTCTCTAATTTCGGGGGGTGAAAGTTGACTCCTCTCTACGTTTTAATGCTCATACTGAAATGATTGCTAAAAAATTAAGCAGCGGTATTTTTGCACTTTGTGGGCTTAAACATTGCATTGCAGCAGATTCTTTGAGAACGGCCTATTTTTCATTGTGTCACTGTCATATTACCTATGGTATAATTTTATGGGGTCACACTAGCTCCCAATCTTTGATTTTCCGTTTACAAAGACGCGCTATCAGAATAGTAGCTGGTTTACAATATAGACAAGACTGTAGAGAGGCTTTCAGGAAACTTAATATTCTTACTGTTCCGTCGATCTTTATCTATGTGAATTTGATTTATGTTAAAGCTAATTTTGAAGATTACAAATGCCATAACGTTATTCACGAGCACAATACTCGCCATAATGATAAAATTTGCCTCAACAACAGGCGTCTGAAAGGTACTGATGGCGGCACAGGAAACTTAGGAATAAAACTGATTAATAAATTGCCTTCAGGTATAACTAAGCTAACATTAAGCTGCTTTAAAAGAACAATTAAGAACTTTTTATGCAATAAAGCTTACTACTCGTACGAAGAATATTTAAACGATAAAATGTTGAGTGATGACAAGCAAATGTGCTGATGTCCTATGTTATGTATCTTTGTGTATTATTTATGTATTTATTTTTAATGATACTAACACTTATCCTTAGTGTTTTGACTTGTGCAACAAACTTCTGTTTCCTGGCATCAATAATGTAAGCAGCCAGAAAATCAGAATGAAGGTATTAATTCTTTTTCATAATTATACGCAAGAATTCGACGTTCAAAATGACTTGCCAATATCGAAAAAGAAATCCCCAGTCTAAACATGTTGTCATTAACATGAGTGGTATTCCAGACGGTTCCAATATAATAAATAATCTATAAAAGTACAAGCGCGAAAAGAAACGATTTCGGCATTAGCAATTAACTTAAGTGGAAAGTCAGATATGTCAAAGATAAATATTAGCATAATTACCAATCGACACGTGCGATTATAACTCCGCGCGTTAGAAAATGATCAATCAGATTTTAAAATTATCTAATTACTACCCTGTAGATAGGCAACATAAGTTACTTGAGTGACTTAAATGAACGGGATCAAAAAGGGAATTTAGATAGGTGGCAGCACATTGCATCAATTGCGCGAAATTCTAATATAAACAAAGGGGTTGTCGCGGTCAGAGAAGAAGTCAAAATCCTTAGTCTTCATCCAACCTTTTCTGAAAACAGAAGGTTTGCTTTTTCTCAAAATTTAAACACTAGTGATTAATAAAATTTATTACCGTTAAATCACCTAACGAATATCTTCAACGAACGTACCTAATCTTTAAATGAAAAATCAATTTTTGTGATTAAAGTTCACTAATTTTAAACTTGAGTTAAATTCAATCGCAACCCGTTTTTTTACGCAAGAGTTTTCATTTTAATATATTGGTGTGGTTGCAAAGGAAAGTGTAGAAGAAACACCTTCGCCTGGAGCTCCTTCCCCTGCTTTCTCTGCTTCTGCGTTCTACTCTCCAAAAGGTAGGAATCTTCATGTACTACTGTTTTGATCGTATGAAAAATTAGTTCAATATACCCTATTTTAAGCACACAGTTGACTTTTATTTCTAGTAGAGTAGTTTGCGGATATAATGCGCGCTTGCACAGTTCCAGTCCGAAAGAACCTACTTCCAAAGAGATATCAATAGGCCATGTAATTTAATTAAGTAGAATAGGGTCCGGAATTCCCTTAAAACTCCGGTGGTGGCAGCAAACTTCGTTATTTTTAGTTTCTTTTTTTTTATTTTCTCAATTTGATTTTGGTTTACATGTTTAGTTACATTTCTTGCTAAAATTACACTACCGAAGTAAGAAGGGTTAAAACGGGGAAAGGTTTTCTTGATATGTGCCAGCTATAAATTTTTAAGTGGATTTTCAAAAGTAAACCACATTTTTCAATGGCAGCTGAACTTTATCAATCAAAGTTATAGGAGTCGTTGAAAGAAAATATAAATAAAAGTTTTAAGAAAAGCTTAGGTCCAGGTCATTATTTAGCAATATTACTTATTAAATCCATTGGTACATTAATGGGTTTAGTTTTACTTTTAATGAGCTCAACCTAATTATTAAAATAGGATTAGAGATAAGTAGTTTTAAGTAATGGGGTCATGAGCTTTGAAAGAACTTTATTGTTCTAATTCTTGGGTTCTAAGAAAATTGTTAACCAGGCAAACACTCCTTAAATTACGCAGAAATAAATTTTGCACGTGCATTTATTTAAATTTCTATGGAACATCTAAAAGGAATACAAGATTAGTTTATATGAAAGATGGTAGGAGGTTTAGGATAAAAAGTCATAAAATTCCAGACAGAATAACAAATTATCAAAATTTATGTAGCAAACATTTAAAAAGTTAGATTAATTAGATTAATGTTTAGAATTTTATTATAATTGTTGTTAATCGTTAAAATATAGTTGAAATGTTAATAAAATGAAATATACTTACTTAGTTTAACTTTAAGTTTGAAATATTTAAGTTTTTGTCAGATTGACGTTTTGTGTGACAGGAACTGTCGGATTGAGTGAAGTATTTATAAATAAAATGGAGGGGTTGATCACCTAAGAGAATAAACAAACCGAAGTGTAATGGAGAGGATATGTACACAAAAAGTTAATCTTTCAATAGCAACCAGAATATAAACATCATAAAAAATATAATTGAATTTAAAATATAACTTTAAAATTTTCAATCTATTTCATTCATTAATAACTTATTATCAGAAATTTATCCAGGAATGTCTCACTGCGTAACATTAAAGTAAGTCTATTTTGATTTTAAAAATTCTTTTGGTTTAAAAAAAAATACACTATATATAACACATCTTGTCATTCATCAATCACTTGAACTATCAACACACATTTACAAAGAATTCTTATTATTGTAGAAGAGTTATTGTTTGTTTCGGGATTGGGCGTAACAGGTAGCAACACTTGGCAAATAAGGCTCTATCTATAATAATAAATAAAAATTCTAATTCAACATCACACACATATAAACTTCATAAAATTCTATTCGGCATTGGACAGTTCGCGTGAGACTTTCACTCGGCTGTTAAAATAAATTAGACATATGGCCGGTATTACCAACGTTTTAAGGAGAACTTAAATTTAAGTCGTGTTTAGATTGTGACATTTCTGCTTGGTTTGTATAACATCAATCACATTCTAAACACGAATTAAATTTAAGGTCTCCTTAAAACGTTGGTAATACCAGCCGATAAGCTCGTAACTAAATTATTGTTATAGTGTAAGTCATAAATAAATTGGTATTGCTTTTAAATAAATTAGTTTATTAACTACATATATCTGTTTTGTTTTAAAATAAAAATTAATAGAAGCCTTAAAATCGTCACAGTATGTAAATAGATAAGATCTTTCTGAAAAGTTTTACAAACTTTTGTGTAATTTAATTGTCTTCGTATCTCTAGGTTAGATATCCCCTTTAATTAGTTGTAACCCTGTATACGTTATACGAACCATTATAAATAATGACAAACAAAATCGGACATTGTAATAAATTAACCCATGTAAAAAAAGTGATAAGGATGTAGGTTATAAACAGTAAAACGTTCGTTTGCGGTTTCAGTAATTATATTGAATATGTATATAACGTTCCTAATCATTTAAAATTCATAGTTGAGATTAAGATTATAAAGGCTAAAGCAGATTAGGAACGTCGCGACGTGCCAAGCGGTGCGGTGCGGGTTATCTCTTGCACATCAAAACTAGCAAAATTTCGAAATACTTATTTATAATAAAACGTTATAATATATGTACTGGGTGATTAACACATGAGGCTAATATTAAAATAATACCGTCTTCGATTGAACTGTCCGTTAATGATTAATAAACGGTGAGCAAATAAAAATCAGATTAGAGTCGGCGGTGCAAAGAAAATCTATACCTGTGATTAAATAAAAAGTCAATAAATTTGACAGTCCATGAATTTATTACATTAATTAATTCAGTTAATCACAGACATTACACCGCCTACTCTAATCTGATTTTTTTTTTGCTCACAATGAACGGCATTCTGGCTCATCAAGGCATTCTAAATTTAACGAGTACTGTAAATCAGTTTTATTGCTTAAAATTATTTATTGAAATTTCTACGTTTCCAATGGGCAATGTTGCGAATTTTGCGTCATAAATAACAATCAACATTCCAAAAGAACTCTATCACCTGAGATTATCACTTCGCATACTTAAATAACAGTAGTACATAATTGAATTATGAATTATGATAACCATTCGATGTCTATCTGGGTTTCCTGATAAATAGGTTTATTTGCTAAATTTTAAAAACTAATTCTAAATTTTAAATAAGCAATAGTTTGACTTAAATTGTATTAAGCGTTTTTCGAATTTAAAATTATTTAGGCCAGATTTTATAATCGTCCGATAAAATGAGCGCATAAAAAGTATTCTTGGAATAACGATGCCGTAGATATGACAGAAGGCTAAAAGATATTCGGCGAATAATTAATTTGTCCTTATTCCTAACATTTTAATATCATACTGTATTTAGAAAAATTACAAAAAAAAACTCGGGCTTCGCCAATTCCAGCGTAATTTTTTAAATTCTTTAAGCCAAATTGTGTTTATTGACGACCACTTTTTATGGACGTGGCGAAGTTTCATCAACAGGAGCTCGTTCAGGAACCGAAAAGAGTGCGCTCTGGGTAATATTCTTTCTCTCTCGTGTAAGTGATTTTGTACATTTTGCTTTTCATTTTAAACCCCCAGAATGCTCTCCCGTTACAGTTTTTGAACGCAACCCAGTGTGCGACTTCCGCGGATGTCGCTTCGTGTCGCCGCGCTCGTATGAGCGATGGCCTTTAAGCGTTAAGCTGGATTTACATGGAGCGTTGAGCGCGTCAAAACGCTGAGCCTACTGTACTCTCATTGGCTGCTGCTCTTTAGATAAAGAGCACTAATCAATTGGAGTACAGTATGCCCGTCGCTTTGACGCGCTCAACGCTCCATGTAAATCCAGCTTTGCAGGGTGCTTATTCTAATTCAACATTTCGATTAGAAATCTATTTCAATATCAAAATCGATTTCGATGAAATTTTGGCGCTTACCTTGTATATGAAAAAATTTCGAATAAAATTCCTTAATTGCATATTGTTGTAAGGTACGACACACGTTACCTTTTGCTTAGTCTACTTTTATTTAAAAATTATTTGAAAAATCGGTATAAACTACAGACATAGTATTTATAACTACTGACAGATTAGGTATATCGAGTGATCAACTAAGGAAATTAAAAGCAAATCCTTGATTAATCTAGAACTTAAAAGAAGGGCAACTGATTTTGCCTGTTCCGAACTATTCCGTAACTGCTGTTGGAACAAACCTTAGGAAGTTATATGTTATTCAAAGTTGAACAAATTATTCAAAGTCATTAAAATAATGCCTACGCTGAATCGAGGAAGGATTTACAATCGGTAATCCAATGCGTCAAAATATACAGGATAGGTATGAATTCTGTTAAATTTTTAATAGATTTAAGTTAAACGATTACGGCTATAAACGAATATCGAATACACTACATATAACACATCTTGTCATTCATCAATCACTTGAACTATCAACACACATTTACAAAGAATTCTTATTATTGTAGAAGAGTTATTGTTTGTTTCGGGATTGGGCGTAACAGGTAGCAACACTTGGCAAATAAGGCTCTATCTATAATAATAAATAAAAATTCTAATTCAACATCACACACATATAAACTTCATAAAATTCTAAAGTATCATAGGATTCTTATCGTTTGTTTCGCGATTGGGCGTAACAGGTAGCAACACTTGGCAAACGAGGGATTACTTGTATTTCTTTAGAATCTTAGACATACATCACAAAATTAAACAATTAAATTACTCACCAATTTATCTTCAAAAGAATTTTCTTCAAAATTATAATAAATAACTGGATTACAATTGACATTGAGAGTTCCCACCCTGATATGTCATTTTGACATTATAAAATAAAAATCATATCAGACTACTAGACTACGTAATTGTGTAGTGGACGTGGTGTAAAGATTAAAATAAAAGAGAAAATACACAAGTTCAATACTTACCACATCTGCAAGAAAAGCAACACTACAGTATGTTTTGAAGGCGAACCGCCACTAGCGCCCACTATTGGTAGGAGCTGTATGTATACTACACTGATTTAGTATCAATTTTAAACGTGAAATTATCATATTTTTTAAGAAATTCTGGAATAATAGGCTGGGTTTTGTAAATATCTAGGCCTTAATAAATAACAGAAACTCAATTTTATGATGCAGTAAATCGTTAGTGTGCAACTCAAGACGGCAGAGACGCTGATAAAAGTGTCGCCGGTTTTGGAGCAGACTTTCCGGTATTGTCGTTTACGGTATTTGCTTCCGATTACTATGATTTTGCCGCAATTGTTCCTCTTCATGACCTTCTGCTAATGTTGAATTTAATGTAAATCTAATATGAAGTTTATAAACCAAAGAAAAATAAAAATAACAAAATGTAAAATGTATAAGAAATTAAGCTTCAAAAATTTACTCCACTTTCAACGTGTCAACACACAATATCGAAAATGTGAATGAGAAAAAAGTAATAATAAATGGTGATGCAGATTAAAAAAATAGAAATAAAAATTAATTTAATTGGTGTAAGCTTAATTTAATGGGTCACAGTACTAACACAGTTTTTAATTTGACCCATTAACAAGCGACCAACACTTCATTTTGGTAATAAAATTGCCTAAAAAAATTTAAAAAATTGCAAATCTTTTCAAAACACACATTACATAAGTAGAAGAGAAGTACATATGTAAGTACTTCGTTGTAGAGGTCTCTAATTTTTATAACAAGACTCCGACACAAATGAAAATAGCACCCTTTAACCTCAGCAATCCTGACTGCATTCATACAAGCCTTCTCAACTTCGACTAAAACTTTATGAGGTGCCAGATTTGGAAACGCAAGTTTACTATTTGCAGTAATATGTGAATTTGAATGAATTACTCACCTTAGCATGCCATGTATACAACTGATAGAAAAAGTTTGGTACCTTATCAAGCGTTCCATCTCCTTAGATGATATCTGTTCAATTCTAACATAAGAATTGTATCTCCTAATACCAAAATTCTGTCTGGATTTTTTATGCCTACCTGAATTGTGAAGAATCAATTAATTATACTTTTCAGGAATTTAAAAATTTATGGTGGTTGGGTTTAGAAAATTGCCGTCTTTTCTGTGATACGGAATACTTCTTGTGAGAAAAGATTGTTTGGGCAAATGGAGCAGTATATGTCATCATTTAACTCTGATAGTGTTACCTATCACATTGCGAGAAGAGGCACTTGACTTCACTCATTTTACTTCTGACAACATTTGTTACTATTAGTAATATCAACGCTTTTAAATCGACATTTAAGCTTACCTAGAATATTTTTTATTATTTAGGATAAAGTACAATCGAATATATTTTATTGAGCATAAAATTATTTTATTTGAAAAATTACACACAACTACGTACAAAAACGTGCACAGTATTTTCATGAAGAATAAAGTAAGGGAAGCAATTTATGAACAAGATTTGTAGCTTGCAATATGAAATCTGATATAGAACTAAGTGTTCGAAACGTTGAACTTATTAGTCGTGCGCCTTTATTAAGAGCAAGCTTGAAAAGATGGTTTAAAGTTTGATCTTCCAAATAAACCGTACAGATCTATGTAATAAGCGTCATCGTAAATGATGCCAACATCTTCGACGGACCATTCAATAAATTCCTCGGCTTTGTGCTCCTACAGCCTCCCGTTCAGTACAATGTCGAATATTACATTTGCTGAATTTCATTAAGTAATAGGTACGTCAGATTTGTGAAAACTTACTAAAATTAACCGAGGCTCCTCCAACGCCATCAATTTTAAAACCTAACATCGTTCCAACTACTTTCCCTTCACTATGCAACAGCAACTTCGGAAATACCAGTTTTAACCTGAAGATGAGTTCTTGAAGATCCAAAAAAACGTCTACAATTTTGTGATCTTTTACGCCAATCCATTGCACTTTTGATAAATCCGCCCTATACTCTGCTATTTTCGAATTTCTTCGTTCCGCAGTAATTTGCGGTGCGTCTAGTGGGTCAATAGGAGGTAAACGAAGCTCTGGAGTTCCTGTTACTAAATGAGATCGAAGTCCTTCTAGAATTCGCCTCGAGCATTTGGATAAGTCTACGTTAGTCTTGCATGGTGTTATAAATTCAGCTAAAAGATTTCAGAATTAGCACATCGTATTTTTTCTTCTACAATAACAAAATAAAATCAATTGCTTCTTACGTAAATCGTTTTGTAAATGATGTTGTCCTTCGATTGTATAGAAAAATAATAACATGAAAGTGCATAACATCTTGACAGTCTTCGAAGAGTTTGCACTGCAAACATGCATCCATCGCAATGTAACCAATCGTTAATGATCTAATGGTAATTAGTTACATAGAAAACAAGTTCTTCAATAACTCTCGGACTTCAGAAAACTTGCGTTTCTAAACACCAAACAAGCAAGTCATTTGCTTAATTTTTCTATAACTGCTTTAATTTATTAAGGTTCAAGTCATTTCATCATCACTTTTAAATTTGAACTTAATTAAATATAATCTCATTTCATGCAACAGTACTCGTCTAAAATGTACCTATTTGATTTAATCTGAAAGATATTAAAGAATATTTTACCATTCATACATTTCTTTTTCCTAGTTACCTTACATCCGTTGAAAGCAAATAAATGCTATTGATTAATTTCAATGAATTTTACCTTTCGTTCACCACATCTGTGAACACAAATTTGTTGAAGTATTTGGATCTGTTTAAACGAATAAAGGTTAAAAAGTAGACTAATTATAATATCTGTTTGATATGAAGAGTTTGAGTCACTGATTAAGATGGAAACATGGGTTGTGGTAAATCTTAAAGAACATGCAAGAGCACTGACTTGTCGCTGGGTGCTGCGAGAAAAGCAGGATGGACGATTGAAAGCCAGACTGGTCGCCAAAGGTTTCGAACAAAGAGAGGGTATTGATTATTCGGAATTACACTTTAACACAATTTGTTCCGACAAAATTTATTTTATATTTACATAATAGTTTGTCTTAAATAACTTATTATTAAGAGAATGGATACAAAATATGCTTTGGATAAATTTTATGAACTCGAGTTATAGCTTCGGTAATAAAATTTCCAACAGAGTTAAGTATGTTGCGAAATGTCACAGCAAACAAGCGAGCACCTCTGTTGATGGTGATCATAAGAGCTCGAGTCAAAGCCGGATTCTCAAGAAATCCTTCCACTTCTACAAAATATACGTCACTGTATGTTTCTTGAACGTCTTCTACTTTCCACTCTATGAATTCTTCTCCCCTATTATGATACAGTTCTCCATTTAGAACTATATCAAGAGCAACGTTCGCTGTAATCAATAACTTATGGTTAGTATTTAATCATCTATTAGTTTGTTCAATTAATACCTACTGTAATTAGCTGATCCTCTTCCTGCACCGTGAACTTCAAAGCTTAAAACTGTTCCATCCATATAAGCGTCAGCTTCTACAAGTAAATACGGAAAGAGTAACTTTAACCTAAACATTAGTTTCGCGATATTTATATGGATCTGCTTGATTTTATAGTTTCTAACACCAGTCCAAATGAGGTCCGTAAGGTTCGCAGAATAGCTTGCTATGGCTGAGTTTCGTCGGGTAAGTGTTACCTTAGATATATGCAAGGGATCAATCGGAAACAGCCCAAATTCTGGAATTCCTTTCAGCAAATGTAATCGAATGTTTTCTAAGAGATTCTTAGAACATTGTGATAAGTTCGTATTGTTCCTACATGGGTTCAGAAATCCAGCTGCAACAAAAAAGTTATATTAAATTTGTGATAAACGAATTCTCATGAATATGTTGAGCTAGTAACGTGAAGTACCATTAAAGGAAATGGGACCAACTAATTGTGGTAGACTTAATCCACCTAGACACTAATTTTCGGAGATTGAAGGGGGACTTCAGTATAAAAATGCGAATTTTCAGCAATCCACATCGACATATCGGAGTTAACATATCCTGTAAGGTGAAACCACGCTTTATCCGAAAAATAAAATTTTCCTCGTTTTTCGTAATTTGGTGATAGTATTTTTGTACTGTATTTAGATGGTAAGGGTATAACTTAAACATAAACGGTCACGCATCACAGGTGTTGAAAAGTAACAAGCCACGTGGTAATATCACCACGAAAAGAATAACCAATGAAGAAGTCTCCGTGGCCATACTAAAGGCTGAAGCTAATATGAAAACCAACAAGATAGTTTCCCTGGGAAATGAGGACGAACCCAATGTAAATAAGTGGAATGAGGTTGTCAAGAAAAGAAAACAACCCGCTACAATACTGGGAACCGGTAGAAGTAAACCCATTGTTGGAGCCCCAAGGTTTGTTAGCGTGCACGTCTTCCGCCTTGACCCCACTACAACTACCCCCAATCTTACCGAATACCTGAAAACATATTTTCCAGAGGTACACTGCGAGGCATTAACCTCCAAACGTCCAGAAGAATATTCTTCTTTTAAAGTCTCCATCTACAAAGACAACTACGACAGAGCCATGGATCCATCAATATGGCCTGAAGGTGCTCGCGCAAACCGGTTTTTTCAGTGGAGGAAAGGAAAAATGTCAAACCCGTAACAAACAACATAGTGCAAAACTACTTCGTAGTCTTCCATATTAACATTCAATCATTACGAAACAAAATTAATGAAATTGAAATATATCTGAACGACACACTACAGTGTGATGTAGCATGCCTTACAGAAGTATGGCTAAAACCCGAAGAGCTCAATCATTTCAGTATTGCTAACTATAAAATTGCATCTTTTCATCTAAGACCAAATGGCTATGGGGGCAGCATGATTCTGGTAAGAAATAACCTCAATTTTACAGTAAATAATGAATGCTGCAATCTCTCATTAGACAATGTTATCGAAATATCTGCTGTAACCATAACGCAGTACAACTTAACAGTAATAAATATTTATAGACCTCCCACTAACAATTTCTTTAAACAATTCCTATGTGAAATGGAACAGTTGCTCCTAAAGCTAAACACACAGGGAAAAACAATAATTACTGGGGATTTTAACATAAAATTCAATATACACTGTCCACAAACTTTAACTTTCAGTGATTTGATTAAATCTCATGGTTTTACACCTACTATCAAGGAAAAAACAAGAATACAAAATTGCCTAGATAATATTCTCATAAACAATCAAATGCATAATACTCCCTATTCTACCTCGGTAGTTACCAATTACCTATCTGACCACTCAGGGCTGATAATAAACATGTCTTTAACTAAAAGTAAAGTAAAAAGGAATATATGCAGACCAACGACACAGGTCGGACTATTCGAATTTTTTCAACTATTAGATCGTGTTGACTGGCACTTCATCAGTCGTGGTTCGGTTGACGACGCAGCCACTGAGTTTATGAACACTCTTGAAACTGCTGCTAATAAGGCTTTTCCCCCCAGAGAAATTAAATATGACAAGTCTAATGTCTATTGGTTCTCAGATGAACTTCGCAAAAAAAGAGATAAAATATCTTTCCTCAATGAACTAAACAAAAAATTCCCCTTTCTACTACTAACGGAATCTATAAAAAAATTAAAAAATACTTACCGTAACGAAGTCAAAAAAAACAAACAACTAGCTCATGAAGAATGTATTAAAAACAGTAGTAATAAATCCAAAACCCTACGGGAAATTGTAAACGGAAAACATAAACCGTCTTCTGAAACAGAACCAACACCAACCGCATCAGAATTTAATACTTTTTTCTCAGAAATCGCAGAAAAAATTTCCTGCAATCTAAAACCCTCCAATACTGACCCAGTGGAACTCTGCAGGAAGGTGATCCATCCCAACACAAATCTAAATATTACTGAAATCACTTTTAATGATGTCAGAGTGGCAATCAATAAACTAACAAATAGCAGCAGTCTGGACTGCTACAATTTAAACAGTAAAATGATAAAGCATGTGAAAAACATTATCATTATACCCCTCACCAATCTACTTAATCGTGCAGTTACAGACAACATATTCCCTAACTGCTTAAAAATCTCTCGTGTGATCCCAATACATAAAAAAGGCTTGGGTTCTGATATACCTAACTACAGACCCATCTGCATCATCCCAATAATAAGCAAAATATTCGAAAAAGTAATATACAAGAAACTTTCTACTTATCTTGAAACAAACAGTCTCCTCTGTAACTCCCAGTTTGGTTTTCGACCCGGCCGCTCAACAGAAGCTGCTCTTACAGATTTTACTTTGTATCTGAACGACTGCATCGAAAAAGGGCTCTTTGTTAGTTCGTTATTCTGTGATCTCACCCGCGCCTTTGATTGCGTCGATCATAATATTCTTTTAAACAAACTCAAAGTTTATAATCTTTCCGAAAATACTTTATTATTGCTAAAGTCCTATTTTTTAAATAGATACCAATATGTCGAAACTAATAATACAAAATCGGAACTCTTGCATATAAAAAGCGGAGTCTTCCAAGGTTCAATCCTCGGACCCTTATTCTTTATTATCTACATAAACGATCTGTCGTACCACATCCAAAACGCCAATGTAATACTATATGCAGATGATACCACCATCTCTCTACCAAGCAGCAACTTGGAAAATTTACTACTTTGTACTACCAATGCAAAAAACTCTTGCCTAAATTGGTTCCAAGCCAACAAACTCAGTTTAAATGAACAAAAAACCCAACAAATGTTCTTCTCCACCCGTCCGATTACGGGAATCGAAAATTCAAATTCCGCCAAATTACTTGGCGTTTTTCTCGAACCCTAGCTTACATGGCAGGAACATTGTAACCATCTGGCCAAGCGCCTCTCATCACTTACTTATCTTTTCAGAAGCCTACAAAATAAATTAAGTACTAATTACATCATCTGTGTTTACCACGGCACCTTTGAAGCCATGCTCTCCTATGGACTCCTCGTTTGGGGCCACTCACCATCAGCAAAAAGAATATTTGCCCTTCAACGCAAAGTCATAAGAATAATCGCTGGGAAATCGTATAGAGAGTATTCTAAACCCATTGTTGCGTACGGACAAATACAACTACCCGTTGTATTTCCGCAGCTGCAGGTTTTATTTTTGACCCCAATTAAGTAAATTACACAAGAAAATGAACTCGAAAGTAAATTCTGAACTTCTTTCAAAATATTTATTTTTCCCAACTCAACTATTTTTTTTTACAACAGCTTACTTCAAAAAATATTAGTATAAAATTACAAATCACTATACATATCTACTGCTGTTGCAACACACTCCCACCTTGAATAACAACTACGTTATTCAACAATTTAATTTTTGCATTTAAGATGTGTAATTTAATCGCTGGGGTGTTTTGATTTTCCGACCACTTCTCGTAAATTTTACAGTTTCCTTCTCTTCTTCCATATTTTCCTTTCTCTTTAATTTGACCGGTTTTTCATTTGAAGATAAATCTTTACTAATCACAGTTGTATGTTCTGCATTGGACACTACAGAACTAGCCTTTTCCAGAGGATAAATTCTTTGAATCGGTCTCAATAATCTACCGTTTGCCGTTCGTACTTTAATCAGTCTCACTTCACCATCTCTGCCGCGAAATATTTCTTCAACTTTCCCCAGTGGCCAATCCAAACGTTTCAAATTTTCATTTCCTAGAAGAACCACATCACCAATAGCAACATTATATGATGATCCTTTCTTGTAGTTTTGTCTCAGCTGACCTAAATACTCTATTCTAAATCTTTTTCGTAAATCACTCCTCACTTTCTGACAATAACGCATTCTTCTATTTAAATCATGTGAATCTAATGCATCAAAATCGGGAACACTAGTTTCTTGTCGGTTATGTAAAAACATTAAAGGAGTTAATGCAACTAATTCACTTGGTTCATTACTCATATACGTAAGAGGACGTGAATTGATAACAGCTTCACAATCGCAAAGAATTGTCACTAATTCTTCATATGATAATGAGGATTTACCTAAAACTTTTCTTAGAAGTTGCTTCAGTAATAATATCAATCTCTCCCACCATCCACCCCACCAGGCTGCAGTTGGTGGATTAAAATTCCATTTGATTCTTTGTGCCGCACTGTATTTCTGGATTTCTTCCCAATCAATTTTAGAAAAAGCGTTTTCTAAACCAACAAAATTAGTTCCATTATCGCTATAAACAATGTTAGGTCTGCCACGTCTGGCAACAAAACGTCTAAATGCCTGTAAGAAATTATTGGTTGATAATGACATTACTAATTCTAAATGTACAGCTCGATACACAGCACAAGTAAACAGACAAATCCAGGTTTTTTCTTTCGTTTTTAAATACAATGGACCCGCCAAATCCACTCCAATAATTTCAAAAACTTCTGCATCTCTAACTCGATTCAAAGGTAAAGGAGGAGGTGTTACTTCCAAATGTTTAACATTCTGCCTTTTACATGAAGTACATTTTCCAATTACGTTCCTAATAGTTTTCCTTCCTCCAAGAATCCAAAAACGTTCTCTCAACAAACACAAAAGTCCTTGAATGCCAACGTGGCATGCATTTATATGTTCTTCATAAATCAATTTTTCCGTAATTGTATGTCGTGCTGGCATTAGTTTTGGATATCTAAAATCTATGGAATCTTCTCTATTCGAAACTTTAGTTTTTAAGCGAATTATTCCATCTTCGTCTAAAAATGGATTAAGACAAGAAATTGTCTTATCATTTACATCAAATGACTCTTTTTGAATTAATTTAATTAAAATTTTTTCAGCGTTCATCGTTTCACTTGTATTCAATTCATTTTTTAATTTTGCCATTGGAAACCTGCAATTAAATAAAAATCTGCATATCCAAGCAATTAATCTTACAATTTGATGATATTTGGAAAAATATCTACTGTACCAAGGTGTCGACGTAGTGTCTATCATTGAAGAAACAATTTTCTTCTTTCTTTCTTTGCAAATTTCTTCTTCGTTAGGTTTTATCTCCATTTTGGGCCAGTTTTCTGGAGCGTTATACAACCATTGAGGTCCCTCCCACCATCGAGATTTTAAAAGATGTTTGGGAGTACATCCTCGAGACGGAAGATCGGCAGGATTTAAATTCCCGGGAATATGATGCCATTTTTCATTTTTCGTTAAAGAACGAATTTCTTGAATTCGATTCCACACAAACGTTGACCATTCATCTTCTCTTCTGATCCATGATAAAACAGTGGTTGAATCACTCCAGAAATGACTTTCTATATCATTTGTACCTAAAGATTCTTTTACAGTATTAAACAATCTGGCCGCAATGGTTGCAGCTAACAATTCCAATCGAGGAATGGATATCTTTTTTAAAGGGACTACTCTCGTTTTAGCCTGCAACAGATGAACATGTACCTTATCTTGTGTTTCTATACGTAAAAACACCACAGCGGCATATGCTGCATGACTTGCATCACTGAAAATATGTAAACTAAAATGTTTAATTCCTGTTGAACTTAAGTTTATCCATCTTGGAATTTCAATATCAGTTAAATAAGGTACCTCTTGATACCATTTCAAAAAAAGAGACCTTGTATCCAAGTCCACTTCTTCGTCCCAATTAAGTTTACATCTCCAAGTATTCTGTAGTAACATTTTAGGACACAAAGTAGCCGGACAAATTAAACCTAAAGGGTCAAATATTCTTTGAGCCACAGACAAAATGATTCTCTTTGTTATCTTCTCACAATTAATGTTATTGCAAGAATCATTACATACTGACAAAGAGTCTTTCTCACGATTCCATTTCATACCTAACACAGTCGTACATTTCTCAAACTCATCAATATCTAATGTAGACTCCCAACCTCTCAACTGAAACATACCATCAGCCATAATTTGAGTCGCTTCACGTATAAATATATTCATTTCATTTTCGCTCTCTACACTGACTATACAATTATCGACATAATAACTATTCAATAATTTCAACACAGTATCTTTAGAATATTGCGCATCAGGCATTTCACATTTTTTCAATATTTTTTGTAAATGATGATTAATAGTGGCTCCTAGTAAATATGGACTACAACATACTCCAAAAACTACTCGCTTATGACGAAATATTTGAATACTGTCATCTGCATTTTTCCAAAGAAATCTTAAATAATCTCTATCATCTTTATGCAGTCCAATTTGTAGAAAAGCTTTTCTGATATCAGAAACGATACCAATTCTATTAATTCTAAAACGCATCAAAATCGAAGGAATTAATTCAATTAAATTTAAGCCTTTCTCCAAACAGTCGTTTAAAGATGGTTGGTTTTTACCATGTGCTGATGCATCGAAAACTGGCCGTATTTTAGTAGTAGCACTATTTAACTTTATAACTGGCCTATGCGGTAAATAATGTGCAATTTTGGTTACCTCTGAGTCCGGAACTTTTTCAATAATACCTTCTTCCAACCATTCACTGAATACTTGATCATATTCCCGGGTCAAATTATTCTCTTGCAACTTTCTCATCACAGAATCAAGTCTGCTCTTTGCAATAGTATAATTATCCGATAAAGGGAGATGATCATTGATCCACAACAACCTAACTTCATATCTTCCTGTTTCATCCACCTGTATCGTTTCATTAAAATATTCATTAATGGAAGCCTCTACTTCCTGTTTTGATTTCTTTTCTATGGGATCTGTGATTCCTATAACATCTAATTGCCAAAGATTTGTTATTAAAGTATCTTTATTAAATAACGACAAGATAGTCATCGTGCTGTTACTTTTATAATTAAATGGAATTTTACCTATCAGTGTCCAACCCAGTAAAGTTTCCACAGCAACTAACCCACATTGTAAAATATGTCTCCTACCTGTCAGGAGTTTTCCCGCTACGTCAGCACCTATTAGTATTTCTATTGGACCTGAATCTCTCGAATCTTTTATTTCTATATTCAATCTCTGTAGTTCGCTTTGCCATACACCCTGCGAAATGGAAGAAATGTTATTACAAATGACAGGTTGATCCAGTGCTTCAAATCTGCATGCATAACTGCCATCCAAACTTGACAATCTAATGTCATAACAGGAGTGAGTTTGCTCCTCCGAACAAACACCACCAAAAAGTGCGTGTATAAATTTGTCACGTCTCTTCACTGGATATCCTAGTTTTTCAGCCGTAGAAGTGAGAATGTACGATCTTTGTGAACCGCTGTCGATCAGAGCGCGAACTTCCTTTTGACACTTGTCATTACGAATATTTATTCTAAGCGTTTGAAGAAAAACTTGCATATTGTTATAATTCGTTAATACCTTTTCTACAGCAGGTGATTCGGCTTCAGCTTTCTTTACATTATCTAATTTCTGCGCAGCTTTCCTATGTGCAGACAAATCTGGACACATTAATACTACATGCTTACCATTACAAATGACACATTTCAAATTTTCTTTACAGTTCTTACTTTGATGTCCATTCTTCAGACAGGAAAAACAAGATTTCTTCTCAGATAAGACTTTTCTTTTTTCTACTGATGATAACTTCTGGGCTTTGAAACATTCTGCACTCTTATGAGATCCTTCGCAGAACACGCACCTCCTGTTAGGCTGATAGTTCACCAACCCTGTAGCAGTAGGCACATTTGAAGTGCTAGACATGTGGTACTTCACCTTCCTAGATTTATTTTCTGCAGATCCCAAACCAAAAGCTTCAACTGCCAGAGAAATTCGTTCCTCGTTTTCGACTTCTGATTTCAAAAACAACATCAAAGCATTCAAACGATTTTTCAGGGTAGCATCACGGTTATCTGAAAAATTCGATGATCTTTGCCAAACTCTGAGTAATTCTTCCGGCAAGCAGGACTCCACCAATGGGTACAACATTGCCGTGCACTTGTCGCTGGTAATACCAAGTGTTTCTAAAGCTCGAATTTGCAGTTCAATTTTATCATACAAAGTTGAAATGTGATTTTTCTTTGGTGACAAAGTATTATTTAACACCAGTTTTAAAAGTTCTCTGACATAAAATTCTACTATTAAATCATCTCTGCCAAAACGGTCCTTAAGACTTTCTATGGCCTTTTTATAATTTTCTTGGATAGGAGGAAAACTTTCTACCAGTTCTCTAGCTCGTGTATCCGGTACTGTAGCTTGCAAAAGATATTGAAACTTATCTTCCTTTGTTATATCTGGATCCTCGTGTATCTTCTTAAATTGACTCCAAAAAGGCAGCCAATCCCGAATCTCTCCACTAAATTTCTTCAGCTCAATAACAGGCAACTTGAATTTTCTTTTCGATGTGCTGCTCACTTGATTTGAACAATTACTTGTACTGGCAACATTCAACACCTCTTCTTTTTCTTTCAGAGCTTTCTCACAACGAGTCTTGAGTACCGCAACTCTCTTATTATATTCATCACTAACGGAAAGTTCATTTTCTAAATCTTCTTCACAAACATCTGCTTCTATTAACAAATTAAATATTTCTTTATTTAATTCTCGAAGTGCATCTTCTTTCTGTTGCAACATTATCCACGAAACTTGTACATCCTGCAGATTAACATCTTCTGCAGACAATAAACTCTCTAACTGATTCGCATTTCTTGAAAATACGCCTCTTAACGCAGTCCGAGACTTCTTCACTTTATCCATCTTCAAATTACAGCAATTTTACTCCAAAAAAGGGATCCTGTCACGGTCGCCACAAATGTTGCGTACGGACAAATACAACTACCCGTTGTATTTCCGCAGCTGCAGGTTTTATTTTTGACCCCAATTAAGTAAATTACACAAGAAAATGAACTCGAAAGTAAATTCTGAACTTCTTTCAAAATATTTATTTTTCCCAACTCAACTATTTTTTTTTACAACAGCTTACTTCAAAAAATATTAGTATAAAATTACAAATCACTATACATATCTACTGCTGTTGCAACACCCATTTTTATTCAACTACGCATCTTAACCCTAACTTCATTATATATCTTAAAATGTCTTGTATATATCAAGAAAAACGAAAGTAATTACACCAACGTGTATGATATACACAGTTACGAAACGAGATCTACTTTTAACATTTACACGCCTTTTCACCGTGTACACCGCACAAAAAATGGCCCCAACTTTTTAGGCATCAAATGTTACAACATTCTTCCTGACAGCATAAAAAAGCTCCCACTACCAACATTTAAAAAATGTGTTAAAGACTATCTTTTAAAAACCGCCCCCTTTAACATAGAGGAATTTCTCTCAGTCTCCCTGCCAGAAGTCATGCAGCCCCCATAGCCATTGCATCACTGTACCCAAATTTTAGCAAGTTTTTTTGTATATGTGTTTTTATGTTTTACATTTCAGTACATGTACTCATATGTGTCTTAAGCGACAAATGTAAATAAAATATATACTTTATTATGACTGACGTATGTAACCATGAAAATGGAATAACATCAATAAAGTATTATTATTTTATTATTATTATTATAACTTTAAATCCTCTTTTAACATACACCATCGCCTCGGATATCCGTGTATATGAAAGCAAGTTCTGTTTAGTTGTAGGATTCTCCTCACAGTAACCCTTATGAGGCGGTGTGTGGTATTAGGATTTCTATTGGCGAATTGGGTCAATGATTTTTGGGATCAAGTAGCTCTTGAGTATGTAGAGCTTTTGAGCGCGTTTCAGAGGTGCTCTTTCCGGCAGTACTTGTCCATCGTGAGCGTAGAGCCTTCTCAATTATTTGATGCAATCACCAAGAGAGAGCTCATTCGGTGTGCCATTAATGAAGGGAGCTGCTTCTTGGCTAGCACAAAGTTGACGGACAGTGAGGTACACTTCTGGACGTTCAACGATAGATCTCGCTTCTCAAAGACATTGTTACAGATTTTGATGAGGCGATTGATCGCTGATGTAAATGTTGTAAAGAATAGGTCGTAGGACACTTTCCGATCGCCTATTTTAAGTTCATCGGCTGCAAGGATCTTTTAGATGAGCTCGTTGAAGATTGCATTGAAAAGAAACGGTGACTTACGCACTGTCCTGCTTTTACAAAGCTGCTGTCCTACCTTTGCAAAGCGAGCAAATCGCCTTGATGGCGCGATGTGAGCGACGTGACTTGACCGTCCTTCATCATGCAATTTTACATGTCCCAATTTTTCTTTAATTACAGCAGAATGATGCTGACAATATTTGATTATAGGTTTGTTCCAACCACGCTTTGTGACGGTTTCGAAATCTTCACAATCATGCACTCATCAAAGTTTTACACTTGACAAAGTTGTCAAAATCGATCATTATAGAACACCTACATTATTCGCTTCACTTTGATATACAGGGATTTTTTCTTTTTTGTATACATAGTACCTATGTATACTTTTACAAAAAACAGGTCAACGCATTGCTTTATTGTAATCGTTGCAGCCTAGAAACATCAGCATTGTGTTAACTTTGATTTTAAGCTTTATTTTTTGGAAAAATCAAAGTTTGCATCTTATTCATCAAGATTTTTTTAAGATAAAAATCTCTAGTTTGTGACAAGTAAAAAAGACTTTAATACCATCTAGTATCATCTACATCTACAAAGTATCTAGTATTTTGCTAGTGTCCTAATCACCGAACCACAAACGGTTTCTCCAGTGCCGTATTTTTTGAATTCATTTAAATGACGTCTCGTTTTTTTTAAAAGTATACATAGGGGGTATGTATACAAAAAAGAAAAAATCCCTGTATGACATAGAGTTAAAGTCGCCCTGTTTGATTTCGTATCTAACTGAAATGGACTGCGTATTTTCTTTCTCCAAGGAAAGGTTGCACAAGGTTACCGTGGCATTCGCTCCATTATAAGGGTCCCTGTTATATTCTATAAGGCGCTCGTCGATGTTAAGGCGCCTTAACGCTCGGGTAATGGATTTATGAGAAATTGTGTCGATCGCTTTATGTAAATCAAGAGTCATAATATGATGCGGAGATGCACGTTAAAAGCTAACACCCGGTAAATAATCTACTTAGTTTGAGAGCGACACAAGAATAAAAATATAACATAATTTAATTCAACCTGGCGTTTTCCAACCTTATGTCGTACACCTGGTCGACTAGTCACTTTCCGTCCAAGAGAAGATATCAATTTCTTAGGTATGGCCTTCAAATATCCTAAGGAGAAACACTATCAACAAAAGCCTAATTAATGAAAGAATGAAACAAACGTTACGGCCTAATTTGCACACAGAATTCGCTTGCAGAAATTATCTGATTTATTCGCAGAAGTCAGGCCTAGAAAAGCAATGGAAGATGCTTGTATTACACGTAGAGTCCTTCTCAGATCACGGATTAAATCTCCGTTGGGCTTCCCTCTTAAGTACAACCATCTAAGGAAACAGTAACAAAATGTCCACGAGCGAAAAACAAAACACTCCAACGCGTCTGACAATGTACTAACTCGACTCTATGCGGGTACCCAAAACACAGACCGAAGAGATCTCCTAATCCGCATTACCCAATTGCAAAATCCTTTAGAAAAATCGATACTTAACGAACGACCAGTGACCATCGGCGTCGTGAAAGCGAGACCCCGTTTTAGCGGCCACCTTGGGAACTTATTGCGTTTACATTGAACTGTAACAAAACATTTTTCTGGAAATAAATAAGGCAAAAAATTCGTATAGTCCTTTTATTTCTACACAACGTGTTGGTCAATTATATAATTAAAACCCGACTAGTTTCGACCAATAGGTCATTTTCAGGGGTAAAGTAACTGGAGAAGTAAACAGCGAAAAACACATTAAACACATTAAAATAATATTATCACAGATGCATGGTTGTTTGCTCGGCCAGGTTCGAAGGACATTATTTTAATGTGTTTAATGTGTTTGTCGCTGTTTACTTCTCCAGTTACTTTACCCCTATTGGTCGAAATTAGTCGGGTTTTAATTATATAATTGACAAACACGTTGTGTAGAAATAAAAGGACTATACGAATTTTTTGACTTATTTATTAAATTAATTCTACACTTTATAATGGATTTCCGTCAGAGAATTTTTCTGGAAGATATTTAGTCTATTTCGTTTTCGGTGGCCCACTCGGTATATCACATAATAAAACCTAGTGTCTTTTCGTACCGCATAAATGTTTAAATAAACTTGACCATATTAAGGACAGAGCTAATTACAATTACTTTTTTAATGTAATTTGTAATTGTACTTAAGTACTTTTTTTCTTAAAGTAATTTGTAATTGTAATTGCAACAAAATCGATGGAGGAATTGTAATTTGTAATTGCATTATTTCAATTATCTAATTACAATTACTTCTTATAAGTACAATTACTTTTTCAATTACAATTACATTTATAAGTACAATTACTTTTTCAATTACAATTATTTTTTCTAATTACAATTACTTTTAAATTCGTGTTTACAATATACGCGTGGTCTAAAATCAAGACTCCTGCATGAACTTGCGTAAATACTTTTGGCGCAGGGCTCGTATAAAACATTGAAATGATGATAAGAGTCTAATTAAACTTGTTTATACAGGGTGTCTCAAAACCTATGTCTTTAATTAAAACTGTAAGTTCCTCATTATAAAAGAGATTGATTCCCCAAATATGAACGGTATTGCTCAAAAATGAAAAACTCACTTACCACAAGCGCGTGCGGTTCCTTTGTTTTGAAATATCTGCTTAGTTTATGACTTGTTGAGGCAAGTCCGCTTTCAATAAAAAGCAATAAACTGCAATAATTTTTTTTTATTTACGTTTGAAAGAACTAGGCCAAGGTCTCGCGCACGCGTCTTTGGCATATCCATCTGTGTTTCACCGACACTAGCATAGCGAAATGCGTTTATAATAAATTAAAAAAATGTACAGTACATCACAAAATGCATATCGAACGTGTTGTCATACCTGTGTATTCATTATAACCTTAGAATTTTACTAAAGTTCAGTGCTTGTTCTTGGCACTGATATTTGTAATTACAATAAATGTTCAAAATGTTGTCCTGCGGTATTAACAAATAACTCGCGATAACAGAGCAATTCCTCATTGGAATACACATGAGCCATATTTATTACTTATTTACACTTAAATTAAATTATGTACACAGATATTAAACTAACACAAAATAAACTACACACTGCGTAAATTTCATAAATAATACCAAGCTTAATACCATGTTTTTAAAATTTTATTTTAACTTCAGTCTTTTATAAAACACAAACGTACTCGCTCGGGCTAAATTTTCTCAAAAACTGTTATTCAGCACTTCGTCTTTCATTCTAAGTTATGATAGCATAAATAACAATAAAAGACAGCATAAATAACAATAAAACAACGAAAGAACGAAACTGAGTCAGCTGAATTTTATTTTATGACAGTGCAATTGTAACCAATAAATCGCCAAGACGAACGTAGGTAAACGTTTCTGAAAATTCAGAATTATTTTAAACCAGAATCAAATTTTCATCATGAAAACTAATTAAGCCACTCGTTTCTTGGATTTGATTTAATTAATATTTATCAACATTTTTAGTAGACATTTATTTTCGTCTTATTACTGAACATAAACATAACATTTTGCAGTTTACAGTGTTAAGATCGATGTACTGTCATGAAAATGAAACAAATAAAACTGAAACGCATTATTGTGCTACGAATTCAGTTTGCTTTTAAATTTTACTTTAAATAAATAATCATAAATAAAATAGTAATAAGCAATTGCAATAAGGAACGCCGCGTGAAGACGTTTTTATTTAGAATCCTGGCGAATTTTTTTTGCGAAGGACAAACTTGACCTACCGCAACAGACACGTCTGGGCATTTATTCGTTTATGGCCATAAAAAACACCAATTCAGTGCAGCAGAGACATTTAAATCTATTTAAATCGTCAACTAGCGTTACTAAAACAAATTCTTTGAAAACGAAAACTGATTTTTACCGGAGTCATATTTACTCTTTCCCTATTGTTGAATAACAAATTTTGCTTCTTTTTTTGACTACTATCTGTGGTTTCAATTAAAGACATAGGCTTAGAGACACGCAGTATAATAATAGGTTTTTTTATATAGTTTTCAATAAAAAAATTTTTTTTTGATATATTTGGATTACTTGAACACTTTTAATTATTTAAACATTTTAAAGGAGAACCATGGGTTTTTGTCAATTATGTCACTATGATTCATCATAAAAGTAATTACAAAGTAATTATAAAAGTAATTGCCAATTCCTTTTTTTAAGACTTGTACTTTGTAATTATAATTAGTTGCTTATTTGAAAAAGTACTTTGTAATTGCAATTAATTCCTCTTTTGAAAAAGTACTTTGTAATTGTAATTAATTACAAAGTACAAGTAATTACCCAGCTCTGACTAAGGAGATATTCCACAATTTTATCAGTCACATTAATCTTATAAAATCTCTAATTAAAAAATTTCCATGATGCTTTCTGAACAAACTTCGCTACGCATAAATTTCTAATTTCATAAAATTATTCACCGTTGTCATACATTTTTCTTGATTGACATTTTATCCTGCTTTTGTGTCATTATTGTAATTAATATTTGTGTCACTTACGTAACTCTTTCTTCATCTGCAGCGTTCTAACATGCAAAACTAATAGAAGCACATAAAAACGGGTCATTGAATACTTCTTTTATTCCAGTCAGCTGAAGCGTATTCTTGACAAAGTGTGCAATTGGTATTTCCCTTATTTTAGCTCAAAGAAGTTTTCCAAATTCAAAATATTCCATAGTTTTAATATCTTTAGCCGCGTTAGTTAAGTTTAACTTGCAATTAGTTATCTTCGAATTTCGATACTGAAAATTGGCCAATAACTAAAGTAGAGGTCCGTCCGGTATGAATAATTCTCCAGTTCGAACTTTTTAATTAATCTTCGTATGGTACAGTTACTCGTCCTTGTAGAAATCACTGCAAACAGAACATGTTTTTTTTTTCAAATAAATCATATTTATTTTTTAATAAGATAGACAAATCATGCATATAATTATAACATTCTAATTTAGTAAAAAAAAATCAAATTCATTTCAAATAATCTTCTGACAAAGCACAGAAGCATAAGGGAATAATTTAATAGCATTAAAACCTCTTATAAGTGACAGGGCGCTTATACAGGGTAACTGTTAATTGTTCCGGCAAAATCAAACAAAAAAATATAATTAAGATCACAGATTACGGAATAAATACGAAAACAATTCTACCTCTTATGTCGTGTTTTCCAGTTGTAATTAATAATGGTTATTTATGTACGAGGGTAGCAAAGTGGCCCTTTATCCAACGAGTTTGCAAATTGCCAGCCAAGGCGAAGCCGCTGGGAGCAAACAAACGAGCTCGATAAAGACACTTTGCAACCGTGGTGCATACAACATTTTTTCGATTACCACTTACTCAAGCATTTGAAGAATTCAAAACTTGCAGACTTATATCTAAATATGTAAAAACAGAGTTAGTATTATGTATGTTAACCTTTTTTTACTACCCAATACTCTCGTTGCTAATTGAAGTTTATATCCAACAGAGCTCTCAATATATCCCTCTGCTACATTAGATGTTTTCTATTCACCATGCCTTGTAAGAGTATGATATCTGCTCCTACATAAGCCAATATAGTGGCAAATGTCATTCTAAAGTAATTCGGAAATTACAAAAACTCTGCAATTTTTAGGTATGCGTCAATGGCTACTTATACCAACAAATTGCCTCATACATTTGCCGCTTCGATATCTCAAGAAAAATTTTCAATTTTCAATTGGTGACGGGCGTAAAGAAAATTCTTTCCGAAATATTTCAAGAAGATTCACAATTTTCACAAGTTTCCTCTTGAAACTGTAAAGTCTCTTCGCTCGTTGGTCTTTGTGTTAGGAATGTCAATAAATACAAATGATCCCATATCTTCGTTTGAACTTGAGTAAAAGTTAGTTCTTCTCGCCGACATGGTCCACGAAAACCAACAATCGACGAACATTTGAACAAAAATTTAAATTTAAAATTTTACCTTCATCACTATATCGTCTGTTTCTCTTAAGAATTTTTCTATTTTTAATTTTGGTAAAACACTGACAATCGTTTAAAAAAACCTATTAAATTTTCAAACTTCTTTATGGCGGTTCGGTATGGTTATACCGGAAGTCGCCGTTAACTTTCTTATTTTAAATGCAATGCTAGACTTTTTATTGCAAATTCTCATTTTACACATTATTCTAAATAAAAAGTGTTAAGCCTTTCTAGGCTTCACCTAAATGTAACCGATTTTGAGATAAAAACCGAAATATATACGAATTTCCATTTGCTATCACTTCCAAACAATAATTCTGTAGAGAAGTTTGAATATTGCAATAACATTTACATATGAGTGCGTTATAAGCCGGATTCAGTGCACAGTCTACACAAATTGTACTGGGAAGTACTTCTACTACAACTTGCTTTTCTTCTGAGTGATTCATAGCCATAGTAAAATCTTTATACAAACCCATCTCTTTTAGTAATTTTTTAAATCTGACTATCGTTGTACTAAAAAAAAAGAACATACTTTTTCTAGCCCCTGGATGTTTTATACATATAGGTTTCGTATGAATGATGTAGGTATGTTTAAACGAAATCGCTAAATTCAGAACGTACGTATGTCTTAAACGTTTTATGATATTTGCGCAGAATAAAGCTTGTAAAACTTGACCTTCTTTAATAGACGTGTTAAGCTGCGTACAGACAGCATGCCTCGCGATGTGCGACATACGAACTCGGGTCGATCCGAATGCTGTCGATGCTCAGTGTGGACGTAATATTTTATATCCAGATTTGTTTACCGACGACTTCGAACAACTGGATCAACGGCGAACACTCTCATACGTCCTATGCGGAATTTTTACGAGAGCGCGACGAGGAAATTCGCGTCCTTTCTCAAGTTTGCACACAGCTTTAACCAGCTGAAATAATGCGAAGAAAGGGGATATTCTGTAACTTATTAACAGGCTGTTAAAATTTAAGGATACGTTAAAATTCAAAATAGAGTCTTGTGATTGGCTGTCACTAACAACAACAAAATTTAACAATCCTTTAAATTAACGTCTTCGATGCAGAATACGCCGTTAGGTGCGCTAAAGGATAAGGAGTTGCAAATGCGTCTTGAATTTGTTAAACTTTTAATAGATTTGTGTTAATAATTCGTCACACACAAAACGAAATTATAATAATAAACAATCGAATATAACGGAAAGGTTAACGCCAGGAAAATACAATAAGTAATAGAAGTAGGCTTAGCTATTTTTAGCTATATTTCTCCGTTATATTTATATCCTGGCTTTTCTTGAAGTAACGCAGGTTGACTTTGTTTGCCTCCGTTGCTATACTGTGATGTTGCCCTCGAAATGCGGGTCTTCTCAGTGGTTGCAGCAAATGTGCATTCGGTCTCCTGGTCTGTTTCTTCATTTGTTGTTTTCTATCTCCAAGTGTCGACACCTTACACCTTGGTTATACTGTCCTGATGAGGTCTAAAAAGACCGAAACGTACGTCAACAGTTACTTTTCCGTGCCAGCTATGCCGCTATTTACTTCTTTTACTTATAAACAATCGATATAGATTACGAATGAGTTTACTGATTATAATGTGTTTAAATTCTGGTGATGAAGAACACCAACAATCGACGAACATTTGAACAAAAATTGTAATTATTAGTTCCATAGTTTCTGTTCGCACACTACCATCAACTGGATCTACAAATTTTACAACACATAATAGCTTATTTAATGAAATGTCTGTACTTTCATCCACCATCACACTAAACGATGAGGTTTTTAATTGAAATACTGTGTTCAATTTCTGTCCTGGCAATGTGATATTTTGTGCAATTTTTGAATCTTTGAAAATTATTTTTTATAATGGTGTAAGATGGAAAATGCTACATTGTGCTCAGCAATAAAGTTTGCCAGACTAACTTCAGCAACTGTTCCATAATTTTTCCTGTTCTTTATTTCTTTTAAACAGTTGAGAAATTGTGTGATTTTTATTAATAGTATTTGCATTTTGTAAATGTTTTTTTTGTAGTTGAATGTTTAATTAATTCACTTTTTCCAGCTTTCAGAGTCACATTACATGCAGAATACTTGCATTTGATTTCATCATTTTCTAATTTCAAAATCCACCCTTTAAATTGTTTGTCCACCAACCAATCTTTTTTTATGTGATTTGATTTTTCCGATTAATTAAGACTTCTAATTAAATTAAATTAGTTAGAATAACTCTAGAAATAGGACAGATAACTCACCAAATTGTAGAAATTCGACATTGATTCCGTGAATTGAAATATTTACTAAATGTTTTTTAAAATGTGAGGTAATGTTTATCATAACATTTTCACACTCAATTAATTTATGGAAATTATGTCAACATAAAAAAATATTTAAATAAATAAAATTATCATCATATAAATTAAATGAGTTTGTAAATTAAATTCGGTAATTAAATATCAAGGACACTTCTTAGTGCTTAACTGGAATATTTTAAGTTGATGAATAAAACAGTGAAGGATGTTTTGGACTGTAATCTAAGCAATAATTTTAAACACACGCAGACGTAAAAACATTTTAGACTACACAGTTTTATAACTAAGAACCGCTTGTTTAAATTTTTGCTTATTTTCTTGTTAGTCACTGAAAGACAAAGAATTTGATGAGTATCTAAAATATTCTTATTTGTTATAAAGCAGAGAGAAAATAATTTTAATGCTTATTGTTTGCGTAATAATAAATACAAGCAAATATTAATAACCAATTATTAATAACCAGGCTTACGATTTCGGCCCACTTCGAACATATTGGATTGTAAATTCCCCGGCTTTTATTTTATTTTATTTAATTTATTTTATTTATTTTATTTTATTTTATTTGTCAGGTCACACTATGGTAACCATAGTAAAACCGAATTTTCGGTGCACCGTTGCCGGCTTTACTTCTAAAATAATGTTAACATTTCCAAAGACTTTTCCTGCTTTATTGCTTAATAAATATTATGTTTTATTAGCAAGGATAATTTTAGAGGCGTTTATCTACACCTTTCATTAATAAAAACATAAAGTTACATTATCTAATTACTATAAAATCACCATCAGTTTCGTAACTTTGAAAGCCTATATCTTCGTAAAAAAGTCATCTAGAAAATTTTTATTTACACTTTTGAGAACAAATAAGTGGGTCTGAAAACCATCTAAGTGATGGTGCGGTCCTTTGAATCACGGTGTATAATACTTTCTGATCATTCAATTTCTTTAATCTTATTTGTTACAAGGTCTACTATTTTTTATTCCGTTGTTTCCAGTTTGGTAATTGCATCCGAAGTGCAAAGTAAATTCGCTTTGATATGTGCCAGTTATAAATTTTTAAGTGAATTTTCAAAAGTAAACCACATTTTTCAATTGCAGCTGAACTTTTTCAATCAAAGTTATAGGAGTCGTTGAAAGAAAATATAAATAAAAGTTTTAAGAAAAGCTTAGGTCCAGGTCATTATTTAGCGATATTACTTATTAAATCCATCGGTATATTAATGGGTTTAGTTTTAGTTTTAATGAGCTCAACTTAATTATTAATTACTAATTCTTGGGTTCTAAGAAAATTGTTAACCAGGAAAACACTCCTTAAATTACGCAGAAATTAATTTTGCACGTGCATTTATTTAAATTTCTATGGAGCATATGCAATACAATATAATACGAAAAGCAGGAAGTAAAAAATTTCAAAATACATCATAATTGCAAAATTAATCGAAAAACATAAAAGTATTTATGAAAAGGTTTAAATATTACAGACATGTATACGAAACTATGCAAACGCTATTTTAGAAGTGATGTAAGAAAAACGAAACTGTTATTTGAAAAAGGTGCTTGAATAATTCAAAAATACGCATCGTAACACCTAAGATTTCGGCTACATATACAGAGCGTCTCATAATGTACAAAGGAGACTAAAAGGGTTGCTAGGGGGAGATCAAAGTAAAGCTTTTTCTTATTAGTACATACATAAAATCGGTAAGCCTTATCGTATCCAAAGTTCTTTCTGTCTTTTTCCATTATTCTTCCCCTGCTCTAATCTGCTTTTCTTTCTACCAAGTATTCTGCCACTAAATTGTTCCACATTTTTTCTTAATAAACTTTTAATAAAAACTCAAAAACTAGAAAGTTACAGCAAGTTAAAGTTAAATTAATTAACAAAGAATCGTTACTAACTATACAGTAATAAATGATGTTTTAACAATGTTTAGTTAAACAAATTAATACAAAATTAGTACATAACATAAAAGTTGTGGCTATTTAATTTCTTTAATGCCCAAAAACTGCTGTTCGTATTGTTGAGAGCCGCTCATTAATTAAAATAAAACTAGAAAATAAGTTGATGTAGAGATTTATTTTAATGTCAATTCCTTTCAGTAAAAAAGTTCAGATAGTTTACCGCTAAGGCCCGGTTTCTCAATCACAAATTAGCTTTAAGTATTATTTAATAGTAACAATTATGAAAACAATTGTTCCTATGCGTTGAAATGCAAGATCAACATTTTAAATACAATTTGTACCTAAATGTTTTGGCTTTGATAAATTTAGAGTTTATTTAATGATAAAATTGTATTTTTTAAAATAAATTTTATTAATTAAAGGTATTTCTACGTGCTGCTTTCGCCATTAATTTTTGTTAGGTAGTTAAAGTAACAGCAAACTATTAACATTCAGAAGAAGTATGCTTCCTTGGAAATATTAACAGTATTATCTGATTTCTAATTCTATCTTATTAATTTCAGTGGTAGTCAATAAGTTGCCGTAAATGGGCACAAGTAATAAAGTTTATACAAGTTTATAAAGATACACGGTTATGCTAAAGTCCCGCAACAAGCTCATAATTTGTTTATTTAATGAAAAGTTTATTTATTTACCTGAAACAGGTAAATTTTTAATTTTAAGAAGACACCTTTTAGTGCAAAAATCTTTTCTTGATCGGGATTTCTTGTATCACCATTTAACTGACAAGAAGGACTATCAAAATCTGCATGAAAAAATTAGGGTTGCCATTTAAAAAAGTTAATGATGACGTCATAGTGGAAAACAAATGCCGATCGACAAAAGATTTTTGCACTAAAAGGTCTTTTTAAAATTAAAAATTTACCTGCTTCAGAATTTTGCGAAAAAACATTAAATAAACAAATTATGAGCTTGTTGCGGAACTTTATCACCACTCTACAGTGACCGGCAGAAAGTTGGGCACATATGGAATTGATTATTGATTTCTCAGAAAAATGTATTCTTTCTTTCTCTGCATCTTCCCAAACTCAAAATACATATCAAAATTTGAATACCTCTAGTCATATACTGAGAAAATAAAAATATTTGAAATCAACGTAAGAGTAAGTTACCTTTATTTTTCAAAATAAGTGCTAAGGAAGTGATAAGGAAACCTTATTCAGAATTGTTATGAGATCTCAAATATGAAATCAAGGCTGTCTACGATGAAAAAAAAAAATTATATTTTTTCAATTTTTCTGATTTCAAGGAGTCTATCGTGGAACTTTGAATGCATAGAGTTGTACGTTTCTTCAGGTGTGGCACGAATATACTCTGATATTTGCTTTTTTCTCATCTACGAACTAGAAATTATGATCAATAACATTGATACCATAAAATTTGTCTAGAAATTATCTTTTCATCCTAAACAACCATAATTTCACACTTGAGATGTCAGAACAATTCTAAATAACTTTTCCAAATAATATTTCCCCGAATTTTGAAAAATAAAGGCACTTTACTCAAATACTTTGATTCCTTCGCTATATGACAAGAGGTATTCAAACTTTGATATGTGCATTTTAACTTTTCGAAGATGCAGGAGTTTTCATAAAGAATAAATTTTTCTGAGAAATTAATAATGAAGACATTTTCCATATGTGTCCAACTTTCTGTTGGTCACTGTATATAAAGTAAGTTACGTATCTGTTTAATCATACATGCATATACCCTTTTAAAAAACTTTAAAAAAGTTAATAACAGTTACTAATAGCGGAGTTTCATTTTATTACCGACACGAAAAGCCCTCTTAAGAGTTCTAAAATATTATGTGCATTGCTATCAAGTTTCCATCATTTGTGTATTACTTCAGTTTATAATTTTCAATCTTCAAGAAAAAAATACCTCGAGTTAGCCTTAGAAAAAAATTGTATGTTGTAACTTACATAATAAACTTTTTATATGTATGTCAAAAATGGATGAAGTTCGATTAACCTTAAAATACTCATATGTGGACAAGATCTAGTTTTTTACTTGTTAATTTTAGTTGTTGGACGACGCACATTCGTTGGTGAAAGTGGCTAATGCACAAGATATTTTGAAAGTAATATCTTCGTTGTTAAAGGAATAAATTAAAATAATTTATCTGAATTCAATCCCTTCGCATAACATAAATTTTATACTTTGACGGTATTTGCGATAATCACAGCGCAGCACCTGTACAGTTCATCTACGATATATACTTTTATTTCCAAGGCTCGAGGTAATATTTTGTTGAACACTCGATAATATGCGTGTTTTGTTCTTTACAAAGTGTTATCGAATTGAGTGAAATAATTTCCCAGGGTGGTAGCTTGAGTCAAGACGATCAAAAAATGTTATACAATATGGTGTCCTAACTGTATTCGTTTTCGAGAAAAGAATATTGAATTTCAAAATGCGACAAAAAGAATGGAAGTTTTTACATCCAAAGTAATATTCCCATTGGGAAAAATTATTTACAATGTTGTTTTTATTAAATTTTTACGTCAGTTTCGCGAAAATAAATTGGTTTGTTGCTTTAAATTTCGAATAAACGAAGAAATGAACGTCTGACAACACCCCACCAAAATTCGCATATGGCCGAAAGTATTGTATGCTTTTATTTACTTATTCTTTTCATAATACGAGAACGGTTACATTTAAGATACCATATTATACAGGGTTTTCACGGTGACTGGCCTATTAGAATACATTGGAAACAACGCCTTGCAGAACGTTGAAGATTTGCACATGTTAATAATCGATGAGGATTTATTTAAATATTACAAAATCAGTTATGGCGTACTTTCCGTTCTACCGGAAATTTTTTCAAGTATTAATTAATTTTTTTTTTAATTTTGCGCCAATAGTTCGTGCACGTTCAATAACCAAATATAAAGTGGACAGATCCGCTGAGCAATTTTTAGTGTCTAGAAATAGTACCTATTTAAAATATGAAAATTAAAAACATGTTGGAATTTGGAATTGTTGGACATATCAGACAAAATTGTAGTAGGGTCCTATAAGTTTTTATAGATCTCGCTTGGTACTCAAACAAAATTTTCTGAGGCGCAATATTTCGATAAAGATTTTTTATTTTTTTAGTTTTGTTCAAGATGTGAAGCGGTAAATGGGCATTCGGTATTTAATTCTTTCGATTAATTAACTTACTCGTTTATATCTATAAAAAATATTTAAAAGAATCTTGGGTTCTTAACTGTTGCATGTACAAGAAAATTTGAGAAAAATTTTACGTTTCTGGTGGAAAGCTTTTTTATATAAAGTTTCCTGATAATTACAATTCTAATAACCTGAATTTAGCCTAAGCAGACCGAAAATTGCAAGAATTGCAGCGCTTTTTATTTTAGATCCGTTTAATATCGGTACTTATAAAATCGATATTTTCATGACAGTAAACATTTCATGGCTACTATCTATGTTATAACTACGGATATTAAACGAATCCAAAATAAAATATACATGCAGTTCTCGCAATTTTTGGTCTGGGGTTCTGAGGATTGCATTATCAAGAAATCAAAAATGATAACACAAAATTTTTTTGTAAAAAGACCTTGCACCAGAAACGTGAAAAATGGTCCTAAATTTTCTTATCCTTGCAATGGTTAAGAATCCAAGAGCAAAGTTGATTATTGTAAATATTTGTTATGCCTACACTTTTACAGCTTGTTTTTAAACCTGAATTGTTATAAGTATTTTTACTTATTTTTACTTATTAAAACCTTTAATAATCAAAAAAAGTACGAAATTTTCTAAATAAACAAGAATAATGTAATAATTTTGTTATAAGAAGTAATATATGTGTTACTTGGGTGCTTATCCTCCAGTTTGAAAGAAAATAGCAAACAATTACATTTGAAAATACTATTGTATATTTGCAAATTTATTGCCAAATAACTAATTTATGTTTTTTTTTTTTACAATCAATCTTGTATCTTGTATCTTGTATTAAAACGTTGGGGTTGCATTTAAACATGCTGTAAATGAAAGAGCTTAATGATCGGACGGGGTGAACTCTGGCCGGGCCTAATCCAGATTATTTCCCAAAATCGGATATAAAAGGACTGGCGCACCAACCTATTCTCATTCACTTTGTGAAATTCGTGTGCTTAATTACGATTGCCGCAGAGTGACTACTCCTGGTGAATATTGTGTGAATTGTTGTAGTTGTAGTGATTACTGATTACTCAGGTGTTGGTTGGTATATGAAATATTACTGTCGAAACCATCGCAGAGCTGCTGGGTTTGTATTTTCATTTTAACTTTTCGTAAAAACAGTTAATTTAATTTGAAACATTACTAGTTTAAAATGGCACGACCAACTAAATTTGATTATTGGAAATTTGCCGTATTTTTGTGCCGGCGTACTAATTATTTACCCTGGTCTGTAATTAAAGAGTATCCCGTTTTGCATGAGGTAATTTACGATGCAGCAATGTACATGTTTGAATCCGATATACGAGATTCATAGATCTCGTATATATTTTATTATCCAGCTTGATTGCCGTAACTTGAGTCTCATTTACGAATCTATTCGTTCCAAAGTCGAGATACTACCCCGCGGTTCACAAAATATATCTTGTATACAGAATAACGTTCGATACAGTTTCTTGGAGGAAGAATTTCAAATTGAACCACACGTTTGGTCGACTATTCAAGATAGTAGAACGGAAAATTTAATACCGCAATTTTATAGACATTTTCTTAAACAAAGCATCCATAAGTACGTTGGCCCTGTTGGGCAACCACCACAGATAAAAAAAAATCGATATAAAAATCGTACCAGCGAATATTGCGCGATAACAGCTTTTTGTAGTCGCAACAGCAATTGTAAAAAATTTAAAATTCATATTGATAGGCAAGCACAGCGTAAGATTAAATTGTGACGCTTAGCTCTTTGCATTTCATTCCGTGCTCTATTTAGATTCCTCTAAATTTAAATTTTACATTATAGATGTTTAGAAAAAGGATGATCATTTCGGGAACAGAACAGAACTATTGCTGTTTCATCAAAATTCTTTGTCACAGCTAGTACATACACATGGTAGCCGCAAGGTTAAGTTGTGATGTCTAGCATTTTAGTTTTTATAGTTTTCCAATCCCCCGTGTACCAATACTACTACATGGTAGCCGTAAGATTAAATTGTGACGCTTAGCTTTTTGCATTTCATTCCGTGCTCTATTTAGATTCCTTTAAATTTAAATTTTACATTATAGATGTTTAGAAAAAGGATGATCATTTCGAGAACAGAGCAGAGCGACTGCTGTTTCATCAAAATTCTTTGTCACAGCTAGTACATACACATGGTAGCCGCAAGGTTAAGTTGTGATGTCTAGCATTTTAGTTTTCATAGTTTTCCAATTCGCCGTGTACCAGTACTACTACATGGTAGCCGTAAGATTGAATTGTGACGCTTAGCTCTTTGCATTTCATTCCGTGCTCTATTTAGATTCCTCTAAATTTAAATTTTACATTATAGATGTTTAGAAAAAGGATGATCATTTCGGGAACAGAACAGAACTATTGCTGTTTCATCAAAATTCTTTGTCACAGCTAGTACATACACATGGTAGCCGCAAGGTTAAGTTGTGATGTCTAGCATTTTAGTTTTTATAGTTTTCCAATTCCCCGTGTACCAATACTACTACATGGTAGCCGTAAGATTAAATTGTGACGCTTAGCTTTTTGCATTTCATTCCGTGCTCTATTTAGATTCCTCTAAATTTAAATTTTACATTATAGATGTTTAGAAAAAGGATGATCATTTCGGGAACAGAACAGAACTATTGCTGTTTCATCAAAATTCTTTGTCACAGCTAGTACATACACATGGTAGCCGCAAGGTTAAGTTGTGATGTCTAGCATTTTAGTTTTTATAGTTTTCCAATTCCCCGTGTACCAATACTACTACATGGTAGCCGTAAGATTTAATTGTGACGCTTAGCTCTTTGCATTTCATTCCGTGCTCTATTTAGATTCCTTTAAATTTAAATTTTACAATATAGATGTTTAGAAAAAGGATGATCATTTCGAGAACAGAGCAGAACGATTGCTGTTTCATCAAAATTCTTTGTGACAGCTAGTACATACACATGGTAGCCGCAAGGTTAAGTTGTGATGTCTAGCATTTTAGTTTTCTTAGTTTTCCAATCACCCGTGTGCCAATACTTCTACACTGATAAAGATGGCAGTAAAATTACACGTATTTTTACATAGAATATTGATGTGATTTTATATAGATTGTCTAACGATTTGAATTTTACATAAAGTTACATTTATTTTTCCTTAATTCGTGTAAAATGTTGTACATTTTACGTATTAAGAATAAACTGCAACTCAAAATTACAATAATATGTAATTTTAATTTGAACATATTGAATTATTTACACTAAACTATTGAAGTATGTGTATTTACAGAGAACGCATGTAAATTTTCTTAATGATTATGTGTTGTGGGAAAATTGCTAGAAATTACTAGAAAATATAGGTAAAATAAAATGCATTCTGTAAATTTACGTAGTTCCCCTGGTGAACACCACGGAAGATTGTAAAATGTGTAAAAGTACTGAAACGGTCGCGAATTTGTTTATGAAACAAAAAGCATATTCTTGCATGTAACTTTAATTTTAAGTGACCAAACCAATGTACATATTCAAGGAATTGTAACTTGCAAAACGGAAGCAGTACCGCCAGGCCTACCGGGGCCGTTACCGGTTTTCAATAGGCAATATAACAAGGGCGGGGTCGTAAATTCTTGTCACGCTTGAGTTACTTTCAATTTTTCTTGAGTTGACTATCATATAAATCTGTCACGAGAGTTAATGCCCGTCTGTTGTTCGTTAGAAATTGGGCAATTTGACACGCATAAGTTCGGTAAGAGAATGCTGCTATTGAAAACTATCGACTGCAGGGCGTGACCGGAGAGACATGCTGATTTTTATTTGCTTCTAAAGAAAAATCTGCTGGCGAGCGCCGTGTTTCCACAGTAAGCGGAAACATGAAGATATCAAGAGGGTACTTGTAATTTAGAAGTTATTGTGGACTTTGAAAGGCAGCACATGTAGTCTTCAGGGGTGGTCATTTTAAAAGCTTAGAAAAACAAATTCCAGGAACCGGGGGGCGTTTATCTTTCTGAATGCTAAACACAGCTCTATTGGTCAAGGGGTGGTTGAATTTGGTTTTCTGATCGGAGGAAGGGGAATTAATTTTGTGCAGCCGAAAAATGACAGATAGCTCCGAGCTTTTAAAACGATCAGTCGTATCAATTGGGCTTGGCGAATTGCTTTGTTTCTCTGATTTAGTTTTCAGAGTAGAGTTAAATCATTTTATATCGGTACGCCTAAAATCCCAGTGTTTGAGAGTCAATTAAATAAAATTAAACAAGTCGGTCTCGCTCACGGTAAATTAATCACGGGTGTATTTAAACTTAGTGCAGTGAGTGTATTCGATTTTAATTTCGCGGGCGCGGATTTAGGTAATCTGACTTAATTTGTATTTTATTCATTACATACTTGGTGGTATAAATTGTTTAAAAATCATTTTAATTCCCGCATCCATTTGTGGCCAGACAATCTGTAAATTTCAATTGCAGTGCGGCTAGAAATCGGGGTTTTTAACTTTTTTTTGCAATAAATAATTAATTAAATTTAAATCCGTATTTTATTTATACGTAGCCAATTCCCGCTATCTCATAGTTATTATCGCCTCACCAGGATTCGAACCAGGGGTGCACTGACATAAGTAGAGTCCTTCACTAATTAGCGATCACGAGGAAATAATTATTGGAAGTTGTTTTGAAATATCGGTATTTCTGAGAATTTCGGATTTCCCTTTAGAACTGCAGGTAGAGGCGCCGTCTAGACGTAGGGCATGGAGCAATAAAACCTGACCTTTTTCAGAATTTCTGACCGAGCCGTACCCCTTACGGTAAATAGGCGTTAAATTCTTGCAGACAGCCAGTTCTCCAGTTACCAGTTAATTAATTTGCCAATAAATTAAATTTTATTTTGTTGAGATATTTTTATTACTTATTTGGTTGTCCGTAAAAGTCAACAAACAAGTGTAGCACATCGGCGTGTTACATAATAACAAAATTTTGGTGCCGTGACCAGGATCCTGGTTTGATTTAAAAGTAGACGGTGTGATAGCTTTGAGATAAGAGGAAATGGCGGGACGCGGAAAAAAGAGATACAGTAGAGAGAGTCGCGCGCGGGCTGTTGCGGGAAGAACCGGTACGGATCGTGAGTTCGCGGGAGAGTCTAGTAGTGCCGTCGCCGAAATCGATGCACCGGAGACGAGCGTCGCGACGCCGGGCACTATGCAGCCTTACGCAGGGGCCCCGGAGGAGGTTCCGAAATGGTTTTCCATCTGGTCAGGCCAACAGCAGGAGCTGATGACGGGAGTTTTGGCGGCCTTGCAGAGCATTATCAGGGAGCGGCAGCCAGGAGAGACGCCATCGTCTACGGCGAGCAGCTCCACGTCCGAAGTCTTGACAGTTCAAGAGCGCGGTTCTTCAGCGTCGATACAGGTAGGAGATGTGCATGCGGATTCTCGGAATATAAGCGAAGCCGTGTCGAGCTCGCCAGGGCCAAGCGCAATTTCAGGGGAACAGTCTAGGTCGTTGCTGCAATTAACTATCAGGAAGCCGATTTTCAAAGGGGAGGCGAATGCAGATCCGTATAAATTTTTGCGACGGTTAGAGGGTTGGTTTAGGAGAGTCGGCATTCCGGAGGGAGAAAAGCTCATCACCGCGGAAGAAAGTCTGGTGGGTTCGGCTTATTATTGGAGCCAAATCTACAAGGGAAAGTGGCAGAATTACGCGGATTTTAAAACTGACTTCCTAAAAACGTATTGGTCAGAGCAGAAACAACTGGAAGTTCTGCGAGAAATCATCAGCGCTCGATGGGAACCGCGAGGAATGTATACAATGCTCGAACATTTCGCGTATTACGTAAGTCAGACCGCCCTGGTGAACGATCTAATGTGTCATTTCCCACACACACTAAATCTCTTTGGCAGATGAGCGGCAGAAATACCATACAGGAAGCAGTCGAATTCTTAAGAAGACAGGATGATCTACTTGCGCGATTAGGACCAGCAGGGGGGGGGGGCTACAAGAGAAGAGAGAAGGTACCGAGGACGGGGAACGCAAGCAAATTTGCCTTACACGCCTTACGGAGACAATGAATTCGACCAGGAAAACTAGATTCGGTGGGGCCAGAGGCCGATAGCTTCGCCGAAGACGACGCAGGAAAGGCCGCAGTTATTGAGGTGAATCACGTGACAAGGGAAAGGGGAAGCGAGCTCAACGGGATCAACAAGGGATTTGAATTACTCATTAAATTAGGCTGGAAGCCGTTTCAAGGACTAGGGAAATATCACCAGGGAGTTATAGCACCGGTTACGCAAGCAGGACAAACGCATCTACAGGGTTTGGGTTTTTCAGACGATTCGGGTCGTGAAATGTTGCGTTACAGGGAATTAATTAGGCCAGGAGAACCGTTAGGAGCCACGGGCGCAGATTGTTTCCAGATTTTGTCGTTACAGAGGGGACAACAATTTATCTCTAGCGGAGAGAAAGAAAATCATCGGGTAATTCCAGCGATTACGATCAAGGCCGACGGAGGAGTCGAAATCGTGGCGCTAATTGACACCGGAAGCGAGGTTACCTGTGTTTCTGAAGACGCCTACAATCAAATCGTCGCAGGAGGAGTTCAGGTCCCAGTACTGCCGGTAAAGACAACACAAAGGGCGCCGTGGGACAAAGGAGCATTCGTGTCACCCTACAAGCTCTTATCACCTTGAACATTAATGAAGCCGAAATACGAACTGCTTGTTTAGTTGTTAGTTATTGGGTTGCAGAGGAACACTATGAAAGCACCGAGACTATACAGAACAAGATAAAGGATTGCATTTTATCGGAAACGGAGAAACAACAGCTAGGCGGCCTGCTTTTGGGATTTAATCCGGTCTTCGCGATAATACCCGGGCTGACACACTTGTATTAATGCAAGACGAGACGCCCTTCATGAAGCGCTCATATCCAGTACCTTACGCGTTAAGGCCAGTTGTAGACGATGAAATTAAGAAGATGTTGGAGCTACAAATTATACAGCGGGAAGCATCACCTTATTCGAGTCCGATTGTTGTTGTAAAAAAGAAGGATGCTACCGTGCGACTTTGCTTAGATGCGAGACAATTAAACGAGAGGATGGTGGGGGACAGGGAAAGCCCAACATCGAGTGAAGAGTTAATACACCGATTTAACAATGTGAGATATTTTTCGTCATTAGATCTGCGTTCGTCTTATTGGCAGATACCGTTGCATACAGACAGTAGAAAATACACTGCATTCCTCTATAACGGAAGAAGTTACACGTTTAAGGTATTGCCGTTCGGTTAAAGACAGCGGTCGCCAGTTTCAATCGCTGCATGGATTTGGTTTTTGGGCCGGAAGTGAGGGAATTCGCAGTGAATTACGTGGATGACTTACTGATAGCGTCACCGTACTTTATGACAGCTAAAACACTTGCGGGCAGTATTGACAAAGCTGCGAGATGCTAATCTAACAGTGAACCTAGAAAAGTCGTGTTTTATACAAAAGGAGATCAAGTTTCTAGGCCTAGTTTCTTATCAACAAACGGAATACGACCGGACCCAGAAAAAATAGAAGCGATTCAGAAGTTCCCAACACCGTCACGAGTCAGACAGCTACGAGCGTTCCTAGGATTATGCAATTATTATCGGCAATTCCAGCGAGATTATAGCGAGCACACGCTACCTATAAGAAAGCTATTGAAGAAGAGGCTGCGTCACCCGAGGTTTGATCAACCATTTATCTTACAGACGGACAGTTCCGGATCTGGGATAGGGAGTACATTATGTCAGGAGAAGGAGGAAGGAGAACTAGGAGTAATCGCTTTCGCCAGCCGGTCCCTTTGTCTCGATTTCCAGTGGGACCATCAACGGCAGGTGAACAGGGGCACCCCGCACCGATAATTGCTACATTGGCGACGACCGAAAATCCAGAGCTACGGAGAAGATTGATGAATATCGGTGAGTTACAGGCGAACGACGATTATCTCGGAGCAATTTATGTACAAGATGACGAAGAAAGGAAGGCGGGATACGAGATGTACGACGGGGTTCTACTGTACAACTGTCGGTTTACGCAGGCGAAATTAGTGGCGGTACCGCGGAGCCTAATTGTCGAGTTAGTGCGGCATTTTCACGAAGCTTATGGACATTTCGGAGCCGGGAAGGTATTTCATGCAATGCGTACATTGTTTGTCTGGAGGAAATTGCGGCACTCAATCAGGAAAATTCTGCGAAGCTGCGATAGCTGCCAGCGGACTAAACATATGAACAAGAATTTTGCAGGGCAATTCCAGCCAATAATTGCAGAACGAGTCGGTGAATTGATGTCAGTCGATTTCTATGGGCCATTGCCACGCGCGCGTGCCGGGGCAGTCTATTTGTTGGTAACGATGGACGTATTCTCCAAGTTTGTACAACTGTATGCCATGAAGAGGGCGAATGCAAGCACGGCTGCACGCAAAATCTTAGAGGAATCCAGGATTAGACCGGAGCGTATTCTCAGTGACAATGGGACTCAATTTACATCCCGGCTGTGGAAACAAAGAATGGCCGAAGAGGGAATTCAGGTACAATACACGTCCGTTAGACATCCGGCTTCAAATCCAGTCGAGCGAGTTATGAGGGAGATTGGACGGTTTTTCAGGACATTTTGCTCAAGACGACATACGGGTTGAATCATTACCACACGGTTCAACAGGATTCGCACCTGCAACAATTGCATTCGGAGAAGAACCGGAGGTATCCTATAGAGCGTTAATCCGTCGGATTAACCCATTTGTTTTGAACCAAGACGTGCACCGTGCGGGAATTAGTGAAACAGAACACACGGCATATGGCGCAACTGCGGGGGCGACAGCAAACGAGCTTCCAACAGCCATTCAACGAGGGTGATTTGGTCTTGATTCGGACCAACCCAATTTCAATCCTAGCGGAGCGTGTAACCCAGATATTCTGTAACCTCTACGAGGGTCCATGTCTTATTCGCCGGAAAATACATGTCAACGCTTACCTGTTGGAAGGCACTGCCAGAGGTATTTTTAACGCATCTAACCTCCGACCGTATTACACATTTACAGGTGCAGATTAGCGGTCAATGCGTTTAAGCACCGCTGCCGCAGAGGGGGTCCTAAAATTTTAAAGGAATTCAGGAACAACTCAAGTAAAAGTATTTCTATTGTATTGCAGAGAGTCATTGACTAACAAGGGGTTGCGGTCGTTGGCACAGACGGCTACTGACCCACTGTCTCAAGTCGTCTGAGAATTTTTATTGCGGGTACCTGCTTATGGGCCTGGTATTTATTGGGATTTGCGAATAATGCCTCTGTTGGGGATTTCCTGTTTTGAAAACCCTTCCCAGACGAAACTGGGGCCTGAATACACTAAGGCACCTGGGAGGTTGTAAGGCTCCGTAGTAAGCACTTTAATCTATTCGTCACTCGCTGATGAATTTATTGCGGAAGAATTGAAACACGAAAGTTAAACAAGATACATTTAATAACTACGAATTATTATAAACTAAAATGTAGCAAAGTAATGCATTTATCGCGTGCTGCTAAAACTTAACCCCGTGTTAAGTTTTAACTGAACAACTCACTTGTGATTTATTTTGAATCTTATTCTAGACTGGGTGAAATTTACAAAATTGTGGTATTTAAGGTTTTGAAAGCAATACAAATGTTGGGAGGGAAAATCAGGTGATTGGTTGAAGCGCCAAGTAGGGGCTGACCAGGGTTGTGCCTAAATTAAAATGCTAATTAAACTGATATTTCCAGAAATGTAAAATTGGTAAAACCAAAGCGCCTTCAAATACATTAACGACTAAGAAAAGGGTCTTAAGCAGCAGGGGGTAGGCGTTCGATGAAGTATTATGCGCATTAGGAAAATCCAAACTGCGCTATTGTGAGGAATGCTAAGAAATTAACATTAAGAGACAATTGACAAATTACAATAAAAGAGGGTTGGAAATTCAAGAAAGGATCAAATTATGTTAAATCACATAAATGTAAAGTAGAGTTTCATAGGAACGAAGCATGAATTATTTCTAACTATCTATAAACCGCTGTCCAAGAAGTAATATAAAACAAGAGGCTTACGAGCGAGCGCTAGGCTTACATCTAATTATTCTAAAACTATACAAGTATCTCCATACCGCCCACCTTGAAAGAACCGTCTTTCAACACACACAAAAGAAAACACAAATCACTCATTAGGAAGAGGGCACAACTTGGCGGCTGCTCGGCGGTAGGTCCCCTTGGAAGTTTTCACGTCAGCCACTCGAACAATCCCATCCTCGCCTGGGAAAACCTCTTGAATTCTACCGACCAACCAGTGGAGTGGGGGCGAATTCTCCTCACGAATGAGAACCAATCTTCCTATCTCCAGTTGTTGACCATGAGAGGACTTCCATTGGCCCCGGGACTGAAGCTGGCTCAAATATTCCTTGGACCATCTCCAGATGCTCCCGAATCTGTTGAACATATTGCCAACGCGACATACTATTAAGCTTTATGTGTGATAGACTTGGCTCCGGAATAGCTAAGAGCGAGTCTCCAATCGAAGTGGGCAGGGGTAAGGAAGGCTAAGTCGTTGGGATCGTTTGATATTGGAGTGAAAGGGCGTGAGTTTACAATGGCCTCAGTTTGGGTTAATAACGTGGCCATTTCTTCGTAGTTTTTGTCTTTCCGATTATCCGAATTAGATGATGTTTGGTTAGTTTCACTGCGGATTCCCAAATACCTCCAAAATGGGGCGATCTAGCTGGGCTGAAGTGCCAGTTTATCCCTTCTCGGGTGGCCAAATCTTGAACCTTCCCTTGGAAGTTTTCTTCGTTGAACAGTTGGCGTAGCTCCGTCAATTCTCTTCTTGCACCGACAAACTGCGTTCCGTTATCCGAATAAATCTGAGCAGGTCGGCCGCGTCGTGAAATGAATCGTTTTAAAGTTGCCAAAAATGACGCGGTGGACAAACTTCCTACAAGTTCCAGATGTATAGCCTTGGTGGAAAAACATATGAAAACTGCACCATAAGACTTGCCAATGGCACTGTTTCGACGCCGTCCTTCCTTCACAGACAGGGGCCCAAAGTAATCAATTCCGACAATTTCAAAAGGACGCGATTGGGTCACTCGGTTAGCAGGGAGATCACCCATGATCTGCTGAGCACCGGAAGGCTTAGCTCTAAAGCAAGTAATACATCTTCTGATGACAGCCTTGACAGAATTTCGCGCAGAAAGTATCCAATAAGTATTTCTAAGAGTGGCAATGGTTGTTTGGGTTCCGGCATGCAACTGCTTGACATGTTCATGCCTTATTACTAGTTTCGTGAACAGATGTTTCGCAGGGAGAAGTATCTGATGTTTTTCATCAAAAGAGATATTTGAATGGCGAAGCCGTCCTCCTACCCGTAAGATACCATTATCATCAACAAAGGGATTTAATGACAGTAGGCGGCTTTTCCTGCTTACTTGCCCATGTGTTTTCAGGCAAAGTAAATCCTTAGAGAAAGCTTGACCTTGAACGACCTTAATTAAGGTGTTTGTCGCTGATCTTAGATTATCAATACTTAATCGATCGGTTTCAATATTGGCGGTAAGATTTGACACGCGGGCGAGCAGATTATTTTTAAACCGTAGACAATAACCAGTGATTCTCAACAATCGAGATAAATCGGAGTATCTCGAAAACAAGTCTAATTTCCCAGGGGAACTACGGGTAGAAACATGGACAATCTTTCGTTGTGGTGTATCTTCGCTCGGGACAGTGACCTCAGAGTGGCTTGGCCAATACACAATTTGTTCCTGGAGTCACTTAGGACCTTCCCATCATAACATTGACTGCTTCAGGGTGAGGGGGCTGCACCCACGTGAAAGAATGTCAGCGGGATTGTCCGCTGTGCCTACGTGGTGCCAGTCTGAAGTTTTGGTTAAGTCTTGTATTTCACTCACACGGTTTGCAACAAATGTTTTCCATGCCTTGGAACAACTTTTAAGCCACGACAACACTACGGTCGAGTCGGTCCAGTAAATGGTCCGTGTGAAATCTAACTCGATAGAGCTCGTTATTTTGTCTACGAGGTGTGCTAATAATAAAGCTCCACATATCGAGGAAGCGATATTACCTTTAAAGGAGCGACTCTTGTCTTAGAGCACAACAAAGTGCATGTCACATTTCCGAATTGGTCGGTCACGCGGAAGTAGACGCAAGCACCGTACGCTTTCTCACTGGCGTCGCAGAAGCCGTGCAGCTCAATGGTCCTAGGATCGCAGGTTCTTAGAACGTTGCGCGGAATCTTGATCAAATTGATGTCTTGAAATTCACGTTCATGGTGAATCCATTGGCCTTGGAGTTCGATGGGCAGAGATTCGTCCCAGCTGAGTCCTAGTTCCCAGAGTCGCTGGATGAATATTTTGGCCATTATAATGACAGGAGAAATGAGTCCTAACGGATCAAATATCTGAGACACTGCTGATAGTATGCTCTTTTCGTAATTCTCTTTCCTTGCTTTTGAGTGTTGACGCAGTATTTTAGCAAATCATCCCTGGGATTCCATTGCAATCCTAACGTACTTATGCCTTCATTTTTGTCTAAGTTGACAATCTCATGTTTAACAGGTGAACCGGACAGATTTTCCAATAATGATGGGTTGTTAGATCCCCATTTCCTCAATTCAAACCCGCCTTTGCGGAGAACTTCGACGACTCGGCTTTGGATTTCTCTAGCTTCATCAACCGTGTGAGCACCCGTGAGAAGATCGTCGACGTAAAAGTCCCTGAGAATAATTTTGGCACCCACGGGACAATTTAGCTGCTCTTCTGTGGCCAATTGTCGCAGCGATTTGATGGCTAAATAGGAAGCGGAGGATGTGCCATACGTGACGGTTGTCAGCTCAAAGGTTTCGAGCTCTTGCCTGCTGTCTTCTCTCCACAGAATTCTTTGAAGCGACATCTGTGAAGGGTCCATGAGAACTTGACGGTACATCTTCGCGATATCGGCAGTGAGAACTACTTGGTGAGTTCTGAATCTCGACACTATTTCAAAAAGGTCTTGTTGCAACTTAGGACCGACCATTAAGGTGTCATTCAGAGAATGCCCTGATGATGATTTTGCGGATCCATCGAAGACAACTCTGACCTTTGTAGTAATGCTGCTTTCTTTTGCCACAGCGTGATGGGGTAGATAGAACTGAGGGGTGGTGGTTTGAGATAGTTCTTCCGTGGTTAATTTTTTCATGTGTCCTAAGTCAAGGTATTCCTTCATAAAATTCGAATATACTGTTTTAAGGGTAGGTTGCTTGTTCAACCGCTTTTCTAGGGAATAGAATCTCTTCAGAGCGGAATCCCGAGAATCACCTAACGATGGAGCATTTTGTTTTATTGGAAAGCGTACTACAAAACGTCCCTCCGGATTTCTGGTATAAGTCTTCAAGAAGTAGTCTTCGCACGATCGTTCATCGGGAGAAGGTGCTGTAGAGCTATTTAGGTTCTCTATATCCTAAAACTTAGTTAACCTTTGGTCTATGCGCTCCATTGTTGATAAGTTGCACAACATGTGGGAAGTTGATGGGAGATTTGGAGTCACCTTGCCAGATAAAATCCAACCTAGGAGAGTTTTTTGAAGAAGAGGCTGATTTTGGCCGATCTCAATACGGCCAACGCATAATAATTTGAAGAACAATTCTGTGCCAATTAACATGTCAATGCTTCTTGACACATTGAACTCAGGATCAGCTAATTTGAGATTTTTCGGAATGGACACTTCTTCTTTAACAAAGGAAACTAATGGTAAACGTTCTGATATCGTGTCTAGCATAAGACATTCAACTTCCATATGAAAATTGCTATGAATTGATTTAAGTTTCGCTTGAATGGAGTTTGTAACATGAGACACGGATTGGCTTATTCCTGATATAGAAACGGAAGTAGATTTTTGTGGCAAAGCTAATTTTTCTGCCAATTCCCGAGTAATGAGGTTAGACTGCGACCCAGAGTCTAAAAGAGCGCGGCACCTGTGAGTGCGCCCATTATTGTCATAAATCTTCACAACGGCAGTTGATAGAAGAACCTGGCTTGAAACATGAAAAACGGCGCTGTGATTTGAAATACTCGTAGAAGTTGTTTGACAATTTTGCGATGATGGATTAACGTCTCTTTCTTGATGCAAGAGAGTATGATGCTTCTTGTTGCACGTTTTGCAAGCACCGGACTTGCATTGCGTCGCTGAATGATTTGGTTGGAGGCAATTGTAACAAAGTTTTTTAACCTTTACTTTGTTGGATGCGTTGATTTACCGTGTTTTCGATAAACCTTTCGCACCGATAGATTCGATGATTTTCGCCGCAGTAAGCACATTTGAAGTTGCTTGTGACCAAATGCGAAGTAGTTCTCTTGGGGAGCGAACCTTTCGTGTTTGGTGTGGGATTGTTGGATGAGGTTTTCGAAGTGGTTTCTAAAGTATAACACCTTCGAGTCAAAAAGTCTGTTAAGTCATTGAATGAGGGAAATTCAGTTGTTGGAAACTGCTCATCCCATTCCTTTTTCGTAGCAAAGTCTACCTTAGAAATTAACAGATAAATTAACAGATCATCCCAATATTCCGTCGGTCTTTTTAAGGCACTCAGCGCTTCAACATGTTCGAGAAAACCATCAAGAATGGCTCTGAGAGAAGTATGATTTTCTTTTGAAGATGGCGGCATTTCGTGCATGGCATCAATGTGTTTGTGTGCGATTAACCTCTTGTTATCGTACCTAGCCACCAATCTTTTCCAGGCACGTTCATAATTGATTTCGGATATTTCTAGTGAATGAATAATGCTTGCGGCATCGCCTTTCAAACAGGATTTTAGGTATTGAAACTTACGTACTTGAGAAATGTCACTGTTGAGATGAATCATTGAATTAAATGTGTCGAAGAATGGGAACCACTGATCGTAGTCACCGGAAAAGGTGGGTAAACCGATGGTTGGAAGCTTCAGGATCTTCGGAGATGTGGCAGAGGTGATCTTTTGAGTGAAGCTTGCATTTGAAATGGTACTGTTATTGCTGAGAAGTTTTTTTATGCAACTCAGTAGGTTATAGTACGAGGTTTCGAATTGCTCGCGCTCCACTTCTTGAACCGAAAAACCTTCTGCCTTTTTTATTTCAGTTTGTAATTCGTCAAATTGTTCCAGGAGAGGTTGTAATTTCTTTTGACGGTCTTGTATTTGATCGAAGTCGATATCTTCTCCGCAAGAGTCAAGATAAGTTCGCATTCTTGTTAAAGATGATTTTAAAGTACCGCGTTTTAGCTTTAGCGTTTTTATCGTTTCTTCAGACATTTTAGAGGTAGTTGCGAGGAACACAAAGAAAAAGATGGGAAATAATTGGAGACTTACCCAGTTGAATTTCGCCGATACTTTTGGACGTAGTTTGGATGCTGCTCAACTTCCGTGTGATCAAAATGTTTCCGCATCCGGCTCGAAGGACCAAAATGTTGGGGATTTCCTGTTTTGAAAACCCTTCCCAGACGAAACTGGGGCCTGAATATACTAAGGCACCTGGGAGGTTGTAAGGCTCCGTAGTAAGCACTTTAATCTATTCGTCACTCGCTGATGAATTTATTGCGAAAGAATTGAAACACGAAAGTTAAACAAGATACATTTAATAACTACGAATTATTATAAACTAAAATGTAGCAAAGTAATGCATTTATCGCGTGCTGCTAAAACTTAACCCCGTGTTAAGTTTTAACTGAACAACTCACTTGTGATTTATTTTGAATCTTATTCTAGGCTGGGTGAAATTTACAAAATTGTGGTATTTAAGGTTTTGAAAGCAATACAAATGTTGGGAGGGAAAATCAGGTGATTGGTTGAAGCGCCAAGTAGGGGCTGACCAGGGTTGTGCCTAAATTAAAATGCTAATTAAACTGATATTTCCAGAAATGTAAAATTGGTAAAACCAAAGCGCCTTCAAATACATTAACGACTAAGAAAAGGGTCTTAAGCAGCAGGTGGTAGGCGTTCGATGAAGTATTATGCGCATTAGGAAAATCCAAACTGCGCTATTGTGAGGAATGCTAAGAAATTAACATTAAGAGACAATTGACAAATTACAATAAAAGAGCACATAAATCACATAAATGTAAAGTAGAGTTTCATAGGTACGAAGCATGAATTATTTCTAACTATCTATAAACCGTTGTCCAAGAAGTAATATAAAACAAGAGGCTTACGAGTGAGCGCTAGGCTTACATCTAATTATTCTAAAACTATACAAGTCTCTCCAGCCTCATTATTAGTGAGTTATTATGAAATAAAAAGGGGTGACTCGTGATTATTAAGTGAGTGAAAGTATACAAGGTTATTAGTGCGAGAATGAAATTCATCGGCGGTTGAGGTGATTGAATTATTCTAATCAGGTAGTGACTGTCATTCAGGTGAATGTAATTACATGGAGTGTTGGATTAGAAAGTGTATCTGTGCTTAGTCAGTGAGGGCGTGGCGGAATCAGTTCAAGAAATGCGGGGTGTAATTTATAGATTAATTAGTGATTGGAGGTTTTACAAGCATTTCCGAGTTGTGAATATGTAATCAGCCTAACGGGGAATTATTGTGTGAGATTAATTAATTAGAAATTAGTGGGGGGGTGATGAATTAATTTAGTTAACCGTGTCAATGATATTCTCGGGGCGCGTCAATTTTTGCGTGCTAGGGTGCTACAGGGTGTTTAGTGTCATGATTTATTGTACGTGATTAGTGACGGTGAGTTATTATCAACTTAAGAATGGAGTGGAGTGGAGTAATTAAAACTCAGGGATTATCAAGTGGAATTTTAGTGAGTGACATCGACATGAAGGGTTTAATTAGGCCAGGATACGGAAATATCAAACTAGTTAGTGAGTGCGAGGGTTGTTGAAAAAATTAGCTAAGTATTGAAGAGATAGTTAGGGAATAAAAGGGTGATTAAAGGGTTCATTGGTGTTGAGTTAATTACGGCTTAGGGGGTGAGTTTGGTGATTAATAAGGAGTGATTATCAAGGTATTTATTAACCAGTAGGTGATAGTGGAGTGTCATTTAGTTAGTTTAGGTGGGGTGTTGGTGATGAATTACATTAGGCAGATAGAGTTCCGGAGACAAGCATTCACTTAGAAATTAGCGAAGTGACTTGGATTTAACTAAGGCCAGCCGATATGTTCCGTTAGAGGGTCCGCCAATTTAGCTGGTTTAATGACTGGGGGCGTCGTGAAGACGGAAAACGCTCAGGATTTTTTTCTTTTCTCTTTCCTTTCGGGTGTTGAAGTTTTGTCTGTTCTTAGTGGGTTTTGAGAAGGTAGTTGATGTTTTGTACATTGGTCAAGGCGAGTTTGGTCGGTTAGCGTTCCGCGATTTGCTTGTATATTTCTGTCCTGTGGGAGAAGGTGTCAAGGGTCCGGGGCGCTCCCGTACTAAGGGAAAACTGGAAATTGCTCAGGAAATATCGCCAGGCCTACCGGGGCCGTTACGGGTTTTCAATAGGCAATATAACAAGGGCGGGGTCATAAATTCTTGTCACACTTGAGTTACTTTCAATTTTTCTTAAGTTGACTATCACATAAATCTGTCACGCGAGTTTGTAATGCCCGTCTGTTGTTCGTTAGAAATTGGGCAATTTGACACGCGTAAGTTCGGTAAGAGAATGCTGCTATTGAAAACTATCGCCTGCAGGGCGTGACCGGAGATAACATGCTGATTTTTATTTGCTTCTAAAGAAAAATCTGCAGGCGAGCGCCGTGTTTCCACAGTAAGCGGGAACATAAAGATATCAAGAGGGTACTTGTAATTTAGAAGTTATTGTGGACTTTGAAAGGCAGCACATGTAGTCTTCAGGGGTGGTCATTTTAAAAGCTTAGAAAAACACATTCCAGGAACCGGGGGGCGTTTATCTTTCTGAATGCTAAACACAGCTCTATTGGTCAAGGGGTGGTTGAATTTGGTTTTCTGATCGGAGGAAGGGGAATTAATTTTGTGCAGCCGAAAAATGAAAATTAAAATTACAGACAGATAGCTCCGAACTTTTAAAACGATCAGTCGTATCAATTGGGCTTGGCGAATTGCTTTGGGGTACTTACTTGTTTCTCTGATTTAGTTTTCACAGTAGAGTTAAATCATTTTATATCGGTACGCCTAAAATCCCAGTGTTTGAGAGTCAATTAAATAAAATTAAACAAGTCGGTCTCGCTCACGGTAAATTAATCACGGGTGTATTTAAACTTAGTGCAGTGAGTGTATTGGATTTTTATTTCGCGGCGCAGATTTAGGTAATCTGACTTAAATTGTATTTTATTCATTACATACTTGGTGGTATAAATTATTTGAAAATCATTTTAATTCCCGCATCCATTTGTGGCCAGATAATCTGTAAATTTCAATACTTGCTTGGCTTGTGCAATTTTTTTACTAAAGTGTTTTCATTTGCATTCTATATAATGCAGTCGTTCTATATAAAAAGTCTGTTTTACTACACCATATTTTAGGAGGAAATAAACTGTGTTTTGCAAAGTAAGTGTCATGTAAATATTCTCTAAACTGTACAATTCTTGAATCTTGTGGCATCAAATAAAATAATTCAGTATTAAAAAATTCTATAGCTTCTTTGGGTTCTAAAAACTGAATACCAAAATATGTTTTTAAATACCGACCTATGGTTGAGTTATTATTTTTATATTCAGCAACCAAACCTAGTTGCTGAATTTTTTTAAACCAATTTTGGCTGAGATGAAATCTACATCCTATAAGATCTACATTAGGCCAATTTATAACGCAAGCATTATGAATTGCTTTCTTGAAATCTATTACAATTCGTTTAGGTAATAATTGTAAATTAAAATCTTGGCATTTATTTTGTAAAATTCTAAATAAGCTAACATAGGATTCGCATTTCTTATTAGGTAGCAACGCGAAAACCAGCGGTATACAATACCCGCTCTTGAATCCATGCAGAGTAAACATTTGTGTAAAATAATGGCAACAAAACTGAAACGTATCATCCATATAAACAGTTTCAATTGAACATAAAAAATGTAAATTGGTATAGGATGAAAATATTATTATTTCTTCTGTATCGTTAACGCTGACAATAAAATTTTCTTTCTTGCAGGTTTGCAGATTTAACTGGCCTTCTTGAAATAAGGAAAATTTCTTTTCTACTTCTAGGTAATGCTGGAATTTTTTTCCTACGTGCAATATACATGTTCCGCCTGGCGCAGTGTAAATCTTCAATTCGGAGTTGATCAGAAAATTCATTCTGTTGTAGCTCCGCATGTATGATTTTTGACGGTTTTTCATGCAAATTTTCCTCCGCTTTTCTTTTGCTCGCATTACTGAACGCTTGTCTTGCAATTCTCGGATCTTCTCCATGTATGTGTTCACCAATCTTTTCGATAATGTTATTTTCATCTGCAACCATAGAATAGATCCTTGCAGGACATTCACGCTTCCAACATCTCCAACGAATTTTTCCATCCTTACTAACACTACTCTTGGAAAATTTATGATTTTTTATCACTAGTAACTTGCCACCTCGTTGACTTGTTATTGTTGACACCTCCATAATAAACACTGAATATAATCATCTGATGTGTCTGTACTAGATGTACTAATAACTACTCAGATGCAGATACGTTTGGCTTTTATATATCCTAAGTTTTATGTTTAACTAGAAAAAGATATTAATAGAGTTAATCCGTGGTCGGACTGAACTAATCCCCTGTGTCGAGCTAATCTAATGCGTGGTCGAGATGACCTGTACTTTTAATCCCTAAATTTTACCAATTACCTGAATTATTCTTACTCTTGGTCGAGCTGACTTACGCCCGTTTAAAGGTAAATAAGTTGCATCCACATTAGTGGAGTTGGTTGACCATTTGTTGTATAAATTATTAGACTAGTTTGCTTGGCGTTCTGTAATTTAAATCGACCAAAGGCAGTCAACCGACGCTTTCAATCTATAGTGCAATCCATATACAGTGTACTCTTGTAAAATTACTTAATCCCCTTTGGCGTTATTCTCTGGCAAGTTGGAAACACTCAAACAAAGGGTTTTTCGATTTGCGCAGTGAAGTCGACTGGTTTGTACCACTGGTCTAAGGCAAGTCTAGTGTGACCAGCACAAGTTAATTCCCTAAATCAAGGCCAATTAGTTGCCGTTACGAGTGCCTTAAAATTACGAGGCCAAACAATTCTGAATCACATATTCATAGCCATCTTCTTAACCGAGTTTCCCTCACACCCTGTGTGTGGACCGAAGTGTAGTCCTTGTCGGGAGATCTGCGGGTTAATTAGAAGTAATTCGCTGAGAGACCGAAAGATCATAACTACACACCGTAGAGCATCAAATAAAACGGTCAATCATTATCATTGCGCATAGGGTTAGATAATCGTCGAAAACAACGCAATCAGAGGTTAACAAATAAAGTGAGAGGCACTGCACCTCCATCTCTTGGCGATAGAAGCGGTCGAGAATCTCCCCCTTCGCCGCGTTATTAGGTTTAGAAACAAATCGGCTCCTGCGCCTCCACAGGAGGGCTTCCGTGAAAAACTAGCGATTACTATTGATTCTCTCGCAAATTGATCGCCTGGGCGGCATTTTGTATCACATGCTTCCCCGAATATCTGATTAATTAATTAATTACGTTCATTAAGTAAGGACACTGTACGCACACGGCCACACTGTGCGCTGGTTGATTATACAGAGCGTGTCTTCGAGTACTATTGAAGTGGTAAACACGAATCCCAAGACCAATCTAATTTTGAAAACAACTTAATTGTTAATGTAAATTGAATAACAATGCCACCACCATTGTTTTGGGGACAAGCATAAAACCACCAGCTGTGTAATTGAAAACAGTTAGTTCGTCACGATAGTCGAACGAGAAAGCCGTTAAACGAATTCTACTGTATTTTTTACAAAATCGTAATTTTTTCTTGTGTCTCTCTGTATTGGATTTTTAAACGACAAAGGTTTTTCCGCCCATTTTTCTAGACTGCAGTGCGGCTAGAGTTTTTACCTTTTTTTGCAATAAATAATTAATTAAATTTAAATCCGTATTTTATTTATACGTAGCCAATTCCCGCTATCTCATAGTTATTATCGTCTCACCAGGATTCGAACCAGGGTGCACTGACCTAAGTAGAGTCCTTCACTAATTAGCGATCACGAGGAAATAATTATTGAAAATTGTTTTGAAATATCGGTATTTCTGAGAATAAGTCGACGCAGAGCGTAGTATTATTGTAGGTCATCAGGATTCCCCTTAGAGCTGCAGGTAGAGGCGCCGTCTAGACGTAGGGCATGGAGCAATAAAACCTGACCTTTTTCAGAAATTTTGACCGAGCCGTACCCCTTACGGTAAATAGGCGTTAAATTCTTGCAGACAGCCAATTCTCCAGTTACCAGTTAATTAATTTGCCAATAAATTAAATTTGTTTATTTTGTTGAGACATTTTTATTACTTATTTGGTTGTCCGTAAAAGTCAACAAACAAGGGTAGCACATCGGCGTGTTACAACTCTTATGGCGGATTTCACCAACGTTACTTAAATTTAATCATCCGTTAAAAGTAAACGTTGCAATGGTTACATGTGTTGAAGGTATAACGCTGGATTTCACAAACATCACTTTACTTTAATCATCGATTGAGAATAATCATTCCTATACCTTCAACACATGTAACCATGGCAACGTTTACTTTTAACGGATGATTAAATTTAAGTAACGTTTGTGAAATCCCACATAGGAATGATAATTTTTAATCAATGATTAAAGTTAAGTGACATTGGTGAAATCCAGCATTAGTAATTTTGAACACTTCGAGTACATGAAATGTGACGGAAATAAATGTCTATAAATAATTAAAGAGAAAAAGACAGGATTTGTTTGTGCATTCACAATTGAATGCAAATCTTGTCTGAAAACACAAACTCTCACAACTGAACCCACTAATGTGCCCATGAATGCAAACACATCAGTAGTCCTTGGCGCTATTTCATCCGGAACAACTTATAGTCAGATAGAAGAGTCCTTTAGATATTGCAGTTTACAATTTACAAGACGAATTATCAGAAATTATTCACTCGATTACGTGGGAAACGATAGAATAAGCTGGTCAAGAAGAGAAAGAAATAGCAATTGCAAAAGGTAATATCGATTCGGATGGTATCCCATACATTACAGTTATTGCTGATGGTGCCTGGAGTAAACGATCCTATAAAGTTACTTACGATGCCAATTCGGAAGTGGTGAGTAACTTCTTTGTGTAATAATATGTTCAGAGTAATATTTAAGTATATGTTGTGGGGAGTTATTATTGGTCATGAAACGAAAAAAAGTCGGAGTCAGGAATAAGTACTGTTGTATTTGTTCTCGTGCTAAAGCAGAATTTGTAGAACCTAAATTACATACAAATTACATACAAATCTTCCACCAGTATGGAGTCTGACATTATAGTAGAGGGTTTCCTTAAAAGCATATAAATGCATGGAATTAAATACGGATACCTAATAGGAGATGGCGACAGCAGTGTCACAAAAAAATTAACAGAAAATCGGCCATATCATTCAAAAATTGAGTGCCGAAATCACTTACTGCGAAATTTCTGCTCAAAACTAAGAGAACTCTGTAAGAAGACAACAAGCACAAAGTTGAAGAAAGTTACTGTTTGAAAGATACTAACCTATGATACTAAACGTTAATTTTCTTTATAATAGTTTCTTATATATCTTACTAATCGCATGCTCCCCACTCATGATCCAGTGCCTTGACGTGTAGCTATCTCATAGTGAGTGTACAGTTTCCATAATTTTTATTATGCAATGCGATTATGGTACCATGTTGCGATAGTTACTGGCGAGTGGGCTTACTTGAATATAAGCATTAGAAACAATTTTTCATTGTATTTCAATTTTCTGTGCTTCACTGTTTACAGAGCTCACTTGGGTAAGTGCTTTTGTAACAAAGCTTGGACAATGCTTATATTCAAAACCAAACTAGACAGTCAATCTTCATTTCTTTGTATAGGTACTAATAAAACATATTTATAGACTTTATATTTATAATATATTTTTTTAATACGTAAGAACGGCAACGCAATGCTTAAATCTGGCAGCCAGAAATTGGAGGTTTACGCGATTAACTGATGCATTATTTAGTAAATAATCTGGTTGTAGGATAATTTGCAAAGGTGTAGAGTCTCTATATTACTATACCTACACCTACACCTTTGCAAAATATCCTACAACCAGATTATTTACTAAATAATGCATCAGTTAATCGCGTAAACCGCCAATTTCTGGCTGCCAGTTTTAAGCATTGCGTTGCCGTTCTATGTTAGGTTTAAATTCAATGGTAATACCTACTACAATATGTTTTGTAAATTACAATCATTTATGTATTGAGTTTAGTCAGCTTTTATTTTGTGGTATTTTGTGGTATTGTGGTAAAAATATTACTTTTTTATACCTACCACTTGTTTATTGTAACACTTACTGCAGTTTTACCACTTACAAACTGTTTGAAAATAACATGATAACCATCCAGAACTGAGTTTCTCTAAAGACATTGTAATCAAGGAGAGGAACACCGGTAAGGTGACGGACCGATTGTCTTAGCGGTGGCGTTGTTGTCCTCGGCGGTTCCGTGTCGTCCGAACGGCCTTCCTCGAGTCCCAGAAAGCGAATCCTGGTTGTGGTTGATATTAAATTATGTGCCTAGGCGTTTCCGCATAACGAATAATGAATCTAGAATTAATATAATAATAAAATACAAGAAAAAGCGAAGTTCCGGGTGGGTGTCGGGATCCTCGTAGATGGATGCGTATGTCTTTTTTATGCCTTGACTCCGCCGTTCATCAAAATTGGCGCAAGGATGGTAGGCGGGGGCCGTCCAGTGATAACAGCCCCACCGGTTAATGGCACAGTTCCCTGGAGAGGAATTGGGTTCCGTTATCCATGAGGATGGATTTTGGGTAACCATACCGGGTGAGCACCTCCTCCTCGAGTTTCCGAGCTATCGTTTCAGTCCGACTGTCTTGATGCGGTCGGAGCGGTGCTTTGGCTTGCGATGCGTTGGGCAATACCTTACGTGCTCCTGGATATCCTTCTTCATGGTGATCCAGAAGTAACGCTTCCGGATTGATCGTTCGGCTTCGTTCCGGGGGAGAGGTCGTCGTGGAATGCGTTCATCATCTGGTCGGTTGTCGTTGCAGAAGCGACGAGCGGGCTGACGCAGTCCTCCCGGCCTCTGAGGTAACCATTTTCGACGCTGTAGAGCTGCTGGAATCCTTGATCCCGGGCTCGGTGGGTCCGGTGGCGTTGATTCTTCGGAAACGTTGCAAAAGTCGGCGGCACGTGTCGGCCGTCTGTTGGGCATGTCCACTTCCCTCGATAGGTCGGAAACGTCCAGGACTTGAGCCGTTCGTGGAATGAAATTCTCGGCTTCCGTATCGTTGGTAGGAACAGGCGTTGGTTCCGGATTGCGGGACAGGGCGTCGGCGAGTTCATTTTCTCGTCCGGGACAGCGTTCCACTTCGAATTGGTACTCTTGGAGGTGCAGGGACTAACTTCGACCTGGAATCCTTACTTCGGTCGAGCCAGAGCGCGACTGCACTGCCGGTCCAAAGAGAGAACTTCCGGTCTTCGAGGCACGGGCGGTAGCGCATCATTGCTCATACAGCGGCTAAACATTCCTACTCGTTGCAGTGATAACGTTGCTGCAGGGCGTACGAGGTGATCCGGCATCCTTCTTTTATCGATTGGTACAACACGGCGGCGAGCCTCGTTGCGCTGGCGTCGGTCTGTAACACATATTGAAATTCCGGGTCCGGACGGTGGACGCTCATAGGTGCTTGTAGAGCAGTCTTAAGTTTCTCGACAGCTTGCTGTTCTTGGTTTTTTGAGATTCCATCGTCTTTTGTTGCTGAGCAAGCAGAGGAGCGGCGATTTTGGCACACGGAATGTAGTTTCTCAGCCATCCGACGAGCCCGAGAAACTGGCGTAGCTCCTTATTGTTGTTGGGCTGCGAGTAGTTCTGTAGTTGGTGGCTTTGTTTCGGCCGTTACCTAGTTTCCGAAATACTCTACTTCCGTGGCTCCGAATCCGTATTTGGCGGTGGAACAGTCGGTGCTGCTGAAACCTCTCTAAGACAAGGTGTAGATGTCGTAAGTGGTCCTCCCAGTTATCAGAGTAAATAATGACGTCGTCCAAGTAAACCAACGTGATGTCCCTCTTGTATCCGGCGAGAACTTCCTGGGTCATGAGTTTCTGGAACGTCGGCGGTGCGCTTTTGAGTCCGAACTCGTAGGCGGTTCCGTCCGGTGTAATGAAGACGGTAAGCGGTCTGGACTCCGATCTAGCGGAACTTGCCAATATCCGGACTTCATGTCCAGTGTCGTAAACACCTTGGCGAATTCTAGGTCGCGTATCGTCTCGTGAATGCGGGGTAGGTTGGATGCTTCGTCCTTGGTTACCGCATTGAGCCGGCGGTAGTCTACGCAGAACCGCGGTTTGCCGTCCTTCTTTTCGACAATCACGATTGGCGAGTTGTAGACAGAAGTGCTGGGTTGGATGACTCCGATATTTAGCATGAACTCGATTTGCTCTTGGAGGCAGCCGGATTGGTTTGGGGTGTGTCAGCCGGATTGCATAATCGGTACTGGCTGTTGTCGGTTGTGTTTCACGCTCTGAAAACACATCTAGGAATGATGCCATGAGTGCCTGGAATCTCTCTTCATATTCGGCCGGGAAGTTGTGCGGAACTGACATGGCGGTCGTGGTTGGATGACTATAACTGCCCGTTGATCCTTCAACCAGGGTTGCCCCAGAATTAATTCTTCGCGCAGGGCCCCCGAGAAGAGGAAGTGGGCGGCGGAAGTTGCGTCTTCGATACGGAATTCTCGGTATGCCGTACTGATCTTCTTGTCGGTCATGTGGACTGATAACGCTTCAGCAGGTTTAATGTCCGTCAACTTAGGCCGCATGAATTTGGCGGAAGCGGCGGTGTCGATGAGGGCTGGTATTGATTTGCCGTCGATCTTGATTCGTAGGTACGGAGCGGCAGGTCGAGATGTTCCATCGTGTTTAATTCCTCTGTGGGCTGGCGGTGTGACTGGACTGGTGATCGGCGCCAACCCTCTTGGCGTTTCCCTGGTTCTGTTGCAATGTGGGGCAATCTGGCAGCAGAGTCCGGAACTGACGCTGGCGGAGTGTGATGGTTTCAAACTTGTTGCTGTCGTTGGAGTTGGACGCCAGTGAAATTCTTCGTCTTCCTCAGAATGTTGTTGATTCGTTCTTGTGTTCACTATGGTGGGTTCTCCCAGCTGCGGCTGAAACTACTTGGGGACCCCACCTTGGGCCCCAGATTGTTACCACCGTATCGTAACGTTTGGCGTGGAATGCTGGTGAGGTAACGGACCGATTGTCCTAGCGGTGGCGTCGTTGGCCTCGTTGTGCGCTCCTCGAGATATTTCAAATCACACTGCTAGTTTTCACTTGGCTACTCAGATTCTCTTGTCAACTGCGCTTGTCAAGGTATACGACTGTAAGGGAAATGAACATATTATTCGTGTTTTATTGAACTCAGGCTCCCAGTCAAATCTTATAACAAAGGAATTTGCTTCTAAATTGTCGTTACCTCAGACCGCCGCGCCAACATCCATAGCTGGAATAAATCAAACTGTCTCACAGGTTACGCAATCCATGAATGAAATCAATTAATAGCAATTTCCAATCTACAATTGAATGTTTAGTTCTCAATAATAAACCGGAACGCTTTCCACAAATTTCTTTCTTAACTGCTGGTTGGCGAATCCCGAAAAATTCCGATTAGCGGATTCCAATTTTCACATTTCAAGAAGTGTCGACCTATTGATTGGAGCGCTGATGCATTTTTCAAATTGTTATGCATCGGGCGCATTGAACTCGGCAGGAACTAACCTGTACATCAGAAGACTCTATTGGGTTGGGTTGTGCCTGGCAGAGCATCTCCATTACAAATACCCCGATCTTAAATCTCGTGTAATTTTTCAACAACCTCTCGTCTTGAAACTTACTCAATTTTGGGAAATAGAAAGTCTAACACATCAGTGTTATCTACCGTTGACAAGGCGAGAAGCACTTCATGCAGACGCATCTAAGAAATTCTAAAACAAACAACCTAACTCTCCTCATCTGGAATAATCTCGTGATCAAAGAGTCAAGCAGTCAAAAGGTTCCACGCGTTAGAAAAGCGACTCGAAAGAGCCAGATCTCAAACTTGAATATTCAAAATTTCAAACTCAATATATTGACTTGGGCACATGAAAAAACTCGGGAAGGAAGAAGTTTCTCAAATGGCGATTACTCACTTTTATTTACCTCATCATGCTGTGGTAAAGGACCGCAGCCTCACTACAAAGGTCAGGGTTGTTTTTGATGGCTCAGGGTTTTCCTTAAATGACACTTTAATGGTCGGATCAAAATTGAAACAGGACTTGTTCGAATTCGTCTCCAGATTTCGGACATACAAAATTATCCTGACTGCTGATATAGCAAAAATATACCGCCAGGTATAAAATAAATCCGGATGAAACTGTTTTTCAACGAATATTATGACGTGGGAAATCCGCAGATGAAATCGACACGTACGAGCTGAATGAAAATAATAAAAGGAAGAACAACAAATAGAGGAATCCAGTTCTTCAAAAGTTTAATAATTCCAAATCATTTTTCATGAACCATTCAACGACATAAACACCAAAAACATTAAATTTCAAAATTGAAAATAGTAAAGTAAAACTCAGAGGGCAAACTTACTCCAAAAATTACAAAAATTTAAGTCAAATCTAATCCTTTAAAGAATGAAAAACGAAGAAGAGATCATCATTCATGTACCAGATGAGAAGGTGGCGTTGCTCCAGAACATCCAAAATAACATGAATTGGATGGAGTTCTCTGATTTGATGAATAATGGTCTCAATGACTAACGAGAAGCAGCAGCAGCAACATCACCAGCAGCGGCAGCCCTGAGGAAGTCCTTCTGCAATGGAGAACGTAGTAGAAGAAGTAACGTGACGCGGTTCCAACTGGAAGCCAATTCAAACATTGATGGATAAGGTTCAAGGAAAAATTAAACATCCTTTGACAGCGAGGAACTGGCCGGTAAAACCTTCCAAGAATAACAGAAAAAGGAGATTCGTGTACTTGCTAGACGGAAGAAGAGTAAGGATCAAGAGGTCAAAGGTAGAGGACGTCCAGGTGATACGGAACTTCTGGAAAAAACATTTAAAATTATAGACGTCAGATGAATGTGTTTAGGATTTGTTAGATTTATTGTTATCAAAATTTGAATATTGATATGTAAAATTAATTATTGTACTTACGAAATGTTTAGTTTATAAGATGTTTATAAGAAAAATATTATTTTGTAACAAAATTAGATAAAAAGATGCATATGTCCAATGTAAAAGTCTAAATTATGACATTTGAGAAAGAAAACGGTGAATAATATTTATCCCAGTTGTAAATAAACCTTTCACGAGAAAAATATTTAGAACACTAGAATACAGAGATCTAGAATATATTTGCCTCTCATATCGAAAGCATCAAAATAAATCTTCCTCTCACATCACAATATAATTTTAAAATTTTGACTTTTGCATATGTACAGTCGCGGACAGAAAATTTCGGATGTCAGTGTCATTCCACTGACGTAAAAGTTAAGAAATTCCTATAGTATACGTCAGATGAGTGAGACTGACATCCGAAATTTTTTGTCCGCGACCGTACATTCGTTCATTCACTCATTAAGTTTTAGTTCTAATTTTCATTTCATATTTGGTTTCTTTGTAGTATATTTTTTGAATACAATATTTATAATTTTTCAAGAAGTTTTATTTGAAATAGTTTCAATTTGAACCAGGAGAAAGCCAAGTTGAATAAAAAAAAGTGGGTAAAAAAAAGCAGTGAGTAAAAAAATTTGTTAAAAGATATTTTGAAATTCTGACAAATATCTAACAATTAAACATGACATTCGGTATAAACCAGTTTCAATTATTAATGAATGCTTATTTAAAAACGATTTTTTCAAGGATCGTGGTTAAGGCATTTAAACCGATGATTTGCTACGATCGTAATCAAGGTATTGGTATTTAAACCGATTAAATAAAAATCAAAAATAGATAATATTCAATTAACGAATAAAGTGTAGACGATTCGCAAAAATCGTAAACAATTTATTTACATCTTTTCAATATTTTCAAAAATACACACTAAAAAGAAGATTTGGCTTTCTTAATTAAAAAAGAATCTACAATCCTATGATACTAAGCCTCAGAAAAATATTTCAATAGAAATTCAAAATTAAATGAAGTGGAATTTGTTTACCACACAACTTAAAAATCCTTACATATAAAATTGGTCACCTACGTGAGGACACAATTATAATAACATGACAATGTGATACTGCCTCGGCTTCCTACTTGGCAATAAAATAATGCTTTTCAATTGGCCATTGAGGAGCAGGATAAATTTTTGAAAGACTTCTATGTCGATGAGTTGCTGACAGGAGCAGACTGTGTCAAGGAAGCCATAGCTATCAAGAAGGAAGTCGTCGCCATTCTTGCTAAGGGAGGTTTGGAACTTAGAAAATGATCTTCTAATCACAATTCCGTGTTAGAAACTCCCGATTCTTTTCACAGACACCTTGATTTTGTCAAGTTGAACAAATCGTCGGTGATACTGCAATAGGTCGTATGTCAAAAAATAACCGTCTTGTTTACCTACTGACAAAGTCTCTTAATAAGAGGTTTTGCAAGTAGGTAGACTTGATTATTTAGTGCGTATATTTAGTGTCCGTTTCAAAGAATTTGTGATACAATTTTCATCGGACAAGAACCTGCTTTAATTTGATTATTTAAGTTCTGTTACGGTTGTAAAATCCATTCAAGTTAGTCATAATAATTTTCGTACAGCCTGTATCAGCGTGGGAAATTATGGCGTACGTGCCGTTTTCGAGTTGCATACTATGGTGCAACCTTTCGACAGTTGGGTGGTGCGCTGTTAATTCAGGCATACTGCATAGCTCCATTTCACTTGTTCCCCCGTTTAAAATGCATTTCATCAGTAACGACTTCCATCTTCAGCGCATGTGGAGGAGAACGTCGCGGTCGCTTGGCGGTCATTGTTTCATTATGACGACCATAAGAAAGTTTGTTCCGTGAAAATATAGGAGATTTTCTCCTATATCCAATGCCTCATAGAAGGTAGGAGATATTAGGTCTGTTCCATTCGTCAGGATTTCGAGTTCTGAACCGTTCAAAATCGCACTGAGCATGAGCAGTGCGCAAAATTGGATATAAATTTCATACTGCGCATGATTCGAACGGTTCAGAATATGAAATTCTGTCAAATGGAACAGACCTTTTGTTAAAAAATAGGAGACTCCTATTAAAAGTAGGAGAACTGGCAACCCTGAGCTTAAGAAACAGCATTGTCAGTGCAACCAAAAGGTAAAAAGTATGAGTTTGCAAGTGTATAAATACAGGAATTCACAATGATTCACTTAAATTTGTATTGTTTGAATAATAAACATCTAATATAAAAAATATTGCCAAAATGTCATAAACCATAAACTTTTCTTCTCTACAGTTACTGATTTTACAAAAGAATGTTTCACTATATCATGTGGAGCATATTTTAAAAACAGTTTGTTGTACATATACAGTGTTCCGTTTAGTTTGGGCGTTATGTTACTTCGTTATTTTAAATGGAACACCCTATATAGGTATTTACATTTTTGAATTGCGGAGTGAATTCTTGCGTGATTTTATGTACCACACAGGTCCTAAAGTAAGCCGTTTTTAGCTGCATTCGATTCACACGTCGAATCAATTCGTTTAGATCAGTTTTGATTAGTTCACAATCGTGAAATTAATGTGATCCTTGATAGCGAAACGAACAAGTTTATGTGAACTGTTTTGTTTATCTGTTGTCGCCACATAACCGACACATAAACTTAGTTTATCGATCTAATGATCTAAATGATTCTTTAAATAAGCAGGATCACTCTGAAGTGATTTGGATCACTTGAAATTATGGTGGGGGTTAACTGATCTGGCAGGAAACGAACGCGGAAAAGCTGTTTGGATCGATTTAGATCGATCCAAATCGGTGAATCGAATGCAGCTATTATTCAACTTCTTTAAAAATATATTCCTTTTCCAAACAAAAGCAATATCTTCCGAACAAAGACGTTAGAAAATTCTAGTTTTTTCTTTACAAAGGTTTCGTCTTGAAATGCTTTTTTACTTACGCCGTTAAGAAAAATTCCAAGTGACAAGTTTTTATAAGCAATTTAATTTACTTGAGAATGTTCAAACAAGTCACAATACTTCCGGCGCATATTTAAAACAAGTTTTGAATTTATTACTTTTTTTTACAGACAGCTGTAGTTCTTGCCAAATGAAATTGTAATTAAATTGATTTGTTTAATTGGCAGTATTAGAGAAATAGAATATCTTATAAATCACGTGAATTATTTCAGCCTGATTGGGCCTCATGTATATATATGTAAGTGTATAATTTAATTATTATCCTTTCAAAAAAGTAATTTTTTAGTACATATCTCTGATGAGGCCCAATCAGGCTGAAATAATTCACGTGATTTATAAGATATTCTATTTCTCTAATACTGCCAATTAAACAAATCAATTTAATTACTTTTTTTTACATTTATGACATAAATTTCGCATTATTTACGCGTAATTTACGGTAACGTAGAAAACAATTTTTTACGTGTAACTTCCCAACCCTGGATACAATACTTGGACTGTTACAAAATGTTAATGAAACAACTTCACTAACGTCAAGAAATATGTGTGTTATTTTATTTAAGAATGCTTCGAGAAATGCATGTTAGACCAGATTCTCACCAGAATTCTCATGAACAATGGATGATATCTATGCACACTCTTCTCGACCATCATCCAATAGTTCCACGAACGACGTTCATAATATACAACAATGACGTCATGTGTTTTTCGGAAAAGTGTTCATTTTCGTAACCGCTCTAATCTGGTTCATCGCTAAAATATGCTTTTAATAAAAATTTATTTCAAAACTTAGTGGTTACAATGGGGTTCTTTAATGTCATTAACGTTGGTAGGTCAGCTTCGACGAAGAGATGATAATATCTTTGCCGAAGCTTTAGTATAACAACACTAGAACATAGTAGTCAGTTGAAATCTGTAAAATCAGAATATTGAATTAAAATTTTCCATAACACCATAACTTTACGCCAACGGTTGTAATGTACACTTCGCCGCAAAATTAGAGGATAATTAGTAAAATACTAAAAATGTTTGGTCAACATGGCATTATAGCTTTTAAAATCTTAAAATAAGTTATTTCAGACTTTGTAATGCAAACAAAACAAAATTGAATTCAATAACTTTTATACCAACTCTAACATTTCATCATAAACAAGAAATAGTAAAAACGAAAAATTAAACTTAAAATCAAAACAACGATTAATAGCGGGTGTGTCCACCCCTTGCTGCTATGCAAGCTGCAATTCTTCTGGGCATGCTCTCTATTAAGGCGGCAATCTTCTCTTGGCCGATTACTGCCAAAACCTCTTGCAAATTATTGGAGAGCGCATCTAATGTTTGCGGAGGATTTTCAAGACCCCTAATCTTTCTCCCGATATGGTCCCAAAGATGCTCTATGGGATTAAGATCAGGGCTACGTGGTGGCCATTCAAGAACATTGATATTGGCGGCAACGCGTTCCTGCCGTACAACATTGGCAATGTGCGGCCGAGCGTTGTCTTGCATAAAAATAAATTCTGGTCCATGTAGAGCACCAAACGGTTCTACAACAGGGATTATGATTTCATCCCTGTATCGTACACCAGTCAGTGAACCATTTATTCTTAAAAGATTGGTGCGATCAGCAAGGCTTATTCCATCCCACACCATAACGGATCCACCACCATATGGCTCGACTTCTCGTATGGCACACTGCGTAAATCGTTCACCTGGGGCTCTCCAGACCTTAGCACGTCGATCATTTGTCGAAAGGCAGAATCTGGATTCATCGGTGAACAAAACGTGCCTCCAGTCTTCAATCTGCCACTCAGCATGCCTACGAGCAAATACTAAGCGGTTTCTCCTGTGGGCTGCTGTTAAAACTGGTCCAGTAGCTGGTCGGTACGGCTTCAATGCAGCATCTTTAAGCCTCCTTCGAATGGTATCCGTACTGACTGCTGTACCAGTGGCAAGCAGGAGGTCGTTTTTTAGCGCTCTAGCAGTAGAAAACCGTCGCCTTTTTGCACTTATTCTGACTACGCGATCTTCTGCAATTGTGGTTTTCTTTTTTCTGCCTTGGCCTCGTCGCCTTTGATAGCTACCAGTTTCGCGGTACCTATGCAAAGCTCTGCTGACCACAGATTGACCCACCCCTAATCGTCGGCCAACTTCTTGCTGAGTGTAGCCTTCTTCCATCAGGGTCACCAATTTGACGACCTCAGTTTCAGATAAGTGGCGTTTTTGTCTATTTCTGTTTATGACAACGTGATGACAACCACATCTAATGACTTTTTCAAGCTTTTTGACGTTTTTTGTGTAAAAAACAATTTTTGTATTTAGGACTTTTTGATTAAATTTTTTATTCTTTAAATACTTTTGCGTTGGAATATCGAGAATATATGTAAAATCATATTTTAATTGTAATATAAGTTGATTTATTTTGAAATATTCAATTTATTTACTACAACATTAAATATCCTCTAATTTTGCGGCGAAGTTTAGAAACAATTTAAAACTTACTTTCAAGACAGAAACACAAGCACAGCGCGGAAATAGTTCTTAGCAACATTAGATATCAAAGTCAATGTTGCAGTTCTCCGGATTATCCTTGGGTGGTTTATTGTATTCACTGGCATATCAGAGCAATATGAATATGAAAAAGGACAGGAAATGTTATCGCAATATTATACGTTGCCTTTTTAGTTTTTCACCATCAGCTATATTAAGATATATGCGATAGTCCGTATAAAATGAATGCATAAACATTTTTGTAGTGCAATGCGTTGCGGCCCGCCCCGGCGCGGCATAGTGTGCGCTGGCCTTAAAGGTGAGAGTTGCGCGTCACTGACCCCCGATTCTGCGCACTGAAAAATACTGTCAGGCTTGCGGACGTTTGCCACGAACGTAAACGCGACCGTGACCGCGAACGTGAAAAACGAAGGGTCCAATTTTATATCCTGTCGTTCATAATAACGCGAACGTTAACGTGAATTCATGCGAACATGAAACGTGATCAACTTTGACGTTCGCGTTCCCGTACAAATACAATACGTAGTTATCAGGCCAGTGTACAGTATTCATTGAGCAATGTTATACCTACATTAGATAAGATGGAAGACGAAATTTCTTTTGATCTGAAAGTGGTTTACAACGTCGAAAAATTTGCTCATTTATACAACAGAGAATTGAAGGGTTTCAGGGACCAAAGAAAGAAACAACATACGTGGCTAACAATAGCTAAAGTGCTCGACAGTGACCGTAAGTGTACAGGGGGGCGGGAGATTCACGTAATTAAAGGTCTGTTTGATAGCTCTGCTTTCTACACTTTTAACACCTTTACTCAATTTTTCTCACTCCTACTCGCATTAATTATATACATCCCACTCTCTCAGGTGCGGTTGGTGTAAAAAGTGTAGAGCTATCGAACAGATCTTAAATACATTAAAAAGTATTGGCACTTCCCTTTGTTGTTTTACACTGTAAAAAAGAAAAACAGTGTCCATAATAGGCAATGCTTTTTCTATTGAAGGTTAAACTTCCGGTCATACCGGAAATTGCTATTAACTTACCTTCGTACTTGTAATGTATAGTATATTTTTTATTACAAATTTTGATTCTACTTTTTATTTAAAAATAAAGTTTTATTACCTATATTTTGAAAGTCTGCACTTAGGACACTTTTTAATTTAATTTTCAAATTTAATGGATGCCATTTGAACCTGGAATCTTCTGTCTTTCTGAACATATCTCAATTTTCTCTAAAGAGTTCATACTGTGTAACCACAGAATAACCAGAAGTGACACTCCGGCTTTTCCGCGAAAAAGGAGTTAAACGCGCGAGAATAGATGATCCCACAGAAAATATAGCAAATTTGATCATATGATCTTGTTTACCATTTTGTCTCAACTATAGGTCTGTACTGCTCGGAGTTACTCTAAAAGCAGTCAAATGAAGTTTTCAGTCAAATTCGAAGTTTTTTCGACCCGAGAGAAACGAATTTAACAGAAAACTACATTTGACAACTTTCAGAGTAACTCCGAGCAATACAAACGAACAGACCTTATATTTCGTGTTTTGTATCTTGTGGTTAAACATACATAGGTATTTTAAACGTGATCAAGTGATTACATGTGACTTAAATTTTTTGTATTTTTTTATATGGAAGTTTGCAAGTTATTTTAAATACTCCCGCTTATAGGTTCCATCAAAAACATGGTGAAGGTCACCAGTCAACGTTTAAAAAGATCAAAGTGCCGACTGTCATTTCTGGGTTATTCTGTGGTGTAACTATAAACAACTTTCTCTAGTTTTGAAGTTTTCTTGTCATAATTTTTTGTATGGGCAATCCTACTATAAATCCAAGGGATTTTCACCCCCCTTATTTTTTCAATATCCGACAAAAGGCATGTCTTTGGCTTTTCAGCCACAACTGAAAAACTCGGCGTCGGGTTCAGGATTGAATCCACAACCATTGGGTCCGAAAGTCAACGCTAAGCTAAAAGACCACTGGCAGGTTATTGTTTCGATACCAATAACGCTGTTATTCGTAATAAAAAAAAACAATCAAATATTCCAGATATAGAACCAGTTGTACAAAACGTATAATCCATTCATTACCTATTTACCATCACATTAGGCCGTTATTTTAAGTTAGTAGGGTGGCTCACGGTTGGCTTGGCTATCATAGCAAAATTAGACAGATTTAATTTGATGTCATTTTAAAATACGCCAAATTGTGGCAATTTTTAATCAGATAAATCAAGCCAGTCAAAATTAAGTGAAGGCAAACGTTTTACAATTCATGTATGTGGGAAGTTGGATGTGGGTACGCCTTGTGATGAAAAAAGAATATCACAAATTTGTCTAATTCGGGATAACCTTAAAATCTGAATCGATAGGACATTCATTGTCAAAAGTTAGTTACATAGTTAGTTACCAGTTTGTTAAATGGATCTTTTTACGCACGTCATTGATTTTTCCTGTAAGAATTGTACATGAGTATGAGTACCACAATTTCACTACACTTTCACGGCATATTACGATGGTAAATAGATAATGAATGGATTATAGTTAACGAACGATTAAGTTAACTATGTGGTTAAGTAATAATATCAAGGGAAATTGAACAATGGACGCAAAAACAGAAAAATAATGAAGTGCCACAACTTTTAATGAACGAACGGGTACCGTGAATCACCTGTATGTACAAATATACAGGCGTTTACAAAATTAATGTTGGTGAATAATTTTATTTCAGCTGAAACCGTGAAAAAACGATGGGATAGTCTGAGAGACAGGTTTGTCAGGGCTCACACAGAACTCTTAAAGAAACCGTCTGGTGACTCGGGAAGCTGCTTGAAAGACAAATTTAGATACTTTGACGTCATGATGTGGCTAGTGCCTTACATTAGAAAAAGAAGGTGAGTATTTAATTTTTGAATAACTACTGTTAACAGATTTGAATTATATTTTAGAGTGGCTAGAGTTAACACATCTTGTAATAGTGATATAACAGAGGAACAAGAATTAGAAGACGATATAGTAAGTGAAATTAAAATTGAAATAGATGATACACGGTTGTCTGTAAGTTCCGAGGGAACGTCCGCTGATGGTCTACTCTTTAGACCAAGTACATCTACGAGGTCTTGTCGGAATATACTACCTAACTGTGCCTCTGATGGATTCGGGAATGTGGATGTCTCCGAAAGTTCTAAGACAAAAGAAAATACGCCAGGAAATAGTATTGCAAAAGCGGTAAATTCATTAAATGAATCTAATCAAGGAAACTTATCGTTCATGGCATCGGTAGCGGAAGATATGCAGTACATTCCGCCAGTCAAAAGAATTAAATTTAAATATGAAGTAATGGGACTTTTGAAAAAATATATTTGTGACGAGTCTGACACCAATTAAGTTTTATTTAATAAAAATGCATTCTGATATTAATTTTATTTCTAACAATAACAACGACTCAAAGAACGTTTTAAAATTACATTTCTCCAACTTTTCGTAAGTACAGGAAACTCAACTATTTGCAGTTTATATTACACACTCTTCAAATTAAATAACTATGATTCTACAATTAATTTAGTTTCTAATATCATATAAATTCCTAAATATACATATATTCAGTTAGTTAAAGTTATTTTTCTCTGCTCACGTATCTTGTTTGCTGTGGTACTTATCCATTTGCGGTATTCAGCCAATGTACTTCTTTAGTTATATGTTGCGTTAATTGGCCATGTTAGAACCTTTTCTTCCATTTCTGATAAGATTGTTTCGTTACTTCTCGCCGCTGTCCTTCAATTAAATTAGCATTGTTAAGAAAAGTATCGGTTAAACAAACCGTATCGGCCAAATAAATTCACCATCGGCATATTACAGCAAGCGTTAGTTAATTTCATTTTGTATTAAAATTTCTGCGTATGGTTTTCCGCTCTTGGGAAGTCGGTTGCAGTGCTGTAAATAGCCGAAAATTTAAACTCTAAATTATTAAATTAAAATCTATTTTAGACGTATTCACAAAAGAATTTCAAACGTCGATTGTAACGTAGACATTTTCGTATGATAACGGGTTCGAGCGGAAAGCCCCCAGTCAAAATACTGACTCTCCTTAAGGTAAGTGATTATTCAGATACATTAAAGTAAATAAATCACGATAAAGAACTCTTGACGCCTGAGAAATACACCCACGTTTTAGGACGACTGAACAAAATGCTTGATGGTTACTTCCCTATGGGATAGGCAACGTAAGTCATTCCAGTGACCTGTAATTGAACGGTAGCCGACTAGAGCACAGGATCTTTCGGAAAAAAATTGTTTGAGAGGGGGAAATTGTTCCGCGGCAAAAGAAAATTAAAAATTAATTAATGTTCACTGAACTCGTTCTGAAAGTGGGTGTGTTTTACTTGGTTCCGAAAAGTTTACCGCGAACAGTTTTCTTTTTTTAAGTGTCTGTTCTCTGGGTAGATCCTGCAGAGAAACGTCCCTATAATCACCCTGGAGGATCAACTAGAACCTGCAAGAAGGTAGAAATATCCCGGGGCAATTACAGCCAAGGTAGGATCAACTTGTATGACTCCCACTGTATGGAGTTGCTACATACCTGGTTGCAAATTTGTAGCGAGCAACTTAAAGTACAGGGTGGGGCCTAGAAACTTTCTTTTTTGAAGGTGAATAAAATAAAAATTGTAGCTGATATGCATGTTTTTTTTTTGTTTTATATTCAAATAACATAATTACGAATTTATATCATGCAGTTTTAAGCAAAACATCTGTAAGGTGATGTCCACCGTTTTCTATACATTGACGCAACCGATTTCTGAAGCTCCTCTCTACGCGTTCTAACATCTCCACCGGAATTCGGGCTATTTCCTGCCGAATTAGATTCTTCAATTGAAACAGGGTTGTAGGGCGGTGTTTGTAAACCTCTGCCTTGAGGTAACCCCATAAAAAAATCACGGCGCGGCGATAGATCGGGCGAGCGTGGCGCCCACGGAATGTCACCTCGATTCGAGATGATGATGTGTTCTCGAACCAGCTCTTGAAGAAATGTGCCTACAAAACGTGTGGTTCCCACAGGATGCTGCCACGACCAGAGTTTCGATGACAGTTGTTAAGGCAATGTTCTCCGGACGGCTCATCTCGAATGGGGCCGCGTTGGCCCGATCTATTGCCGTGTGATTTTTTTTTATGGGGTTTCCTCAAGGCAGAGGTTTACAAACACCGCCCTACAACCCTACTTCAATTGAAAAATCTTATTCGGCAGGAAACGCGTTGGAACGCGTAGAGAGGAGCTTCAGAAATCAATTGCATCAGTTTATAGAAAACGGTGGACATCACCTTACAGATCTTTTGTTTAAAACTGCATGATATAAAATTTGAAAATAGGTTCTTTCAATATAAAACAAAAAACATGCATATCAGCTACAATTTTTATTTTATTCACCTTCAAAAAAAGGAAGTTTCTAGGCCCCACCCTATACGTTCCCAACTGCCGACTATCACACGTAACCCCAAAAGAGGATAGAATTTAAAGATAAAAGACATCAGCATTGCACACTTTTGTCTTTATTTGTATCAGAAGTTTAATCTTGTAAACGACACAAAATCCCATTAATAATTAAATGTGCGCTAGATAACACCAAGTTAAGTAAAAATGAAGCCACGAAGCAAATAAAAGAAAATATAAGTAACAAATCTAAATTAAATTAACTCTACAGTGTCAACATTTCTTGGTTTAATTCGACGCCAAAAATATTATTAAAAGTAATATTAAAAAAATAAAATAAAAACTATCAGCGATTATCGGTTATTAATTCGGTTGTCCGGAGATGGACGCAGCGAAAGCCTCCGAAATTTTCTACCACGGCCCAAGGATAGCACAGACAGGTCTCAGGTCAAAGCTCCAATAAATTTCGGTAAAAGTCACGGACCGCACCTCCGTTTGAAAGTCTTCAGTAAAACGTTCGGAACAAAAAGCCTAGATAAACACATGCTACGACCTGAACTGTGCACAAAGTTGCTTATATCAATCCTACCTGATTGTCTGCAGAAACCAGGCGTCGAAAGGCATGGAAGAAAGCCTTTTGTTACACTTATCAAAAGTCGGAGTAAAATCCTCCGTTCACACTTCACTTTAAACAAACCAGTTTAGTGAATTTCTCAACATGGCGGAAGAGCCCAAAAACACGAGGCGTACGCTAAGCAAGGAGCAACAAGAGTGAGCAGAAATAGCGCGGTCGTTCACGAGTGGAGGCTGGCGAATAAACACTGCAAGGGGAGTTAAGAGAAGGCAACAGAATTACGCAGGAGAGTAAGTGAAATAGAACAATGCAGCAATGCGTGGGTCGTTGCATTTGTCTTCATGTGCAATATTTTGCAGTCGTGTGAAACGACAGGAAACCAGTGACATATTTTCGATTCCTATGATATGCAAGCTGATCCGGAAAACTAAAATTATCATTAATGAATATTACAACCGTAACAGAGATTTCCTAATTATAATATACTCGATATATTTTTCTAGAGCTTTTAAGCTCTAGAAAAATCTTAGTCCTTAATATTAATGAGGGCAATTCCTTTTAGTAAATGTACAAGATGGTGGCAGCGTAATTATTTTATTTTAAGAAATTATCTATTCTACCATCATGTGAAATCCTCATTTTAGAAACGGCCACTCTGTAGTGTTTTTCGTATTGCTTCGCACGTCTCACGAATTACTTGGGAAGCAGTTGATTTACCAATTCTCAATTCAAAATATAAATTTGCAAAACTTCCTCCATGGGCTAAATATTTTAACGTCAACGCTAGGCGACATTTTGGATTTAAATATTCCCTAAGTAAGGTTTAACTCCATAACAACAAACGGTCCAATATTGGTTAGGATAGGTACGTTGTATTGAAAAAATTTTCTCCAGGGTCATTGTCTTTAAGTTTTTTTTTTAAATACCTAATAGCTTTCCTTATTTCTAAGTGCATCGCATGGATGTACCCAAGATTTAAGATAAAACGTAATTTAGGTACATATTTAGCTTTCCTTATTTCTAAGTGCATTGCATGGAGGTACCCAAGATTTGAGATAAAATGTTATTTAGGTATTTACAAGTTCTTCTTTTAAGTGCTCGGCCGGTCTTTCCACCTCGTGATCAACTAACTGACGGATAACAACCATGGAAACCATTCACATAAATCAATCAACCATTCATAAAAATGCCACATAACTTTAACGGATTACGAAAGGTATAAGGTATAAGAATGATAGAAAAGAGGTTAAAAAACTGGTGAAGAAAGAAAAGGAGAAGTCCTGGGCAGAGTTCGGCGAAAAAATGAAAACGACGTAGGGGAAGGGTGTACAAAATGACATAGTGGGTGTTGTGTGAGAGTACATAATCTAAGATTGGCAACACTGTTTAGGGATCGCGAAGGTGAGGGGAGTACCGAATAAGACGAGCCAGAGGTTACACGCTCGGCACACAAGTTCCTCCATTTAAGCACATATCGTTATTATTATTTGTTGACCCGACTCCCACAACATGGTGTCAGGTGTGTTGCTTTAGCACGCATATTAAGAAACGCAACGTGAGTGAAAGAATACCGAAAATTGATAAAAATTAGTGTGTATTCAAAAGATGGCTGACGGAGAAATGGCGGCAATGATTCCGGCGGTGAACGTAAAAGCACCAGACGCATTCGACTTCAATAGACCGGATACATGGCTCACCTGGAGGAAACGCTTCGAACGGTACATATCTGTTACTGGACTTTCCGCAAAAACTGATAGAGAGAAAATAGATTTGTTGTGCTACGTAATGGGTGAACAATCTGAAGATATCTTATCGCAAATTGTGCCAGACCTGAGCGCAGTGACTTTTGAAGCTGTTAAGGAGCAGTTCAATAAGTATTTTTCACCCAAGAAAAACGTTATTTTTGAGCGTGTCAAGTTTAACGCACGAATTCAGAAACAGGGGGAGAGCGTCGATACGTTTATCACAGCGCTACATTCACTCGCTGAATATTGTGAGTACGGTGCGATAAAAGACGAACTAATTCGTGACCGAATTGTGATCGGTGTCCAAGACGTACGAACATCGGAACGCATGCAATTAAAAGCTGATTTGACACTGGAAGACGCAATGACAATGGCACGTCAGGCGGAGATTCAAAGCAAGCAAAAAATCAGGGGAAACGAGACGAGCGTCGCCGAGGTTTGCAAAGTGGATACGAGGCGCAGCTGGCTCAAGACCGGGAGACCATCATCGAAGCAGAATATGCAACAGAAGCAGACGGAAAGCTGTTCAAGATGCGGTCTACGGCGCCATACGCACGAAGAGAAATGTCCTGCGAGAAATTCGTCGTGTCGCCGCTGCAAAAAGCAAGGTCACTGGGAAAAAGTCTGCAGATCAAAAACAAAGATGGTTCGACAGATAGAAGGCGCCACAACACCCGAAGAAACAACAGAAGGGGAATCCGCGTACTTTTTAGGCTCGCTAGATGGTAAAAGGTACACATCCGACAGATTTAAAATAAGGGTAAATATTTTAGAATTATCAAAGTCACATGATTTTCTAATCGATACGGGTGCTGACATAACTTGTTTGCCATCGAGCGAAATCCCTTACTCATTAAAAACAAAATTGCGTAAGTCAGAAATACCCGTTAGAGGTCCGAGCGGGGAAAAGTTAAATGTTTTAGGACGCTTAACGTTAACGTTAGAAATAAAATCGCAGACGAGAAAAGCGGACGTATATGTAATTGAAAATTTAGAAACGTGTTTACTAGGACGTGAACTCATTGAAAAATTTAATTTGTTGAAAATGGTTTATAAGATCTCAAATGAAAAGGAAGGTAACAACTCGTTAAATTTCGATGTAAAAAAGGAAATAAAAGAAAACTATCCAAACATATTTAAAGGGTTAGGATCCTTTTCGCGCGAATTAAAGTTACAAGTCAAAGACGATGCAATACCATTTTCACAATCAGCTCCTAGAACGGTTCCAGTCCCTCTATTAGACAAAATGAAATGCGAATTAGATTCACTAGTAAAACAAGATGTTATTGTTAGAATTGAGGCCCCAACTGAGTGGTGCAGCCCTGTAGTTTGTGTTCCAAAAGAGACTGGCGATTCTGGTATTCGCTTATGCGGAGATTTCACAAATCTAAACAAAAATATAGTTCGACCTGTCTTTCCAGTCCCTAAAGTCGATGTGACTCTTGCGCGTTTAAAGGACGCAAAATACTTTTCGCGAATAGACGCTAAATCGGGGTACCATCAAATAAAACTGACGAAAGAAAGTCAACCTTTCACGACGTTTATAACGCCTTTCGGTCGTTTTATGTACAAACGTTTACCCTTCGGCATTAATTGTGCATCAGACTATTTTTCAAAAATGTTTTCAGACATTTTTTCGGATTTAGAGAATATATTGGTTCATGTCGATGACGTCTTAATCTTCGCGAATAACCTTGAAGACCATAATAAAACACTACATAAAGTTTTGGCAAAACTTACGAGAGAGGGCATCACTTTAAATGAAAAGAAATGTGTTTTTGGGGTTGATAAAATAGAATTTTTAGGTCATGTTGTGTCGCGAGATGGGATCGATATTTTGCCAGAAAGAGTAGATGCGATAAACAATTTTCCAATCCCAAAGGATAAAAAATCCCTTTTGCAATTTTTAGGTACTGTAAACTTTGCTGGAAAATACATACCGCGACGGGCTCAGATATTAGAACCTTTGAACATACTGTTGAAAGATGACGTGACTTTTTGTTGGGATAGCCCTCAGCAAAAAGCGTTCGATGAAATCAGACGTTTACTTAAATCTGCCCCTACTTTAGCCCAATTTGATCATTCGAAAAAAATCATCATACAAGCAGATGCGTCAAGTTTTGGGTTAGGCGGAGTATTACTTCAAGAATCAAACGGGGATCGAGAAGTTGTAGCGTACGCGTCCAGAACGTTAAACGAGGCTGAACGGCGGTACAGCCAGATAGAGAAAGAGGCGCTAAGTCTAGCTTTCGCGACGGAAAGATTTAAAGACTATATAACCGGAACTGAAATAGTTCTTGAAACCGACCACAAACCTCTCGTGCAAATATTACAGAGTAAAGCTTTAGAAGACATAACGCCACGGTTGCAAAGAATCCGGTTACGTTTAATGAGATTTTCCTATTCAGTAGTTTACGTGCCGGGAAATCAACTTATTTTAGCAGACGCGTTATCAAGAAACCCAAATCCTAAAGCACTAAATAACGATACAGATTTACAATTAGAAACAGCACGTTACGTTAGATTTATCGTAAACCAAATGCCCGCGTCTAACAAAATGTTAGAAAGAATTCGTACAGCTCAAGAAACGGACTTTGTTTGTCAGAAATTAAAACAATACTGCATTGGTTGTTGGCCAAAAAAGAGCATTGCACCAAAAGAATTATGGCCATATTATCCATTCATGGAAAACATTTCGTATGTAGACGGTTATGCGTTATATAACTCTCGTTTAATAATTCCTCCTGTGTTACAAGCAGAAATTACATCAAGAATTCACGAAGGACACTTAGGAGTTAATAAATGTAGAAATAGAGCAAGACAGGCTGTGTGGTGGATCGGTCTTTCTACCCAACTAAAAGAAATTGTCGAAAAATGTCCTACATGTATACGAGAACGTGTAAATCCACGCGAAAAATTCGTAATCGAGGAATTTCCAACACGACCTTGGCAAAAGCTAGGTCTAGATCTTTTTAAGTACAATGGGTGGTATCTCATTGTCACGGACTATTATTCCAGATTTTTTGAGATAGAAGCGTTGAAAAGTTTAACTGAACGCGAAATTATCGGTCATTGCAAAAAGCTCTTTGCGCGTTACGGCATCCCGGATATCGCAAGGTCCGACAACGGTCCTCAATTTAGATCCGAATTTGAAGCTTTTGCAAAAGAATATGACTTTAAGCATATAACTAGCTCCCCATACTACCCCCAAAGTAATGGTTGTGCAGAAGCGGCGGTTAAAGTAGCGAAGAATTTGATTAAGAAAGCCAAAGATATTGATAGGGCTCTTCTAGCCTATAGAACAACACCTTTAGATAACGGTTTTTCTCCGGCTGAATTAATGTTTTCACGAAGAATTCGCTCTACGCTTCCATTACCACCGGGCGAATTAGGTACGTTTATCGAACACGAGAAAGTTCATGCTAAAGAAACGTTACGCAAAAATAACCAGCAACGAACGTACAATCGCAAATTTAGGGCAAGAAATCTGCCGACTTTATGTCAAAAAGATGCGGTGTGGATCACAGATAAAAAAATGTATGGCAGGATAAAAGGCAATTGCGAACATCCAAATTCTTACGTTGTAAAGACACCCTCCGGAGATTTTAGGCGTAATCGAAGAAACCTTATTCCGACCTTTGATGACGATATACCTTTAGAAATTCCTGATAATCCCGCGTTAATAGATCTTGACGTTAAATTAGAGAATGATGTTAAGGAAAAAGAAAGAGATGATGCGGATGTTTTAGGTTCAACAAATGCGAACTTCACAAATATTGATAACTCTGATCAAAATGTAATTGCGCAAGCGGAAAATATGTCTACTGTCGATAACACACCTGAATCTGTAAATGTTCCTCCGTTGCGCCTATCAAAACGCCAAAGAAAACATCCTGTAAAACTTAAAGATTATGTTTCTTAAATGTATCAACATGTATCATCAAATGTTCAATAAAAGGGGAGGATGTTGTGTGAGAGTACATAATCTAAGATTGGCAACACTGTTTAGGGATCGCAAAGGTGAGGGGAGTACCGAATAAGACGAGCCAGAGGTTACACGCTCGGCACACAAGTTCCTCCATTTAAGCACATATCGTTATTATTATTTGTTGACCCGACTCCCACAACAGTGGGGTATAATGACACAGTGCTTGTAATTCACAGGATTCATCTTCGGGAGTGCTCGGAAACAAATATGTTATTGTGGCGCTGGTTCCAGTCACGGTAGTTGACATTTAGTTCACCTTCATTCATAAGGAAAGGAGCACGTCCGATTATTCTATTTTTAACTTCAAAAAGTTTTTGGCGCGATATATTAAAATCTGCTATAAATTTTTTATGTGATAAACCGGTAAGTTAAGATATTTATGATAAGTTATGAAGATTATTGCTTTTATGATTGCATATTTCAAATTTAGTAAGTACGTTATTGTTTTGTCAAAAATTGTATTTATTTAAATTACTTTCGTAATATGGGTAAAATGACATAGGTGTAAAGAGGGCAAAATGACATACTATGTCATTTTACCCGATCATACATGGATAAAAATAATGTGCCTTACAAATGGATAGAAATACGTTTTTTTACAGATTATGCCGCGTAGTCTGCCGAAAGTCCAGTAGGCAATCGTGGGATGCTGATTCTATGGTAAAGGCAATAGAAGCTGTTAATAAGGGTGAAATGGGGTGGCTTAAGGCATCAAAACTTTATCATATACCTCAAGCAACCCTAAGGAGGCATGCCTTGCAAAAAAATAAAAATTTAAAAATAGGCGAAAAACGACTGGGCAGGTTTAAACCTACATTTCCCATAGAAATAGAAAGGCAGTTAGTTGAACATTTGAAAGTGCTAGAGTCAAGGTTCTTTGAACTAACAAGACGGGACGTATTAGAGTTAGCCTATAATTTAGCCGTAAAAAATGGGTTTGAACATCATTTTAATAATCAGAAAAAGGCCGCTGGAAAAGACTGGTTAAAAGAGAATTTCGCAGAAGAAATCCAGATATAACACTGCGTAAACCCGAAGCCACATCTGCAGCAAGAGCGCAGGCATTTAATAAACCTCAAGTGGCTAAGTTTTTTAAAGTGTTAAGAGGACACCTTGCAAAAGGAAAAGATTGATCCCTTGAAGATATATAATGCAGATGAATCTGCATTATCTACCGTACAACGCCCACAGAAAGTGTTTGCTACAGCCGGTCGCAAACAAGTAGGTGCAATTACCAGCGCCGAAAGAGGTTCTCACGTGACAGTTGTTTGTTGCATGTGTACTAACGGGAGCTATATTCCGCCTGCCCTAATTTTTCCACGAAAAAATATGAAAAAAGAATTAACTGACCATACACCTGCAGGAACTTTATGCATTCCCCAGGAGTCTGGCTGGATGACTGGTCAAGTATTTTTACAATGGTTGCAACATTTCCAAAAATATGCCAATGCATCTCTCACCGAAAAGGTTTTGTTAATCGTTGATGGACATTCAAGCCATAAATATCTTGATGCTCTTCTATACGCCAAAGAAAATGGCATTGTGCTTTTGTGTTTGCCGTCACACTGTACACATCGGATGCAACCTCTCGATGTTACATTCTTCGGTCCACTCAAAACTTATTATGGCCAAGAAATAACCAAATGGCTCAAAGCTCATCCTGGTCGAGTTGTGACACAATTTCAAATTGGTGGTCTGTTAAATGAAGCCTATGGAAAGGCAGCTACTGTCCAGAACGCTACTCATGGATTTGCCAAAACAGGTATCTACCCAATAAACCCCGATGTGTTCCCCGACTATATGTTTCAAGCATCTGAAACTACAAACATTGTATTTGATAATAGTGTCCAACCAGTTTCAAACGTTCATATTGATAACAATGCACAACCTGGACCTTCCTCTTCTACCATAGAACCTCCTAATTCTACAACGGCTCAGAAAAACTTGCAAAATCGAACAAGTGACGCTTTACTTTTGGTTACTCCGGCTGATTTAAGTCCAGTTCCAGTTGGACCATTTGTTTCAGGCCAGGGAAAAAGAAAGCCAAGGAAACGTCAAGGCACTTCTGTTCTAAACTCTACTCCAAATTTGGAAGAGATCAAAGAAAAAAGCAAACCGAAAGTAGAGATCCCAAAAAAAAGAAAAAGAGCGATAAAAAGAAGAGTCCTTGAAGAATCCGAGTCGGAAATAGAAAAAGAACCTTTTTCTGCTGATGAAGAAGATGATGCTGCTTGCATTTATTGTACAGAGCTGTATACATTTTCCAAAAAAGGTGAGCTGTGGCTATGCTGTTGTTCGTGTCAAAAGTGGGCACATGCTGAGTGTGCCGGGCTAGACAAGAAAACAAAAAAAATTGTTTGTGAGCTTTGTACCGACTGAAAGTTATTAAATAGTATTGATGTGTCATTTTACCCCCCAGGTGGGGTAAAATGAACTTTTCTTGTTTATTTTATATGTTTGGCTAAAAGTCCATATTTTGTCTTATTTTGTTAAAATCTTTTCTGAAGTGTTGCATATACGTTAGTTTATGTTTTGTTCAAGATTTTATTAAAATGTTTTTTTTTAATAAAAATTTTCTATTTTTTAAAATGTATGTCATTTTGTACACCCTTCCCCTACTACGAGAACTAAAAATTGTTCTTCGGGACGATTAAAAATGCCAGGAAAAGTAAAAGATAATAAGACAACACTTATTAACATAAAAAATGAAGGAAATGAAATACTCTGGGAAGAAGAAGAAATAATGGAATGGTGGAGACAATATTTTAAAAACTTATTGGAAGGAACAGACATAATAGCGACACAAGATAATAAAACAAAAACAATAACACAGCCGGAAGAAAACATAACAGCAGAAGAAATACAAGTAGCGTTTAAAAAACTAAAGATAGGTAAAGCTCCAGGGCATGATCAAGTAACAGGAGATATGTTAAAAGCGGGAGAGGAACAAATATCCGAGAAACTGAAAGAAATCTTCAACAAAGTATTAAATACAGGAGAGGCATCGGAAGACTGGTTAATAGGAATTATAACCCCAATACATAAGAAAAGAAACACGAAGGACTCTAACAACTACAGGGGCATTACTTTATTAAGCACAGCAGTAGGTAAACTATACGCAAGAATTTTGGAAAACAGATTAAGACAAAAGCTTTACACAACAATAGAAGATTTACAACAGGGATTTAGAGCAAATAGGGGAACTACGGATGCAATTTTTGCAATTAAACAGTTAGCCGAAAAGGTAATCAGAGAAGATAGCGAGATACATCTATGTTTCATAGATCTAGAAAAGGCTTTCGACAGAGTAGAGAGAGAGGATATATGGAGAACCCTAAGAGACCGACGCATAGAAGATAAACTAATACAGGGAGTGAAAGCACTGTACAAGAAAACAAAGAACTATGTAAGAGTCAGACAAGAAAAGTCGCACATGTTTGAAACCACCAAAGGCGTTCGACAAGGATGTATACTTAGCCCCTTGCTGTTCACATTGATCTTGGACGAGGTAATAAAAAACACCAGGAATCAGGTTAAAGTGTTACGAAGTCAGTCACTGGAAGATGAAAAGGATAGAAATGTCGGAAATAATGTACGCAGACGACATAGTCATAATCGCCAAAGATGAGAAAACACTGAACAAAAACCTGAAAATATACAAAGACACTCTGGAGAGAAACAATATGAGAATAAACAAGCAGAAGACAAAAACAATGGTGGTGGCAAGGAACGAAAAGGAACATCAGATCAACTTAGATGAAGCAACGTTAGAGCAAGTAGAGAGTTTCAAATATCTAGGCTCGGTACTCTCGCAGAACGGGAAACTAGACCAGGAAATTGAGGAAAGAACAGGGTCGGCGGGATGACTCTTCAACACCGTTAAGACAACTTTTTTAGGAAAGAAAGAAATACCAAAGGAAATAAAAGTGGAAGTATTTAAAAAAGTTGCCATTCCAATCCTCCTGACGTATGGTTCAGAGACATGGACACTAACAGAAAAATAAAAAAGTAAGATGCAAAGTATGGAAATGAGATTCCTAAGAAAGACAGAGGGCAAAACAAGGAAAGACAGGATAAGAAACAGCACCTTCAGAGAAAAGTTGAAGACGAAGCCAGTAGAACACATAATAGAGCAAGGACAATTGAGATGGTAAAGAAAGTGTATGAAGTAAGAACACACAAAAAGAAAAAGAAGGGGAGACCCAGAAGAACTCGGACGGAAGAAGTAAAAACAGCAGTTGAAAAAAGGGGAGTAGAGTGGCGAGAAGTGCAAGAGAAAATACGAGATAGGAGACAATGGAAGGATATTTTGAAAAGAGCACCCAACCCAACTCACATCAGCCTGACACCCGCAAGGGTAGAAAGTCTTTAGGATTAAGTAAGTAAATAAGCAACTTTAACGGGAAGATGGAAAGATCGGCCCTAAATAGGATTAAAATTACTTTCTGGTAAGTTCTGCTATAACATAAACACTCAGTCAAACAACTTAAAATAAGTGTTATAGCATCTCATCATGTTTTCCATACGTCAGTCTGATTTGTGTTCACGTTCAGGTTGACGTTCACGTTCGCGTTAAGCCACATTGGCAGCGGTCTGGACACAAATACATCTCAAAATCTGGTTCATAATTTGACGAACCGTTGTAGTACACTCAGGATAAAAAATTGTAAACCATTCATCGCGACAACGAAGCGGTATGTCAAAGCTCAAATTAAGTGAAAATGTAGGTACAGTGACGAGCACGAAAAATGGGAAGGGCAAACAATTGAAGTGATTCGAATAATTTTATCGGTTTTCATATTACAAACCGTGCGCATTTCTGAAGGTACTTTTCTAAATCAAATCTTCTTGAAACAAGCAGAGTAACCAATGTTACGTGAAGCTTCGCGAGCTAAGAGTTAGTTCGCCAACTGTTCATTGTACATACATCGGTTTTGATTTTAAGTATGTCAGTATCAAATACTTAAAATTTTGAGATTGACAGAAATTTTTAATACTTTCCTAAGTTAGAAGAGGAATAGTCAATAAGAGTAGCAGCAGTGAATAATTATGACTTAAATGAAAGTACTGTCATCTGTGAAAAAGAGGACGAAATGCAAGACTATCATAAAAATACACCTCATTAAATTAAAATAAGCACTAACACAAACATTTGGCGGAAAAATTTTTCCGCCGTAATCGAGAATCGACCTCGAGTCTTCTGCTTTCGCGGCAGATGCTCTGACCATTGAGCTATTGCGACACCGAGTTCAGTTATCGTCTAAATTAAAATCAGTTGGTAAATTTTTGATATTGCCTTTAAGCAGGGCAAACATTATAAATAATTAATTAAATGAAGAGATTGTTAGTGCTTATTTCAATTTAATTATATATTATTCACTAACAATCTCTTCATTTTAAAAAATCGAAGAAGGCGTAGCCGCTTTAAAATAATTGAAGATCGAGGTCACTGGAGTCCTCCAAGTTGTAGTCCTTAACATTCAATGCAACTTTCCTTCAAAACTTTTTGCTCTATCTCACTATCTCTGAAAATAAGAAAGTTATTTTGAAAATAAACTCTGTATAAACTCACCCTCAGCAAACGTCAACGTCCCAGTATAATATTAACGAACTGTTATTGTTCAACAGAAAATAGGAATGTCATCCAACACCTCTTCGACAGTCGTTTTCTACAGTTTGTTTCTCCTATTTTCAATAAGGTTATCTGCCATCATGAAATCCCATAAAAATGGAATATTTTACCTCTTGCTTCATTATAAATAATTACCGCGTTCCTTTTCTTAGTGATCTATATTTTAATATTGATAATTTCTGGAATAGAATAACAGCAGACGATTAAAAATTGTAACAAAAAAAAAAGAAAAAACGTGATGAGATCTGAATTCGAGGCATCCGAACGGAAACCCGGAGACTATGAAATTTGGGCAACTTCCTTGCTCGAATCAAACATTTAAAAATAGGGTACCAAAATAAAACTAGATTTTCGAAAAACTTTTCCTTAATTATTTTAAAAAAATTGTGACATAATTCTTCATAATTTCAACCATTCGTGATAAGTGATGGGATTCCAATCTGAGGTATCCGAACGGAAGCTGGAAGACTATGCAATTTCGCCAACTTACTTGCTCGAATCAAACGTTAAAAGTAGGGCATTCAAATAAAACTAAATTTTCCAAAAACTCCTTTATTTAAAAAATTGTCACATAATTTCAAATTTCAATTCGTTCGAAAACTAGCACATGTAACATGAAATCTCATGTTCATTCCCTATAGGTCAGATCGGCTGTTACCCTGTGGGCATTTAAAAGTTGTTCAGATAAATAAAAAATGTGAAACTGACCTAAATCTTGATTGCTCAAATCAGCTATATATCAGATTAGATCGTCTGCAAGGATAATAGGTCACTTAAAATGCTTCATAAGTGTGGATAAAAGTCCAATTATAATGTGAAAATGGATAAATGAAATAAATACAGATATGTCATTACTACCAGTTTGCATATCTTTGGTCACACGATTCGAAGCTCCAGTTACGTTAATATCGAGAAACTGAAGATTTTTTTTATACATAAATAAGTATAATGCAAATTTATTCATTATATATTTTTTAATGTAAGTACAATAGTGCACTCCGAGCTTGCTTCGCTTCGCTCATCGTACCCCTACCCCACTCGTGTTACAATGCCTCTTGTGAAACGTGTAAAATATACTATATTTTCTACTTTGCGTCTCTTATTGAACAAAAATATGAAAAATACTGTCAAAAATTGGATCTCCTTAGTATATGGAGAATTTTAGTTGTAATGCGTGGCAACATTGACAACCCTTCGTTTTAAATAAAAAAACACATTGACAAGTTATTAATTTTTCTTATCGAGCTTCATTGTAAGTACTCTGTTAAATAACAAATAAATAATGAATTATTTTGTAAAATCTATTAAATATTTTCAATTAAAAATTGACTAAAATTTCCCCAAAAACAGTTTCACAATGAGCTTCATTGTGAAACTGTTTTTGGTGTCACAATGAATTCATTGTGAACGCAAAGTAGAAAAAACATATTATTTTGCCTTAAAAAGACACCAAAAAATTAATACCAAAAAGCACTATCTTTTAAATAAATGAAAAATCATCATAAATGTGAATCGTTAACAGTTACTTAGTCCGAATATTAGTATCTTCAGATTCCGTATAATCCGATTATCGAAATCATTTACACTAAAGCAAAATCGACAAGTGATCGCCTAACGTGTTAAAAACAGAAAGACTTACCGAGTACAAATTGCAAAGTGTGTGCACGACGGCATTGGCGCGATATAATTGGGCTAGTTTCTTCTTTAACACTTCACCATAAGTTGCTAAACGTCTTCGGAAGAATTAACGCTCTCACAGAATTTCAAAGAAATACATACACAAAATAAAAATGGATCAAATGATAAATATAAAGAGTTCAATGCACTCATGTTTTATTCAGTGATTAGAGTTCTCTTAGCACTATGATAATAATTAATACTCAAATTGTTAATTTACGTATCTTGCGTTATATGTTATTTAAAGTTAGAACAGTTTGTGAGCTTAGGGGATGCATGAAGAGACAATTTAAGATGTGAACAAACACGTGAAAATGGTCCCAATTAAATGCTAAGTTACAAAAAATTAACGTTTCAAGTCGTACAACTATAACAATAAAATTACAAATGTATTCTTTTGCCACAGAATTATGCAAAATATGCAATTTGTTTTACATTAGCAGTTTAGAACAAGAATTAGTAACTAAGAAGATGCCTTCAATCTTAGTACACCAGTTAGATATACTGAAAAATACAGGGATATCCACATAAACCGTTCGTTAAAAGTTTTCAAGGTTGCAGTTCACGTAGATATTTGAAATTTAAGGAACAAGGGTTTTCCGTAGAGATCTCTTTAAATAAATTTAAAATGGCTGCGTCGAACTGTACTAGCATTCCCTATACCTAACTTTAACAGTTTTTGAGTTATGAAACATTTACGATTTAATTAATAGAAAATTACAATTTTAATAGGTCAAATATTTTTAATTTTATTAAGATAGCATGGAAATTATAACAACGATTACTGTTACTACAAATTTTGTAGTCAACCAAAGAAAATAGAATTTGGCAAGTGGAAATTCACAAATTTTAATAGTTCTTTAATCATCCTTCTCTTAGGACGCTTGTGATCTTATAAAACGAAAAAGTATGAATTTCATTACTTTAAATTGAAGAGTAAAATAGCTGCTAGTTTTCAATTCTCTGGATTAGCGTGAAAGTATTTTAAAACCATTGTCTAATTATCTTCGTTATTTGTTACTGATCTTCGTACATTTTATTTTTCCAAATTGTATAAAGTTAGGTTCAAACTTTCCAAACTGTGTTTTATTCATAGGAGACAAGAGGGGTACATTTGATTGAACACACATTCTCTGCTCTGAACAATTTTAGATCATTCTTCATGAATTTAAAAAATAGATTTAAAATATCAGCGTTTGAATAATTTTGATTTTGATTCTCAACTTTTTTTTGCTTTTGCTTAAAATTTGTAGTAACAGGAAACGTTAAATGCAATTGTTTGTTGTTTTCATAACTATATCAACAAAATCAGAAATATTTAACCTAATAAATGTAAATTTTTATGTATTAAACCAAAAATATCTTATAACTGATAAACTGTTAAAGTTAGGTATAGGGAATGCTAGTATAGTTCGACACAGCATTTAATTCCACATATGATGGTGTATTAAAATATTGGTCGTTCCATTTGAAAAAAAGTATTTTTCTGTGTTTGAATATCTTCGAGGGGAGTAGTGCGTTTTAGACACCCTGTAGCTTAATAGATTATGCTTATGGAATTTATAAGAACCTTAAAGTTTCAACTACAATATCAGCTATTACAAATTTCAAAATATCTCAAAAATGATGCATTTTAGAGATAGGGAAATGTATTGCAACTTGACATATTTTTACATGTAGAATTCAAAAACGTGATAAAAAATATAGCATTCCATTTAAAATAAGCGAGTTGATAGCGACTTCCGGTACAACCGGAAGTGATACAAAGACAATTTTACTTTATTTAAAGAGATCTCTACGGAAAACCCTTGCTCCTTAAATTTCAAATATCTACGTGAACTGCCACCTTGAAAACTTTTAACGAACGGTTTATGTGGATATCCCTGTAGAGTTCACACAGTGTCTGAGTGTCGATATAAAATTACGCTCAATGAAGAACAAGTTTATCACATAAAACCTGCACATAGTGTGTAAATTTTTTTTTTAAACGTATAATTAATCACTACACCAAATCAGGCCTTCATACTATAGTACGTACAGAAAGTTTCCGGAATTTTGAAATTGCTTATTTTGTCACCATCACATTTTTCAAAGAATCATCAGGTTTTTCGAAGAATCTAACAAAAAAAAGCGACCACAGATGTTGAATGTTTAGGATGCAGTTGATTTCATATCAGGTTCCCTGAAAATTTATTTAGTGTAAGTTTTGGGAATAAAATAATTTGAATCGTTTTCTTTTGGTTTGTTTCGTTCATAAATTCAAAAAACTGAAAGTTGCAGCATTATTTCCTTTTTTTTCCGAATATTTTCCAAATGTACTATAGATAGATATCACAGAACAGATGCCTTCTTTCATTTACAAAAGTTGTAAGTCTCCGACACTAAACTAAATAAAATAATTTCTGCAAAATACTTTAGAAACAAATAAATACAACATAAAATATTCATTTATTTAACGTCGCTTATAAATAAAAACACAACCGGATCATCAAAGTTGAAAATACTTCAGTGTGGTAAGTGTCTCCAATGTTTTGATTTAGTAAGAAGTCTCGCATACTCGTTCAGAGATAAAGCTTTATCAAATAAAACAAGTATGCGAGCGCCGTGTGCTAATACATCAAATAATTGTAGTACTCATATGCCGCCAGGAACATCTGCATATGCACGTAAGTCGAGGTGATAAAAAACAAATGCAAAACTAGAAACCGCAAACAGTCTTGAGCCACGACGTGAGGCTGCACCGGATCTCTGACAAAGTCCGTCACTGGAAACTTGCCCGTTTTGTAGAACGTATCCAACAGCTGATCTTTCTCCTCGAACAGCTTATATAGCCACTTGTTTTGAGCCTCATCGTCCTGCGGAATGTCTTTACATGAGTACAATCTGTAGAACAGTGTCGTTTTACATGGTGGTTTGTTGCCGAAAATTATAGCTCCTAAATCGAGGGGCTCCCCGTTCGGATATGCAATGGTTATATCCAATATCCAAGTTAGTTTAGCGTTTAAAGACAATAGATCTGAAATAATAAAATTAAATTATTAAAATATATCAAAAAACAAAAAATAATCATCTTTTTGCCATGTTACATATAATTAAAGGGGAAACTGAAATCGTAATCAATCACGAAAGATCAGCTCTGCATCGTAAATATGCGTCTGGCATTATTTGCTGAAAAATCAAATTAACACAACTTGTTTTCTTAAGCTTTGGTTTCCTATTGGCGATGAATGACGTAAAAAAAACGTTAAGTATACAGGGTGTAATCGATTAAGTTTCACTTATTAAAACCGTAAGTTCTTCATCAATTAATTCTGCAAACATCAATGGTCTAGCTCAAAAATAAAAAACTGACTTGCCACAAGAGTGTATCGTCTTTTTTGTTTGAAAACCTCTGCCCGTTCGTGAGATACGTGCATCGGTGGTTTTTATATACGCATAGTAAAACAATAAATCTCCATGTCCATAAGCAATTCGATAACGAAAGAAGCTCCTAAATATCCACGTGTTGATTACTGAATTAATTAATTATAAGCCAATTTTTACGTTTTGTTAATACAGTTTATAACTGCTGTTAACAAATTATTGTTATCGTCGACGATCTGTTTCATTAGATAATCGACAATCATATTCCATACTTTTAAACAAATAACACACTATGTGATTTAATTTGTTAATGACTGAAAAAGTGAATGTTATTGTGACGATGTCATTATCTGGGAAAAGAAGTAAAATTAAAAATCATTTCGTAATTATTGCAATGTGTGCATTTCAAAATTATGCAGGATCAGCACCCATTAATCAATTAGTAGGTCAGCCGCGTTACACACGCTCGCATTCCACTTACGTAGAAATGCAAGCTCTGCGAAATGTAAGCGTGTATGTTTACATGCAGGGCTTCGAACCGTAATTTTTTTTGCTCCGGTTTTCGTTCCGATTCAATAAAAAAATATATCAATTCGGTTCCGGTTTTTGTTCCGGCAAAAATAGCGGTTTTTTCCGGTTTTCGGTTCCGTTCCGAATGATTAATTTTTAAATTTTTTAGTACTTTTATTTATATTAAAAATGTAACCTCGCATTAAATTCTCTTTCTTGTTAAGACGAGTACGACTACACTACGAGACTTCGCAAATGAGAATGTGTTAACGTGCGTGTCTGAGCATGTATCGAACCGAAATGAACCGATATTTTTTTTTGGTTCAACTCCGGTTTTCGTTCCGACAAAAATAACTGATTTTTCGGTTTTCAGTTCAGCTTCGGTTCGAAGCCCTGTTTACATGTGCCAATTAAGATTGAGGCAATTAGAACGTTTATAAGAAACAAATTTGCCAAGGGTTAATTGATGCTGACACCTTTAGAACTTTGTGCCTTGAACCGAACCCCAGCCACCAGGACAAAAGAAACGATTGTGACGTAGATTTAGAAATGTATAATAAGGTAGGAAACCAACTCGCAGAGAGTAGTAATGAAGTAGTCATGAAGTAGTGATTAAGTAGTAGTCAAGAGTAGAAGTAAGAAGTAGTAATTAATTAAGTGTCGGATAAGTGATAGTGAATTCGAAATGCGTTCGAGTGACTCTACGAGCCAAGGGCTGGCCTCTAGGGCCAGACCCTCCCCTAAGTAATTAAAGTTAGATTAATTAAGTTTAGAATAAAGTTTAAAATTTAAAAGAAGATAGATAACTTTAAAGTTAAAAAGATTTGGATTAATTAAGTTTAAAATTTAAAAGAAGTTAGATTAAATATAATTAAAAAAGACTTGGAATAATTAAAGTTTAAAAGAAGTTAAAATAAATAAAAGTTAGATCAAAAGTAAATATAAAAGACACTTCCGTATTTTAGTTCGTAACATTCCGCATTTTTTTTATAACGTGACATTATTACTTATTACTAAGACATTAATTGCATTACAACCAGGGCCTGGATAATTAAATGCAAAGTAAAAATCCTAGTTGTAGTGGCGCCATCTGAACGCCACTCCATAGAAGTTACAGTTATTTTCTGACAACAAGTGGGCGCCAGATGGCAGCATTAAAATTTAATCAAATATGTTGGTTAAATTAGAACGAAGTTGCGTATTTTTATCCCAATCAATAATCTTCATTAATTTTTTTACGATTTTCAAGATATTCGAAAAAAAGTAAAAATCACAATTTTACTTTTTATTTTTTTCTATAAAAACCAATGAAGAATGGCATCAAAGATTAGAAAGTTAAGAAGATGGGAAACGTCGCGTCGGTAAGAAACGCATAAATACCGAAAAAACTGAGGGGGGTTATAAGCATCTGAGACACCAGAGGGCGCACCCGATTCATAGCTAAAATTATGCAATAGGAACCATTGCTCAAGATTAACTAAAAAATTGTTGATTTTAATCAAAATCAGCAATATAATAAACAGTATAATATCTTTATTGTTCTGGGAGTCAGTCGGGTCAACAAAATAATAACCACGTAAAGTTCTTAATTGGAGGAGTCTAACGCCTGACTTGTTTCGTTCAGTACTCCCCTCACTCTCGGGATTTCTAAACAGTGTTGCCAATCTTAGGTTATGCACTCTCAGACAACATTTATAAATCCAAGCTTGACATTTGGGATGTAATATAACAAACACGTACTACTAGCACGTATTCATGTAAAATGACCCTAGATAAACAGTTAATTAATACTTGGTTAATTCTGACCATATATTCTGAGCGGTCTTGGTGGTTCCAACAGTTTTCAATGGGTTTCTGTAATTTGTGGTTATCAACTAGGTTAAGCGAATACATCTGTCACGATAGATGACACCACTTTCACACTAGTCGATTCGTTTTCCATCTTCTTAACTTTCTAATCTTTGCATGGCATTTTCAGGTCACACATTGTTAAGGCACATTTTTATAAATAATTTAAATATGCCATTCTCTTTGCCATTTCGTCAAAAATTGTGTACAAACGATATTCAACTTTTTATTTTATTATGGACACCATCTTGGATTTTTACACTGTTAAATGAAGCGTCTTTTTCTGATTACAATAATGTATCACACTTGATGATTTGAATTACATTCTGGACAAAATTTCGAAATCGTCTGTTATGCAAAGTGTGCTTTGGAAACAAGAAACAACACTTTTGTTTTCAAAGAAAATTTGACAGTTCAATTTAATTTTTGGTGTGATAGTTATGTCTATTGTTAATTGCAGTAATAAAATGTCGCTTTTGAAAAAGAGAAAACGAGAAATGCTTGAAATTTTTACGTCTTTCATCAACTCACAAATTAGTTAAAAAATGTAGGTATATCTGCAGCCAGCCTGAAGACATTAACCGAATGAGTACGTTGAACTAAATGGTCACCAGAATTGAACCCTTTAATTATATTTGGTGGGGTACTATGAAAAACAAAATTTACAAAATTGCACCTGTTAATGAATTGCTTAGATGCATTGTTACAGATTTGAAATACATAAGAAGAAGGTATATTAGAAGGGCTATTTCAATTAATAAAACGTGTGGAATTGTGCACAGAGCTACTGAGATCGACAAAGACAATGGCATGTTTAAATTCCCCAAAAAATGTGCCTGACCTAAAAATGCCTAGCTTCATTGGTTTTTACATAAAAAATAAAATAAAAACAAAAATCGTGATTTCTACTTTTTCCAAATACATATCTTGAAAACCGTAAACAATAGTTGAAATTTGTTTGAAGATTATTATAGGGATAAATATACGCAAGTTAGTTCTAATTTAATCAACTTGGTGTCTCTTAAGGTAACCGAGATCCCCATGGTTAGGCTCGAAAAATGGACACCCTGTATATAAATGCACTTATATATTTAACACATTTTCTTTCCTGAGTATGCAGGTCACTCGGTATTGTAATCAGGGAAAAGGAAAACAAGAACGGACAGTCAATAGGGTCATTCAACAAACAAATCGATTGATTAGAATCAGATTGAATCAATTTAAATTGATTCATGAAAACACTGAACGGTGGCGTGACCGGTATAACCCTATTTTCGATAATATTTGGTTTTTAACTTCAACAATTGCAATATCACAATATTAGCAGAGCGATTAAGTTATTTCTCAAATAAATCCCTAAAATAAACAATACACTGTTATAAACAACTCGCGCACATGACACAAACCGCAGCGCCATATTTAATCGCAGTTGAATCGTAAAATTTTTACGATGGACAATTTCACGATCGATATTGAATCGATTCAGATGATTTGAACGCTAAACCGTATGCAATCATAAATCGATTGTGTCCGTTGAATACGCCTCTTGTATTTCATTTTAATCGACCGCAGGCGCGCCATCTTGCGACGACCCCATAGAAATAACCCGGTTTTAGTCCTTGCTTAAAAATACAGGGCAGGTTCCTCTATTAGCTACAAATACATTATCTTTTTTAATTATTTTACATGGGAAATAAATAAAAGACAAAACAAATAGATATTTTTTTTTCCAGGAAATAAATGTCATCATAAATTTTGTACAAGCCCTTGTATGTAGTATAATTGATAAATTTAATTTATCGAACAGAACTTCACAAACATAAAAATGTTTTTTGTTGTCTTTCAAACACTTCTACGAATTAAGTGATATTTCCCACATTACTTCGATTTCAGAAAAAACGCGTTTGTTACGAACCCTACATTACCTACAACACCTTAGCTAGAGCCAGTTTGTTTCTGACCAATTTCTTATAGGAAAAATATCGCCCTATTTGAAACATGAAACACAGTGTAAGTTTCTTATACTGTGTTTGAAATTTCAAATTTAATTTTCGACGAGCAACCATAAATTCTCTAGATATATACATAAAGTACGGCAATATACAGTTTGGGATCAAATTTTAAAAACTAGCCTAAACATGGCGTCTGTGTCACGCGACACAAACAAACATGTTGAGTTAAATAAATAAATATTTGTCAAGGAGACGAAAGAGCTTTAGATTTTTTGGCAGTTGATAAATGTCAGCTCCCAAAAGGAATTAGAAATACGAAATAAATCATATTACAAACACCATAATAAATAAGCCATATTAATTTAAAGATGTTGAAGATATGAATATTAAAACAATTTTGCTTAAAATTTTGAATTTTGATAGAAAAAATGGTGTAGTTCTTGCAGGTAACGGAAATATCGCAGCTTTGAGTTATGACACTCTTACAGCCGATGTGTAAAATATTTGTGCTTGCTCGAAACTCGAAGGAGTTCGTCCGTGTCCTGTGGTGCTCCTGGTTTGTTCATTTGTGGTTTGTGACTGTTATTGGATTTTGTTTTTATCGATTTACGATGGTTAATCGTGTTAAAGGGTTGTAGGGACGTTATTACAATTTTTTTGATCACAAATTCATTAAACGGACACTGAAAATGCGCACTATCACTAGCACTAGCCCATTTTCAATGTCCGTTTAAAGAATTTGTGCTACAGTTTTCATCGGACAAGAACCAACTTTAGTTTTTTTTTAAATTATTCTTTCTCCTACTTTTGATAATTTTAATATTCAACTTGTAACGGGTAGTCTTTCATTCTCTGGAATTGCTGATTGTTGCTCTGTCGACGTCGGTCCGGCGATTCGGGTTTGATCGTCGGTGTTCAGCACAGGTGTCCAGGTTCAGCGGAAATAAGAGCATCGATCACTTAGCAACACAACTTTATTTACAAACACAGTTTATATTTACAACTTGGAATGTTTATACTCCGAACATATTTCACTTAAAGGCTCATTCAGAATTGAATTAGTGCAGAAAATTAGCGCAAATCGGTAGTACAGATTGGCCGTGCAAATGTTTGACAGATGAATTTTGATGTGTCTATTCACAATCAACAGACGTTTTGCACTAAGTTGATTGTGAATAGATACATCGAAATACATTTGTCAAACATTTGCACGGCCAATCTGCACTACCGATTTGCACGGCCAATCTGCACTACCGATTTGCACTAATTTTCTGCACTAATTCAATTCTGAATGATACTTAACGATAATCGATTGTTAAACTTCCGGACGGTAAGGAACGGCAATATACGGTGTGTCTTGCGGACGGTTTAACTAACGACAACACACTGTGTCTACGTTTCCGTACAGACTCCAGGAATCGGATCGATAGTACGGTAATGAGTGAAACGCCCACGCAGGACCAGGATATACGAAACGCCCGTGTCAGGTATGAAAGAGTGAAACTCCCACTCTAGATCAGGATACACGAAACACCCGTGTCAGATATGAAAGAGTGAAACTCCCACTCTGGTTCAGAATACACGAAGCACCCGTGTCAGGTATGTATGAGTGAAACGCCCACTCAAGGTCAGGATACACGAAAGATCCGTGTCAGGTATGTATGAGTGACATGCCCAATCAAGGTCAGGATACACGAAACACCCGTATCAGGTATGTAGGAGTGAAACGCCCACTCAGGGTCAGGATACAGGAAACACCCGGTCAGGTACGAAAGAGTAAAACTCCCTCTCTGGATCAGGATACACGAAACACGCGCGTCAGGTATGTATAAGGGTCAGGATACATGAAACACCCATGTCAGGTATGAAAGAGTGAAACTCCCACTCTGGGTCAGGATTCACGAAACATCCGTGTCAAGTATCTATGAGTGAAACGCCTAATCAAGATCAAGATACACGAAACACCCGTGTCAGGTATGTATGAGTGAAACGCCCACTCAGGGTCAGGATACACGAAACACCCGTGTCAGGTATGAATGAATGAAACTCTCACTCTGGGTCAGGATACATGAAACACCCGTGTCAGGTACGTAATATCTATTCACTCTTTATCTTCGTCTCAGTAGGCCGTGTTCTCGTTTCGTTAAGTTGCTGCCCTGAAGTTTGATAGATGCCAGAATCTGACATGAAAAATATTAATGACAATTCCACACCACTAATCTGACTATGTTGCCAAATATCATACGAAGGAGCACCGACTATGGCACCGTGAAATATGCACTACAGTCGAATTGGCAACAACGTCTCCGTCAGTGGACTCAAATCATAACCATGAAATTAAAAATAAACATAACCGTCTCATCTGACGTCTACGTTTCATTGTGATACCATCAAAAACGTCACCCTAACTCGCCTACTGGGACGAGGAAAAAGAGTGAATAGATTATATGGGTGAAACGCCCACTCAGGGTCAGGATACACGAAACTCGAGTGTCAGGTATGTATGAGTGAAACGCCCACTCAGGGTCAGGATACACGAAACACCCGTGTCAAGTACGTATTAGTGAAACGCCCACTCAGAGTCAGGATACAGAAACACCCGTGTCAGGTATGTATGAGTGAAACGCCCATTCAGGGTCAGGATACACGAAACACCCGTGTCAGGTATGAATGAGTGAAACTTTCACTCTGGAATAGATAACAAACAAGAGGAGCGGTTGCAGATAATGCAAACGTAGCACAGGTAGCTTAGCGCGTTTGAGTCAGAGCACTGACGGACCGATGATTCGGCAAATGACTGCCTTAATGCGTGCTCTTGGCACGCTTATAAAGACTTGCGCGTGGAACTACCACCTAAATTATACTTTATTCTGCGCAAAGTAAAACGAATTCTTAACTATTATATACAATACCTAACTAAATATGTACAAAAATAAACAAATAAACATTAAAAAATTCTAAATAACAAGTAACGTGTACTCCTTTCCTGAGGAGCGTTTAGGTCCCGGCGGTAGCGAAGCTTTCCCCTGTCATCAAAACGTAGAAGCCAGTGCTCCTTCCCTGATCGGACTTTATACTTTCGGTTCTGGACGGCGCGGCGGCCTGCTTCGGGATCTCCACAAGCTGCAAGGTGGGGAGCTGCACCCAAACGGTTGATGCTCCGGGCCTCCGTTGTTTCAGGTGTACCGGAGGAAGGTCAGGCGAATGACTGGGGGTTGAAATGTGTGCCCAGTTATGACTGGGCTCTGGGGTTGCTCGGTCGAGGAGATGTGGCTCTCAGAGGTACTGGCAGAATCGGTGGATTCTACGTCAGTTTTCATGCCAATTCGGTTTCCCAGTCTTCCATTTCGAACTACGCTTCCTGGACAATAGACTGCTGCAGGGGTGAAAAACTGATCCTAGGAATGTTTTCTGGCGGGGATGTAGCGGTTGTGTCAACGTTGGGACTGGTCATTTGAAGCACACTGGCTTCGGCTCTGGCGCAGTGGTGTAACCAGTATGGACGGTTCTTGGTGGGGCAACTGCTGGCCGTGCTCCGATCGTGAGGGGACAAGACGTTGTTGTATAGCCAGGGTGGTTGTTTGGATGGAGAGCGACTGACCGATGGGCTTTGATGGGCGGTATTGTAAGTTGTAGCTTGCCGATCAGGTCCATGCCGAATAGTAGCGGTACTTGTAAACAGGTCATCACGGAGAATCTATGCCAAATTGTCTTGCCTTCTATTTCGAATTTTACAGGTATGGTTCCCTGTATAGTCTCTGTTCCGTCTGCTAAACGCGCTAAAGATTCTGTAGGCTGGTGGTTTTGTCCATTCTATCGGCATAGATTAATTACCTCCCGTTCAAATAGGATCTTTCAGATCCGGTATCAAGCAATACGGAAAACATTTTGTCGGCAATCTTGATTTTAGTATATGGACGGGGTTTATAGAATATTTTTATTTTCGGGGCAGGTCCTGGTTTCGTTGCCGTCCGGCCCCGTTGGCGTTTCCTGAACGTCTTTGGCATGTATGTATGAGTGAAACTCCCACTCTGGAATAGGTAAGAAACAGGAGGAGCGGTTGCAGGTAATGCAAACGTAGCACAGGTCGCTTAGCGCGTTTAAGTCAGAGCGCCGACGGACGGATGATTCGGCGAATGACTGCCTTTATGCGCGCTCTTATAAAGGCTTGCGCGTGGAAGGAAATCCCCCACTCTACTCGAACTCCCACCTAAATTATACTTTATTCTGCGCAAAATAAAACGAATTCTTAACTATAATATACAGCTTGAGTGAAGCAAGTAGGTTGGCGACGCGTGTCTCGGATGACTTCCCTATTGCCATACTTTATAAACGGTAAGCAAATAAAAATCAGATTAGAGTAGGCGATGCAAAAAAAAATTATGTCTGTGAATAAATAAAAAGTCAGTAAATTTGACAGTCCATGAATGTATTACATTAATTAATTCAGTTAATCACAGATATTGCTCTAATCTGATTTTTATTTGCTCACTTTTTATTATTTAAGGATGTGCCGCGCCCACGAATTAGACTAGTTTATTGACTGTTACGTACAAGTAAATAAGCAATAAAAATGTACAAACAAACGCACTTAAAATTTATGCCCAACTTAAATAACTGGACCGTCCGTATGACCGGGGAGATTCCAAAGGGCCACCCAGACTTTACTACGCCACGTGCGTGTATTCTTAACCGCCCTTTCCAGACGGTCGCTACTTGCTAAGTACCTAAAGGTACTACAGCCGGCACTACAGCTAAGGGGTTGGTTTTATTGGCCTACTTCTGTTTACAGAACGACCCTCCGGAGAACCCGCTATAAGGAATAATACCTTTAATTATGGCGCGTGATCGCTGTGAATAGGGAATTACGTCGTGATAATTCGTTCTTTTCTATTTCCTTAGAACAAGGAATTTGATACTTTAAATAAAATGCAACAATTAACTTTAATTAATTATTTATTGCAAAAAAAAATGGGAAAAACTCCTGATATCAGCCTCTGTGCCAAACCCTTGCGCTTGAAATCAATACAAATAAACAAAATTTACGATTTTCAGAAAGTACAGTATAACTCGTTTAACAGCTTCCACTTTCGAATATCGGCGAGATCTACTTTCTTTCGATTCACACCGTTCGTGGTTTAATGTCTACACAGATATATGTTGGAGAGCTCTGCTCCTTAATTAGATTAGTAAATAATTGAATTTTCAAATTAACTCGAGTCTTGGTACAAGTGTTCGTCACTTCTGGTCGTACTCAAAGACACAATGTGTCACAGTGGGACCACAGTGTACTTAATTAATGGAGTTAATTAGTGGATTAAGCAGATGTTTTGGAGAAGTATGTGATACAAATGCCGCCCTCAGCGATCAATTTGCAAGTAAATCAGTAGCAATCACCTGTTTTTCAGGGACTCCCTTGGGAGATGTTGGATACCTATCTCTAGCTAACCTGATTAATAACGGTGCGTGTAGTGAGCCAAACTTCTTCTACTCCGTCACCAGAGCGTAATTAATTGCTTTGAGGGCAGTACTCTCTACTCACTTACCTGTTTTTCAACACCCTCTGTCTGTCGCTCTTTCGCCGTCTAACTTATCTAATTAATTTATGGCGCAAGAAATTAGTTTTGACTGTTTTTTGCACTCCACTATGGGTGGTTTTGGCATTGCAGTCTCTAGGCAATCCAATTTACCGACAAATCTCTCGGCAAAGATCACAGTTTGACCCACACACGTATACAGGATGTGAAAGAAACTTTGTTAAGAAAATGGCTAGGAATGTAGTTCAAATTGTTTGGTTTCCAATTTGCCGGAGAAAATCCCCAAGGGTAGAATGATTTCTAAAAGTACACCACACTGTATTGAACGCCCAGGTAGATGTGGGGAATAGTTAATTGTTGTTGGTTGATTAAATTACAGAATTGATCTAATAATTAAAGAAACACTGACCAATAAATTTTCCAAGATGAAGGTCACTAGTGAGTTTTAATACTCGCTGAAATGTAACTAAAAATAGTTGATTAAATTTATCTCAATGTAATGGTACTCTGAACCGTACTGACTCTTTAACCTAATTAATGCAAATCAAATTGTCAGTTATTACCACCAAAGGTGCGCTGAAGGAAACAAATATGTGTCAATTATCTAAGCCGTATAATCCTTGTCCACTTCCGCACACTGCACACCTTTTATTTAATCACTCGTGTCGCGACGTACGCGTGTTTAGTTTAATTGCCTTTCTTAACACACTGTATTTTAACCGTACCGAAATAATGATTTAACTATAAAATGAATAAAGACTACAAGCGCATAAGGAAAACTGTTAAGCCAAATTAGAATTGAACTCAACCGTTCTCGTCAAAGCTATCTGTCGTTTCTTCGTGTCCCCTATTCCCACGAAAACAATTAAAACACACCCCCTCGGACTTTGCAGCGAAATTCTGAAACCACTTCGATCAATGGTAATCGTTGATTTTAATTCTAGCCCACGCCCTTGAATGCATTTTCTCACAAACACCTATAAATTATGCGCTCTAAACTGTCATAAGGAATGCGTCTGTCCAACGACATCTGCGATTTGTTTTTTCTAACTTCATTCCAAAAGCCTCTTGAGTGGACACAGACAAAAAACAAACCACTTCAACTTGCGCGTAATTCGATATGCCTTTTCCGCTAATGTACATGTGCCCGTGATTTTACCGCGACGAACTGTATACAAAACCTAAGAAAACACATCTAAACGTCGAATAGATTTGTTTTATGACGTCTGTGCAGCCCTAATGACTCTGCTTGGCGCCTGCGATTACGAATTTCTAAAGGCTCTTTGGGGTGCCAAACCCCTTGAGATAGGACAGACCGTCACGCTTAATTACCCCACCGGGCAGTTTTCAAACACGTGTTCGTTATTTGAATGAAACATGCAACAATCGATTTTATTTTGAAAGCAATTTTAGCGAACGTTTCAAGGACTTTAGCGCAACTACATAATTTCGCTAGCGACATCTGATGATCAACCATATAAGTCATACTTGATTAAATTTTAATGCTGCCATCTGACGGCCAACCATTTCTTTGAATTAATACATGTTAATGTGCACGACCTTTCGGAATTTTGTTTGTGTAGGCTAAACGTATTAAAGTAATAAAACCAAATTAAGGGATAACGAACATCGGCGTACTTTTAGAAAGTGACCTCTATTGAATTAATTATATTCTCTATTTTTTTATTTATTGTTAGGTATGATTGACGATTACTGTTTTGATTTAATTCGTGAAGTTACTTAATTAAGGATATAATTATTATGTAAGAATTACTTTGTGGAAAATCTGCATTTCTATTAATAAAAAATTAAAATGCACATGTCTCAGCATTATTTTTTATTGTTTATGTATTTTTGTGTTGTGTATTATGTATTGTTATGTATTTGTTTATTGTATTAAATCTGCGTGCTTACTGCGCTATCATTTTTTGCACATAATAGTAAACTTCGCTCAGCGGATGCATTTAAATCACATCCAGTGTTTGTTTTTTTTTAAATAAAAAGTAAACGTAGATTTTTCCGGAGTTATTATTATTGACCTTTGCCCCATGCGTATGTTATAACTTCGCTTCCTTTCTTGTGTATTAATAAAATGGTTAAAGTAAGTGAAACTTATTCGATTACACACTGTAGTTTTCGCACTATGTAAAGCCCGTAACGTTTTCTTTTTATCGTTGGTAGCATAAATAATATACGTCTTTTACCTAAATTATGCATGCCGCATTTCAATATTCTTTTTTTTAAGTTAAATTAAAGTTAGTGCGTCTTCTGTATTGCAATGATTACTTATGCATTTGGTTTACTAGAAAGCGGTAGACATCTTCTTCACAAAAGAAAATAAAAGATTCCTTTCAACGTTCGGAATCCTCTGTTGATGGCCCTTCATCTTCCTAGTATTTTAATAACGTGTAACATTTTTTACGTCAACATTAAACTTAACTATGTTAATATGAATTTACAAAATAATTCAACGGAACTACGAATTATTATTTTAACTAAAACTACTAAGTTTATAAGAAATGTTGAATGTGTTGGCCATCTTCTTGGAGACAAATTTGGAATCTTCGCTTGAATCCTTTAAACACATTTTATTTTCTAGAATTTGTGAGTTGTTTAATTCTTCAACTTTTAAAATAAGTCGATTTTAAAAGCCGTCCTATCTTGTTAGAGTTTCTCGACGATATCTTTACACTGTCAAAGAAGATTAGGCCAATAAATCTCCGACGTTTACAACCTAACTGTACATCAATCTTTGATGGGACATCTCGATAAACATGGGGGTTAACGGCACTTCACATATGAAAGATACGGGAGTTAATGTAGCACAATTATTTATATAACTTGATTTTATACGTGACCATGGCCTAATCATTTGAAAATTATATTTTAACTATTTCGTTATTCTGTAAACAAATGTAAGACATTTTTTTATCACTGTAAAAAGAAGGAAAGAAGAAAGAAAAAATGCGATTATACAAAAAATATTTTGACAATTAGAAATTGATGGATTAGAAATTCAGAATGAGCATCAAAGACATTGAATCTTGGCTAATTTTTATTTTGATTTTCCTGAAAAAGTTTTGCGCCAATAATTTGTGCATGTAGCAAATTACTAATACGTTTGGTAAGAACGTAAAAAATCCTTCTGACGAAAACGCCAAACTTTTTTTCATTTCAATTTTGGTATTTTGCACAGGAATCATTTTCTGCTCCAGTTAGGTATGGAGCATGTACACACTGTTGACGCAGAACTTTCCGAAGAACATAAAAATAAAGATTTCGTCCCTCATTTGGTGGGAACTTTTTGGCGGTCACTGTAGAATCAAGAAAAACTGCAAACTTCAATTTAAAAATCTAATGTACCTTTCGAACTTGTAGAATTATTATTAGCTACATTAGTTGGTCCAACGGTTGACATGATTGCCTTTAGCGCACCTACTCTCGGTAAAGAAACATTATACAATATCGGAAGGTTGTTTTTCTCGGCAAACCTTTGTGATACGGCCCTACGCTTTCGAAGGAATCCGCCCTCCGGAAATAATACCATCCATCTTCTTTTCCTCGGGATGTACGAATCCATTAAGTGGTTGACTAATGTCTGCAACGATTTCTCCCTGTTGGCTTTTCCCTGCAAAAAAAATTAACTACTTTAGCTGAAAAAAATTGTTACGGAATAAGCTATTATTATAATAACAAGCTGAATTCATTACTAAAGATAAAATGTCAAATTTTTTTGATATGAAGAATTTATAAATCATTTTAACAAGATACGTAAAATTAATTATTATAGTTTTTTTTTTATATAATTTTGTTTATTAAGTGTAGCAAAATAAAACAATAAGACATCCGCCGTAGTTCAGAGAAGCTAATAAGTTAGTTCCAATCTACCTTTAGTAAGATCTAATACATGAAACCATAAACGTAAAAATTTGCTGAAATATATCTTAAAAGAAAACAAAAAAGAATACAAATAAATTGGTAATTGTTAATCCATTCAGTGGAATTTTTCTGAACACTTGTCTGGTAAACAAATAAGCTATAAATGTAAATATAAATCTATAGGTTCTGCACTCTTCATGTGATTTACTCTAGTAAAGACTCTTTATCGTAAGAAGTACACAATGCGAAAACGAAACAAGTTTTCGTCTGCCGAATCCATATTTAAAATTATAGGCGAGGTTGGAGTACAGTGATCTAGCAACCACGCGAAGTTCACCGAACAACTTTAGTAGTAATCTCACTGCTCCTTATTGGGGCTTATTTGCTATCTGTTTCTCCTACATCACTGATCAGATGTTCGCAGTCCGCTGGTCAGATTTCGATGAGTCATCATGTACTTCTTAGAGTGAATAGTGTCTAAGTGGTGGTGGAAAATGTTGTATGCAACACGGCAATAAAGTGTCTTTTTCTACTTTGCGTTCACAATGGATTCATTGTGACACCAAAAACAGTTTCACAATGAAGCTCATTGTGACACTGTTTTTGGGGAAATTTTAGTCATTTTTAATTGAAAATATTTAATAGATTTTACATAATAACTCAGTATTTATTTGTTACTTAACAATATACTCATAATGAAGCTGGATAAGAAAAATTAATAACTTGTTAATGTGACTTTTGATTAAAACGAAAGGTTTTCAGTGTTGCCACGCATTACAACTAAAATTCCCCATATACTAAGAAGATCCAATATTTTTCATATTTTTGTTCAATAAGGGACGCAAAGTAGAAAAAATAGTATATTATACACGTTTCACAAGAAGCATTGTAACACTCGTTCCGTTGGGGCACTCCTAGCTCGCTACGCTTCGCTAGTCGTACCCCGACCCCACTCGTGTTACAATAAGCCTTCTTGTGAAACTTGTATAATAATATACTATTATTGAACTCGTTTGCTTGCTCGCTGCGGCTTCGCTTTGCCTCGCAATTTGTAAACTCGTTCGATAAAGTGCCACTTTATTGCCTTGTTACATAAATAACTGTTACAGAATCATTTATTTATAAAATATAAAAGTAGTCTAATAAAATAAATAAATAAATTTCTCTGAAACTTATAAATTATAATCCGACGTTTTGTTCAGGGGGGGGGGGGGGGGTTATTCTGGGAAATGCAATTGAGTGTCAATTTATTCACAGTGGTGGAAATGTTCACTTTTTTATTTTCTTATTTTTATTCCGCCGAATTTATTTTTTGGAATAGCGTAGGTATTTCGCTCAATTTCTACTTCTGTTTTCTGCTAGTTTGTTAAACATTCTAGCATCTCTTGGAGAATCATCGATCTTCTTTTGTTTTTGAATTACATAGCTAGTGTGATTGTTTTGATTCTAATTTGGAACTGTTCTGAAACTGTTCGCGCATGCCTATTATTCCTATTATTATTATTAATGTTTTGTTTTGATTAGAATCAGTTTCGAACTAATGATAATTTACTGTTTTGGTTAATTTCTGGAACTATTTTAGAATCGTTCTAGAATAGTTATACCTTTTACTAAGAACTGTTAAATAATCCCGAGTTCGCATGTGCGCAAATTTTATGTAATCAGTATTATTCAGTTATAACAAGCGATCAATATAAAAATGAATTAGGGTAGGCCCTGGAATTTAAATGTCTTACCTTGTTCAGCGAAAAAAGCCTCCTACAATGAATGGTTTATAACTACCTATGAATAATAAAAAAAATACTTTCGCCCAATTTCCCAGAATTATAATTTAGAATTACGTAGTTGTTTATACATGAATTAGCCAATAACTAATTCAGTATGTGTAAATAACGCGAAAAAAATTTCATGTCGTAACTTACATCATATCTTTGCAAATGTCAAAAAAATTGTAATTTGAACGCTTATTTCAAAATGGTCTTTACAACACAACAAAGGGGTTTTGTTGTGGAGGCATTGGATAGGTTTAAGCAGAATGAGGCTGATAGGGCCAATTTTCTTTCAAGGTAGATTAACAGATTTAACTGATAGATATCGTACCGAAATATTGCTTCCTTTTGTCAATGAATGATGACGAACTTCCTGAAGGGTAGGTACTTCCAACACTCAACAGGATGGAGCAGCAGTTCATTCTGCCACGACTATTTTGGATTTATTACGTGAACTTTTCGATAATTTATTAGTAAAAACATGCCAAATATTTGGCTTCCAAGATCCTGTGACTTCAGGCCATTGAATTTTTTTCTTTGGCTCTATCTAAAAAATTCAATTTTTAAAAGCCCCGTTGATAATCTGAATATGCTAATGGAAAGATTAACTGAAAAATGTTTTGAAATTAATAACTCACCGCAAAGATTACCGCAAAACGTTTTCGAAGGAGTTTAAAAAAGGGTTAGTACATGTCTGAACGCAAAACGTGAACATTTCCAGCACTTTTTGTAAATTGATTGTTTATTTTTATTTCCAGTTTTATGTTTTTAAAGCTTTTCAACCTCAAATTGTTTTCATAATTTCACAATTCTTTGCCTTGTTTGTTAAATTGTAGGTCACCTATCATACTGATTTCAGACGCACATTTCTGGATTTGAATTTCTCTTCATTCCATTTTAGTTTATTTGATTTGATTTTACCTAAAAGTAAAAGTAATTTTTATTATAAAGTAACGACACTCTCTCTTCATCCATAGTTCCTTATTCCTCTTATTCCTATTTTGATATAACGAAAAATGAATAAATTTTTCAGAATTTCGATTTCACACTCATAAAAAAAAATCCCATCTAGGTATCATGGTATCAATAGCACTGTATTTTTATTTATTATTGCAGCACGACGGTCTAGTTTCTTTCTTTTGTACTTTAAAGCACCGTTTCTTTTAATTAATATTATTTATTCTTGAGAAAATAGTAGTACATGAAAATACACAAACTTTTTTACACTTCCAAACAAAGTACGTATTGTAGATACTGTGTAGGTGCTGCGATTATCGCAGGAACTGGAATTACATGGTAAACTTACTTTCTTATTTTTAATTTTCACAAACCAAGATATAATTATAAATATCACTTAATATTTCACATTTGCACTTCATTATGGTTAGAATTAAATTCAAATGGCAGGAGAAACATCGTAAAAATGTGGTGCTGAATAATTTCAATCAATCGACATTAGTTTAATTCCGATATAAATGACTCTTGTGTCGCATAAGTTATTAAAAAAAAAGACTAGTGTCTTCTAATAACTGAAATTAACGATTAAAAGCTAGATCTTGCCCACTACGGAAAACCCTTCCATGTAAGTAACGGATAATGCAAGCTGACACGATTTTTTCAAGGCTCAGTAGAGGTGTATATTTGTTGAACTAATAATTTACACAGAAAACTAATGTTATTATTTAAAAAAACCCAGCTGATGATATCATCAGTCGAAACCCAAATGCTGCAGAAACAAGTCAGTTTTTACATAAAAGGATATATTTTTTCAAAAAGAAAATTGACCTCTTCAAGAACTTTTTTTTTAGTCAAATAAAAAATAATTATTGTCAGTAAAATCAAAACGAAATGCTTTCTTCATAAAACGTTAAGAAATCTGAATGCTATTCGTAACATAAATGTATTCAATATATTGTATTATTAGTTATAAGGGTCCAGTAAATTTGTATTGCCATTTAGTATTAACAAGTTCTGTTACAGCTTTTGTTGTTTTTATTTTTACGCGCGTGTTATGATTACCTCAAAATGCCTAAAAGTTTATGTAAACAGACGAAGGAAGTTGTTAGGGGTCTCATCAACTACTTCGGTGATCTTTTATTACCATGACACGCAGTTACAGATGTATTATAATTATTGTGCATTTGTTAGACATTTCAATAACTACATTGTTGAATTTCAACGACATTGAAAAAAATCAACTTTTACTTTTACTGTTGATGTGGATGAAGCATCTCAATTCAGTACAACTTGTTAGTTGTAATATGTTTAGCAAGCGTAAGCATTTACAAATGTTATAAGGATTTTTGATTTTACAACCTCAATACTATTGTTTATCATACGTCAGCATGTTACACGTAAAACTTGCTGGGTTTGTTAAAAGAAAGATTTGTATAAGGAGTTTCTCATTACTTGGTTAAATAGAGAGATGATCGCCGAAGAGAGCTAATGTAATCCCAGTATCTACCATAAGCACATGTATTCTTTTTACAAAGTTTGTGAGAAATATACGAAAAAATGATCCACAGTGCGTGTACTTAGAAGAAACGTGAATATTTGAAAATGGAACTTTGAAAACTCAACCCAACCAAACCCGTTACTTCTCAATGTAACGCAAACAAAGCCAGAGTTTCTAACTGTTACGTAATAAATAATAAATTAAAAACTAGATTCTTGTTCGATGAATATTTGTGAAAAAATTAATAATTACTTCTCATAAATACCGCCGAAATCACGAACCTTTCGTAACATTTCGCAGTATCAGTTCTTGAAGAAGCAATCAACCGTATATAACGTCGGAAAGCTTGAGTTGATGATTTTGAAGATGTCCTATCTAAGCACAATACATATTTTATCCATATTATGGTTACTTTAATTTCTCAGCATTCTGCATTTGGTTTTGTAATTATTTCCACAAACAGTTTTAAATTAAATGATTTATCTTATTATTGATTATGTAATTACATACTAGAGGTAAATGTTAAAGAAAATAAAATGTTAGATTCTACTTTTGTTTACTTACACGTTAAAAAAAGTATTAATGATATTGTATCACCTAAATTATGTATGTCGCTGATATGCCAAATTCCGAAATCCGGCAACGATGCATAATATGACATCATGAAATCGTAGATGACTTATAGCGTTTTCGACTGACTGCTCCAGAGCACTCTGAGAGTACCTCTATCCCCTGTTATTACATGAGGTTAAAACAAGATGGAGATACTCTGAGAATGTTGTACAGCAGTTAGTCGAAAATGCTATTAAGTTGCTGTCCTATAATTACAGTTTTATCAGATTTATTCTGAGCTATATGAATGCACTGTATCTTCAAGATGGATCTTGATCTCCAATCAAATGGATCAGTTGAAGAAATGCAAATAGCATTATGTTAAATTGAGAGTATTGTTAATTTCTGACAATTAACTCCACTACCTTACTATCGTATAGTACCTGGGGTACTAACTGGTGGTAAGATCATATCATGCTCATTAAAACGCTCTTCTGATCCTCCAAGTTTTTAGCAACTCAGTGAAATCAGCCAATTTCTTTCTGGTCCTGATACTGCAATGCTAGTTGTCGAGTTCAAAATCATAAGAGGCACTAAACGTAAGTCAGTGCAAAATATTAAAAAAAAATTGTTTTTAGACATCAGCTTTGAAGGTACAATTAGACTGTTCGAATATTAATTTTGCAAGTTTCAAAAAAAAAAAACCAATTTTGAAAATAATAAACTAATGTTTTTAAGTTAGTTTTAACACAGTCAAAACAGGTTGATTTTTCTCAATAGATAACTGCTTTTATCAGGTCTGTTCCAACCAAGCTTTGTGACGGTTTCGAAACCGTCACAAGCATGCACTCATCAAAGTTTTACACTTGACAAAATTGTCAAAATCGATCATTATTTCGGTGGGCAACTGATTATAACGGTTTCGAAAGCGTGGTTGGAACTTTAACTATGTATACCCCATGCGCGAAAAATTCGAGCCGATTGGCGCTGTTTACTAGAAAGCACGCAGCCTGCTTCCACTGTGAACGCATTCTAAAACTTTTCTATCATTTAATATTTTTAAGTTTTAAAATTTTCACTAGTATCAGAGGAATCGTGTCATGAATGGGCTTTTGATAAGCATTTTTTTATAACAGCTATTAATTAAAGCATAATCATTTCAACGCATAACGTTACGTTTTTAAAAAATAACATTGCGCCATATCACCATACATTTGTATTAAAGGTATAAAACTCATTTTTCCACTTTTTTTGATAAAAGTTATGGCCTGATAACGTGCTCTAGGAAATCAAATTAAATTCATTATCTCTCGCTTCTTACGCGATTAACAAAAAAAGTAATCTATTTAAGCGTGCTGGACGATAATATCTTTCGGGATGACGTACTCCTATTGAAATGTTATTTATATAACAACAAGCATTAATGGTGGGTGTAAAGTACATATAAACAGGTACTTTGAAATCTACGTCCATTTAAACTAATTAATTTAAAGTATTAGACATTGGCATTAGACGTGAATTACTACTCCGAGATTATTTAGAATTTATTTTGTTTAAATATTTATTTACCGAAATATGTAATAAGATGCTATCACATTTAAATGTTAGGATAGTAAGAAATTTAAGTTATGAAGTCAATGAAAAATGAAATCATTTTATAATGCTCTTATTAAAAAAGTATAACTAATAATACTGAAATTAATTAAAAAAGTGACAAAAATATGTAATATTAACGATTATTTCCGAAAAGAAAAAATATTACGAATCTGGCAATTGAAACTTAAAATTGCTCTGTTCTTATTTGATTTTCCTTAATCGCTGTGCATGTGTAATGATTTAATGATTCAGAATACTAAATATTCTTACATTCTAACTTAACATTAATTATAAATTAAACCTTGCTCATTTCTGTTACGCAAGCATCACGCCATACACATTCATCGTACATTTCACATCCAAGTAACTCACCTTGAAAGAAAACGTATTCGAATAGAATTAACAAGAAAATTAACCCGAATTTAACACAGATAATTCGTTGTTTCATTAGAATTACAAGTTGCTTTTCGTAGAAAAATATTATATTATGGAACAGTATTTGATTAAAATAACTAATGACACACTCATAGTTAAAAAAAATAAGTAAAAATAGCACTCGTTTGTGTTGAGGAAATTTAATTTTTGGTCAAGTCTTCTATGCTGAAGTTTATATAGAGTGATTGATTAAATTTCAGATTAGAGCAGGCCTGGGAAATTGACAGAATGTTCTTGATTAATTCATGCATATGTGCGACCAGAAAGCAACTTTGTTAATATAAATTGACAAAACAGTTTAAAACTACGAATTATTGTTAACTAAAACTGCAAAGTTCGTAAGAAACTCCACCTTCTTGGAGACGATCACTTCAATCGATTAAACACATTTTCTAGGATTTGTGGTTAAATTGTTTAACTTTTAAAACAATTCTATTATGACCAAACGAAAGAAGTCTAAGAGCCAGTATTTCTACCCTCTGTAAAGATGGTATCAACTTAACTCGTTAAAATCAATTTTCGTTTTTTCATTTTCTTGTAAGTTTAATCCTTGTGATAAATCTGTTTATCTGGCCGGTAACTTACCACCTACTCAGATTGGGCATTAAGTTGCTAAGGCCCAGTTTTTCAATTGATTGGTAAAGTGATTGTTACTTGCCAATGAGATAAATTTAACCTCTTTGGTAAAGTGCTTATTAAACAAAATCTGTCTTTCAATCTATAAGTTTCTGCTTGTTACTTAACAACCAAAATTTTCAATAAGTGCTAATAAGTTCTGAACAGCATTTCTGGAAAGTCGAAATCTGTGAATAAATTCCATATCGTTCCAGTAATTCATGTGATCTGGCCGTTGACAAATTACATGTACTCTTCTTCTATTCAGGCCCATAGCGTTTGCTAAATCATATACAGGGAGAGCAAAAATGGCTGACGTGTGCCGTTCCATACCAATAGGGTATTTGCTGCATACTATGTATTTACATTAACCATAACTACATTCAGTGGCGTTCTTAAAAATTTTTACGTCGTCTTTTGACTTGTGATTTGTCAAAACGACCAAATTCAATGAATAAAGTGGAATTAAATTAAAATTAATATTGTTATTAATTGAAAATGTCTATGGATTCCTTATTGCATTTAAATTAAGAACTTGTATGTGCGCTACTGAAAGGTAAATGACACTTACGTTTGACAGCGTTTGACATGCATGGAAGTAAATATTGGTACAATATTGATAAGTGGAACACATTTTCGATATAAGGTTGGAACAACTGCAACTTCACACGTGTCAATCATTGTTGCTCTCATCGTATATCATCGTCCGAATCAGATTCGCAGAAAATATATTTACATTTCCCACGTTATTCATTTTCAATTTTTAAATCAAACAAAGAAATAGAATTGTACAGTCGCTTGCGCACATTTATGTATTCCCTCTACTTGTTTACCGCTAATAAGCAAATTTACCGACTGTTAGTTTACCTCCTTGTTAAAAGGAATTTATGTCATTGTTAAGACTATCAGTAGATTGATAAACCCATTTTCTGAGCTAACAATCGGATAACGCTAACAGTCACTTTACCAATCGATTGAAAAACCGGGCCTAATAGGAGGATTCTAACCATAACTTGTTTAATTCGTTACAAGCAATTACAAATGGAGGAAGCTACAGTGTGATCAATAAAGACTGTCTAAAAAAGACTCCTTTCCAAGAGGGATTACATATATCAACATTTATGTTCCAGTTACATCAACTGTATAACCTGGGGGGTTATTCTCGAACTGGGGAGAAGCGATCGCTCCCGAAAATGACGTCAAAATGACGCATTTCTCGAAAAGTTTATATAGGTTTATATGAGAGTCTACGTCATTTTGACGTCACTCCCGCAAAACGAACCCTCTCCCTCGTTTCGAGAATTCAGGCCCTGATGTTAGAACTTGGGGAATTCTAGGGAAATTTAGTGAATTCACTTTCTATTCATTGGCATTCGCTAGCGACATTTTTTGTATTTCTTTATTGACTTCGTTGCTATATGTATAGTTATTTTAAACCAATTAGATGTTAAGACTGCTTCGCATTTTAAAAACTGCTTCGCAATAAAAACATATATCGTAATTTAAAATAAATCTGATCTAAAACAGTCTTACGTTATTAGAAGGTATTCATTTGTTTATATGGATTAATCGTAGACATGACTAAAATTTTTATGAATAACTAAAGCTGGAAATTAACTGCTCACTTGTTACATTCACGTGTACACTATAAGCGCCAAGTCATTTCAAACGATATCTAACGATAATTCACGTGTATTATGTAAGCAGGAACTCATTTGAATTCAGTCAATCAATTTATTAAGCTTCAAGTTCACATGGTGAAATAAGTTAGGTCAATGTATTGAAAGAAAGTACATATGTAATAGAAATTAAAAAGATTACAAAGAAATATAATGTAAATAATAATATCACAAACTCTTTTAAACGGACACTAAATGGCGCATAAACACTTAACGTTTCGCAGTCGTCGACAGTCGTTCGACAGCTTCGTCAAAAGCTATCGAACGATTGCGAAACGTTAAGTGTTTATGCGCCATTTAGTGTCCGTTTATAAGAGTTTGTGATACAATTTTCATCGGACAAGAACCAGTTTTAATTGTAAATAATAATAGTAAAGAAATCAGTAAATTTCTTATACTGTAAAAGCAGTTATTAACAACATAAGATTTTAGCTTATTTTTGAACGTACGAACTGACTTTTATCGCCTGGGGAAGTTTATTGAAAAGAGTTAAGCATGAATAAATAGGAGATTTTTCATAGAATACAGTGGAATGCTCTGGAACAACAAGATCATTTCTAAATCGTGTCCTACGCATAATAGTTACTATGTTTTAAGAAACCACTTAAATTTTCAAATGTGTACAGACAACATTTGTATATGAATATAGAATAAAACGTCATAATATTTTCACGAACAAATATTTCCTTGCAACTGACTCTGGTATTAACATTGTAAATTAATCTAATAATTTTTTTCTAATTACCCCAACACACAACATTGTACGACATACAGTCTGTGGCATTTAACCGGATTTCTTCATTTACGCCGTTCCTATTGAAAATTTGAAAAAAATGTTTTATACAAAAGTATCATATTTTCAAGCTCTGCATAATTTATTTTCGAATATACAGAATGGCCCAGTTTGGCTATACGATGTGTTACTTCGTTATTTTAAATGGAACACCCTATATTTTATAACGAATTTGAGTTTTTCAGGTTATTTTAGGGTAAGTTTGATAAAGGTTCCCTATACCTAAGTCCTATAGTTTTTAAGATTTTAGGCTCTGTTTACGGTTTTTGGAAAATACGGATATAACTTTGATAATTAATATCTCAATAACGAAGAATGTTAGAAAGCAGGTATTGTGGTGCTGTTGCGAGCTAAGTGGAAGGTATTTACCGCAGTAACAAAATTTACTTTTCATCAAACAGGGATTCAGTAAAACTTTTTCCATTTTGACAACAGTTGAAAGGCAATAACTTTTGTTTTTTAAATGGAACGGTCTCATTTTTATATGGTTGTTAGATGCTCCATAAAAGTATCTTTCAATTAACTATACACTTCCCTATACCAATTATCGACCGTTCAGGAGATATTTAACGTTATTTTATAATTTTTGCATTTTAACATATTAATTAAAATCAGGAGTGAGTATTTACCCAAACTTTGAATAAATTGTCAATTTTCTAAGTTTATTAATCTCTGTTATATTAAATGCATACATTCTGAACACTTATTGTAAAATTACAAGACATCTTGGAATTATTTTCTTATTCCTATAGTTTTCAAAAGTTTCGTATTTATTTTGGGAGACCAGTGTTTAATTTTGTTAGTTCTTGTTGTATTATTCAAATATGATTAATAAATATTTCGTCCATATTTATTATTTGACATAAACAAAACTTAAACTGAAGTACAAGAAGTCTTAGGGCCAATTGTATGAAACGTAGTTAACCACACAATCAAGTTAATCGTGTGATTAAGCAATATCACTTGAGGAAGCTTAACAATACTTAAAAATACCAATCAAAATTATTTCTCTCGTTACTGTTTAACCTATCACAAGCCTTAACAATGGAATTAAATAATCATGTATTTAACAATATTTTATACGGCCAAGACTTAAAAACTTAGCAAATTGACATTTAATTCAAACCAGGTATTATATTTGAATAAATACTCACTCCTGCTTTTAACTAAAATGTTAAAATGTAGAAATTATGAAATAATGTTAAATATCTCCTGAACCGTCAGTAATTGATATAGGGAAGCGTATAGTTAATTGAAAGGTACTTTTATGGAGCATATAGCAACGATATAAAAATGACACCGTTCCATTTAAAAAACAAAAGTTATTGCCTTTCAACTGTTGTCGAAATGGAAATAGTTTTACTGAATCCCTGTTTGATGAAAAGTAAATTTTGTTACTGTGGTAGATACCTTCTACTTAGCTCGCAACAACACCACAATACCTGCTTTCTAACATTCTTCGTTATTGAGATATTAATTATCAAAGTTATATCCGTATTTTCCAAAAACCGTAAACAGAGCCTAAAATCTTAAAAACTGTAGGTATAGAGAACCCTTATCAAACTTACCCTAAAATAACCTGACAAGCTCAAATTCGTTATAAAATATAGGGTGTTCCATTTAAAATAACGAAGTAACACATCGTACAGCCAAACTGGGACATCCTGTATATTCAAAAATAATTTTAAATTGTGCGGAGCTTGAAAATATGATACTTTTGTATAAAACATTTTTCCATATTTTCTTTAGAAAAGGCGTAAATGAAGAAACCCGGTTAAATGCCACAGACTGTATACCTATAGGCTAAACTATAATACATTTGTAGCAAAGTATCGTCGTTGTGCATGCAAAATGCGCTATGTAACAAAAATATATTTTTGGCCATTAAATAATTTATTGAAGACATTTCTATTTAATTGGGTATTTTTAATAATTGGATAATATCTTAAAAAAGTAGAGGACAGTCCTTTTTACCACAAAAAGATATGATTTAATATTTCATACAGTTTTTTGTTCCTACTGTAAAATTTAAATGTTAGCACTTAGCGCAATTTGCATGCACAACGACGGTATTCTTGTCCACAGTTCGCTTTAGTTTTTTTCAATTAAATTGATTTGTTTAATTGGCAGTATTAGAGAAATAGAATATCTTATAAGTCAAGAATTACAGCTGTCATTAGTTTTTTTCGTCTAGCATATGTGAAAGTAACACATATCAACCCCAAAAATGTGACGGAAAGTAATGTTTATCTGCCCTAGCGCCCTAGGGCTGCTAAACTCATAACAACACGATATATACAGGGATATCCACATAAATCGTTCGTTAAAAGTTTTCAAGGTTGCAGTTCACGTAGATATTTGAAATTTAAGGAGCAAGAGTTTTCCGTAGAGATCTCTTTAAATAAAATAAAATTGTCTTTGTATCACTTCCGGTTGTACCGGAAGTCGTTATCAACTCGCTTATTTTAAATAGCAATCTATCATTTTTGAGATATTTTGAATTTTCTTAAAAATGTGTATTCTGCAATCTGATTTTCAAAAAATTATAACACAGCTATGATTGAAGCAATTTTACTTGTAATAGCTGATATTGTAGTTGAAGCTTTAAGGTTCTTAAAAATTCCATAAGCATAATCTATTAAGCTACAGGGTGTCTGAAACGCACCGCTCCACTCGAAGGTATTCAAACACACAAAAATACTTTTTTCCAAATGAAACGACCAATATTTTAATACACCATCGTATGTGGAATTAAATGCTGCGTCGAACTGTATTAGCATTCCCTAAACCTTCGCTTCGCTCGCTCGTGCAGCTCATAGCCGCGGGCTGCTAATGCTCACTTTCTGCCCTTGTAACACAATATACTATAGGATAGCGTAATAAGCACTGTTAAGTTTTTTCACCACGCTTTCTTCTTCTTGTTCTGACCAATTTAGTCTCTCATCTAAGTTAATTCCAAGGAACTGTACATTATTCGAAAACGTGAAATTGACTGCAGATTTCTTGTTGTTGAAGAATTGGACGCATACGTTTCACACCAAGTTTCAATATCAAAGTTTATTCGAATTATTGCATCCTTAAGCTCTTCAGATGAATCGCTTGATACAACGAAGGACGTGTCGTCGGCAAAATTTATCAGAAATCCATCTCTTACATGCTAACGCAGATCATTGATGAATAGAAGGAAAAGGAGAGAACCAATTGTGGATCCTCGGCCACACCTAATTCTACATATTGTTATGTTTTTTCTTTCCGCTGTGTGGCTGAAGTTCAACGTCAGACACTTTCTTTTTATAGAATGCTACAATTACAATTTATAAAAGCTTTAAAAATCTCTACTTGACACCTTGATATCTATCTATATTATTATTTTCAATGCCACCCTTTTTTTACAATCCTTAAATATGGTCATAGACGGCCGCTTACATTCATTACACTCGTCACACTATATTATGCGTACTTGATCTGACACCTCTAACATCAACGAAAAATCTTCTGTCTTCCAAAAAAGAGATAATTAAACTTTAGGATGTTGCCTCGTACTCCTACAGCATAAAATTTGTTTTTTAAGATATCTCGATTTATAGTGTCAGATGCGCGCGAAAAATCAAAAAACACACCAGCCACAACCCGGTTAAAATCAATGTTTTTGCGAATTTCTTCTATAAAACTGACACTTGCTGTTTCCGTGGATCGAAATGCTCTTAATCCACTGTTGACACTGCTGTATAACATCATATTTATTTAGGAATTTCCACAGTTCTTTACATATGATTTTTTCGAATATTTTGGAGAAGACACCACAATAGATATCAGTCGATAGTTTTCAATGTCTGTTTTCGCACCTCTCTTAAATATCGGAATAACACGGGAAAGTTTAAGAATCTCTGGATATATTCCCTCCCTGACAGCTTTATTTATAAGATCAGCTAATGGTGCTGCTTTGGATGCTGATACATATTTGACTGCGGTGCTTAGTATGTCGTCTGGTCCCGGTCATTTCTTTTTTTAATGTACTTATTACATGTTTCACGTCATCCGCGTCTACATTTTTGATATGAAACGCTTCCAGAATAGACCTACATAATTGTATGTATATGATATGGATGCTGGATAGACTTGCATATTTAAAATATTTCAGCAACGACTCTTCAACTAACCACCATTAACTTAATCAAATATTGTTACAACGATAAAATGTATTTTTAACATATATAATTACCTTGAAAAACTATAATCTCATATAAGTAGTTCTTATCTAAAATTATATGTGTCTGAACGCACAGTAATAGAAAGTCTCTACTGTGATCTCAGTATCATTCAATCACAGATTATTATCGTTTTAAAGAAAATATCGGACAAGAATCTAGTTTAATAATGAAAATATCTAAGTAAATCAGAGAAAATAAATTAACTCAAAGGCAAATATCTGGATATCAAACGATTCAAACGATTTCAGTTCAGCAATAGATTTCCAGCAATAGAATTTTGAAACTAATTCTTATTAAAAAAGCTCTTACGTAGATAGTTGACGTGAAAATTTTATAAAAATTTCTACCAAATATCAATCATATAAACAAATTGGGATGAGACTCTTCTTAGTTTATTTTTGATTGAATTAAGTTCACCAACTCTGCGCGGGCTCTCTAACAAAATGCCTATTGATGGATAGTTGCCGTGAAAAATTTTAAAAATAACATCAAAATATCAACCTATGGTCAGTTCTAAGCAATATATGTATAAAAAAATTGGATGGCACCCTCCTAGTTTATTTTTTATTAAATTCTAAGTTCCTGCCAGTTTTATTTGAGAGTACGCGCACAGTTCGTATGAAACTCCCATGAACTTAGAATTTAATAAAAAATAAACTAGGAGGGGTATCATCATAATTTTTTTATATGTTGCACAGAAATGATTGTAAATTGATATTTATATGTTTACTTTGAAAATTTTTCACGCCAAGTATCCACCAACAGGCAATTTTGTTAGAGGAAGTACAGTTCATATGAAACTCGCAAGAATTATAAAAAATAAACTAGGAGGGGTGGTGTCAACCCAATTTTTTATATAGAAATGATTGTAGAATAGATGTTCGGAAGAATTTTTAAAAAAGTCTTCACGTCAACTGTCAAGTGCAAGTTTTATAACCAGAGAGCGGCCAGTTTTACGTCCTTGATATCAGGAGTAGACAGTTTGCCTTGAATAACTTATTTACAAGAATGAGCGTGAATAAGTAAATATAAAATAAATGTATAAAATTCCGTAAAAATAATTTTGATTTAATGTTAATGAATTATGTATATCCTTAGGTTTTATTAAAGTCAGTCCTCTCTGCTTAGTTTTAAGGCTTAGTTTTAGTTACCGTGTTTATCTACAATCTACACATATCCATTGAAAAGAAAAGGAATATAAACACTTTATTGTATCAATATTGATGAATAGCTACTCAAATTTGTGTAATAACATCAATTAAGCGGCTTATATTTATGCGATTTGGTGATAAAGTTTGAGAATTCTACTATTGAAAATCTATTGGCAGCTTCATGTCGACTTTCAATTCATAGTTTCGGAATAATATCATAAATTGCTGAAAGAAAGAGTTACAAGATATTAATGATTTAGAAATTGGAAAATTTGCTACTCTTCTGCTGATGAGGTCCCAGCTAGGGCCGAAATAGCTATCCATAGGATGCTCGAGGATTCCATTGTAATCAAAATGGACTTGCAGCAAATTTTTAATTTTATATAACGAATTCTTTTAACGAACACTTAAAATTCGCACAATCGCTCAACGTTTCATTATCGGATGATAGCTTCCTCAGGGATGAAACGTTGGGCGATTCTGCGAATTTTAAGTATCCGTTAAAAGAATTTGTTATACAATTTTCATCGGACAAGAATCTACTTTAATTTTAAATTTATATTGTAATAGCGTCATTTGGCTGCTATGAGTGTGTTGGCTTATTTTATTTATTGTTTATACTTTTAGAACCAAATATAAATTAATAAAATACAAGATAAGTTAATTTCATGCAATAAATCTAGTTTTCGATTTAATTTTATTATTTGTTAGGGGGGAATGAAATCTGACTTAAGTAGTTTCACTGACTGACTTTAATTAATTCTAAAAAACGAGCAATTTTATATTCATTCATATTTATTCGAATTCCTAGAACTATTTTTGAAAATGTGATGTATAATTTCCTCATTTGTTTTATTTCTATGTACTATTCAATTAACTTTTTACGATTCCTTATTGTGATTGATTAATTTTCAATAATTCACTTTAATATTTTATTTTATAAATTTTAGGTAGCAATACCTTTTTGATAATTTTAATTCCGTTTATTATTTTCACGGGTATTTTCTCAGCCTGAAGATAAGTTTGTGGGTGAACCGTTTTCCCAACGGTAAGCAAATAACGATTGATTTTATCGGCACAAAGAGGCTTTAAGAGGGTGAAAACACCCTTTAAAGATAATTTGTGTATCAAATTAATTGCTTTTTAGTCCTGTCGCACTTACGTAAAAATTATTATCCGCCATTATAATCTAAAAATCAAAACGTCTTCCCATTCATACATAATAAGACAATTTTATTAAACTTTATGGGTGAATGCACCGTATAATAAAAACAAACCTAACCCAAAAATATTTTCATTTCGATTTCCTTGATTCGATTGAATTGATTCGGTGACGAATAGAAATGAAATATTAACATTGTGTGTAGGTATTAGTTTGATAATGTTACATTAAGCACGTGCAGAGTGTCTGTTGAATGTTACGACAGTCGATAGCTTAATTAAAAATATATAATGACAGTAAAATAAACAGAGAGTTGTTAAAACTGTCTTTTATCCTTGCTTTTTACGAACATAATTTCTAGCTTTCCTGTTTCACAGGTGTTCTTTTAGATTTTGTTCATTTTTTGACATTGGAAAGACTAAATTGTTATCTTTAAGAGACACAAAGTCTAATTCTCGACTCGTTCCTCTAAATGCATATACATACCTTTTCTATACGTATTTATAAATTTACTAGCTTGTTTAAAACTTGGCTAAAAGTTCCAGTAAAGTAAGCAAATTTATAAAAAAACACATGACCGAGCATTAAGTTAAATTAATGCAAATTTACAATTCATGTTCTTAAGTGCAGTAGTTTTTTTCTGAAAATTGATTCCGCACATCAGTTACGTAAATCGTATTGGTTGTTGTTCTATTGCATGATTTATGATGGTTATTGTTTAAGGTTTATATTTACAGTTCTACTGCTAAAGCATCCCGCTTTAACGTTAAGCCTTTTAGCCATATTTTTAAACAACCTTGTAAATTTATAGGCATGTAAAAATCCATTTAGAGAAACGGATTCAAAATTAAACTCTATAAGATTGAATTTTTGGATTGATTCGGCCTTTACTTGATGAAAATTCATTATCACACTTAATGAAAACACTAAAATAGCGAATTTTCACAAATTTTAATTTAATTTAATGAAAACACTAAAATAGCGAATTTTCACAAATTTTAATTTAATTTAATGAAAACACTAAAATAGCGAATTTTCACAAATTAAAATTTGTTTTCATTAAGTGTCTATAAGATTGAAATTATATTTTTTTTTTAAATAAGAATCCAGTTAGTTTCAAGTATGAAAATTTTGCAACCAATGCAGTTGTCTTTCAGAAAACCAAGTCTTGTTTCGAATGGTTCAGATAATAAGAAATTAGGCGTTTCAGTTTTTAAGACCCGGTTTATTCATCTCTGAGTAAGTGCCAATTATGACTTGTGCAGATTAGCGCAATGCGTTATCTTATCATGTGTTCATTTAATATTCCGGTAGCATTGGCTTTGGAAATATTTTGTTTTGCTAAAGGCATGTCGTAGCTTAAGCTCGTCGCGAAGAAAATTGTTACTAGTGTCACTCGTCCTGTCAACTGTCGTGTAAGTGTTTTCGTATTTGTCTGCGTTGTTTGTTGATTTTATACAAAAATAAGTTATTTTCAGGGCTCATTTACTGTCTGGTATCAGGAACTTTATTGGTACTATCCTTCTCTACTTGCTCCAGTAATTCTTTTCCTTCTCTTTTCCTATTGATTGGTGCAATGTCATCCACATCATAGTCCCGTGCTGGAGAGTGATGCTGAACTTTTTTCAATAGAGACGAATTTCGTAATAAAACTTGCCTTCCTCGTGTTATACTTATCTGTGTTCCTTTAATTCCGGACACTACAAAAGGAACCGGATCAAATGGTGGCATTAACTTATGAAGTTTTCTTTGTTTCAGTAGAACCTTATCTCCTACCACAAATTGATGAGCTTTTGTATGTCTTTTTGTGTCAGCGTAGGTTTTCATTTCTTCTTTCATAATTTCATCTCGCTTCCTGATATCAGAGTTTGTGACGTACGGTTGGTATTGAGGCAATTTAGTGTGAAACATTCTAAAAAACAAAACTTCTCCAGGAGCTTTCCCAGTTGTAGAATGTGGCGTAGCGCGATAGTTTATTAAAAATTGTTGAAGGTCACTAGACCACTGCTTTCCTGTAGTGACACTTTCCACTTCTCCATTTGCTTCTGGCCATAATGGGGTTACTGCTCTGTGCTTAAAACCAAGCTCGCTTGTAAACCTTTTAAACTCTTCGCTGTTAAAAGGTGGGCCGTTGTCAGTTCGGCACACATCTGGTATCCCAAAATCAGCAAATATTCCTCGAATAACCGGTATTACCGTCTTTGCCATATTTGAAGGTAAAATTCTAACTATTGGATACCTCGAATAGTCATCAATGACAACCAAAACTAATCGTCCATCAGCTATTGGACCTAAAAAAATCAAGAGATAACTGGACCAAGATTCCCTTGGCAACTTGGACATCTGTAGAGGATCTTGTGTCTTAGTAGGCGTCACTGCAATACACGGAACACAATTTTTCCACCGCATCATCGATTCTAGGAAACCATACTTTTGTTCGCAGCAGAGCTTTTGTTTTCACTATGCCTTGATGTCCTTCGTGGGCAAGATCAAGTGCATTTTGTTGTAAAGCTTTTAGTAATAAAATTCGATCACCCCTTAAAATTAATCCATCATCAGTTGTCGCAAGTTCCGACCAAACTTGTGCATACGGTCTGAAAATTGCCTCCTTAAGTAGTTCACGATACTTAACATCTCCTTTTAGAGCCTTCCTCAGTTTCTTAAAGAGGGGATTTTCTTTGCTGGCATTAATGACTTTGTCTAAAGTCATTGCATTAGGTACCCTTGTCTTCGCCATAAAGTTAATATATGATTCTGCAATATTTATTTTACCGTCAGAAGGAATCGGATGTCTGGAAAGATAATCACTTTGATTTTCTTCTCCCTTTTTGTAATTGATTTCAAACTTGTACTGTTGTATTTTCAAAACTAGTCTTTCCAGTCGAGCTGACAGCTTCGCCCTGGGGTTCTTTATGATATTCACCAGTGGTTTATGATCCGTGAATACCATAAAGATGTAGCTCATCAAATAAATTCGGAAATGATCTATTGCCCGTACCAAAGCCAGAAGTTCTCTCTCAATTTGAGAATATCGCTGTTCTGTTTCCGCAAGAGCTCTACTCGCATACGCAATTATTCGAACGTTTTCATTTCTCTTTTTCTGAGCCAAAATAGCACCAAGTCCAAAGGGACTAGCGTCTACTGTTAATTGAGCTTCGTCATCGATATTATAAAATGACAAAGTTTTCGCAGCTTGCAACTTATTCTTGATCTGTTTAAAAGATTTTTCTTCCTTCAAAGTCCATGTAAAAATTCGATTAAGTATTATGCGTTAAATCTCGTAAATCAGCAAGATGAGGTATAAACTTTGTACAATAAGTTACCATTCCTAACAGACTCTTTACCTCAGAAACATTTTTTGGAGCTGTCATTTTAGTGATTGCATCGAGTTTTTTCGGGTCTGGTTCTATCCCTTCTGCAGAAATAACGTGTCCGAAAAATTCCATTTTACTCACTCTAAATTGGCATTTATCTAAATTAAGCGTAAGTCCAGAGTCTTGTAGTCGTTTCAAAACCATATGAAGAATCTTATCATGCTCCATCACATTACAAGCGCAAATAAAAATGTCGTCAATCAAGTTAAATTGGCCTGGTATCCCTTCCAGAATTTGTCTTATTAAGTTGTAAAAAACTTCAGGCGTAGAATTCACTCCAAAGAACAATCGCTTGAATCGAAATAGTCCACAATGAGTAGCAAATGTCGTAACCGCCCTGGATTCTTTATCTAAAACGAGCTGATTAAATCCCTGTCGGCAATCAAGTTTAGAAAATACTTTCGCACCATCAGCAATGTCTTCAAAAACCGGCATTGCATGTCGTTCCCGTAAAATTGCTCTATTAATCTCACGGGCATCAATGCACATCCTTATTGCATCAGGATTGGTATCTTTTGGTTTAGGAGTACATATTATCGGGGATACCCATGGGGTTGCTCTCCTTTCACTTTCTCGATGATATCTTCGTCCAGAAGATGCTGAATCTCTTTTTCTACCTTTTTCTGTAAATTATATGGTATTCTCCGACATCGTTGAGCCACGGGAGATATTTTATCATTAATATGTAGATGAATCTCGCCCCCGTTGAAACATTCAACCTCGTCGAACAATTTTGGATACTGTTTTACTATCAGTGACTTTGAATTACTAATGTTCCTTGTAACACCATGAGTTATTGTAACTATGCCCAGTGCCTCTGCGGTCTTCTTACACATTAACGGCTCTCCAATTACATCAACTACGTAAACAGTGTCAACTGTTTCTGCCTTTTTGAAATGGAACCTTGCCTTAAACATCCCCAATGTTGGCAAGGGGTCACTTTGCCCATATGCATACATCTTATGCTCAGTCATTATTAAAGTTGGCTTAGGACGTAATTTCAAAAATGTACTTTTTGAGATCACGTTTTCATCTGCACCAGTATCAATACCAAATTTCATTTTGATTTTATGCTTTCCTAAAAGTATCTCAGCTTTTGACATTCCCGTTGATGCCCTGAATATATTGAAAATACCACCTGACGTATCACTGTCATCATCTACTTCGAGCATCCTAACTTGCTTAGCTTTTTGTGGCTTTTCTTTTTGAAAATATTTTTGTTTCTGTTTACAGACAACATCAAAGTGATTCTTCTTTCCACATCGACGACACGTTTTACTCCATGCTGGGCAATTTTCTTTCCTTTATCATGAGACTTTGAGCAGTACTTATAACTAATTTTCTATACACGGGCAACTGTTGTATTCCGTTCACCTTCCATTGCCGCAGCTTGTGTTTCCGACAATTCGTAATTTCTTCCAGCATCTAGTAAGTCATTCAGAGACCAACTTTGCTCTTGCAAACCTCGACGACGCAATCTTGGATTTTTTGTTCTAATTAAAATCTGCATTTTCACTTCATTATCTTTTGACGAACCAAATTCACACAAAGCAGCCTGTGTTTGTAGTCTAGTATGAAATTGGTCAATGGATTCATGAGGAGTTTGTTTCATTTGCCGAAAATTATAAATCTGATATATAGTATTTTTCTTTGGTTGAAAATGCATGGTCAGGGCAGTAGTAGCAGCTTCAAATGATTCATCTCTTACAGTTAACGTTTGGAAGATGTCATACATATGTTCACCTCCGTAATGTAAAAGCATGGCTTTCTTTCGCTTGTCATCTGTCATTCCTAGAGCTTCAAGCATATTTTCAAATCGTCCTAACCACTTAGACCATCTTTGTGCAGTAGAAGCTGCCGAAGCATCATCTATTCCAAGCAGAAATGGAGCAAAATGAACTGAAAGTCCACCTGCGTTACCGTCCATACTCATGACAAATTTTTTCCTTCTGTCAGAAATGTCACCCAACTTGTATTACTGTTTTTTTTTTCAGGCGGCAATGCATAAATTACATAAAATGTCGCTTACAAGGTAAAACATCGTCGTTGTGCATGCAAATTGCGCTAAGTGCTAACATTTACATTTTACAGTAGGAACAAAAAACTGTATGAAATATTAAATCATATCTTTTTGTGGTAAAAAGGACTGTCATCTACTTTTTTAAGATATTATCCAATTATTAAAAATACCCAATTAAATAGAAATGTCTTCAATAAATTATTTAATTGCCAAAAATATATTTTTGTTACATAGCGCATTTTGCATGCACAACGACGACATAGGTGTTCACCTACGGATCCACTAGTTAGACTTCACCAAAATTCTTTTCTTCTCAGTAAAAACTCGCTTATCCTCGTCGCCAAATGTAGCATATCAAACACGTATTTATTGCTTATTTCAACAACCCACTTTATTCATTTGTTTCATTTCACTACATTACAGTATTTACATTACAGCAGAAAACATTTCTGACAGAAAATTATTTTCGTAATAGTTCAAAAATCGATAGAGTACTCAGTACGAAACTGCTTGGAAGAGTTTACAGTTGAATTTCCCGATGTTATTATTGACCACAAAACACTCGAAGATGACCTGCATTGGTGTGTACAGTAGTTTCTTGAAACTGGAGGTCTTTTCCGAAGAAAAACAATAGATCAACCTCGAAAATGTACTACCGAGGTTATCGAAACTGCAAGACATAATAAAAAATGGTTTTGAGGCCTTTATCCGCCAATTATCACAACAGATTGCGGTTTCTGTGGGAATGCGCCACAAATTGTTACGTAAAGATGTTGAACTCTATCCTTACCGCATGATATTGGTGCAAGAATTGCACGATCCCATGCATGATCCCATGCAGATATTGTCTTTCTGTGAATCTTATATAATAGAGTACATACTTAATTTGTGAGTAAGTAGTAATTGTTATTTTATGGTTTATATAAGTATATTTATGTTCAATTCTAAAGCCGGACTCAGACGACTGGTGTACTTGGCCAATATTTGTTAATGGCGTATACTTGCCATACCGTGTGAGTGGTTTACTTGTACAATTATTTGTCACTGGTGAGTACTGGTCAATTTCCCATAGTCTGTCGGTAAAAATGGCACAAGTCAAAGGAATCACAATTATTGGTCAACTTGACAAGTTCATACTTGTGGTTGCGCTCACACGACTTGTTAATATAATTGTGTATTGCTTTGCAACTACTATTCATTCTGTATTGATAAGCGGATAGAAAAGGTAAAGTGTTTATTAATAATTATAAAAAAATTAAATGGAATGATCTAATGAAGTGGTACTTGAATTTCTTGATTTTTTTTACTTTTAAATAATATTCACAAATTAGTACTAAAAAGCTGTACAAGGGACAACATTTTCAGAATGACCGCTATCCATGATGGCCAGCACTCTTCTATCTATTCCGCCAACATTGTATAAATTCGCTGGCGTATTTTAAAAAAAATTGTACACCTCGTGTGAACGCCTTTGCGTAAAATGAACTGGTACATTTGCCAAGTATACCAATATTGGTATATTGGCCCAGTACACCAGTCATCTGAATCCGGCTTAACACTGCGGATTACGTTTCCCAAAACAAAATATTTCCATAGATAATGCTACCGGAGTATCTTTAATCTATCATTACTGACCACTTACTCGGAGATGAATAAACAGTGTAATATTGGCCTACCTCAGACTGTGCGATCGGCACTGATCTGTAGGTAAAAGTAGAACAAAATTTGTTTTAATCAGGAAATTCAAATTTTGCTCGAAATAAGCCAAATAAAATATAAAACTTTGTTCCCTAATGATAAGAATCGATTTGGCTCACTTTTCTTTTCACCTGACCAATCAAATTACTTTTTGCTCCCGTTTTCCTCCGTTTTCCTACTTTCCCGTTTTTAAATAAGTACGAAGACATTTCCATAAATTAAATATGGCGAGACTATTTTTAAAAAGTACGTAGATAAGAAAATATTCTTAATTACACATTTAAATGGCGATCAAATGTTTAAAAAAACAACATGAAACATCTTCATAAATGCAGAAAAATGTAATGTTACTACGTTATCTTTGTCGTATATCAATTGTTAAAAATAATTCTCGCCTACTGGATTCAAAATTTCAAAAAGATAATTTTTGATAATTTATTATTTTATTCGAAAACATGTGTATGTTCGTTTCATACCATCGTAATCAAAATTTATTTTTTACATTGCACAATGTACTATGACGGTACTAGATTGCCCATGGAATTTAATACAAAAGGAATTTCAGTTTTTTTTAGACATTTCAGAATTGAATGTATTGTATTCGTCGACACCAGTCGGCGCCAGCCTGTCTCTTGCGTCACAGCCGACGCGCCTTAGGGTGCGTCCAAACATGTGACGTATCCGCGTATCCGATCATGATCGGAAGATCGGATATGATACGCAAGAATGATGCACCCACATTTAATTGCATCTCGTATCCGTTTTGATATATCCTTGTGTGCGTTTACTTTCCGACTTGACGCAACTGTACCGACTGTTCGACGTTGCACGCTTGTCACTGTGAAATTAGATGCTGCTACCTATCCATCCAGTCTTTGATGTTTCGGCGATATTCCGATTCCAAGTGTGACGTAGTTGTATCGTATCCGCGTTCCAAATGATACAAACGATACGGGGATGCGTCACGGCAACACCTCCACACTTGGCTGATCATGATACACGATCACGATCGGATACGCGGATATGATACATGTTTAGTCGCACCTTTACGCGAGAAGCTTCTGCAGACAGCCTGGAGAATTCCGGCGGCGGAATAAAACCAGACATTCTGGAACCCTACGGGAAAGTTCACGTGCAAACAGTATATAAAAGCGGCAGCCGGTGAATGGGGAACAATTCGGCATTGGACAGTTCGGCATTAAAGTTCGCGTGAGACTTTCACTCGGCTGTTAAAATAAATTAGACATGCGGCCGGTATTACCAACGTTTTAAGGAGAACTTAAATTTAAGTCGTGTTTAGATTGTGACATTTCTGCTTGGTTTGTATAACATCAATCACATTCTAAACACGAATTAAATTTATGGGTCGATTCTGCGCATATCTGTAAGGACCGTAAGATCTGTTAGCCTGTAAGTCAGTTATTAAAAAATGGAATTCTGAAGTTCTTAGTATGATACGGTTTCTTGTAAGTCTCTAAGATAATGTCGCAGAGACTTATGAGTAATCCTAGAGACCTAAGAGAAATCATATCTTCCAGAGAACTTCAAAATTCTATATTTTAAAAATTGAGTTACAGGCTTCCAGATCTTACGGTCCTTACAGATATGCGCAGAATTGACCCATTAAGGTCTCCTTAAAACGTTGGTAATACCGGCCGATAAGCTCGTAACTAAATTATTGTTATAGTGTGAGTTATAAATAAATTGGTAATTTAAATAAATTAGTTTATTAATACATATATATGTTTTGTTTTAAAATAAAAATTAATAGAACCCTTAAAATCGTCACAGTATGTAAATAGATAAGATCTTTCTGAAAAGTTTTACAAACTTTTGAGTAATTTAATCGTCTTCGTATCTCTTTAGTTTAGATATCCCCTTTACTTAGTTGTAACCCTGTATACGTTATGAAGCCCGGCCATTATAAATGATGACAAACAAAATCGGACATTGTAATAAATTAACCCATGTAAAAAAAGTGATAAGGATGTAGGTTATAAACAGTAAAACGTTCGTTTGCGGTTTCAGTAATTATATTGAATATGTATATAACGTTCCTAATCATTTAAAATTCATAGTTGAGATTAAGATTATAAAGGCTAAAGCAGATTAGGAACGTCGCAACGTGCCAAGCGGTGCGGTGCGGGTTATCTATTGCACATCAAAACTAGCAGAATTTCGAAATACTTATTTATAATAAAACGTTATAATATATCTATTGGGTGATCAACATATGAGGCTAATATTAAAATAATACCGTCTTCGATTGAACTGTCCGTTAATGATTAATAAACGGTGAGCAAATAAAAATCAGATTAGAGTCTGCGGTGCAAAGAAAATGTATACCTGTGATTAAATAAAAAGTCAATAAATTTGACAGTCCATGAATGTATTACATTAATTAATTCAGTTAATCACAGACATTGCACCGCCTACTCTAATCTGATTTTTTTTTTTGCTCACAATGAACGGCATTCTGGCTCATCAAGGCATTCTAAATTTAACGAGTACTGTAAATCAGTTTTATTGCTTAAAATTATTTATTGAAATTTCTACGTTTCCAATGGGCAATGTTGCGAATTTTGCGTCATAAATAACAATCAACATTCCAAAAGAACTCTATCACCTGAGATTATCACTTCGCATACTTAAATAACAGTAGTACATAATTGAATTATGAATTATGATAACCATTCGATGTCTATCTGGGTTTCCTAATAAATAGGCCTATTTGCTAAATTTTAAAAACTAATTCTAAATTTTAAATAGGCAATAGTTTGACTTAAATTGTATTAAGCGTTCTTCGAATTTAAAATTATTTAGGCCAGATTTTATAATCGTCCGATAAACTGAGCGCATAACAAGTATTCTTGGAATAACGATGCCGTAGATATGACAGAAGGCTAAAAGATATTCGGCGAATAATTAATTTGTCCTTATTCCTAACATTTTAATATCATACTGTATTTACAAAAATTACAAAAAAAAAAAACTCGGGCTTCGCCAATTCCAGCGTGATTTTTTAAATTCTTTAACCCAAATTGTGTTTATTTACGACCGCTTTTGATGGATGTGGCAAAGTTTCATCAACAGGAGCTCGTTCAGGAACTGAAAAGAGTGCGCTCTGGGTAATATTCTTTCTCTCTCGTGTAAGTGATTTTGTACATTTTGCTTTTCATTTTAAACCCCCAGAGTGCTCTCCCGTTACAGTTTTTAAACGCAACCCAGTGTGCGACTTCCGCGGATGTCGCTTCGTGTCGCCGCGCTCGTATGAGCGATGGCCTTTAAGCGTTAAGCTGGATTTACATGGAGCGTTGAGCGCGTCAAAACGCTGAGCGTACTGTACTCTCATTGGCTGCTGCTCTTTACATAACGAGCACTAATCAATTGAAGTACAGTACGCCCGTCGCTTTGACGCGCTCAATGCTCCATGTAAATCCAGCTTTGCAGGGTGCTTATTCTAATTAATTCAACATTTCGATTCGAAATCTATTTCAATATCAAAATGGATTTCGATGAAATTTTGGCGCTTGCCTCGTATATGAAAAAATTTCGAATAAAATTCCTTGATTGCATATTGTTGTAAGGTACGACACACGTTACCTTTTGCTTAGTCTACTTTTATTTAAAAATTATTAGAAAAATCGGTATAAACTACAGACATAGTATTTATAACTACTGACAGATTAGGTATATCGATTGATCAACTAAGGAAATTAAAAGCAAATTCTTGATTAATCTAGAACTTAAAAGAAGGGCAACTGATTTTGCCTGTTCCGAGCTATTCCGTAACTGCTGTTGGAACAAACCTTAGGAAGTTATATGTTATTCAAAGTCGAACAAATTATTCAAAGTCATTAAAATAATGCCTACGCTGAATCGAGGAAGGATTTACAATCGGTAATCCAATGCGTCAAAATATACAGGATAGGTATGAATTCTGTTAAACTTTTAATAGATTTGTTAATAATTTGTCTTCTCTAATAGTATAATCTGTTTCTAATTGAATACGCCACACATAAAACTAATTTCTTTCGTTCGCACAGTCAAGTTAAACGATTACGGCTATAAACGAATATCGAACAATTCTAATAAATACATACGAGCCCAGAATCATATCATTTGGCCCAAGTTAGGATTTTACAAGTCACGTTTTAAATAATTTTGTTTTACAAACCTAAAGAAGTATTTCCGATTAATGTCTCTTAATCATAATTTTCAAGGTTTTCAATAATATTTCAAACAGTTTTAGCAATAATAAATGTCTATAAATTAAATTAACACTTACACTGTCCATATAGCAATTTCATTTAGATCGCTATATGTCCGCCACAAAGATTTTCCAGCCCCATATATGGGTCACGCGACTCTTAAAATTATTTGAAACAGAACGGTATCAGATATCTCAATAATTTTTTTTCAAATGGTCTTCTTGAGTCCCTTGAAAATCAGATAGTTATTATTTTCACGTCCAAGTAATACATTTTTAGAAATGAGAACCATTATTCTGACTCACATATGAGTCACGGACTTGTAGTTCAAGAGCAGCATGAACCACATATGGATCATTGGATAGTGAACGTATTAAATTATTAATATATAGAACGTACACACGCGGGTCGTAAAAATATGACGAATTTTTCATTGAAATTGTAAAATGCCGACATTTTGTTCGTGGGAATAAACTAAATATTTGTAACTTTATTTATATCATCAAAATAAAAAAAAAACTATAAATACACGGAGATTTATTTATTAATTTATTAAACTGTTTTCGTGTTACAGTTATTTTTTCGTTTAACCTCTCAAAGCATGTGTTGACAATGCAAGCCGTGCTTATACTTTCTTATTTGTACTAATAAATAATTTACTTCAGGTGATTTGCATGTATTTATCGATTATATTTTGGAGCTCTTATTCCAGCTGATCACTGCACTGCACGCTGCAATAATCACAAAAATATACATAAAACACTTTGAGAACTGTATTTATTTCGTTCATCTGCTGCTCTTTCTTAATCAAGGAAATATCATGATCTTGAGTATAATTTTTGATTAATTACTTATTGAAAACTAAAGTACGGTTGCGGAATTAAAAAAAGCATACACTCAAAATGTCTCGCTGTGAACTTAACTTTGAAATATTTTCGTACGGTTGCGGAATCAACGTACGCAACGTACGGTTGCGGAATCAAAAAAAGCATACAAGTGTTTAGGCGTTTAGGTTATATTTTGCAATATTAGAGTAGTGTAAATCGATCTCTGTCAGATTGACATAAACGCTGACAATTAAATCATGTAAAATGACACAATGCATAATTCAACTTTCACTTTTAGGAGTCAACAAGAAAGCAATAGTAAACTAAACTGAGAATTGATTTACGATAAAATAACATACATAAATATATTTAACAAATTTTCTTCAAATTTTCTTCACGATATAACCCCAAACATGTTCAATGGGGTTGATATCTGGGCTTCTGAAAGGTCATGGCAAACGCACAACGTTATTTACTTGAAGCCAGCTGTTTACAACTCTAGATGTATCTTCTTACTGCTTCTTACTGACCACCCTTCTCCAATTAGTATATTTATTTGCGGTTTTTGGGCAACAGTTAAAAAAACAGTTAAATGCGGCATGTTACTGTCGGTATGTCACCTTGACAATTATTTTGACGTAAAAGTCGAAAATATTTCAAAGTTAAGTTCACAGCGAGACATTTTGAGTGTATGCTTTTTTTAATTCCGCAACCGTACATACATAGAATTTTTTAAAACTTGTTTCCTTTGCTATCGGGTATCACTTTAGTGCTTGAATTTTGTCGGGTTAATTAAGAGTCACCCGGTATGTGGAGTTTTTTCTGAAATCAAAATGTCCAAAAGAGCGTAATTATGTTCATAATGTTTGGTAAATTTAATTAATTCATTAAATAATATTTATCGGGTTGCGCTGCAATTTTAGTTATTATTCATAATGACTAAGCATTTTAAATAATGACCAATTAATCCCTTGGACCATAATATACAGGGTGAGTCTATAAGCGTGCCTTCACAGAGCTAAAATTTTTTTCATTAATAGAGTTTCTGCTATTCAATACTGTAATCTAACATCATTTCAACATATATAGAGTGTTCCGTGAAATAACGGCAGCAAGCAGCACGATTTTTTTTTATAAGGAACACATGTATGTATGTATATTTTGCTGCAGAAAGATATTTTATGGTTTAAACGGTAGTGTAAAACATAATTAAGTTTACTTAATAAATTTGGAGTAAATTAATACTTTGTTGAAAACATTCTGATTTTCTACTTTTGTTTAAATATGTATACTGATTATAAACTTATTTTTTGTCATCTGCCAACAAAAATTGGTATTGCTCTAAATTAAGGTACAAGGAGTAACCTAGGTATAAATTCTTTTAATTAAATTTGTATTTCCAAATGTCCAGGCTTACAGAATTTGTCAGGTCTTCAAGCTGCTTAATTTTTTTGATGCAATTTAATGAAACTATAGCTGAATTCGTTTTATCTGACCTAACTGAATGCAGTGAATCATATGCAGAATACATAAGGTTCATTTCGGTCAGTTCTCGTGATCAAATCAGCTATGTTGGACATACATGAGACATAAGCATTATTATATGAAAGACATAAGATTATTATTAATTTCGCCAGATAATTGACACAACTTAATAGTGACAAAATACAGTGACAAATAGTGACAAAAATTTTTATGTCCTATAAAAATTGCAGTCATATCAGAAATTAAAATGCGCGTGTTACATTTTTTAAAAATAAATTCTAACTAAAATATTTAGGCCCGATTTTTTCCAATTAACTTTATCTGCCGATTAATTCCCATAGTAACGATTGTGATCATAATTGCTACTATCTCAAAAAGTAATAGACTTACAAGAAATTACTGCTCATGAAATGTACATATGTTATCCACCCACAACTCTAATTTTTGAAAGCCCTAACAGTATCTGCTTTACCAATCAATGAGTTTTCAATGTATGTTTGGATTCCGAAAACTTAGGCCGTAAATAAATTAATTATAAATATTTTAATTTCAGTTTTGTGTTACGATATTCAGTAACATTTAAAGAATGCATTGCGCATTTGGTATTTATTGAAAATTTTTTTTTACAATTTTGTGATAATAACAATAAAATAATGTAGGTACGGGGAAACTGTGCGCATTGTGAAGGGGTAAGTGTGCGCGCGAAAAATTTATATTTATGCAAAAGTAACTAATATCCAGAAGAAGACACATATCTCCACAGATGTGGGGAGTTGCTACTTACATCTGAACAATGGTTTAGGTGTATTCTCTGCTCTAGATGGGTGCATACATGCAACAGTTGGAACTATGGGTGCGCGATATCATATTTTCAATATTGGTTATCGATCACTTAAAAATATCGATATTTATTGATACACCGTTATTATTGCTCTATCGTTAATATCGATATCCGAAATGGAATATCGTATTTTCAAAGAATCTTATTTTTGCTGTATCACCCATGTTTTTTTTTATAACAAAATATGCATATAGTATGCTCGAGAAATATTTTATTTCAACATATTTTCAATATTAATACCTAAAAAGAGAAATATTCTACTGCGCTAAGTTACCCCATACTCGCGCACAATTACCCCGTATGTATGGGGTATCTGTGCGCAGGAGCACTGTCATGAATTTTATTTTTTATTGTCCGTATTTTTTTCCTTTAAGATGTCTACGCTTTGAAATTTGTTCCGCAAATATCTGGAGCATCGTGTAAATAAAAATGGTGGTATTATCTTTATTATTTTCTATATTCTGGGGGTCTAAAGCAAAAATGTGCACAGTCACCCCAGTCTCCCCTATCCAATTGGCCTTTTACTAATTAACAAAATTATTAGAGCCTATTTCAAATTCACTTTATCTCAATTACATTTCAGTAATTGAATTACATACTTTAAATATGTTCTTTCGTAAATGGTGTGAAAAAATATATTAGCTTCTTTGTTACAATTACATTACTAGTTTTTAACAAAAAAAGTCAGAATTTGAACTACCGCTTTTCATTTGTGGGGATATGCACAAATATATCTAACATATCGGGTGGATTCGAAAGTAATTCAATTAGTATTTTCTTTTTAATGCTTTGTGTTTTAAATTATAATTGTCAATACCTTGCGTATGAAAAAATAAGGCTTGTTAATAATAGCCAATACTTTTTAGAGTAATTGATTCTTGAATTACCTTTTTGAAGTAATTGTATTTTTATTTAATGTAATTTACCTGCACAACTCAGCTCAATACTCAATTTCGTTAATTGTTGGGTAAATATTTCGCAAAACAAGGACTTCGTTACGCAATTCGGTACGAAAAATAATATGTGATAATACAGATTAACAGACTACGGGGGTTATGCTACCATTGCATGCCACACTTTTTTAATGAATAAACGCCAAACGGACTGTGCGCAAAGGAAGACGTATTAAAGGTGCGTCTAAACATGTATCGTATCCGCGTATCCGATCGTGATCGTGTATCATGATCAGCTAAGTGTGGACGTGTTGTCGTGACGCATACTCGTATCGTTTCTTTGTATCATTTGGAACGCGGATACGATACAACCACGTCACACTTGGAGTCGGAATTTCGCCGAAACATCAAACACTGGATGGATACGGATACGTCACATGTTTGGACGCACCCTTAGCTGCAACGTGATGGAGAGGGCTACACGGGCTACGACGGGGATTTTAAAAATATTAACGGAAAGAAGGCGCCAGAAAAAAATTATTTTCATTTTGTTAAATGCAAAAATAAATATTTCACACAATAAAACAATTTGATTTTTAAGTATCAAAAAGTCAAATTTCCAGGTCCTCAATTAATTTCACTGACTTTTGGATTAAAACGTACAAATTCCCTGACTTGTCCCTGACATTATGAACCTTTTCTCAATTCCCTGACTTTTCCCGGTTTTCCAGGTTTTCCCGGTGAGTGGGAACCCTGTCATCGAATTGTCAACCGTTGAATTTACGAACCCGCTCATACAACATATTGCTCTGTTTACAAATTATTATCTGCGTCATGACCAATGACATCGTGTTTTTAGTCACGTGTTATATTTAAATATTTGCGTATTATTAATAATTATTATCTCGTTCAAATTACATTTTTTACACAAACTTTTTTAGCCTGTGCCAGACATTATCTAAATATTCCAAAATTATTAAACTTGTAGGATTCATTAACCAAGTACCCTATTCACCCCATTTCTTAGAATGATCAATTCGCACTTCATAAAAATATTACAAGTATATCTGCAAAGTGATCAATAATAACTATCCCTGCCGCTACTTTTATTTATATGTACCACTGACGACAGAAAAAATGAGGACAAGTCTTAGCAGTGATTTTAACGTGTTTTTACTAATATAAATGATACTTCTAATTCAGTTTGTAGTCATTTCCATAGCAATGTGATCATAGTAACTAAATTTCGGTACCAAAGCAACAGTTTTCTGAAACACTCGTTTACATTAGAACATTATATTATAAATGTCTTCATTTTTTATGTCGCCCGTGGTACCTACTACAATATGCCACCTTCTAATAATGGAGGATTGCATTAGAACAGATTTATTTTAAATTAGGTACGAAATATAATACAAAACATCTGTTGGTTTAAAAATAACTTTGTATAGTAATGAAGTAAATAAATTAACAAAAAATATCGTTAGTGAATGCCAATTAACAGAAAGTGAACTATTGTCTGTTACAAAATCAAAAAACCACCACCCTCGCAATTTACCCTGTGGATACAACTGGCAACGTTGCTGCATGTATCTGCTAGTGACAAATTTAAGGGGAAGAAAATTTCAACTCCACAATTTAAAAGATTTCTGTTTTCGCGACATCATAAAATTTAAGGGCAAATAAATATTACATGACATTTCAAATTTTGACACAAAATTACTGACGCGCGCAAACAATGACAATGTGAAGTACCAACTAAAATATACATATCGTCGTTGTGCATGCAAATTGCGCTAAGTGCTAACATTTAAATTTTACAATAGGAACAAGAAACTGTATGAAATATTAAATAATATCTTTTTGTGGTAAAAAGGACTGTCCTCTACTTTTTTTAAGATATTATCCAATTATTAAAAATACCCAATTAAATAGAAATGTCTTCAATAAATTATTTAATGGCCAAAAATATATTTTTGTTACATAGCGCATTTTGCATGCACAACGACGATATATGGGAATTTATTTTTTTGGCAACATAATTCAACAGGTTGTGGTTTTTTAATTTTGAAACAGACAATAGGCGCCATGCACATCTCTGCATTCAGCGCCGCCTGGCGTGGTGATTGAAAATTAGTGATATGAAAATATTTCTTGAGACTCATTGCATGGGAATAATATCGCTCTTATGACAATTTACGATTGTAGTACATAATACTTGAGCTTCCTGGTATTGAAATACATTTACAATATTCAAGTTCAAATGTACGCTAATAATTTGAAACACCTCGTATTTTCATACCACTAATGCAGAATATGGTCATTGGTGGTGCTGGCTTCACATGTGCATGGTCCCTATAAGGCAAACAAAATTCACTAAGTTTCCCCAAAATTCCCTAAGTTCTAACTTGAGATTAAACAGTTGATGTAACTCGGACCCTAAATATTGATAATCCTTCTTGGAAAGTAGGTAGTTTTTTTTCAGACTTGCCTTTATTGATCACATTGTATTTCTTATAGGTTGTTTTTTTAACCAGGAAGAGTAACTCAAATTTTCCCACCAAAAACTCTCAAAGTTATTGGCTGCTGCACACCCAATTTTAATTTCACACAACACTTTAATTTGAATTAAAAAAAGCATGTCTTTCATAATTCATATGACCATAATAGTTATTGGAAAAATTTATAAACAAACCAAATTAATTTGTAATGGAAGTGTCACTTAGTTTAAGCAAGTGTTAATCTGACAAAAACAGGGTGACAACTGCTAATCTTGCTAGTTTAAAAACAAGCCTAATTAATAATTAATTTTGATGAAAACATATTCACTGAAGAGGCCTTATCTTAGTACTGTTTATTTTATTTTTATAATACCTGTCAGTGTTAAAATTCTAGGGATTCTGCTGGAAGTTTGCTTTATCTCTTAAATATAGAACAACTTTTTTTGAAATTTCCTAACGTTCAGGTAACAGGTACCAATATCAGAAACATTTGACAGGTATTATAGAAAAAAAAAAAAAAAAACGGACTATAACAGCTGTGATTTATTGTTTTTAAATTTTGATTAATTAATTCTGATGAAAACACATCCAACGGACGACAGGCCTTCCTCTTAATAAAAGCTCTGATTTCTTTTTTTATTAAACAGACATAAAATACACTTACCGACATAATAAAAAAATCTTGATGTATAACACTAACTACACCGAAATTTGTATATTTAAACAAACTATCCATTATCCACATAATGTTAGGTAGGATGTTCTTTCTAGAATTAAAACTTGCCATCAAGAACGGTACATCGGCCGTGGACTGATGATTTGCTATCACTAAAGTCCTTTCATCTATACACTTTGTTATATCATCGCCCACCTCCACTACTACAATAAAATGAAACTCATTAGCTTTGAATTTGGAAAAGTCTTCATCATTACTATCATATCCAGCACTCCAGCTCCACATGGAGACCATCGCCAGCAACCAGTGAAAAAAGTAACCCTCGATCTTCCAAAATGCATCTGGATTAATTTTTCTAATTGGTAATAAGAGTATCATCCAAATAACGTAAGTCGGGATGCAGTAAGCATTGTTTATTAAAATGAAGCCGAGCCGAAAAATTGCCTTGGGAATTATGTACCAGTGCCTGAAATAGAACAAAGATAAAGACTGACTGACATCACAGACATAATAAACATCTACATTTAACTTAACTTACTGAAAATAAAATCGAATATTTTCCATTATTCAACTGCAAGCATTCCAGAGAAGGTTTAATAGATACAGTGTGAGAGCAGCCAGGTTAGATAAATTTTCACTTGTTGGAGGAAACACTTGCTTAATTGTTGTAACTTTAATTGTGATATAATAATCAATACTCGAAGAGAGCCGATCAGATAAGTAATTTTGATATGTTAACAACATTAAAGAATTATACCCGGCACTCGGTATTCGATAACGCGGATTTCCACTTCATGTTTAAATCGAATTAGTTGACTCCTCGAGCACCGTCATGGGGGTTAACTGTGGAACTATCGCGATTTGTTGCCTGGCGATTTAGGTATGATTTAATATTATGGACATGTTGCCGCCCAAATAAATGTTAGGTGGCTGAAATTTCTTTCAACTTGCACGTCGCTATCGCTCGCACAGACACTGATGTCAAAATTTACATCATACCTCCTATCAAAAGACACATACCAATCGACTAATAGGGAGGGTTGCCAACCTTCGCAAATACAAAAGCTGCGTTCGTTTATTCAATTCCGTTCACTCTATTTACTCTTTTTGCACTTTTGTCTCACTCTTACTTGTATTAAACTTATTCGCTCTCACTCTTTAGAGTGTGAAAAGAGTAAATACATTGAAGGGAGTTGAATAAATAAACGCATCTATAGTCGCTGGGTCTTGAGAAAAATCGCCAACTGTATACCGGATGTCCCACACAAGGTGTTTACCCATCTAGAATTTTTTTAAATCGATTTATTTAAAATTCGGAAAGAATAAATGAAACAAAAATGAATTTGATCACGATAGGACTTCCGGTTTCGCCGGAAGTGATGTCAACATTCTTGTTTTAAATGGGACACCATATGCAGAGCGATTCAAGGAATCCATTCATTAGAAGTTTAAGCATTTGCCTTCATTATTTTTCTCGAACATTTCTGGTGCTCTTTTTAATGAAAATATTTTCAAAGTATTTGAACTTCCGATTGTCCGGCTGTCAACTTCATTATTTTAAATGGAATCATACTTTTTCTTGCAAATTTAGGATCTACAGGTCATTTTGGATCAGATTTCGCTATACCTAAATGCAACCGTTTTTGAAATATTTTTAATTTTGTAAATTTCTGTGCTTCAGCGCTCTTTCCTTTTTTAAACTCAAAATTTCTTATTTCACAAAAAATGGAAGATCTAATCTGTGCCATTTCAAAGAGGAACCTTTAAGTAATGCGTCGATGTTGCTCGGCAGATAGCATTTGTTTAAGCTAACTTCAAGTCACCAGAACTTTATTTTTTTAAATGGAACACCGTGTATATTTTTATTCTATTGGATAGACCTGTTAGTTATCTAGTTATAAGGATTATCTTAAAAAGATATATGAAAGTCTATGTAAATATTGCAATTTATTGCGTAGTAGGCTCTGAATATGAATAAAAATTACTGTATAGGAATATTGAACAAATAATTTAGCTTTACTTTTTATTTTGTTTCTAAATTTAATATTTTATGTTCTAATGCTATTTATTTATTATTTAATTTTGTCACAAGGTGACCCTTGGCTTATCGCCTTCAAAATTATTTTAATTTAGTCACAAATATCATGGATAACCCGTTAATATTTTATTTATTATTTTCATTTATTATTATTACTTTTAATTTTGGCAGATATTATTTTCTGAATTTTACGGAGTAAGTTTTTTGTTGTTTCTGGAATCTTTTTTTAACTTTCACATGAATAAGAGGTGGTAGTGGTAAATTTAGATAATTCCTTTAATGCTCTACATGTTCTATGAGTAATTCTTTGACATTTCTCATGAAAAATAAATCTAAAATCTATTTACTTGTACATTTTACAATTTTTGTTGCTAACTAACATACCTACTACAAAATTTAATTGAGAGTAGGTTAAAATAATAATTTTTCACTGCCTACTTGGAGATAAATAAAATTTGATTCAGAGCTGCTTTAGAAAATCAAAATTAAAATTCCTATACAATAATTTTTATTTATATTCAGAGTCTACTACGCAATAAATGCGATATTTACATTGTCTTCCATATAATTAATTAATTAATTGTCTTAATAAATATTATTATTATCAGTGTTGTAATAGATACATTTTTCAAAGTATCTAGATTCAGATACAGATACTTACCCTAATTTGTAACTAGATACAGTTACATATACTTCTTTTTGAAAAGTAACTAGATCCAGATACAGATACAGCATAAATGTATCTAGATACCTTTTAGATACATACATATATTATTTATATGTGCAGGGTGGATCAATTTCAATGTTTCTTATGGGCATCTCTGTAACTATAGGAGATAGAAAAAAACTAGTGGCCAAGTCTCGATCTCTTTTTTAGAGATAAAATCAATAGACTAAACAAAAATTAGCTATCTTCTTTTATTTTCGAGCCCATAAGAGACATCGAAATTGATCCAACCTGTACATACAGGGTGGGCTAACAATGCATGATCGGAAGATTCTGGCGTTACTGATTAATATTTTTAAAATTGCATTAACATACATATCGGTTAGATGCACAATCTAAAATTATTTAGATATGTACAGAGTGTTCCGTAAGAGTGTGGCAATTCTAATTTACATCTTTTTAAATGGAATACTCTGTACTGGGTGCTTAAAAAAAGTGTTAAAAAAATTCGTGATTCTTTAGAGATATGGAGGTTACAAGATTGGAATTTGAAATTTTTACCAATTCTGAATATTTCAACAATTTTTATAGTGTAATGATGTTCAACAATAATTTTTATTTAAAATTTTAAAATTTTATTTAAAAATTTTATTTAATTTGGTAAGTAACTGCATTTAATTACCTATGAATTTATGTTGACTGAATATGTATTGTTTAATATCAGTCAACAGACACATAAACATAAGGCAGCATTTTTTTAACATTTCTTCCATGCTCAGAGGGTGTCCCTGAATAATGCACAATCGCGCTGTTTTGCCATTTTTTAAGTACTCTGTATATTATTGCACGATTATAATAGCTTAGGCAGATTGGATCAAAATAATATAGGGTTTTATTGATCTAAAGTTTATAGTTTTCAAGATAGTGACAATTTATCGTTAAAAAATAGCAAAATTTGTTACTCTGTAAATTTGTTATTTTTAAATAATTGATCTTGAATTTTAGTAAATATATTATTGCGATCAGTCACTACGGTCGCCTTACTTGACATAATCGCAACCACACAACGAACGAAAAACGTTCGCACGTTCTAGTATTATAAAATGGATATGCACAGAAACCATATTGAAAAAAAAAATTATTTTTGTTTAAAAAATGTATCTGTGTATCTAAATGATCAGATACATACATAAATGTAACTAAATACAATTACAGATACCAAGTACTACAATGTAACTAGTTACAGATACAGATACACTGAAATTATCTAGATACGGTATCTAGATACTTGTAACTAGATATGTTACAACACTGATTATTATTATTATTTACCTTTTTAAGAGAATCCTTATAACTACGTAACTAACAGGTTTGGGTATCGGTAAGCTAATACAAATCAATGTACAATTAAATTCTGCATCCGATAAAGTAAAAATATACAGAGTATCCCATTCAAAAAAATTAAGTTTTGGTGACTTGAAGTTAATTTAAACAAACGCCATCTGCCAAGCACACTGTAAGTTTTTGGGACACTTTCTAAACATCATGCATTACTTAGAGGTTTCTCTTTGAAATGGCATAGATTAGCTCTTCCATATTTTTGTGAAATAAAAAGTATTAGATTAAAAAGAAAAGAGTGCTGAAGCACAAAAATTTACAAAATTAAAAATATTTCGGAAACGGTTGCATTTATAGGTATAGGGATATCTTATAATTTTCTAAATAGTGAGGTACTCCATGGTGTTGTAGGTTAAGTAGTTAATTAGATAATATTTGTAATTTAATTAATAAATTTCTTTATATTCATTCATTCACGGAATTAATTGTTCAAACCTCGTATGTAGAAATATATAGGCAGTTCCACTCAAAGTAAGAACGTTGACATCACTTTCGGCGGAACCGGAGTCCTACCGTGCTTAATAGTATGTCAGAAAATTTATTTATTTATTTATTTAATTTGTCCTTTTCAAATTTCATGTAAATCGATTAAAAAAAAATTCTAGAAGGGTGGGACATTGGCGTGGGACATTCGTTATATTTTATGTGGGAATATAAAGTTTTTATAATTAAAAATTAAAAATCGCTAATAAATGCATTTCACATTTTAACAAAATATTTTTAATCGCCAAGTTTTGATCAAAATAGGCAACCTTGCAGGCGGAGACGTTTGCGGTGCTACCAACAATTGAAAATTTTTTGTTTACTATTGGCAACTAAAGGGTGCGTACCGTAATTAGCAAATTGTTTGTGGTTGCAAAGTGTGCGTTCCGAAATTAATATATTTCTGAAAAAGTTGATATTTACGGAACACGATTATTGAAATTTGGTGGTTTCAGCAGCTACCACAGTCATCACTAGAGAAGCACGATTTCTTTGCCTAGAGATTAATATTGCTGCCTAGATGTTAGATTATAAAACTGAATACATACACCATTTTTTAAATGGAAAGCAAGGTGAAGTACACTTTAAAAAAAAAAATTATATCTGGATTTTTGGTTTTCCATTAGAAATTAGAAATATACTTAATAGTTTACAATTATATGTTACATTTATTCATAGAAAAAGAATTATAATGCATGAAAATAATAACAATAGGAATGTAAACAATTTGAAACCATTTTGGCTTCAGTGTTTAAAATTGTATTTAAAGATAAAAATAATTCTTAAAAATAAATTGTTCGCAAATTTACTGGTTATGTTAATACAAACTAAACTGCCGTTTGTCCGTAAATTATTCAGTAATCGCTAACAAACACAAACAATCTGACGTATTCCAACAGTATTTGCAGTGATACTGGAAATAATCTCCTTGAAGACTAAATTTCTGAAAATGTTAATAATTTTTCATTTAAAGCTATCAAATTTCATCAATTATTCCAAATTATCACAAGTAGGAAACGATAATAAACAGCTAGGTAGGTATTTTACATAATTCATGCAATTTTCAGAACAAGATTTTACAGTATAAACGTTACACACAATCTTTGGAAAGGAATCAGTAAAACGTGCAGTGGTAAAAGCAGTTCAATGTGAAATTTGACGTCAAAATTGTTTGAATTACCTTTTTAAATTATATTGTAATATTTATTACATGTTTCTTACGTATCCTTCTTCATTATAAACTATAAATATAATTTCTTAAATAATACGATCAAAGTATTTATCATTAATAAATAAAGAATGACAGGAGAAAATAGCTTGAAAAATCAAGTGGTTTTTGATATTGGATCCACATGGCTCAATTCTTATCTAAACATTATTTAGGAACTCTAATTTACGGTACATACCCTAAATTTCCGATGGTTGCACTGCGATCGCCGATAGCTGATTGGCATTTTGCATAAAATTAACATTGTTGAAATCTGCATAACAGATCAATCCCTAACAATTTTACAATTTCTTTCAGACACACACCGTTTAAAGCAATGATTCCCAAAGTGGTCTATATCGACCCCTAGGGGTCGATTCTGCACTGTAAGGGGTCCGTATCAGCGAAAACAAAAATTGGGGGTGCACGAGATGTAAATAGGGGTTCACGGGAATAAATCCCATTTAAGCATGTCGTGACCGAATTTTTGGCTTTCCATAAATGTATCAATATGTTGCGCGCATACGTGAAGTAGCGACGTTTATCCAAACTTGTACCAGGGCTCATCGCTCCCATTCAAAGTATTTTTTTGTGTAGTTATTTTATATTAGAATTTTACTAGATTTGCATTTTGTCGTTTTAATTAGAACACGTGTTTTTTTTTTCTTTTTCACTCTACACTACAGTTAAACGAGTTAAACCTATCAAAGTGAGTAGCACTGTGTCAGCTGTGAAAAACACATTTGAAGTTGATGAATTTGTAACAATTCAATATTAGAAAGACGGGGGGCTACCCAAAACAGAAAAAATTGGCACGTGGTCTACGAGATAAAAAAGTTTGGGAACCTCTGGTTTAAAGGATCCCTCACACCAAAGCGGTAAGGCGGGAGCGAAAGCGAACGCAATGGGGGATTGAATTCTGTGGCGGGATATCTAAGCGTTTACATGAAAGCGATAACTCGCTTAGATATCCCGCCACAGAATTCAATCCCGCGTTGCGTTCGCTCTTGCTCCCGCTCCCGCCGTACCGCTTTGGTGTGAGGGATGCTTAACTTTGCGCTGACGTTGCAGTTCAGTTCGTTATAGCTGCCGTTCAATGTAAAGTGTAAACGCCTAGGATCGTTTATAAACTCAGTTGCCGCTGCTGTTCGAAGTTTATAAACGATCCTAGGCGTTTACGATCGTCGCATGAACGAAATGTAGCAGAAAGCGCTACTGCTACCGATTCACTCCTTCAACATTTGTTACGTCTCTTGTTTAGTTTTTTAGGATAGGTTTTTTCTTTCTCGATTGTTCTGCACTTTTCTAAACTTTTTGCACCAACCGCTCCTGAGAGAGTGATAATATATAATATATTCTAAGTAGGAGTGAGAAAAGCAGAGTAAAGAAGTTAAAAGTGTAGAAAGTGCAGAACAAACGAACAAACCTAATGTATATGTAATCCGAAATGAGATGCTACATAGAAATATTTTCCAAACGTACCTATTAACTACATCGATAATATTTAGAAAAAAAAAATATAAGATATTACTATCATGCGTCCAACAATTATTGTAGTCCTGGGTGGTTGTGGTATCACACAAATGCCGATTTTTACTTCGTATCGTTGAATTGAAGTCTCAAATATTGACTGTTAGACAACAAATAAATGTTTCTTTACGTATTTAATGTTTTAATGCCATTTCAAATAATAATTAGTTAAAAATGTTTGACTCTACAGCCACCCAGGACTACAATAATTGTTGGACACACGTTAGAAACTTAAATTCGAAAATTTCAGTCACACTATTTTGAGAAAATACCGCAAGATATTGCGCAAGATCCCAGATCGACTGTTTTTTTGACATTTACACTATGGGTGTTTATGGCCTTTCAGTCTCGAGGTAATTGCTTCTCATCAACCGACAGATCTCACAGCCAAGACAACAGTTTGACCCTCGCACATATACAGGGTGTGAAAACCTTGGTTTAGAAAATGGCCAGGAATGTATCGCAAATTGTTGGTTTATGATTTGCTTGAGAGAATTCCCCTTAGAGTGTGGTGGTTTCTAAAGTACACTGTATGGAAAGTCTCAAGTAGATGTAAGGAATGACAAATTGCCGTTGATTAATTAAATTATCGAACTCAGCCACTAATTACGAACGCTGACCAATCAAAGATTTTAAAATATGAAAGTCACTAGTGCGTTTTAATACTCGCTTCAAATGTAAATAAAAACAGTTTGATTAAAGGTCTCTAAATGCTCTAAATGGTCTTTACTGACTCTTATTAATGCAATTAAAATTATTCTCACTCTATTTGTACCACCGACGTACTATGGGGCCAAAAGCACTTTCGCGTGTCAAAAATCTGTAACTTTTTTATTTACTGACTTACGTTAATGAAATTTGGTACATAGATTAAGAAGACTATAGGCTTTATGGCCGTGATGTGATTTTTGTAAAATTTTTATTTACTTCTTTATTATATGTGTTGTAACACCGAAAAGTGAAAATTGCTTAAGAGTAAAGTGCCCTTATTTTAAAAGATACAGAAAAATGTCATAAGAAAATGTTGTTTAGAATTAAAAGTTATAGTCAAATACAAAATTAGAGCGATTAATTTGAAGGTTGAGAAATTTAGAGTTCGTTGCGAATCTAATGGCGGCTACTCTGAAGCTCATTTTTAATGAACGATTACGTACATAAGACACAATCAACGTGTAAAGTATTATACATCATTGGAAAGGGCACATCTTCTAGTTTTAAAATAACTATATAAACATGTAAATTGCTTACTGCTTTGTTTAATAAAAAAACATAAACATAGGTATGTTTAATTTGCCATTTTAAAACTTAGCTTAAAGATTTAACTGTCATCGGGATTTGCCGGTGTGGAGTTATTGGTAGGATATAATAGCGAAAATAGTCCTCTAAATGATAGCGGAAATAACTTTTGCACATATTTGTACCTAACGTCAAAAAACAGGTTGAAAGATGGTGACCTAAGTTAAGTGTTGGTATCTCCAAGGATTGATTAGCATTTTGCTTAGTATTGAAAAGTTACATGTAATTATTTGTTTTAATGTTATTATTTTACTTTCTTCATGCCATCGTAGAGTATTAGAAGCAATATAGTCGATGGGACGGACAATAGAAGTTTACATTTGTCACATTTTGAGTTCTATCAAAATTCATGTACGTAACTGTGACGTAACTTAACGAAAAAAAAAAAGCATGGCCCTCTAGAGTCTAAAAAGATTGTGAATGGATATTACAAACGAATTCCAGACACGCTAAAGCAAAGGAATTACTACTTGCGTTTCTTTTGATTTGTAAAAATTTTGAGTAAAAAGAGTGAGAAATTTAGTAAAATGTAATTGTTGCCGGTTATTGTGTTTGGAGTCAGAGATTTAGAATTTCTGTCACTTGAATCCCCCTTTATGTTTTGATAAAATCTTCGTTTTATACAACCCTTAAAGTTAGATCTTCCAGTACCAACGGCAATAAGTTTAGAAGAAATTGAGAATCAGTTGGCTGAGGTTCGTGTAGCTGTAGATAATGGAAATTGGAATGCATTAAAAAGCTCCTAATTTAGAATGATTAAGGACGAATTGTGTGTAAACCTTAATATGCATGTGTCGTCATACCACATACTCTGCGAAGTCGAATTTTGGCGATGTATCACGAAGGACACTCTAGAATTTAGATAGATGTTTGCAAGTCCGAAAGTTGTCAACCAGTCCAAAATGTTGTCATGGCAACGTCTCTCAAGCGAAGTAAGCTTCCAAAAAAACCACGGGACATTTTAGCTATGTGCTGATTTTTGGAAATTCCCACTTCTGACACCAATTAGTTACGAATTCGGAAATTCGTCGTTTAGTTAAAAGTATTTCAACTGTTCGCAATCGTTTAACACATTAAAAACACAAAGTAATTAATTACAGCATTCTTATTTTATTTTATCCTTCTACTAATGCAAATAAGACCTGTTCTTGCGTTTTCATAGTAGAGAACCTTCCATTCTCGAATCTAGAACATTATCGCATAAACTAGTATCTACCATCTGGAGTTCGATTCGAAGGTACTTGAAGCATCGAGAAGGTAAATGGCGTGACAATTTTGAAAATTGTAACACTGTTCTATTTTTCAAAATTATTCTATGAACAGTATAGAACTGAAAGTTTAACATATTTAAATGAGGGACAAACCTCTTGTGTTTGTATGTCATCAGTACATTTGAATATAAATTTAGGTCATCTTTTATCCACACTGTGCGTTGCGAAACCGCAGACGTTCGATTTGGAACAGGTTCTTAAAAATTCGACCTGTGTTTGTTTACTTATTATTTTCCATCAAGATGAACTACTGTAACACAATCAAACATCCTCTTCGGTTTAAACACCTGGAGCAAGGTGATTTTTACGAATCGACATAAATTATAATAATTTATGGTAATTTTTTGGAACACAAAATTCCGTCGTTCGCTCGCTCGTCGCCAAGTCGGTCACACTCTAAAGAATTTAATTACCATCGTTTCGGCGATATCGTACTTTCTTAAATTTCGTTGTTGCCGAGACTTCTGTCATCTCCAAGTGGTTGCTCATGCTCGCACCGTCAACAGGTTGAATTGTATCTTCTGCCGTGCAAAAGCAGCGCTGATTCAATTTCTTTTAGTGTTACGAGTGAGTTTGTGCAGTGAATGTAAGGTAATGCCTGTTACTCTGTTTCAACGAAAAAAATTATAGTATCTGGAGCACTCGTCGCAGAAGAGAAGAAAATTAATGAATTTAAGAAGTATTTAAAAAGGATTGCGATATCACGACCGAATAAAGTAAGTCTTTTATTATCCTGTAGAAATCTTTAATGTTGCAGTCTCAATTAGAGATCTTATTTGTGGCATAGATTTAATGTGCTATTTAATTCAAAGAGCGCAAGCATTTCCTTAAAATATACAATATTAAATATCGTGGTATTAATAATTAATCTTATCATATTATCATTAATAATATCTAAAATTTATACTTAATTTTCATAAACCGTAAGCTTAATGAATACAAAGTTGAGGTCATAGACAACTTTTACTTTTTGCAAATCACATGAGCTCCGGGCTTCGGATGGACATTAATATCAGATTTTTCAAGCGAACCGTATGATTTAGTTTCAAGAAGTTTACTGAAAACGAGAACGAGAAAAATATATTTCTTCGTTTTTAATTTGATTTAATTTTACTGTTCCTAAGAATAGCACCAACTCAAAAAATGCATGAATACTTACCTTGCTATTGTTGTTTACCATAGAAAAATATGTTTTAAGGCTTTCTTATTGTTTGTTTCAGTCTTTCTTCAATTTTATTTAGTTATTTTGCCTTCGTTTTTAAACCCTTTCATGAAAATAACGATTTAAAAAAATATTTTTTTTTGATATACTAACAAGGAAGGGTTTCCAAGTGTCCCCTCCTGATTTTAATTAAACTTGGTACGTTATGCAACTCTGCATATTTAAAATTACATACTTTAAAGGAGTGTAATGGTGTAAAAAAAAACAATTTGTAAATAACTGCGTAATTATAAGTTACTACATCAAAAGACATGTCAAACTCTAATGTTAATAATTTTTTAGTGCTCAGAAAAATGAAGAGGTGCTATTTTTCCTTTTGTAAATGCGCACCCAATGAAGTGGGTGTGAGCAGAAAATGTCATACTGTATATATTTCATATACAGTTCACGTTCGTGAGAAAAATTAATGGCGTATTTGATAACAGATATTCTCACGAATGCACCAAAATTACGAAAAAAAAATCAAAAAATTCATATCGATATCCAGCAATTCCTTGTGAAATGTTTAGAATCGCTAGACGGCGGTGAACTTCACCTACAATAAGTGTTCGAAGTCTCCTCCCTGCGCGAGACGTAAACATACCGATTAAAGTGCCGTTTCACATACCTGCCCACACATCCATGTTGTAAAAATTAAACAGACCATCCCTTGTAAACATTGATTCGAACAAAGTTCGAATTGTCCGTCTGTTCCCAGAGTAACCACCGACAAAATCGTATGCGACGAGGAGCTAATCTGCAGGCATCAGAGCTTGCACTCTTTGAAAATGGAACGGGTAATTGTTCCTCACGAATAATTTGCCAAACAACAAACTGCACAACTGATACAAAGGTTCTGCTATTTGGCAAATGGCGATCTTGGTAACGCTGTGCATACAAATGTCTTGTAGCCAACGAATTTTGATCACATTCGCGCGTAAATTAAAATCATGTCCACAATAACACTCTTGGAAAATTCGGCCATGTTTTCAACACTGTTATCTGCGACGACCAACGTGCACGTGAGAACTGAGTAACTGATCCACTTTAACAGTCGATGCTGACACACCAGCATACTTCTCCGATTACGTAATTACGTAATAAAAATAAGCCAGGGACTATCAAACTGTTTCATCGTTCGCCGAAAACATTTATTATCTCTAATATTTATTAATCAATTGTTATACGAAAACTTTTAATGTAAACTTTCACTGCCTTCATTTTTTGCATGAAGTTAAAAAACAGACTGTACACATTTCTTAAATTTAGATCGGTAAACAGGTATTTCAGGTACTTAAATAATTTGATAACTACGAGGCTTCTACCGTAAGTAATGCCTGTTGGTCTAAAATTCCCTTAAATAAAGAAGTAACTAAAAGAAAATTATTTACACCTTAAGCTACAAAATATATTTCAAAAAATTGAACAAATTCAAGATGTCTCAAAGTATCGCCCATGTTTGTACAATATTGGATTCAGAAAGCCTGAAGCAAATCCAAATGAAAAAAATGATAAAATTTCTGGTATACCTTCGTTAACGAGTATTCAAGAAAAAAGAAAACAATAAAATTAATAACATATCTAATTTAATATTATTGAATTAATTTTTATTTATAACAAAAGGAATTATTCTGTAATACCCACATCTGATTTTTACAAAACAACTTCAAATTGGTTTCCTCCTTCAATGCAAGATGAATTAAAAGAGGTGATCACATACCACGGCTTTCCAGATGACCCGATCTAAATCTTAGATATCTTTTTTTGGGTTTTATTAAGGAAACAGACAAATAGTTTCCTTCAGACCTGCTGTCGATGTTGAAGATGTGGCAAGACCCATTCACGTTATGTGGAATTAATCAACGAAGACATGCTAGAGAGCGTTTATATTACCACGTAGTATCATGCTAATGTTTTATTTTGAAATAGGAGGAAACCTATTTGAACATCTCTTGGGGAAATTAGGTACAGTCTTGCGCATCTAAAATGCACCTTATGGTACAAGGCTCACAAAACTGTCAAATTGTAGCATTTAAGCTGCGCACGACTATACGAGTATTACTGTTATAATTCACTCTGTTATACAGGCTGTCGCTAAATTCCGTGGACATGGCTTAACCACAGATTCCTGTCATGTTATAAGATCCATCTTACTCTAGATTAATCATGATTCTTAGCACAATGAAACTGTTTAAGTTTAAGAATGTAAAATTATCATTCTACATAATACGTATTGTTAAAATAATAAACCATAATGAAATATTATGCTGAATAAATTAGTAATAAAATGTCACGTCTGATTTTTTGTTAATTACTCCGGTAATTATATCATAACAGGAAATGATACTCTAAACAACAAACCACATAGTGTTAATTTTGCAGTAGTACGCTGAGTCGGTTTTTAACGTAAATCCGAATGAAATGTTCGGAATTCTTGTTAATATAAACGTACTCTTTGGTCCCATTTTTCTCAGTGTAACTAATTTACTTTCAGAAAGAGGTGTTTATTCTTACTTACACTTCTTACACTTAACGTAACAAAATTAATCACTTAACAAAAGTTGGAAACACTGTTAGAAATGTAAGTGTACTAATTGACTAATTCTATTAATTTACTTTTCTTAACTTGACAACTTCCATTTTTAAGTTAACTCTGTTAAGTACATTCAATTAACAGCGTTGTAAAACAGTATAGTAAGTGTAGTCCTCGAGTTGAGCAAAATAATTTTATCCTTTATTAACCTAGACAACCACTAACAATTTGCAAATACTCACGCATGCAAAGAACAAAAAATTTCTTCATTGTGAACACATAAATTAACACTCTAATTTCCTTAATTTAATTTTGTTACGTTAAGTCATTGTGAACGGGCTTTTACGGTTTAGCCACAAAATAGAAAGAGGTAAACGTTTTATAGAAAGAGGTAATACTTATTATTCGCCGAAGTTTTTTACATTCCACAATGACAGTCCCTACCTTCAATGATACATTTGCATGATTCACATGCACAAAACTTTTTACGTCTATGGATAAGTTTGTAATAAACAAAAACATGTTCCAAAGTACTGATACGAATTTGTTTATAAAATACACTCTACCAAACAAATTATAACTATGCGGCGGGACAGCGGTGGGGTCCAAAGTTCGATAGCTTAGTCAGGTGCAGTGCGCCCTCGATCGTAAAGTTACGTGTGGATATTTTTATTTTATTTCAGTTAGGGAGCGCCAGGCGACATCCGCTACTAACTGCTGTTTACGTATTTTGTACAGTTTTTGCGCTCTAATTAGATCATTCACAGTACAATCCCACCAAGTCCCCGCCGCTTGATTATGACACAGGCTTGATTATAACACAGTTTTTGTCTGAGGTTTGGATTATTTTGTGTAAATTTGATCAGTATGTGTTTACACATTCCTAGGATACCATAAAAAATTTCTATTACGTAAGAATTTGAAATTACATGACAAATTATGAAATACTTAATGTGGGCAATATTTAAAAACGTCCTGTTTCACGAAGACGTCTTTCTACGTTTGTAAATGTTTTGTGATTAGGTACGCGACGATTTGGAAATCTCTCCCTGTAAACTTTGACGCTCTTACGACAATTTCCTTCACAAAATCCTAAAACCAGTAACATGTCTGTTTGTTCAGCATAAGTGTATGTTAGAACCATTATTATCCAAAAACACCTAGCTATTTTCTTTTAATGAATTTTATAAATTTGACAAACAATAAGCAATTAATTAATACCGCACGTAAGAGTAATTGATTTTGTTCTTCAAAAAAGGACGTCGCACCACTTAGATTATTTTATTTTGTGGCTAAACCGTAAAAGATATCAAAAGATGTAAAAGATTACTAATGTACACCTCTCTCTGAAAATAAATTAGTTATGCTTTTAATGGGCATCGATTCTTACATCGCATCGTTGAATTGACGCCTCAAATAGTGACTGTCAAAAAACAAATAAATTCTTATTTATGTAAGTATTTAATGTTTTATTGTAATTTGAAACAATAATTAGTTAAAAATATTTGATTTCATGGCCACCCAGCACTACAATAATTATTGCACACCCGTTAGATTATACCTGTTTTCAAAAAGAGGCAATGCAGTCTCTTAGATTTTTTTATTTTGTAACTAAACCGTAAGAAATATAAAAAATTACAAAGGGACAAAAAAGTTTCCTAATGAATGACTCTTTCAAAAAATTAATTAATTAAAGCTATCTGGCAAACACAAAAAAACTTATAGTAATATCAGGGTAGTGGCAACCCTGCTTTTCATATTAGCAGTCTACTGCAAAATACCAAAATCTGAATCTGAAAATGTGAATTACGTTCCTGTAGACCCTTATACCAAAAAACATCCAAATTGATTCAAGGGTTTTTCTGTTATAATCAAAATACATTTTTTTTTCAAAAACTTTGAAGCAAAATTCCGGCTTAACGAAGCACTTTTGGATATAGAGAAGTTGGGTTAAATCGTCTTATTTTGAGCCAAGAAATCTGTAGTTAAGCCATGTCTACGGAATTTAGCGACACGCTGTATAAATAAAAAATAATTTATTAATTTTCTTTTCTCTTGAATAACTCTTTAATGAAGGTATATCACAATTTTTATCATTCGTTCATTTCGATTTGATTCAGCTTCTTGAATCTAACCCCATAAGCACGGGTGATAATTTGTGACAGTCTGTATAAATATACAGGTTGATCCAAAAGTATTGGGACACGGAGCAACACGGAATTCCTAATAGAAAAATATTGCGCGATTTAGCTAAACTTACTTAGTTCCAAAGTGGATAACAAGGGAGATACAGATCAAAATCTTAATTTCAATTTTCTTTAATAATTTTTAAAGGTTGTGGAATATTGCCTTAAAAATTGACATATGGGGTTTTTCTGGAACCAGCAAAATAATATGGTTTTAATTGTGATGCACCAGATAGAATGCGCTACGTGCGGTGTCATTCTTGCTTTTAACATTTTTGTAAGTAGACTTATGGAACTTTTGACAAAAAATTATTATTCCCCAACCTATTCTAAACCAATTAGCTATACTTAATTATATTACCTTGAAAAAGTATTTCCTACATTAATACATCTAACAGCTGTCATTACTGCCTTTACTCCATCGATAATTTGTGTTATAGTGTTTATTAATTAACTCTTTTGTTTTCAACATTTGCAAAATTTTTAAAACTACATCGCTATTTAGAAGTAGCATTTCTCTCAAGAAACTTATACAAAATTTAAAATATTTTACCTAAATTTTAAAATGATTCAATTGTCATTTACAATGTGTTCAATTTCAACGGAGCTGCACAATGGACTTTTAATAATTAGATCATTCTTTTTGTGACTGTAGTGTATATGTTGCTTTGTCAAGTTCATAATTGATATTATTTTCTGAATATTACCCGGTAATTAATAATTACTGTTGATAAGCTGATAGAGCACATTTTTTATTCACCACTATTTTAGAGAAGAAAATATTTCAGAATTACGTCGGTATTATTCTATACAGGGTGTAATCGATTAAGTTTTACTTATTAATACTATAAGTAACTCATCAATTAATTCTGTAAATATCAATGGTCAAGTTCAAAAATAGAAAACTGACTTACCACAAGAGCGTATCGTCTTCTGTTGGAAAACCTCTGCTCGTTCTAGATACGAGCATCTGTGGTTTTTATAAACGCATCATAAAACAATAAAGCTCTAGCTCACGGTCACTGGGTCAATTCCGCCCATAAGCAATTCGATAACGAAAGAAGCTTTTAAATATCCACCTTCTTTGATTACTGAATTAATTAATTATAAGCCTTCTTTCAAACATTTCTACGAACTAAATGGTGTTTCCCTTAAATTTAAGCTAAAAAGTTGGTGCAACCGGGCATAAGTTAATTAATTAAGGAAATAATTTAATAATTATTTTGTTAAATGACTGTATTTATATTAATTAAATACTAATAAAAAATTAGAATGTAGTTGTTTCATTATAATTTTTTTATTACTTACGAATCTATCACTAATTCTTATTCCCGGTTGCACCAACTTTTTAAGCAGAGCTTAAATTTAAGTTATGTTTAGAATGTGACATTTACGTTTGGTCAGTATATGTCAAATATATTCTGATTGACATTTAAACTTCAACTTCAGTATCAATTAGAATGTGACTAACATTTTGTTAAATATATAAATAATGTCATAGTCTAAACAACACTTAAATTTAAGCTCCGCTTAAAAAGTTGGTGAAACCGTGCATTAATCTCCATATTCTTTCGTATAAAAGCCTAAATGACCTGCCTCGACGTTTATTGCTTTATATCTGCGGGTTTCCTGCTCTATCATTTTTTATACACAATGGTACACTTCGTTCGGGACACCGAAATCACATCCAATGTCTCTCAAACCTTTTTATAAAAGTAAACATAGAATTATCCGAGTTATTATTGACCTTTCCCCCAACCGTGTATCATAACTTTGTTCTAGCTTTTTTTCTTGTGTACTAATAGTGGTTACAGTAAGTGAAACTTATTCAATTACACACTGTATTTAAAGTTTATTATGTAATTAATACATATAACTTTGTGGTAGAATCTGGTTATGATTTTCTGAGAAATGTAAATAAGGATTGTCCGATTGTTTTTTTAAAATTTTCTCCACTTGTTTGCCTTCTTCTAAATTTTAAAGATAGATATTAAAACTTTTCGAACCGTTAAGAGGTGTTCTTCAGTGAAGTGTACCGTTCTCTTTTCTTGCGCTAATATCTTGTTATCAAGAGCTTTCGGCCATCTGCTGAACAAATTTAATTACTCTCTGTTACGAAAGCAACGTTTCTAGTGTTTGACCTGAATCATTAACATCGTTTTAATAATTGGAAGACGTAAACGTGATTTACACGCGTTCTTAATTAAATAAAATTCGCTTTTAGTTTTCTGTCGCCCGTCTCCACTTGGCGAGGCTATAATAAAAAGAGAAAAGCGAAAAAAGTTTCGTGTTAATTACAGTATTTGTGATAAGTGTTGGTAAACAAAACTATAAAAGACTTGCCTACTTTGACATCATTCAATTTATTCTGAAGTCGTTTTTATTAATGGAATTTAGGCGAGTTAATGTTCCGTTAAATTGAATTTGTTTATGGTGAAGGTAAACAAAAATTTCTGTCATTCGGTAGATATAAAGAGAAAACAGGAAGGCAAGCTCTTTTATATGTTAATTAACGAATTAGACTTGACAAAACTGGACGAAATTAATTTAATTAATTCACGTTTCGCCTTAATTTATTTTTATTTAGAAATGTTTAAAGTTTACCGTAATTGTTCATAAATATTATTCCTATTAAATAAATAATTAATGAATACTTAATGTATTTTTTATAAATACATACAGGAACCGTACATATAATGTCGATGTCATTAAGCCAGCGACGCAGTATAAATTAATGCAAATATTCCTCAACAAACATAATATGTATTGGGGTTATCATATTAGGTTTGTTATTACAAAAAAAAATGAGAACAGTTCTAACTGAGAATTTGAACTATGTCAATGCGCATGTGCAACAAATTTCGTATTGGAACGAGTCTGATTCTCTTTTAAATATTTTTCATTCATTTTTTACATGACTTTTTGGCGGTCCAATTAACAGTTATCGTGTATAAAACTTTGTCTGTTTCATTAGATTTCATTTGAACCGCGCAAAATAGAAATTTCCAAACTTTAATAAATTATAACAACTGTACAGATAATAAGCTTTTAAATAAACGATTAGAAGTCAAATGGATTATTTATTGGCATTTATTTGCATTAGGAAATTTAAAAACAAACGAGCAAATCTCTCTTTCATTAAAGTTCCGCTTTATGTGTACTTACTAAAAGTAACAAGAAAATTTTAGTTATCATCTTTTCTTTATTCTGTTTTCACGTGTAAATAAAATATCAATAATAAAATGATTGAGAAACATTGAACCAAAAATTAATTTTATTGCCATTTTAATTTTTTACGTATACAGAGTAAATAAACTACTCAAAATAACTTAAATACTTTAACCACTATTATACACAAGAACAGAAGCGAACTTATGACATACGTTTGGGAAAAATGTCAATAATAACTCCGGTAAACTATACCTTTAGTTTTTACATAAAACGTTCGAAAAGCGCTGGCTTAGATTTAGACCCAATTTTACAATCGTGGAATAAAGACGAATACTGTTCGCTGAATATCATTTAACGTTGCTCTATATCTACGTCACGTTATTCTAAGAATAATGCTTATCCGATGATTGTAAAATCGGAACTTAAAGCCCCGGCTGAGCGAAATTTACTATTATGCTCAATAAACGATAGGGCGGTAAACCCGGAGATTCTCATCTGTTTTATTAATATTTAAGTTATAGAAACGCAGATTTTTCACAAAATAATTCTTACATATTGTAACGTTTTTAAGGGTTCTATTAATTTTTATTTTAAAAACAAAACACGAAATAGTTAATAACTAATTTATTTAAAAGCAAACTAATTAACACTAAATTAAACACTAATTTATTTACAAGCTTATACGTAATTTATTTTAACAGCCGAGCGAAAGTCTAATACTTTAATGCCGAACTGTCCAACGCTGAATAATCCCCGAACTCCCGGTCGCGTGCTTTTATAAGCCGGGGTTGTTTTTCTCGAACATTCGAATGTTCTAGGAATGTCTTGGGTTGATTCCACCGCTGACGTGATATCGGTGCGCCCGAAGTTTCTGGTCTAAGGCGCGTCGGCGATGACGCAAGAGACAGACTGACGCCGGCTGCTGTCGGCGAATCATTACAATATGTAATAATATTAATTTATTTCCTTAATTAAAAATAAAATCATGAATCTTACCTAAAAATAAAGTAAAAAAATTAGTAATTCAATTGAGGTAATATAATAAAACGGATCGACGAAGATTTAATTATCGAATTGTGTTGCGGGCGACACTGACCCAGTAACCGTAACATTTGCGAAATTTATCGTTTTACGATGTGTTTATAAAAGCCGCAGACGCACGGACGAACGAGCAGAGGTTTTCAAACAAAAGGCGATGCGCTCTTGTGGTAGGTCAGTTTTTTTTAATTTTTGAGCAAGATCATTGATATTTGCAGAATTAATTCCTTATGTATTGAAGAACTTCCAGTATTAATAAGTGAAATTTATTTGATTACAACCTGTTTGGCTAAGTATTAATTACACGTGGTTTGCTAGCTAGATAGATAATTGAAACTGGCTGCTTTGGCTATTATAGAGGTTCTTCCAATCTCGAATATTTTGGTGCAAATCCAGTAATATCAGCATTGCTCGTGTCGAAAGTTCTCGAATGATCGAGAAGATAGATGGCGTCACAATTCTAAAAACAAATTTGTCGGTGGGACGAGGTACATATTGTGACAAGACAGAAGTAAATTAAAATATTAGATTCATTTAGCGAACTTAAGATAAGAGGAAATGTAACTCATCAACGTAAACAACGGAACACCTGCATGGAAAAACCTTGAACAAGTTAAAACGGATGTAAGTTACCTCGCGTTCTGTCGAATCTTTCCGCTCTCGTAACAGCTCGGAATTGCTCGGGTCGCACTTCCTTTAAAAACCCCGCGATCAGCATATAAAGATAAGATTATTATCAGCTGTCAGTACAGCATGTAATTTCTTGTACTTTGATTTGTGTTGTGAATTAAGGATGTGAGTATTTAAGTTATATTTGTATAATTAATGTTTGTCTAGTCATATTTCTAATATAATATTTAAATTATGCCCCTTGTTTCGATTAATATCGTAACAATATAACAGTGTCTTCTCTTCGCCCCGAATAGAATATGAAGACAAACGGTCTTTGTGATTAACTATGTCATTAACCAAAGCCGTCTATATCTTACAAGCCGTGCTGTTACGCTTGGCAACGTCGCATTGATACCCGAAAGTAGTCCTAATCGAACTTGGCATCTACAACATAAACCTAATTAATAATTCAGAAAGAATAGTTATTTATTTACTTACAACGAAAAGTCAAGTTTTAAAGTAATTAGGAGCAAGTTGTTTAGCCGAGGCTGTAATTACTTCCAAGTACATATATATATTTAAAGTCAATTTTCGTTCGAGGTAAATATGAAATTTTCTTTCAAACTAGACGTTTAACGAGTTTAAAATTAAGTACTAGGACTTTAAAGTTCCACTTTTTGTACCATTGAAAATCCGAAAAATGTCACATTGGTATGAAATAAAAGGAAACAAAGGAAAACGAAAAAGTTTGGTTATCTAGCAGAATTAGGCTTTGTGGACTTACCTTGATTGTTAATATAACATTTAAAACGTTATTTTAGTCACCAATACTATAATAAACAATAAAATTTGATTGATAAGTACAGAATTACATTTAAGCATTATCTCGTACAACTTACGTCAAACTGGTGAAACTCGTGATCGGACTACTTGCTCTGTTGCCAAATTTACAAGTGCACGGCTTGTTAGATAGAGACGGCTTTGCATTAACTCTTGGTTATTTCATGTTAAGACCAAGTACTTTCTTGTTTTTGTACTTTGTCTCGCATGTGCTCTTGCTCAAATCAATTAATATGCAAGCTTAGTCAGTGAGCGTTCTTTTTTCGGTTCTCATTTATAGAACAAGACAGATTTTTTTATTTTTTACGGGTTTTTCACCAATATAACTTTAAACTATTTTAGTGACATTCACGTAGTACCTACCTTATCTGTTAAGGTAGTGCTACTTTAATTCCTGTACCTACATTTTATTGTAAAAAAAATCTCCGTAAATAACGTAAATTGTTTTCCAAAATGTTCAAAATCGACGGATTTCTCTGCTATGTAAAGATGTAAACGGGACAATCTATAATACCGGATTCTTGGGTCGTTATTTGCCCTCAACAGCTAGTTTGACCGCATATATTTTGTGTTTATTACAACTGAATCCGTTGCATATTACCAGTTTACAAGTCTTTTCTGGGTTCGGTATTTTTTTTTTAAATTTCTTAGCGTGGTTTTCATTTAAAGCTTGTTTTTTTTGTAAAAGTTTTAAATTCACATATAGAAAATCCAAGTTATTCAAAAGGTGATTCAAAATTGTCTTTCGATATTTTCAGGGTGAAAAGAATATCAAGAAATAAGGTCACCTTTTTATACAATATTTTTCCAAAAATAAAAGATAAGGGAGTTATGAAACTCTGGATCCTTTAAGTTATCACTAAGCACTAATATTTGAAACTCAGATATAAGGCACCTAACTGGGCATTTACAACGTATGTATTTGTCAGATCCTTTCTTCTTTTTAAGAGGTAATTTGCACTTTCGGTATTCTATAGTAACAAAATGCAATAGATATACCTATACTAAGTTATTCGAAAACTGTTCGGTTTGTCGAAATGCAACAAGGGGCTTTTTGCCAATAATCTAAAGAATATTGTGTTCACAAATTCTTGATGAAATATGTGAAAAATAAAAATTAAGGATAAAATACTGAAAAATCACCTCCTGAAATTACTCTTTAACAAATACGTTGTAAATGCATAGTAATAGTTAAGTGCCTTCTATCTAAGTTTAAAATATTAGTTTAATATTTTCCCCCCCTCTTTGAGGGCATATAACTCCCTTATTATTTCCCTTTGGTAAAATTTTATATCAAAAAGTAACCTTATTTTTTGATATTCTATTTATCGCGAAGATATCGGGAGACGATTTTGAATCACCGTGTATATGTATAAGTACTCAAACAACGTCGTAATTCTCGACACGGATATTTATTGCAAACACGAACAAATCTGTATCATTTATATTTCGCAGAATACCGTTTGGTCTTTAAGAAGCAGTAAAAGAAGTTTGTAGGTATTGCATAACGAAAAAGTACAAAAATATTACCATTAAAAAAATATTATAAATACGAGTTTTTACTGCACTTTTATTTGTTCAAGACACGGACATAAATACATCAAATAATTTGCGCCCATCCTTATACAGGGTGTTATTAAACTTATGTCATTAATCAAAACCGCAAGCAGTACTCAAGAAAAGAAGTAAATTTTGTTATACAGTGTGACTTATTTAGAATAGAAACATTCCTGTAAAAAATGTATTTACTATCTGATCAGAAACAGACTTCTTCTTTTTAAAGGTAGGTAAAACCTAAAATCTCTATCCAATAGCAAACTTTCGACAAAATCAAAGACATGGTTTAATTTTTTCAATAATTTTTTAATTGATATTTAAATAATTAGGATACAGTAAATAACCAAGTGTCTTATACCGTTGGAAAGCTAATTTTATGCACTTGTTAAATATGCACCGAAACTCATAGGTTTTTATATTTTTTTATATTTTAAGATGCAATAATTCCTTAGTAAAGCATTTTATTGACTTAATTCTATTTATTATATCAATGTAAGAGCATTTTTGACAATTTTAAACAATTCTCGGCCAACTTGTACACAATTAAAAAATTATTGAAAAATTGCACATGACACCCGGTATTTTTTTATTTATTTAAGTTGCTTAAATAATTATTAACATAAAATGTGTAACATGTCCTATACTTAATGTTTACTGTTTTCGAACGTTTGTAATTCGTAACATTAAAACGCGCACGTTTTCTTAAAAGCAAAGTTGGCATTTGCTAAGAATTATGTAAACGTCAATTTTAAGTTAGTGTGAAAGTTCTGACTTATAACAATTTTGTTGAGATATTTAGAGGTTTCCATACTTTTGTTCCACAGTGTATAGTGGCACCCTGAATGCGTACAATTTGTGACATGATTTCGGACCACTATAAATTTGTATGATTGTATGTTCGAAGTTACATAATCCATTGAGATTGTAAAACCAAAAATAATTTTTCATCGATTGAAGTTAATGTTTGATTTGTAACACGCCCACTAATTAGCCTTGTTTATTGACTGTTACGTACAAGTAGACAAGCAATAAAAATGTACAAACAAACCCAACTAAGATTTTTGGCCAATTTAAATAACTGGGCCGACCGCATGATCGGGGAGATTCCAAAGGGCCACCACTACGCCAAGTAGCCGTCCTTTCCAGACGGTCGCTACCTGCTGAAGATCTACCGACGACGTTAAAGCTAAAGGGGTTAGTTTTTACTGGCCTACTTCTGTTTACAGTTGAACGACCCTTCGGAGAACCCGCTATAAAGAATAATACCTTTAATTTTGGCTTACGTGATCGTTGCTAGCAGGAATATACGTTGTGATAACCCGTTCTCTTGGTGCGAGCAGTGAAACTCTTGAATGAATAAAGGAGCGGATTACATTAACAAAACGCACGAAAATAGCTTTAATTATTTATTTAAAAAAAAGAAAAAATGGGAAAAACCCCTGATATCTGCCTCTGTGGGGTCAGATATCGTGAGCGTAAAACCCTTGCGTTGAAATAAAATACAAAGAAACAAAAATTACGATTTTCAGAAAGTACAGTATAACTCGCTTAACAGATTTCACTTTCGAACATCGGCGCGATCTACTTTCTTTCGATTCACACCGTTGGTGGTTTAATGTCTACACAGATATTTGTGGGAGACCTCTGCTCCTTAATTAGATTAACAATTAATTGAATTTCAACTTAGCTCGAGTCTTGGTACTAGTGTTCGTCACTCTAAGACTTGTTCTGTTTAATAAACCAACGCACAATGTGTCACAGTGGGACTACAGTGTACTTAATTAATGAATTAATCAGATGTTTGAAGAACTATGTGACACAAAATGCCGCCTTCAGCGATCAATTTGCAAGTAAATCAGTAGCAATCACCTGTTTTTCAGGGACTCCCGTGGGAGGTGTTGGGTACCTATCTCTAGCTAACCTGATTAATACGGTGGAGTGTAGTGAGCCGAACTTCTACTACTCCTACCACCAGAGCGTTAATTAAGGTCGAAGTAGTAGAAGCTTCTCGACTACTTTCGCCTTGTTTTGAGGGCAGTACTCTGTACACACTTGCCTGGTTTTCAGGACCCTCTGTCTGTCGCTCTTTCGCCGTCTAACCTATCTAACTAATTTATAGCGCAAGAAATTGGTTTCGACTGCTTTTTTTGCACTCCACTATTGGTTGGTTTTGGCCTTGCAGTCTCTAGGCAATCGCTTCTAATTAACCGGCAAATCTCACGGCAAAGACCCCAATTCGGTTCACACACATACAGGGTGAAAGAGAAACTTTACTAAGAAAATGGCTATGACTATGCAGTTCAAATTGTTCGGCCTCGTAGTTTCACGAAATTCGTAGTGACAATTAATTGGCCTTGATATCTTTGTTTATTTTCTGCTGGCACACTGGGTTCCAGTGGCAGATATAATTGCCTCACGCCAGTGATTGAGATCGGCGACTTCCCTGTACAAATCGAAAAATAACAGTTAGTGTTTCCAACTTCCCGGAGAAAATCTCCAAGGGTAGAATGATTTCTAAAAGTATACTGTATTGAATTCCCAGGTAGATGCGGGGAATAGTTAATTGCTGTTGGTTGATTAAATTACAGAATTGGTCTAATAACTAAAGAACCAATGATCAACCAGTTTTTCTAAGATGAATGTCACTAGTGAGTTTTAATACTCGCTGAAATGTAACTAAAAATAATTATCTCAATGCAATGGTACTATGAACTTTACTTACTCTTTAGTCTAATTAATGCAAATTAAATTATCCCTACGCAATCATTACCACAAAAGGTGCGCTGAAGGAATACAAATAAATGTCAATTACCTAAGACGTATAATCCGTGTCACTTCCGCACACTGTTCACTTTGATTAAAATACTCGCGTCGCGACGCACGCGTTTGTTTTTAGTTATCCTTCTTAACACACTGTATTTAAACCGTACCGAAATAAATGATTTAACTATAAAATGACTAAAGACTACAAGCGGAAAAACACAACTAAGCCAAATTAGAAATGAACTCAACCGTTCTCGCTAAAGCGTCCATGCTATCTGCCTGTTTCTTCGCGTCCCGTACTTGCAAGAAAAAAATTAAAACACCCCCTCGGACTTGCAGCGAAATTTTGAAATCACTTCGGCCAATGGTAACCGTTGATTTTAATTCTAATTCATTTCCCATAAACACCTATAAATTAAGTGCTCTAACCTGTCATAAGGAACGGCTCTGTCCCACAACATCTGCGATTTGTTTTCTGTAACTTCATTTCAAAAGCTTCTTGAGTTGACACAGAAATATGACGCTAGACTTGGAAAAGAAACAGACAAAAACAAAACACTTTAACTTGAGCGTAATTCGATATGCCTTTTCCGCGAATGTAGACGTACCCGTAATTTTAACGCGACAAGCTTTTGTACAGAAATTCGAAATACAAAGATAAAGCTGGCAGATTTATGGCTCTCTGTGTGGTCTATCATTACTCGAAAAGGGATTGCACGTCGCCCTGCATTGCTTGCTTATCGCTTGTGTTGTAAATTTGTTTAAATATAATTTTCTGAATTACTTGCGGTCGAGGCGATACAAAGACCAGAGCTGAGACGGTACTGATTTATTTTCAATGTACCATGCGTATACAGAAATTAACAAAAACTTCTTCTAACAAAAACTTGTTTATTCATCCTAACAGCTTGCAAAAAAGTACCAAGAATACGGACATTTGTTTGTTATTTTAAAACTAAACATGTAATACAAAATTTTTGTTTTCAAACAAATTTTGTGAAACGTGTCAGATTTAATGAAAAACTGAAAAGCATTACTCTATGTATTATAATTTAAGTAGTAAAAATACTTTTGTCGATGATATTAAACATATTTTGCTAATGTCAAGCATTTGTTATCAGTTAATGAAGAAGATCAAGAAGAAAAGAAATGTGAGAAGGTAGAAGAAATTCTTCCCATGGGTAAATGGCAACGTAAGGTCGTCAACATTAAGGCGAAGATATCGTAAGTAAAAATAAAATTACGAACAGGCGAGCTCATTAGTTTGCGTGGCTCTTTGATTTAAACAAATCTTAAGTAGTTTTACTTACTGTATAAGGCGAAACTAGATTTTTGATATAGAATGAACACAAAAACAAATTAAATTATCAAAAATTATTAATGTAATGTTCAATTTCTAATTAGTTAGAATTAGTTTCAATACAAGTCTAGTTGTTGGCGCCCAACGAAATATAACATTCCGATCTCTAGTGATAATTCTCAAAGATAATACCAAAAAAACATTTATACGTTTTTCTCTAGCTTCTAAAATAAAGCATCTAGGCAGGGTGGAAAAACCTGTGTGTTTTTGTAAAATGATGAACTACATAATTTGGAATGTTGAGCAGATAAAAGAAAATAAACACACGATAACTAGCACATCAACTTTTTTTGTCCCGTTTGGAGTATTGTAGGTAACGGAAAAACCACACAGAGGTTTTCAAACGCAAGACGAGATGCGTTCATATACACTCGCGATAAAATTTTATTATTTCGCATGCGCTTAGTGCGGCGTTTGAAAACGTCTGTGTGTTTTGTATGTACTTAAGATTGTAATTTAGAAGATATTTGCGAGAAAAAAATTAAAAAATTGTTTAATATTAACCCAGTTGAAGTGATAGTAACCTACACATTAACGGGGTGACGTCGCGTGAAATGCTCTCAGCTATGCTCCAAATACTCGTTCTTGACGTTTATTGTTTAGTCAGCGTACAACAATTTCGCGTTCACCTAATTATAATGAAGTTGAACAGTTAACGCTCTAGGCTAATTTGTCCGATAATTTAGAGACACTTACATTACACGCAAAATACACACGACATTTGCACAAATTGACCTATGTGAATCACAAAGGGACAAAATGAAAACAAATAATCTATTCAATTGTAAGTATCTTACAGTATGAGAACAGTGAAATCAAGTGAAGTGAAGAAAATTTATATAAAGATGCATCTATGACATCCTTAAAATTGATCATGGACTTCATATTAAAAAAAAAGTTATAAATGAAACGTTCTGAAAAAATTCCGCTTACTAAAAATTTAGGCTCATACAAGGAGTACAAAAAAAATAGTGAGAAATTATATTATTGAAGAAAAGGATGGGGGACTGATCAACCAGAAGTTATTTCGTATCTATAGGGAATTCATCAACGATCTAGCTTTTCACATTCATGATGCAAACGTTTTACTTTACGCCGATGACACCACCATATCTACTTCCAATTTTAATTTGGGACATTTCATTAATTTCTTTTACAGACATCATCAGATCTAAAATTCAAAGTGGTTCAATGCTAATAGGTTGTGCTTAAATGAAAATAGAACTATATGATCTTCACAACCCAACCTATAACCGATTTCATGAACCCAATCCAAACCAACCTGTAACCGATTTCATGAACACAATTTCAGCCAAATTACGGGGGTCCATATAGACTCTTTTCTTACGTTGCACGAACACTGCAAAAAACTAGCAAATGGATTGGCGTCACTCTGATATTTCTTCAGAAATATTTCGAACAAATTAATAACGCGATTATTTTCTCCGAATCGACCACTGTATTATTTAAATATCGCCTCTTATATACATAGTTTACTTGTTTGGGGCTACTCCCCTTCTGCCTAAAAAATTTTTGGACTTCAAAGAAAGGTAGCAGGGAAACCATTTAGGGAATACTCAAAACTTGTTTTCCAACAATCAAATATCCTAACTCCACCTTCACTTCACATTTTAAAGTGTTTTGATACATATATCAAAAGGGACGAAAATCTCTACAATATGTTCAAGATTATGACAACAGATCAACAAATAATATTCACACCCCACACCAGAACCATACTATACTAAGTATAGTCTGATGTGCGGCACCAGGCTCGTCTTTTCATAAATCTGCCACTGTACAAAGTCATTCACCCGAAATCTAAACTTGATACAACAAGAAGATGAAAACTAAAACTTAGGTACCAAACCAAATTGACTAAGAATAAAATTTTCTTTAAACTGTTTTCATTTATTTCGCTTTACTAATTGACTCTGCCTTTGTTTCAATGTTTGCCATTTCTCTTACAATCTTAAACTAAAAAATGAAGAAACGTTAACATAGGGTGTTGAGTATAAACGAAACCAGTTCTCTTTTAAAAAATGTGAACTGCATGTTTTCGTTACCTTTTATTAGCTTTGTAAACAATTCTCTATTCTTTTTTCTAGATAATATTACAAAAGTGTAATAATCCTCGGCCCTATTAAAAAGCTAATTTCAATCGAAAATAATGCTTACACTTCAGCAATATGACAATGGAGATTAACTGATTAACATACGGAGTGTGTTTTACAAGTAAGACAGAAAAAACAAAAGTTGTAATCCGATGTTTTATTTGTTTTCAAGTTACAACGTGTCAAAAATTTAAATATAGTATCTAGTTTGTAGTAAAATTTCTAGGAAACATCCATAAACCTTGAAACTCGACCTAACTTGTGAAGAAAAATGTATTTCTTTTGCTTTTTTTTGTGGATATTTCAAACAATGTTCTTCAATGTCTTTTTTGTTTGATTGTACAAGATTTTCTGAAAGTGATTTACTCAAATTTAGAATATGCAAATATAGTATAGATGAACTGCTACTCCGTTTTTTTCTCTAAATGTACCTGATTTTGATATTATACATTGCATTATACATACACTACTGTTTCTGACGTTTATCAATACCAGATTGTACTAGCATGATGTATGTTACGTTGTACCTTGGTATTTTGATAATAAATTTATTATTATTATTATAGTATTTGTTTGTTGCTTTTGCAATGTGAATGCTAAAGGAATATCGTTAATGGTTTCTTCTTCATAAAATTCCGGATAAAAACGTTATTTGTCAAACTTTTTAACACATAGCGTGAAACTGGAAGATTTTCTAGTATTCACATAACATTCGACCTTGTGTCTTGGCAAGGTGTAAATAATGTTATGTAAGATATTTTGTTAAGACATTATAACTTAAAGCAAATAAACAACGGGTTACAAATTTTAGTTTTCTTTTGTCTTGATATTTAGGTGTAAAATACACTCCCGGCGTTTGATGCATTACTTCCGACTCATCCTGTATGTACATATTTCAGTGTTTTAACATTTTAGATCAAACGGTAAAATTTTTTGACGCTACGATGAAAAACGTTGGTTGGACGTCCATAACTCTTCCAATAATTGTTGATTTGTCGGAGCCAGATAAACGTGAACAACTCGAGCATTCAAGTGGTGGCAAATTATCGTCTTTTTTCTGAAACATAGTGCCATTGTGGTGGTGCTGACACCTCTGATCCATTCGATATGATTCTGTAATCGTTGCAAATACTCGTCTTGCACCTCTTCCAAAAATGTTGCCTCGACTTCTGAAGATGCTGCCATGTCTGCAACAAAAAACAACCCGAAGCAGCTTCAAAAAGAGCAACACCGAATAGAAAACGAGCTGGAATAAAATTAGTTACATTTTATTAATGTCGTCAGATATTGGCATTAAAGGCCTAAAGTTTCGAACTGACTCAATTTGAATGAGAAGAGTGTTAAACTATTAAAACGTTCAAAGAAAACCTTTTGTCATCGATATAAGTACTTGAATGAGTTATCCGGCTGGGTCCATACCATCAATGACTCAGGCCCGATTTTACAATCGTCGGATAAGCATTATTATTGGTATAACGTGACGTAGGTGTGACGTAGATATGGAGGAACATTAAAGGATATTTGGCGAACAGTTATTCCGTTCTTATTCCACGATTGTAAAACTGGGCCTCAGGGTGAGAAGTTTATTCGCTGAAACTCTTGATATATGTAAGTACGTATAATCCGCTGGATTTTCTGTATTGTCGCCAATTACTATGATACGTCAATTTTTGTACTTCTTGGACACGATTAACTACGAAAGTTTGAAGATTATCGGGAGGTGTTTGTATTCAATTGTTGAATCGCTCGTGAAGAAAGAAATAATCGTTCGGAATCTGCTGACGGAGAATTTCACTCAATTCAAGTGAAGCACTGGATGAGGATTTCCAAGTAGATCGAGGCAAACCATGAGAATTTTTTTTCCGGAACTTTATCAAGAAATTGCACTATGCTGGATAAGAAGGTCCATATGCTGTCTGTTTGAAGCAATTCTAGTTGACACATCTGGGAAGTATGTTGCCTGATATAAATTTCATCCAACAGATTTTTGTTCTCTTTTTATATCATATTCTTCACTAGGACAACATAAACTTTATGTTCTTTATGTTCGATGTACGAACGACCAGAATCCCAGGACCTTCGCTAGAAAACCATACCCATGCTTGCACCGAAAAATGTCAACTTTGCTCGTGTAAATGTTTTTTTTTTTTCAAAGCGTTGACCTCGAGTGTGATATAATCTAATTCGGAGATTTTTTCATCTGTGAATACCGCTTTCCCCCAAAAGCCATTTTCTCTGTCAATATACTGATTAGCAAAATCCACCGTCCTGAGCTTATTTTCATTTTTTGTCAAGAAAAGTTTCTAGGCCGCTACGTAGTTCTCCTTCTTTTAATCGTCTTTCAACGACATGAATGCAACCGAGGACTTCCTCGTTGAAGAAGCAAAGTTGCCTTCTTCTTTTCCAACGAGGAAGCAGTGGTAAATGAGTTCTCCCTCATATAGGCGACTAGAGCTTGGTCTTGTCCTCTTCAGACTCAATTTTTTTAGAATTCAAATGCTCCTCTTCATGCTGCAAAGACGATCCCTCGTCCAATTTCACAACTCGTCCAATTTCACAATAGCCATTGCCTTCTCATTTTCCGATAACGTATAATAATAATAATAAGGTCTTTATTAACAACAATAAAATGTACGAATGGTACAAACAGTAAGAAAAACTTACAGTAAATATAAAAAAAAGTGTGGCGCTGCATTTTGCGATGTTTCACTATTTTTGCCATTGGTTAAAACCGTAATTACACAGGAAAAGTTTGTCGTACGAAATATTAAGACATCGATTATACTTGTATACAAGTAGGTACTTGTAGAATGTCAATTTCTTTGCTCAATTAGTTCTACAAGGCAAATTAGCAGACAAGGATTTAAATTTAAGCAGCGGTCTACTTTTAATCCAAGTAGGTACTTATACAAGCAAAACTTGCCCCCTTATTTTGTAACTCATAGTGACATAGTTAAATAGCAGTAAAATCGTTAAGTGAAATATTTTGACCAATCAGAGCTTAGATACAACGTATTTCTATGTACTGATTGATCAAAATATGTCACTTAACGATTATCGTTATTTAACGATGTCGTTATATGAGTTGTACAACCTCAATTAAAAGTAATGAAACTCTCAAAACCGAAACGCTGTAGTCAGGGAGAGAAGATATCAAGTGAGATGAAGTCTTATGGCGAACGAATGTTTCCGAAGCACAACACGTTGCGCTCTCTCTAACTCGGCACCGTTGCACTCTGACTACAGCGTTTCGGTTTTAAAAGTTTGATTACTTTTAATTGAGGCTGTACATATATAGAATAAGAGGGTTAGTCTCGTCCTCTTCCTTGTGTAATAAAGCATTACGCTTTTGCCTGCATTTCTTGCATGTCGATGATTTGCAATCTTTTATAAAGTGTGCTCGTTACAGGCATAATTCCTGCATAATTCCAATTTGAAGACTTCTTGATATCTTTTCCAGAGACAATTTCAAAACCTATCCCCTTTGTACTGTCCTGGACAATAATGACAATTTGACGACACGTTATCTGTGGAATTTTTTGATGTCGTCGTTGCAAGTGTGACTCTTTTTCTTTTGTGAATTGTTGAAGAAGATTCCTGCCCTGTTTTCCCACGATCTGGCATTTCTAACATTAAGCAACTTTTCTCCAAAAACTTAAGAAATAATAGTAACAATAATATATTTATTAATCTATTAGATCTGCATTACAGATATTAGATACGTCAACAAAGAGAACTTAGGTAGCTAACTACACGCGAATTACATATGATCAAAATATTCTTTGAAAGTGTAGAACGCTTTGTCCCAGAGAAAGGATTTTAGTTTTTGTTTAAAACTACAGTAGACCTCGATTATAGCGAACCTCAAGGGACCATCAAAATTGGTTTGTTATATCCGAAGTTCGTAATAAGCGATAATGCCACAAATATAGAGAAAAAAGACGGGACTTGAAATGTAGTTCGTTATAAGCGGTGGATCGCTATAACCGAGGCCGTTATAACCGAGGTCTACTGTATTTATATTTTTAACGTTCTTTAGTCCATCGGGTAGTCTATTATAGATTTTCATACTATAGATCCTTCATACAGAGGCGCTTTTTCAAATTTTGAAGTTCTGTGAGCAATGGTCATTATCTGCTTTTGATGCCTTGTGTGACAATCATGATAGTGAGGGTTCAATTGAAATTTATTGATGTTTTGATATACATTTGGTACTCCTCTTATACCTATACTATTTAATTTAGCTATTATCAGTTGGAGATCTAAACTGTCAAATGCCTTGGACATATCAAGAAACATCCCCAAGACACTTTCTTTCTGATCAACTTTAGTGTAAATATAATTCAGCAAAGAGACAGAAGAAGTTTCCGTCGACCGCCCATTCCTGAAACCGTGCTGGAAATCATATTGAATTTCGCTAGAAATGCGTTCAGTTTATCACACATTATTTTTTCAAGAACTTTCGAAAAAGCACTAAGCAGACTTATTGGTCTGTATTTAGTTATGTCCGTGGTATCCTTGTTATTTTTTGGAACTGGCACAATTTTGGAGTATTTAAGAATGTCAGGAAATACACCTTCACTGAAAGATTGTTTAATAAGTTAAGTTAATTGCGGCAATATGGATTGATATGTGTTTTTTAGCACAGCCACTGATATATTATCCATGCCCGCGCTGTTCTTGTTCTTCATACCACGTATAACTTTTTCTATATCATCTTCTGAAACCGAGGTCCAGAAGAAGCTATTGCATGTATTATTTGCTAGAGTTTGATCTAGTGAATTTTCGCCTCGAAAATGATTTCTTAGCAATGCAGCAGCCTCCCCTATGAAGTACTCACCAAATATATTGGCAGCATCTGTGCTAACATACTTATTGTTATTACCAGACTTAAGTAACTCGTACATATTTCTCCAATGGCGCAACTAAAGTTCTTAATAGTAACGCGTATAACCAATTCCATTAAAACACTGGACAACTGAACTGTTCCCCTTCTTTCGCAGTAGGGTGGCCGATCTCGGAGGGGAAATAAAATATTCGGAAACTTCGCATGTGTAGCGGCGAATTATTCTACAGTCGTGGAACGATTTACATAGGCGTTTACAATTACATATTTTTCTAAATTTTCTTCCGTAAACCTCGCCCGTTTTGATTTTAAAATATCTTTAAAGACAGAAAAGCTGCGTTCAACATCGCAACTGGTCACCGGTGCGAAAGTAAAGTAAGATGCAATTTGGGAATATTTCATTAAGTTTATTTGTTGATAATTATCAAGCTTGTTAATCTTATTACGATCAATTGAAGATGCGTTGAATACCACAGATAATTGAAGACTGAACGACAGATAGAACACATACAAATCAAATCATCCCCCACACCAATACGCGTAGCTCATGACGCAAAAATATATGAAGGCCGTAACCGCCCATCCCGACTACTCCCTTCCACTCATCATGTGTACGAGTTACTTAAGTCTGGTTATTACTCACTATTGTGATGTTATTCATTTTTTTATTGCTTTTGCCTATTTCCATGTTAATCACTCTCCAAATTTCCTTACATTTATTGTCAGCTCTTATGATTATATTATCATTCCTTTTTCTTTTTGTGTTCTTTATCAGCTGCTGATATTGTTTTCTTTTATTTTTATACACTTCTCCTAACTCGGGAAAAGATTTGCTGATCCAAAACCAAGATTTAAGTTCACTTTTAGCTATGTTTATAAAAATTATTTAATATTGGTTTCTCCTCTTCATCATCGAAATATATCACTTTTTCTCACTTTTCTTTCGTCGTTTTGTCACCAAGGACCAAATTTGCAATTTTAGAGTTTTCTGAAAACGAATGTCCTGGAATTTTCATTTCATCCCTAATTGAAATTCCCACTGAGTCACAATGAAATTTGATAAAAAATAACCCCAATTTCGGGGGTCAACATTTTGTATATACCTACTTTTCATCCTAGATGGTTTTTACCGAGCTGTTCCACTGGGGTCTTCAATTGTTTGAAATGAGATATATCACAACTGGATCACAAGTGTTAGTAGGTTCATCTAATTTTATTTTAAGATCAATCAAACTCTTTGAATGCGTATTGTCAAGGTTTTTGCTATTGTTATTTCTGTTTTCATTAGTTTCCTCTCTCTCTCTCTCGTGAAAATCTTGAAAAATTATCCTGAAATAAAAAGTGATTTTTTTCATTAATTAATTCGGATCGCCTATAAGTTTTAGTTGATCCGGATTACCGAAGCTTTTCTGAAACTTTACTCTAACTTCTCTTCTCAAAATGGGGGCAGCGCCGATAAATTGATTACACTATTCCCCCCATAAATCCAATATGCTAAAAAAATTCTTGCAAAGAAAAGAAACAAAAAGATTTGGACAACAATAAAATGAAATCCTAATAATAAACAAATCAAAAAATATTTGCCGATAAATTTTGAACCTCAGTGAAATCTTTTGTAAAACAAATATTATGCATATTAATAAAGTTTCAATATGTAAATACCTTCACACTTTAAAAATCGCAATATTGGGCCATAAAAATATGCCGAAATGTTTTAGAGTTTTAGATGCACACGTTGCTTGTGGGAATGAACTTCTTTTACAATGCAATTAAATTAAAATCAAAGAAACACAGTGACCGCCAAAAAGTTCGCACCATGTGGAAAAAATTTTGATTACAGATTTTTTTAAAAAACTTTGTGCATGTTCAATAACCAAATATAAACAGGACAGATTGTCACCAAATTTTAAATTTAATTTACTTGCCTCTTACTTACCACAGCTCGGATGACAAGCTTCTGACGATGTTAACGTATCAGCCGAGCCCCAGCTAGCAATAGTGAAGAAAGGGGCGGGTTAATTGAAGGTGGTAAACTTATTAAGGGCGCCAGAAGACAATTGATCTTCAGCTAAACGTAATTCGATCAGTCAACGTCTCCAATCGACCAGATCGTGCAGAAAATGAATCAATAATAAATACAGAGGCGAGACTTTACTCACTGGTGTGCGTGAATGTAGAAATTAAAATTGTAGCTAAAGTTAACACAATTTATTACACACTTTAATAAACACTCTACAATCTTAATAAACAATTACAATTACCTGCTTACTTTAGGCTTAAAATTAACTACGGTAAGCGCAGCGCAACACGTAGTTCGAAATTCGTACTCGCGGTTTACTACTCACGAGCCAAGAGTAAAATTTAAAACCGATCGGTCCGCAAAACGTCAGATTAAATTGAAAACCTAACCTTGAAACAGCGTGTCCAGTCGTACGTCAAAATCAGCGTGCCAACCGAAGCGCAGAGGCCGGTGGGTAGTTACAACGCCCTCTATCAACCGCAGGAAGCGTCGGAAGCGTCGACAAACTGGTCTAAACTGGACCTGCTCAGATCGTCAAGATGGCTGATCAGGTTTTCTCGATCGGGTCTGTATACGACTACGGGACAGGAGCGCCCTCGGAGAACTAGGCCAAAAGGTCTGGTCTAATAGCCTGCGCCCAAATAGAAAAGCCTGAATGTAAAGGGAAAAGGTTTCGTTAGCAGCCATTTTGATACACCCGCCATTGCACTTTTACATTACCTGGGGCTAATACGTTCCCGGGCTTCGAATTGGAGTCAAACTGACCTCCAAATGTATTCGAAGGTATTACGTGATCTTCCGGCACAGCCGCAATTGAGTTATTCCTCACAGAGAGCGAAAACTACGATAATTTCACAACACACGTAAATTACGTCCGACTTGTAACACACTTCGAACAAGAAAGGCCTTCAACAAGGCGAATTTGTAGCAGGCGAAGGTTGCTAGGATACCAAACCGAAAACCAGTCACATGGTGTGTCACACGAATAAACGTTGAGTAGTAAAGAGAAGGGATGTAGGGTTGCCAATTGTGTTAAAACGCAGTTGAATGATGTTGTATCGCCACGATATTTTGGCGCGAGATTTGAACGTAACAAGATCCGGTGAGCAATTCTTATAGCGTTTTCGATTGACCGCACTAGTGCGCACTCAGAATATCTTCATCTCGTGTTATTACATGAGGTCAAAAGAAGACGTAAATACACTGAGTGCAACCGGTGTAAGTGAATCGAAAACGGTATTAATGTAGCTAAAAGTGGTACCTATTTAAAACACGAAAATTAAAAAATCTTATACTTTGGAATTGTTCGACATAATAGACAAAATTTTAGTAGAATCCAATAGATTATTGCAAAATGTGTCGCCTGGTACTCAGACAAAATTTTCCGAGGCACAATATTTCAAGAAAAAGAAGATTTTTCATTTTCTCAGTTTTGTTCAAGATATGAAGCGGTAAATGGGTATTTGGTATTTATCTCTCACAAGTAGTTAACTTACTCATTCATATCCATAAAAAACTTTAAAAGAATCAAATTTACTCTTTACTGTTGCATACTAGTATATGCTAGGAATTCTTAACACGAAGATTTGAATTGTTCGTGTTGTAGTGCTTTATTTGTTTATCTGTCAAAGCTCATTTTATACAATATGTACTGAATGACGTATTTTAAGTGATCTGTATGCATTTGTCAATAATAACGGAACTCGTATTTGAACTGTTTTAATATCACGTCCGATGCTGTAATAATCATAAAACTATAAAACACTTTTAATTATTTCTTTCATCTGCTGCTCCTTTCTTTATTTCTCGAAAACTAAAGTACGAAGAATTATTTAACAATTGTCACTCACCCGGTAAAATGACAATTAAATAACGCTGACACGGTACCTTCTTATTAAGTTAGTAAATTAGAAAAATATAGTATAGCTACTTCATAAGTGACCATGAAGTCAAATGGAGAGCGAATCTGACAAGTTACATATTTCCGAACCTTATCAAATAAGTGAAATGTCAATCAAATCTAGGGAACAATATAAACGATTTTTTTAACTAATGGCGGGGTATATTTCCACTGAATAAAAAATATCGGTGATTGAGAGAAGCAAAGCCATATAGACACAACTATTTTTATTTCACATTCCACACTTTCTAACCACATCTGCTTCTAGCCAAGCACATCTTGTATCAATAACAGTCTCTAGGTTTTTGCACGCTAGTAATAGTGTAGTGTTATTTAATTATTTATTGGAGTCCGGACGAGTTTTGAGTTTCCCGATTACACTGAAGCGGTTTTTCCGGGAAGTTAACAGCACTTTGCTCTTATACGATAGCGCTTAATTAACCGAACGTTCGTTAATCCGGACGTTGATCATTATGCCAGTAACAAGAAGTCGATAATTTTGCAACTAATTCCGAAATGTTTTTAGGTGGATGACATGGATACCGCTATGCGGAGAACATCGAATAATTCGATGTCTTGTGCAGCAGTAGTTCTTCAGTGTTTGCAGTGCCAGCTACGTTCATAGTGCTCTATAACTGCAATCAATGTAAGTTGAAAATTTAACTTACTAAATAAAATTTTGTTTAACGAAACGAAAAATATCGGCAAATTAAAATTATTTGAAGTCCTCATGGAAATTTTAGAAGAAATTAATAAATCATTGCTTTTAATATCGCAATAGGGTTGCAAGTAACAGCAAAGTGATTTAATTTATTTTATTTTTTTAATTTGAGTGTAAACTGAGGTTTAAGGTTTTCAAAAAATATTTTGCGCGAATTTTGTTGAACTTGCCCTAGTTTAGGAAGAGGACAAAAAACGTCGGTGTGGTCAGGGAAAGTCATTGACCTTAGCGGTATAAACTTGTTCCATCTTTACGTAAAGACTTTTCAGAGAGAATGTAGTCCCGCGTAGAAAAAAAATGCGTATAATTATTCACTTTTTAGATCAGTGATTGCAACAATTATTTTTTGTAATTAAATTAATTAAAAATGATTTAATTGCTCTAGAAATCCTAGAGGAATTCTGACTTACTTACATATGTATGTAAATATGTGAGGTATATTACTGAACCATTAAAATTAAAATTTTTAATGCAATTATAAATGATTATGCGTTATTTAATTTGCATTGCAATTCTGAAGTTGCCAAAAAAGTGATTAATGCAAAAAAGCCAAAAAATGTCCTGTAAAAATGTCAGAAATATTTTATTGTCTCAGCTCAAGTCAGGCTGCGTATACCATGTGTCCAAATTTCGTAGGAATAATAAATTTAGGCTACCGTGACGCAATATATTGTAACGTGAAATCATCGTAGTTTTCTCATTTTCTTTAATAACTTAGTTATACTGCATCAGAAGTCAATTTTTTTTTTCATTATATATCTAAATCAAAATTCTAAAATGGGGCGTTCAATTATTAAAACAAAATACATTTTTCATGTCACTTTTCTGTGGGACACCTATATCTTTGATTATATTTTTACAACATAGACATTTTGTGTTGTACAACTTTTGTCTGACTTTTTTGTGCATTTCATATCGAGGGCGTCATATCAGAAGGGCGTATTAGTATAGGATTATAATAGCGCTTACGCCCTTCTGATATGACGCCCTCGATATTATTACGACAGATTTATCAAACTTTGCTAGATTAATGTGCCACCTTTTATGTAAATAATTGTAACAATTACCCCCAACGGTCCTTGTATGCTTAACATTAAAAAACAATTGCTTAGATGTACTTATTAATTTTTTAACTTTGTTGATTACTAGGTTTCTTGAAAAATGGAAAATTCTAGAAGATTGAAGGGCGCTTTCACCCTCTTGTTTTTAGGCCTATAAGGAATTATTCTGTGCTTAATTTAAAAGATGGAACTCTATCAGCGGGGGTTTCTATTACTCATTCATAAACTTTCATTTTTGTTCTTAATTTTCGGATATGTTTCCTTGTTTAATATCATGACAACTCGTAAGAGCTGCAAAGACGCGATGCAGTGAGGATTGAGCCTAATTCATAAATGAAAGACTCGTAATCCTATACAGGGTGATCAAAGTTACTGCCGCACTATTGCTAACTTCGTTATTATTGGAGCTACGAAATGGTTCAAATTAGCAAAAATGAACTGCTTTCACTCAGGATTGCAATGGTGATATGAAAAAAACAATTGCGCATCGCATTCTCAAAATAATTGCATGTGTAATGTATTTTTTAATGGAACACCATGTATTTTTTGTTGACAAATGAAAGAACATCAAATTATAAATACAAATTACTCTTTACTATTTTTCCTTAAAACGAATAATAAAGAAGTTATTATTATTAATACACTAGAAGCGTCTACAAACGTGTTCAGCGATGTTTAGAACAAACTGGGAATGTTTTTGAACATTTACTTTAAGTTATTTATAATTTTGTTTAAATTAGTTTGAAGAGTAGCAAATTTTAATTAATTAATTTTATTTTTGTACATAATACTAGTTACATTTATTTTAAATACCAGTTCCTCAAAATATTGCACTCATGTTTTTCACGTTTGTTTATTTTTGAATCACATAATTCCAAGGTAGTGTGTGTTAAGACAGTATTGTTAATGCATTGAACTAAATACAGTTAATTGTAAATGATGAATGCAACTTACGCAATAACTTCTTTATTATTCGTCTTAAGGAAAAATAGTAAAGAATAATTTGTATTTATAATTTGATATTCTTTCATTTGTCAACAAAAAATACAGGGTGTTCCATTAAAAAATACTTTACACATGCAATTATTTTGAGAATGCGATGCGCAATTGTTTTTTTCCTATCACCATTGTAATCCTGAATAAAAACAGTTCATTTTTGCACTGAGAAAACAAAATGTGTTAATTCAACCAAAAATTTTGTTTGAACGTATTGAACCGAAACTTTTTGTTGGGTGAACACTTTTTTTGGTTGAATTAACACATTTTGTTTACACTGATAAAACAAATGTGTTAATTCAACCAAAAAAATGTTCACCCAACAAAAAGTTTCGGTTCAATACGTTCAAACAAAATTTTTGGTTGAATTAACACATTTTGTTTTCTCAGTGTGCTAATTTGAACTACTTCGTAGCTCCAATAATAACGAAGTTAGCAATAGCGCGGCAGTAACTTTGATCACCCTGTATACAGGGTCATTCACGTAATATGTAATAGTTAATAATCTCAGTAAGTATAAGTGCAATCTGTTTGGTTATTATATTACTTTCATTATAGAATTATTTGCTTTGTTAAATAACAACATCAGTTAATTATATTATCAGTACCGATTTAACCGGGAGTGCCTTTAGTTTCTGTTTTTCAAATGGAATGATGTATATTTTTAAGTTCTGTTGTAAATTAGGGTTTTTTGTGTTTAAGAAATATAACATCTGTATGGATTTATATTCAAGAATGTGTGACTAGAACTAAATAACTAATTTTAAAACAAAACATGATCTGTAGGATGCTATGAAAACAATTGGAACATTTAAATAATAAATAAAGTATCTGTTCAAATTGATGCCCTTTTTGTCGATGACACGTGCACTGATATAGCTACTTTCAGAGATAATGCAGTTTTTATTTTACCTTTTAGTTCTTCCAAGTGTCGTATTTGTTTCTGATATTCAGTATGTATATCAATCAGAGTACCTTATAAGAAATAGTTTATAGGCGTCGGATTCTGAGATTTGTCAATATGACAAAAGTGACAATTGGTTTGCTCATTACTGCAATCATTTCTGTTATTCTCATGACACTATAAACTTGAATATTGAGAAATTCAGTATTTCAATATTCTTAATATTTTCATTTTTTTCCAATGGAAACAATAGGAACCCCCTAAGGCCGGGCGCAGACTGATCAAGCAAAAACGTCTTCAGGCAAAACGTTTTGTGGAACTGAAAAACATTTTGTTTTATCTTGCAAAATGCTGGATGCACCAAAACGCCTTACAAAAAAACTGTTTCATTTTGTTCAATAAAGCTTTGTTTGGGTTTAATGCACATTGATGATGCAAAACGACTTCAGTCGAAACAATCGGCTGAACGAACGTCAAACAAAAATTTAGGTTTGCACTCCCAACACGCTGCATCTTGTTGTAACCTGTTGGATGATGCCTGCTGGTATGCGCACACTGATTATACAGAAAACGTTTTTATACAAAGCAATTCGTTTTGTCGAACAACGTTTTAGTAGATATCCCTGCACACTGATTAAGCAAATTTGTCTTTTCACACAACAATTTGTTTAACAGCGTTGTGTTTTGTTGGCAAGTATTGTTTGATCAGTGTGCGATGGTACCTCTTTAATGCATGTAAAAAACAGGTTTTGGCAAGTCCAAACAAAAACGTTTTGTCTGAAGACGTTTTTGCTTGATCAGTCTGCGCCCGGCCTAAATGTGTTATATTTCTGAATTCGCGAGAGTAATTGTTTTTAAATAGAAATTTAGAAAATACCGGAAGTGAAAACACATATTTGATTCCGTGACTTAACAGATCTTTTGAATCCATATAAAAAATATATATCAACCGAATAACTTGCACTTGTATTTACTAAGGCAGTAATTGTTACGTGTTACGTGAATGACCCTGTACAGTGTGTCCATCATTTCCAACATGGGAATCTCCGTTGTTTATAAGAGATGCAGATTTGGTTAAATGGAATGAATTGTAGATAATTAAACTAATTCATAAACTGTTAATAATTTCTTACACTTTGGAAATTTTTCAATTCAAAGATGACGTGCCTTAAGGATTAATCTACATAAAAGGTGTTTAAAATCTGCACGCAGTATGAAATAAATTATTGACCGTGAAGTTTAGAATTCTGAGCTCGGCTCCTTCTTCGCCTCGTTCTTAAGCCGGACTCAGACGACTGGTGTACTCGGCCAATATTTGTTAATGCCGTATACTTGCCATGCCGTGTGAGTGGTTTACTTGTACAATTATTTGTCACTGGTGAGTACTGGTCAATTTCCCATCGTCTGTCGGTAAAAATGGCACAAGTCAAAGGAATCACAATTATTGGTCAACTTGACAAGTTCATATTTGTAGTTGCGCTCACACGAGTTGTTAATATAATTGTGTATTGCTTTGTAACTACTATTCGTTCTGTATTGATAAGCGGATAGAAAAGGTAAAGTGTTTATTAATAATTATAAAAAAATTAAATGGAGTGGTCTAATGAAATGGTACTTGAATTTCTTGATTTTTTTACTTTTAAATAATATCCACAAATTAGTACTAAAAAGTTGCACAAGAGACAACATTTTCAGAATGACCGCTATCCATGATGGCCAGCACTCTTTTATCTATTCCGCCAACATTGTATAAATTCGCTGGCGTATTTTTAATAAAATTGTACACGTCGTGTGAACGCCTTTGCGTAAAATGGCCTTTATGAGCTGGTACATTTGCCAAGTATACCAATATTGGTATATTGGTCAAGTACACCAGTCGTCTGAGTCCGGCTTTAAACTCATGCCTTAATAAGTCACTTTTCGGACTTAAAAACGTAAATTACTATACATACTATGATTGCATTTAGCAATCTCAAAAAATATGACATAATAACTTCCTGCATTCTTTGCCATAAAAATACGAGGGCCTTTCAGCAAAAACTAGGATTGAATTTATTACGGTCTTGTGCGACGAGCTACAGTGTCTTTCATAAAGTTTGTAACAAATGGGAAAAATTTTTGTTATTGGTTTTTGCGAGAAAAATTTACTACAGTTAGTTCGTACACCAATCAAAATAAAAGACAACACAATTATATCCAACCAGTCATTTAAAATATGGCTGAAAACTTGAAAAGTAGAAAGTCTCGAAAATGAAAATTTGCTATTAGTTATTTGCTATTCTTTTGCTTGTAGAATCGATGCACTCAGATAAAATTAAGTGTAATCAACAACCTACAGTGTCTAAAGAATTGCTAGAATTATGACCAAAAATCCATTTTCTTAGAATTTCATTTTATGTGATCTGTTCCTTGATCTGTGTATGCTTAGATAAACACCACTAACCTGAAAATATTATTTTGGTCAGGATGCTTTGTACAAAAAATAGAAATTTCGCTTTAAAAAACACGTCTTTGTTACATTGCGTAATAAAAATAAATTGTTTCCGTATATTTTTTGCATAATAGAAAGGCAAAATGTAAATATCCCCTTTTTATACAAAAAATGTTCTTTACAGCATATCGAGGGCGTCATATCAGAAGGGCGTATCAGCATAGGAATATAATAGCGCTTACGCCCTTCTGATGTGACGCCCTCGATATTAAATGCATACTTCAGGTCTTCTGAAAAGTATTGTAAATTTTAAGCGATAATTTGTAAAATAGTGTTAGCCGTGAAATTAACGTCAAGCGAAAACATTAGTTAGTTCCAGTGGCGTAGATGGAGGGGGGTTATTATTACTATTATTATTTATTATTATAATAAATTATTATTACTAGGGATTGCAACGATATATCGATATATTGGAAATATCGATATATTCATGGAAAATATCGATATATATTATATCGATATTATAATTCAATATATTGGTAAAAATATCGATATATTTTGCAAATAACCTTTCGATATATTTTATTTATATACTGCTTGTGCAGTTTTAAAGAACAATGAAATCTGTTACCGGTATCTTTATAGTGATGATACAGAAAACTACTTGAAATATTTTTTAATTTCTTTCATTTTACGCCTGCCCTGCCCTCTAGTAAGTAGTAAAGAAAATAAGTTAGGTTGAACTTTTGCAGAAACACACAATCATGCATCCCCATAAAATGTATTTTTAAAGATTAGCTATGTAAATCCCCGAACAAATTACATTATTGGTTTTATAAATGGCCGACACAAAGAACCAGAGAACTTTGTGAGTCATTCGTTCTTGTGACTTACGGAAGTAACGGTTTGATTTCTGAAGTGCGGTTTTGAAAATTATTGATTTTTTTAAATTGTGGCTTATGTTTTAAGTTATTTAATAAAATATCGTAACGGCACCACCGAAGTGCAATATTAGAAAATATTATTAGTTCTTATGTTATTCATTTTTGTGCGAGTAAATTAAAATCTGCCTTACTAATAAATTGAAATCTATTAAATATGCTGGGACTTATTTTTATTTACCTTTTTTTAACAATCAGTTAAATATATCGATATATTTCTAACGATATATCGAATGTATCGATATATGGTTAACGATATATCATATGAGTCGATATATCGATATATAATTTTTTTTTGCCATCCCTAATTATTACTCGAAATTTACAATATTTTTCAAAAGACCAGAAGTAGACATTCAATATGCTGAAAATGACATTTTTTGTGCAAAAACAGCATATTTACATCTTGACTTTCTATTATGCAAAAAAATAAACGGAAACAATTTATTTTTATTTCTTAAAAACGCAATGTAACAAAGACGTGTTTTTTTATAGCGAAATTTCTAATTTTTGGAAAAGGCGTCCGATCTAAAGTAATATTTTCGTATTCGTAGTATTTGTCTTAGTGAACACAGATCAACGAAAGATGATATTTGTTTTTGAAGAATTAAAACAGCATTTTAATTTTAAAACCACATAAAATAAAATTCTAAAACAAATTGATTTTTGGTCAGTGTTTTAGCAAAATATTGTATTTAAACGCTGTAGGTTGTTGATTACACTTAATTTTATCTGACTGCATCGATTCTAGAAGAAAGACTAATAACTTTTGAATTATCGCAATTTATCATTTTCGCGAATTTTTATTTTTCAGACATATCTTAAATGATTGGTTGGATGAAATTATGTTGTTTGTTATTTTGATTGATGCACGAACCAACTATAGTAAAACTTTTTAGCAAAAGTCAATAATAAAAATTTTTTCCATTTGTTACGAACTTTATGAAAGTTACTGTATCTAGCCACAAAACGCTAAAAAGCAGAAAATATTGTTTCAGTAGGCTTCTTTCATTTTGTAAAATAACAATTGTCACAAATTATTTATTTGAGTTTGACAGAGCTTGAAAGTTGTGGTGGCATTGGTCGTATTCGTAAGAACCAACAGTTGCGGAACAGTTATTGATGTACTGTACGATTCAAAGGAGAGACTACGAAAAATAAAATCAGAGTCTTCGCCATCACCCCAAAAACGATACCCACTGATAACATCATAGCTGGAGTTGAATCCGCCCTTATCAAACTTCCTTCTCACATTGCAGACCCTATCCGCCACGAAACTTCCAAAATTTTAAAAGCAGCCAAACCCCCTAAACCAAATTGTACAAAATCTGAATTTCAAGTCCTCAAAACCCTGAAAAATAACCCAGACATAGTCATACTCTCCGCAGACAAAGGGAATGCCACTGTAGTTTTGGACTGCGCAGAATACGACCAGAAAATCAACACCCTATTAAACGACCCCGCCTATCAACCCTTACGACGGAATCCAACCTCACGCATAGAACGTACCGTAACGACCTTAATAAAAGCTTCTTCTATCCCACCAGAAACACAAAAAGTCTTGATCCCCCGTGACTCCAGAATTCCCAGACTTTACGGTCTCCCTAAAATCCACAAACCCGATACACCTTTACGTCCCATAGTTAGCGCAATTAACTCACCAACCTACAAAGTTTCTAAATATCTAGCACAGAGTCTCAAACCGTTTGCAGGTAAAAGTGAAACCTTCATCCTCAACTCTCATCACTTCGTCCAAAAAATTCACGAGATTTCCTTAGACCTTCAGGACATTCTGGTCAGCTTCGATGTAGAATCTCTTTTCACCAAAGTGCCAATCCCCGACACCATCACAATCATCCAATAACTGTTCACAGCCCACAACCAACCCGAAGACTTAATTCCCTTAATAGAATGTTGCTTAATCTCAACCTATTTCATGTTCCGTGATCAATATTACGAACAAGTCTCAGGCACAGCCATGGGCTCTTCTCTCTCCCCAATAGTAGCCCACATTTTTATGGAAGCATTCGAACAACAAGCCCTTTCTTCTTTCCCACTTAAACCCAAGTGTTGATTCTGATATGTAGATGTAAGGAATCCCTAAACAACTTCTTTGAACACCTAAATTCTCAACATCCTGACATTCGCTTCACTTTGGAATATGAAACTGACGGCCACTTACCTTTCCTTGATATCTTAGTAAGCCGCCTCCCTAACGGTAGATTAGGACACTCTGTGTATCGCAAACCAACCCATACTGATCGCTATCTGAATGCACATTCACACCATCATCCTTCTCAAAAACAGTCAGTCATTAACTCACTAGTCAGCCGTGCCTTTGCCCTATCAGTACCCTCTTCACTTCAAACTGAACTGAACCACGTAACAAAAGTCCTTCTCAATAACAACTACAAAAAGCACGACATCCAAAGATCCATTTCTCGTCATCGCACCCCAATTCCTCCACGTTCTGAACCTGATACACCTCCAGTCGCTACAGCTTACCTACCTTACATTCACACCATAACAGATCGAATCGGCAAAATACTCAAACAACAGAACATCAAATCAATTCACTTACCCATGACGAAACTTTCAGACTGCCTACCCTCCACAAAAGATCACATCCCCTTACAATCCGAAGGTGTGTACCGAATTCCTTGTTCCTGTGGACATGTGTACATCGGTGAAACAAAAAGGTCTGTTAGCACTCGTGTTTCTGAACATGAACGCTGTACTAGACTACTACAAACAACTGGCTCGGCCCTAGCTGAACACAAACTAGAAACCGGTCACCAAATCCTATTCTCCGACACAAAACTTCTAGCCCGCTCACCTCATTTTTTCAATTGTGAAATCCGTGAATCCATAGAAATACTCAAACATCCCAATAATCTGAACCGTGATACTGGCTTTTACCTCCACAATGCCTGGACACATCTCATTAACGATCCGTCACGCCCCAACAGACCAATCCCCGGTCACCGTTCCGATTCACTACCCCCACCGATCACTATAAATACCACGACAACAGACATACCCACTCAGTCTCAACGACTAACCAGAAGCAGTAGCAACACCACCAGCAGCAGCAGCCCTGAAGAAGGTCTTCTGCAATGAAGAACGAAACGTCGGCAGTAGAAGTCAACGTGACGCGGTTCCAACCGGAAGCCAATTCAAACATCAGAGTCTTAGCTTAATTCATACAATTAAATTAACCTCTTGACTCCCTGTCAAAATTGAAACGTCAAGATACTTTTAAAGACATTTAAAAAAAAATTCCTAAACCTTCTAACTGAATACATGATGGTTTGTTAAAAGTCTATGACCAATGATGACCAATTTCAAATGCCGCGAGATTGCTTGCTGACCAATGACTGCAGTGTTCCAGAGCGTTTAAACAACTAGATTTGACAGGAGTCAGAAAACAAATGTCATACTAAAAGTTTTAAATCAAGCTAATTCTGCTCATATCTGTAGCAATCGTGGGATCTGTACGCCTGTAAGTCAATTATTAAAAGGTGGAATTTTGAAGTTCTCAGTATGATACGATTTCTTGTAAGTGTATAAGATAATACCACAGAGATTTACGGGTAATCCTAGGGACCTAGGAGAAATCATACCTTCGACAGAACTTCAAAATTCCATATTTTAATAACTGAGTAAGGCCCGATTGTACAAAAATGGTTTAACTTTAAACTTCGCTTTATTCCCATAGCATCAATTTGTAAAGACAATTGTTACCTAGAAGTAAAACGAAGTTAAACTTAAACCATGATCTCGTACAATCGGGCCTTACAGGTATACAGATCTTACGGTTACTACAGATACGAGCAGAATCGATACTTAAGATTCTCATTTTATTTTTCATAGCCTCCCCTTATCTAAATAATTAAACGCTACTTTTCCGTTACTTCTGGAACGATCCGTCATGTTTTGAATGACATTTTTATAGGTTATTTTTCTGGAACATGGCAAGCTACTGCTCTGGAGGAACTGTAATATATCTTTACTTGGCTTTTAACAAAGCCCTGATTTCTATTGTTTAATTTGCAATGTGACAGATCTGAGTGTGCAGCGTTTATCAGATTATTGTTATCTGTTAGTTGCAAAAGTAGTGTAGCTGTAACAGTTGGTTCTTATAAATGCGACCATTGTTATCGCGCTTCTAAAAACCATCAAGAAAAAGGACCTTTAAGAACGGCGACTTCAAACAGAAATGAATGCTGTTAAGGCTTTAGAGGGGATTTTGAAGAAGTTCTCAAAGAACAGCTTTCATCATGTCTTTGAACAATATCAGCAGCGTTAGGATAAGATTGTTGCACTACAGGGGGGCTATCTAGAACATGATAAAGGTGTTGTTGTTTAAGATTAATAAATAAAGTGTTGGTAGCACTAGTCCTTAAGCCTTGTTGAAAGGACTTCATACTATGGAATCGGAACGCATATACCTACATATTTGCGATTACATTCATTTTTATTTTTTTATCGTACTTCCTGTTTAGCTTTACTAATAACATACGGATTTTCAATGGCCCCAAAGATGTATTTGCTAATTAAATAAATCGGCTTTCATCCAAGTATAATATTTTGAATGGAATTTATTTATTTATTAGCATTGCACTTAATTAAATACCACCTGCAAAAAAAATCACACTCGTCTGACATGATTACCAGGTTTCAGATCTTAGTAGTATTTCATAAGAAGTAACCAAATGAAAAATAAATTGGAATTGGCGATGCAACCAAACACACGGGCATCATTTAATTCATCGAACGTTCCTTCAGACACTTTTTACTTTTCTACAAAACAAGGAAAATGTTTATTTTTAAAAAATTAAGGCAAATACGTAAAATAACCACTGGCCTGGACCAAGATACTTTTGCATTCTATGAACAACTGTGTGACTAACGTTAAACAACATTTCCGGTGTGATATTTTTGTTACAATTTATTGACAATTAGTATTCACATGACGCTATCCAAGACATACAATTTAAATTCCAACGCCTACTCTAATTCGTTTTTATATTGACCACTGGTTATTTATAAAGATGATATTTATTCTTTTTTAAAATAGCATGTGCCATTGTTTTGGAAACCAATTGTGCCTAAGTTTCTCGAAGAGATGATGATGTTTCCTCTATCACTATCTATTATTATTGGAAAATAACAAGTAATCTTTATTAACGCAACCAATCTTGAAAACGGAAATACTCTTTCTCGTACAGTTTTTGTTTTTGTTTTTCAGATTAGAGTAGGCGGTGCAAGAAAATGTATGTCTGCGATTAACTGAATTAATTAATGTAATACATTCATGGACTGTCAAATTTATTGACACTTTTATTCTAGGAGTTAAGCAAAGTAACTACCTTAAATCTAACACCTTGCACGGAACTCCAGTGAACTACCAAAACGAGTTAAAAAGGAATTAGATTTGACTCCGTATTTTTCCCTGTGTATAGTAAAGGAGCCTTGGACAAACTACATAAAGTTACATCAAAAACGTACCCGACGTTTCTGATGTAACGTTCAGTTTAACTTAAAAATTATGAGAAACTTGAATTTTATTTACCTTTCATAAGTTTTAGCATATTTAAAATAAGTGTTAATTAGTTATTTAGATAATTAAATTTCATGAGGCGTAATTGGTTGCTAATTATTAAAATATATTTTTACATCACAAACATTTTACACTTTTTTTGCAAATCAGATTATTTGGTCTAATTATACAGGTTAAGTCCAACAAAAAAACGCCTACGCGAATAGCATCGGTGTTTATTACCGGATTTGAATCAAGTACATTCAATCAACAGCGTTCTAAAACAATATAGTGAGTGTAGTCTTTGAGTCTTGGAGTTTAGCAAAAGAATTTTATCCTTTATTAACCTAGACAACCACGAACAATTTGCAAATTCTTGCGGAAGTAAAGAACAAAAAATTCCTTCATTGTGAACACATAAATTAACACTCTAATTTCCTTAATTTAATTTTGTTACGTTAAGTCATTGTGAACGGGCTTTTAGGGTTACTAATTTAGCTGCTTATTTTCCAACGTCCGGTATAAATGTATGTAAAGTTTCAGTTGGAAATCATTATTTGTTTGTTTTCGCGTCCAAAGAAGCTTACCAGAACGATTGCATTCTGATTAAAACACGTCCGCATTCTTGGCAGCAATGAATACATAATTAAGCTTTGCTATCCTAATTTGTACGCAGAAAACATAAACGGTGTTACTATAATTTCCGTTTAACTGAACTTAACGGAAACAAATTCTTTTCCTGATTAAGTTTTTTTTTTAACTTTGTGCGACAGTTATAAATGATTAACAATAAACCGTTAACAAATAAATAAATCAATTTTAGATATAAACAACAAGTCATATGGTTCTAATAATAAATAAAAGTATTTTGTTTGTTATTAATTTCTTTGAAATTGTACAAAATCATATTTTTGGAGAGATTTATTTGTATTCATTTATTTGAAGATACTGTTACATTATGAGAAGTAGATTATATTTTTTATATACTAGTCGCGCCACCTGTGACGCAGACAAGATTCTAATCTATTCTAGACACGCACCGAATTTACTGGAAAATCTAGAAATATTCGACGTTATTCTCGAAGAGCGCTGGCTGCTATAAAACCCAGCCGGAGATCGATTTTTAAATCAGTCTTATTTAGAAAGCGATGTGTAGTAAGCGAATTTATAAACGTTTAAGTGTTATTTTGTCAGATAAGCGTACAGCTCGATATTATTGTACTTTTATTGTGTGTAATGATCGGAGACATTAAAGTGTTTTAAAATAAATAAATAACGTTTAAATTTGTGAACCCCAAGTCGTAACAATACGTTAAAATTCAACTTTGTAAGTCGATGTGATATTGTTGTTTTCTAAAAATGCACAGCATCTTTGCCTTAATTATTTTCCCTTAATACTGCAGAACAATTTTATTTTTTATTCAATACGATTCTAAAGTGTTTCCTTCTCCATAATCCTTGTGATGTCCAATTATTTAGAGAAACCGTAAATACAGGTTGATTCAAAAATGGCGTTTAAACTCTCCACTACGTTATTCTGGACATTTAAGAGAGTATTCAACGTTGTTGTGCCTGGGTCGTATCTACAGAGTTGTGTGTGATTTTTACCCATTGGTTTCCATCATGGTTCTCGAGCAATTCTTCGGCAAGCAATACAAACTGACCACCAGCGATAAATTCGATGAATATATGAAAGCTGTTGGTGTGGGGCTAGTGATTCGTAAAATTGGTGGAGCAGTTTCTCCAGTCGTTGAATTGAACAAAGACGGTGATGGTTACGTCTTGACGTCGAATTCCACCTTCAAGAACGTGGTCACCAAGTTCAAGCCCGGTGAAGAATTCGACGACGAGACTCCCGACGGCCGCAAAGTGAAATCAGTCATCGAAATTGACGGAAACGTCATCAATGAAATCCAAAAAGACACCAACGGCAAAACCACTACACTACCATAGAGAGGGTTTTCTCCGATGATGAAATCAAAATGGTCCTGAAAGTGGACGACGTCGTCTGCACAAGAATCTACAAGTTGCAAGCATAACTCTTTAATTATTATTCTAATAATAATATTATTATTTTTTTGGTTCATATGAGCAAACTGTATTTGAGAGACTTGTTAGGTTAAATATGTATTTTGTACGAATTTGTTTAGATTTTTCACTTTTTCCTATTTGCGATTTATCATTTGATATAATGTGCATCACGAGAAATTGGTTGTATCAAAGAAAAGTAAAAAAAAATTCTAGATACAATTTTTTTTGTAAGTTTAATTTTTATTTAAGTTCACAATTTAATGGGTTTCTTCTTCCATTTTGTATATAACGAATAATATATCGTGCGATTTATTGAAAACAGTCCAGAGTGGGCTATGAAATGTGCAAATTTACTTCTTAGATAAGATTAGTTTTAAAGCAAACGCCAAAATAATTTTGCCTATGTTAATATCAAAACATCACAATAAATGCTCTAAATGTTGTCCTTCACTTGCAAAACATAATTGCATCCATCATATTAAAATTAAACTTTCTAATATAAACAATTTTTGTTCATTGGAAAGCATTCTAGTCACAATTTGAAAAATAAAGTCAAAAGTAAATTTATTTAAGACACACGTTTGGAGATTCCAAAGACAACTCGCACGTATTATGCAATACATTTTATGTAGAAGTTCATTATTCAAGCTTTTTTGGTGAATTATAAGATGTTAAAATAAAACTTTAACTTCTTATATTCTGTAAAATTTTGAGATAAAAATGTTTTTCTGATACTCTCTTCACTGTATAGAATAACATATATAACTACAGTGCACCTCTATAACTCGAACCTCCACAACTCGAAACTCTCTGTAAGTCGAAGTTTACTGATGTCCCTGCACATTGTGTACAACTGAAATCTCTTTCTTTAACTCTAAATTTCTATAACTCGAAATAATTTTCCGGTCCCTTGAGATTCGAGTTATGGAGGTTCGACTGTATATATAATAACTGGAGAGTTTATGCGCCATTTTTGAATCACGCCGTATATTCGTAAATTATTTGGAACAAATTAGCAAATTAAAAAGTGAATGAAAAAAATCAATGGAATGGAATGTCGTTATATTGATGTAGGTATTCTATTAATTTTTTAATGTGATCTGTCGTTAATTTTTATTTTTTCAATAGTCAAATACAACTACATGTGAAGCAAAAAGGTTTTCACAATAGCATTTTATGTACAATTTTGTTGAAATGTGGATTTGATATTTTTGTTATTGATATGTTCGCTACGAGAACTAGCAAATGTGTGTTTATATTGTATGATAGCAATACAGTTGTTTTGTTATTTTTACGAAAACGTCTTAAAAGACGAATTATTTTATTATTATGACCAAAATACTTACACGCATAATTCCAAAAAATGTAAAATAAACGCTGCAAGTAAGAGACGATTGGAGACTTAATGCATCAAGATGTTTGCTTATACTTTCAATTATTTCATGATAATTTTAAAAATATTTGATTCCTCTTCTTTGGTAGATACTACTCGGTGAATGCTACTTTACAGACAGCTCTTACTAAATGGTGTTTCAATATGTATACTTTCAATTAGTGTAGACAATAGAAAAAAAATCATAATCTTGAACCATGGTGTTATACATGCCATAAAAAGAAATGTCAATATAACTTTTATAGCTTTGGTATAGCTGAGATTTGAATTGACTTCCGGTTGGAACCGCATCACGTTGACTTCTAGTGCCGACGTTTCGTTCTCCATTGCACAAGAACTTCCTTAAGGCTGCTACTGCTGGTGGTGTTGTTACTGCTTCTCGTTAATCGTTGAGGCTGAGTTCTTCTGTAATGGAGAACGAAACTTCGGCAGTAGAAGTGAACGTAACGCGGTTCCAACCGGAAGTCAATTGAAACATGGACAACGGCCGCAGAAGTCTTTAAGTTAAATGCTTTAATTGAGATTTTATTCAATAATTCACAATGGTCTGAAACTCATGTTGGAAGTATATTTTCGCAGTGGTAATAAATGCCTCCATTTGCTTCTTTTCTTCTTCAATAGTTGGGGCCATTTTATTTGAATACTTTTTGCCTGTAATTATTGATGCAGTCGTGAGCAAAAAAAAATTGCCGTCAGCATCATTCTTTGACACAGGGTTCCATTGTGAAATGGTCGTGATTGTCATAAGCTCTGTATATGTGTTTATTTGGCAAATTGTTTAAAATCTAACACACCTGACGAGAAGGCGAATTAATTTGTATCATTTCCATCAAATTTTTGAATGACATTGACGACATAGCTCGCGACTGTACATATTTAGGTTTTACATCGACCAAACCACACATTTCGATGACACCAATTCAAAACCAATAAACTATTTCGATTCACTAAATTTAAATTCGAATGCCGAATTGCAAATTACTGATTAAATCAATAAGTCCCTCACCAACCCATCATCCACATACAGAGTGATATGTTCAGCCGACGTAGTCAATCTGCTGAAGTCAAAACACTGCAGTATTGAGTCGAATTAACGCCTTATTCGCATTGGATCATGGTTCATGTGCCACCTGATCCAGATCCTCTTTGAGCTTGCCATTAAGGAATGCAGTCTTGATACCGAACTGTTTCCATTCCAGGTCCATGGCGAAGAAAACTTTCGTATCGAACGATTGGTGTATATGTTTCATTATTATTGGCCACTAGTCTGGCCTTGACCAGGTCATAATCATCTGCACCAGGTGTTTTTTTTTTTAATGAGATCGGTCTCAATTATTCGTCGCCCTTCTGGTAGTTTTTCAAGGAGCCATGTTTCGTTTTTCAAAAGACCTCCGAATTCTTCATTGGCTGCCTTCCGCAGTTGTTTTGTAAATGACCATTCCAGGTTCTTAGGTTTAATGAGTCAGAAAGCACTATCACAGAACTTTGGTGCATGGTTCGTAGGCTGCCGAGGTCGCAATTCTATTCCTCTCGAATTCTTTGGAATAGAATTGTTTCCTTGCTCTCACTTTCATTGGTGTGATTATCACTGTTAATATAATTATCTCCGGACTGTATCATACTAAACTTATAGTTTTTAGTTTCATTAAAGTCGAACGTAACTGTGGATGTCGTGACTATCTTTCGAGTTTCTTCATTGAAAACAAACGCATTCTCGGATATTCCTTAGAGATCCCTTTTTTGACTTTCTTGTCGAGTTTTCAATGCCTTCCCTTTGATACTTGTGAATAACATGTTGATTCAAATATTTTGATCTTGATACTTTGTCATCACTCAAATGGAGTCTTATTGTTCTCTCTGGATGTCTTTCCGCGATTCAGCACTTGGACTACATACTTGACTGCTTTTGGCAAGAGAAACTTTTGCACGTTTCGTCCATGCAGCATTGACCTTGCGCTATCAGTGATTGTCCCAACAACACGTATGGCTTTGCCGGGTGTGTGAGGTGCGATGTCTTATGAATCTCTTGCCAAAAATCTCGTTGACAAATTCTAGACCGTTGTCCGACTTGATACCCTTGATTTCAGGTCTGAATTTGTTCTTGACTTTATTGCAGTAATCAATAACTCGACGGTGTTTGATTCTTTTGGCATAAAATATAAACGGTTGTGTGCTGAGTGGGGTCATCTTTCATAACTAGGAAGTATTTGGTATCCCTAAGTCCTGGCTGATTCTTTATGCAAACGCCCATATGTGCAAGTACTCCGACTTTTATGTCCTTTGATACCGATATTGAGAAACGTCATAGTGTCTGCTTGCCATTTTGATGAACTTCACCAAGGAATGGATGATCATCTCTAATTTCAATGCCAAGTAGATAGATCTTTAGCCATTTGATGAAGTCTGCTCATGCTACCATGTCCTAATGTTCATGCAGTTCTTTTAGAGATTGCACCTCAACTGAGTGAGTTTGCTTGGTCTGATTATACAGTTCAAATACTCATCCTGTAGACGCCACCAGAATATTTAGCAGTCGATAGGTACCGATCTTTCTCCCGGAGTTACTAATTGGATGTATTCTTTGCTGAAAGTGGCCTCATATCCTCGTTCAGCTGATGAACTGAGACTGCTGAAATCTGATACCCACCGAACATCGACTTGACGACTTCTGCCAAAGTAATTGTTTCTCCAGCAACTTCTTCAATGATCTCGCTGAACACGTTCTTTTTATAGCACAACATGTGATGACTTGCGTCACTCTCAGCAATCTAGTCATTTTTGTTCCCGCGTCAGTCACACGACAATTTTTTGCCCTACTTCTTGCCATCTGTAATCTTTACTGTTAGCTTTGGGCACTTGACTTTCACGTGACCAAGTTGATGACAGTTAAAGCAGCGGCCATTGAACAGTGTCTTCTGGTCTTCGTTTTGGAACAATGTAGTTTTTCTATTGCCTCTGAATTGTCTAGCCTGATCCTATTGACCTTGTAGACTTTGATTTCCTTGCATGCTTGTGGCAAGTATATCTTCGTCGCGTTTCTCAAACCGTTCATCTGTTAGCATGACCACTTCTACTAGTCTTCTGTTAGTATTGGTCGAATCAGTACGATTGCTCCTAGTATTACGAAAAAAAAAACGTACAAATCTGATGGTAAGTATTATGTTTTTTTTTGGCCTTTATTTCCGTTGACTACGATTACTTGGTGTCAATTTCTCTCACTGCAGAACGTTATTGGAACGAAATTTTTCAGAATTTTATAGGCCAATTCCATGGCGATGAAATACATGGGTGGAGGTCATTTCTAACATCTAATGTAAAAGCGAGAACAAATACACACGGAAACACGATAAAATATTTTTTATTAATTCTTGGGCGCATGGGAGTACGAGCAAGATCACATTAATTCACAATAAATAATTTTTTTACGAGTTTTTGAACGCATGTGTGTACGGATACGAAGAAGATCTCATTAATAAAAGAAATATTGAATAAATACACAAGAAGTACGATAAAATATTTCTTAAGAATTATAATAAACGCAGTGGCTGTATGTCCGGCGGCGGCATTAAACTTATAAATTACGAATTCCGTCGAACGGCGGAATTGACGAAGTTTTTGAAACCTTGTCCGCCGAAAAAAATAATTTTAATTAACATCCGGCGGAACTGATTATTTTAAGAGTTATTTTCCGCCGTTCGGTGGAATGTTGATATATAACAGCGAGAATCCGCCGAGAGTATTGAAAAATATTGAAAAGAAATAAAATTTAAATGAATATGCATATTAGTACTATTTCATAATAAGATTAATAATAAGTTTACATATGACAGCGTTAAAAGACATTTTAACAGCAATTTAGATGCAACCTCTTCTTAACAGAAGGCTCTGAATTTGCGTATAACACACTATAAATGTCACTTGGTTCATGCAAAACAAAAGAAAAGTTATTCTGAATTTAAATTATGATAGTAAAGCACACTATTAATGATTTAATTATAAAGCAATGCTTATTTATTTGCAAAGAAAAATCTAAGAATTTCTAGATATTCAGATAAATGCTAATCAATATATCAATATGTGTAGGACACTTCAATAAACCGCACTTTACAATAAAAAATACGTACAAGTTAAAAATCAAACTAAAAAGTAAGACCTAAAAAAATATGCAATATTTTTGGCCTTGAGTGTATTTAATAAAATTTATTATATTTATCACGAATTACTAGATTTCACGAGACAGTGTGTCTTCTTCGGCCAGCGTAATTTATTACTTCAAGTGTTTCTCCGCTGGCGCTAATTACCCTTTTTTTTTATAAAGGTCGAGGAATCTTCTAAAGAATGCTTTCCGGCCATTGTGCAATGCTGAAGTAGTGTTGGATTCGCCAGAGAAGGTGTTCTACCAACTAAACCCCTTTCCTCGTGCCACCTTCCTGCTGTAGTAATACTTTTCAGCTTGCCTTCACAACAGGACTAGTCAGTTGTTACTGCATTATTTTTTCGTCCCGTTCTTTCATTCCAAATGTAAGTCGGCACCATTGCTAACTTTCTTATTTTTGGAGCTAAAGATTCAATCAAATTGACAAATTTGTTTATCTTTTTCCGCTGATTACAAATATGAAAACAGAAAACATTACAAGCTTTTTCCAAATGGAATCTCCTATATTTTATCATTGTAAATGAAAAAAAAAATTGAATTCTACTAATAAGTCTTTATGTACACCATATTCGAAAACAGTCAAATAACTGAGATATGTAAACTTTATTAACCAATAGTTTGTCTTTTATTCGGTAATAAAGGGTTTTTCAATAAGTGCGTCTGAACTTTAAATGTAAATAAAAAAATGTGTGTGTAAATTATAGATATAATATCTATTTCATAATGAAGTACCATCATGAAGTCGCATTAGCTGCAGCATCTCAATCGTCTCAGATACAATTTCGTAAGCGTTCAAAAACAGACTCCGATAGTGACCTTGTTACAGAAGATATTATTAAGATGTTTAACATGATAAATCAACAATATTACGAAATGGAGACATCCTTACAAAAAATAACCAAGGAAAATTACGACTTTAAATTAGAAATTACCAAAAATACTAACAATATCTTGAATATAATTCAGCAAGAAAATAAAACGCTGAAGGAAGAAAACAAGGTTTTACATGAAGAAATTAATACATTAAAACAAGAAAATATTAAACTTTCGAAACAGTTGCAAATAAATGAAATTAAGAATCCGCAGAACAAGTTCATTGATGATTTAGCTAAACCGACTGGCCAGGATTCTTGCAAGGGTCCAAGAAGTGGAAAAGGCATACGAAGCAATGTAAAATTATACAGTGATGCTCTTGCTCCCAAAGAAATCATTATTATTGAACCCAAAAATCAACAAGAATGTAAGGAAACGAAAAACGAATTAAGAAAAAAAGTTAATCCTAGGGACCTCAGCGTTGGTATTTCTACTATAAAAAACCTCAGGAAAGGTGGAGTTGCCGTGACCTGTGGATCCCGTGAAGAAACCATAAAACTTAAAGATGAAGCTGCTAACAAATTGGGAGACCTGTATTCAATAAGAATTCCGAAATTAATTAATTCCATGATTAAAATAATTGACATGACAGATGAATACAGAAGTGAATCACTAATATAATATAATATAAAACAGAATGAAAATATTGAAAATCAAATCAAGACATTTAACGTAAAAATTATCAGAAAGATGAGAACCAAATACATGTCAATTATTGAAGTTAACAGTGAACTGTTTAAGGACATCATGGAAAAGAGGAATGCAAAACTTAAAATTGGCTGCGATCATTGTGATGTTTTCGAGCATTTCAACATTCTGCGGTGCTGGAAGTGTGGTAGATACAATCACAAAGCTAAAGACTGCGAGAACGAAGAACTATACTTCAAATGTGGAAGTACATCACACAAAACTAACAACTGTGATGCTACGACTTTGAAATGCATAAATTGTATTGAACACAACTTGAAATTAAATCTGAATTTAAATACCAATCATTCAATACTGGATACAAATTGTTCTGTTAACGCCAAAATTAAAGAATCGATAATTAAAAAAACAAACTATACATCATAGCAACTACCGAACCAATGGAGATCGCGTATTAACTTGGATAATCTTAAGATCACTCATTTAAATGTTCGCAGTATCAGAAATAAATGTGCCTTAATTGAAGTTTTTTTGGATTCTATAAAACCCGACATATTTTGTGTAACTGAACACTGGCTAGCAACAGAAGAGACAGTGGTTTTAAATAATTATAAGTTAATCAGTAAGTACAGCAGATTCAATCAGAAAGGCGGAGGAGTAATAATTTTTACAAAACATAATGTAAAAGCTATAAATATCGCTTGTTGTGTCCAAGAAAGCTTGTGTGAAATCGCAGCTTGTGTAATAACACTAAATAATATTAAATATTTGATCGTCTCGATATATAGACCTCCAAATGCTAATCTAATAGAATTTTTTGATTTTCTTGACGCCGAGTTAGCCAAATTATACAATACAGCTGATTACCACATCATTTGTGGAGACTTTAACATCGACACACTGAATATATCACCAGCAACCCTTAATTTGGAAAACTTAATGTTACAATACAATCTTGACCTACGAACAATGCAAAGAACTCGAACAAGTAAATCCACGGCGACTTGTATTGATAACTTTTTTTCTGATATTGACTGTCGGATCGAAATAGGTGACACACATCTGTGTCAAACTGCAATTATAAACCTAGCAAAGGACACATCAAAAACTTATGTATACAGAAGACAATTTCACCAACATAACATTGAAATGTTTAAAAACTACTTGAAGACTGGCAAGAAGTTCGCTCTGTATGTGGTACCGACAACAAATTTAATGCATTTATGAAAGCGTTTTTTCATCATTTTAATAATTCGTTCCCAATCCTGAAAAAAGGTAAAAGTAAACATCGGAAAAAAGGCGAATGGATAACCGAGGAAATAAAACAATTATCAACATTCTTAACAGAAATGCAGCAAACAGATAAGTATCTCAAAAGTGAATGGTACCACCAATGTTTTTTTGGAATTTAAAAAAATTTACAAAACTAAAGTAGATTCTGCAATAGTCCCGTACAATTCTAACAGAATTAGCTCCAGTTTCAATCTCAGCCGGGAATGTTGGCGGATCATCAATGAAAAAAGACTGCATAACTCTGAAAATGAGATATCCTTACTCGATGACCAGTATAACGAGATAAATGACAAAACTGAAATTGCTGACCTACTAAATAATTATTTTGCTCATAATTCAAACAATGCAACCATAGACAACTTCTCTAGCGATGCTTCTGTGCCTGATTCTATGTTCCTGACGCCTACAAACGCCGCAGAAATAACAACAGTCATTCACGCAAAGTGTGTCAAATCTAGTGCTGGTTTAGATGAGGTCCCTGGAAATATTTTAAAATCTGTAGCTGAAATTATAGCATGTCCCTTAGAAAATATAATAAATGAATCCTTTTCTGAAGGCGTATACCCTGATTTGCTGAAAATAGTGCCAATTTACAAGAGCAAAGGAAGTCGTCTTGAAGCCTGCAACTACAGACCTATTGCATTACAGAACCAGATCGCGAAAATATTCGAAGAGATTTTTAATAATCGTCTAATACTCTTCGTAAACAAACACAATATCTACAGTAACGCACAGAACGGATTCAGAAAGGGGAAATCGACAATAATCGCAATAACTGAGGCTTACAATTTTATATTAAATGAACTTAACAATAAGAAAAAAATTTATGCATTATTCTGTGATCTTAGTCGTGCGTTCGACACAGTCAACCATAAATTATTGTGTCAAAAACTGGAGGTACTTGGCATAAGAGGCTTGCCCAACAAGTGGATATTTTCGTATTTGAACAAACGATTTCAGCGTGTCGCTGTCGGTGATTGTTTATCAACTGCGTTAAGTATAACAGCCGGAGTTCCACAAGGATCCATCTTAGGTCCCGTATTATTCTCGCTGTTTATAAACGATCTACCAACTTCTTGCCATGAACCAGAAAAAACGATAATCTACGCGGACGATACCAACTTCATTATATCTAAGGATAATATGAACGCAGCTCAACAGTCGACAAAGACTACATTGGAAGAAATGAAATTGTGGTACAAAAATAATGGTCTTCTTTTGAATACTGCAAAAACATTCTTTATGCCGGTCGTCACCAAAAATACAACTATTGATTCCTCTCCCTTAATAATGTGTGGACACAATTCAGTAGCATGCGTTCAAGATATGAAGTTCCTTGGCGTCTATATGGATAGCAAACTGACTTGGAAGCATCATGTTCAATGTTTGGAAAAAAACTTAAGTGGGAAAACATTTCTCATATATAGTTTACCCGGGACAGTCAGTTTTGATGTTTTGCGATCGCTTTATTTCGGACTGGTTCATTCTGCTCTGTTGTATGGTATTATATTTTGGGGTAACTGTGCAAGTGCGGGTAATATTTTCAAACTTCAAAAGAAAATCATTCGTACGATGGCCAATGTTCAGCTTAGGACACACTGCAGAAAACATTTTATCCAGTTTGGCATAATGACTTTTCCATCATTATATATTTATGAATTAATATTATACGCTCGCTCAATTGAACATACCGCCCTTAAAAACTGTAATTTTCACGACTATGCAACTCGTACATGTAATAGCATAAGACTTCCCTTAAATAGATTAGCAGTAAGTCAATCCGGTTCTGTTTTTATGAGTTTATTGTGCTTGAATAAAATTAAGACATTGTGGAATGACGTAGTGCCAACTACCAACAGACTTTTCAAAATTAAACTGAAAAGGACTCTAATCTCAGCTGCTTATTACTCAGTCAACGATTTTTTGGAAGAGTGATTGTTAATGTCCTATTTTACTTGAAGCTTTCTGAATGTTGTATCTACTTTGACAAGTCATATGTTTCGTGCTTTATGTAGTCTCTGTCTCTGTAAGCTACGACCATTGACTAAATATATATTATTATTATTATTATTACTATCAATCGCAATATGTATGGAAAACAATATCATTTAATTGTCCACCATGGTTTAGATTTAGAGATTGCATTCGAATAGACCAATTATTGATGACATTTTCGCACAAAGCAGGTTGAATTTCAACAATTACGCGATTTATATTGGCTTGAAGCTGTTGAATAGTGCGTGGCTTATCGCTGCTTACACCGGACTTCACGTAACCTCAAAGAAAAAAGTCTTAAAAGACTTATTGAAGGAAAAATTCGATGGTTTCATTAACTCGTGCAATGGTGACATCAACTGGTCGCCAAGATCATGCGATGTAATTAATTCCTTTAGACTTCTTTGGAGGAAGTCTCGTGTCTACAGCGATAAGCCACGCACTATTCAAGAACTTCAAGCCAACATAAGTCACGTAATTGCTTTGTGTTAAAATGTCATAAATAAATAAATAATCCGATCGAATGCAATCTCTAAAACGAAGCGGTGGTGGACATTAATTTAAATGATATTGTTTTCCAAACATATTGCCATCGATGGTACTTCATTATGAAATACATATTATATCTATATCTTACACACACATTTTTTTATTCAAATTTAAAGTTCAGACGCACTTATTGAAAAACCCTTTATTATAAAGATCATCCGATTCATTAACCACCTCTATTGATGTAAAAATACGACATTTTAATTATTTTGTACGGCCCAACGCTCCTAATATACCGTATTTTACCCTAACTTTAATTTTATTGAAAATTTTTGTGCAAATCGGTTTTGATTGCAGCGGATTCCCCGAGCAGGCTCTGTACAGCTGTTTCAGGCCTAGTTGGGCCTTCGTCAGCAGAACCGTAGCCCGAGAAAAAATTTTCAAAATTCTCATATGCTTTGACAGCACATGGCCGCCTTGCATTGGGATGACTTATTATGTGGCGGACTGGCTTCAATTTGTCATCCTACTGCAATATCAGGTCAACAAGCGATCGAAAGATGTCGCTACTTAAATGTCCTTTAATTTTATTAGCCAACAGTAAATAGTAAATACAGCCGCGGCCAAAAAAAGTGGACACGTCAATTTTTAATGCTAAAACTTTTGCTGATGACAAACAATAATAATTATGACTGATTTTCTTCCGTAAGTATCAGTTCAAAATTACAACCACCCAGCAAAAGTTTTAATATTAGAAAAATTGACGTGTCCGCTTTTTTTTTGGCCGCGGCTGTATCTTGTACACCTAGTGATGTAAAGTTGTATTAGATTCATTTTAGAATGATATAAAGTTGTATTATTATTACTATTTTAAAACTTGTATATTGCAACTTTACATTATTTTAAACATTTTAAAACAACTTTACATCACTAGGTATACTAGCATATGTCCAACAATTATTGTAGTCCTGGGTGGCTGTGGACTAAAATATTTTTAAGTAATTATTGTTTCAAATTGCAATAAAACATTAAATACGTAAACAAGAATGTATTTGTTGTTTAACAGTCAATATTTGAGTCGTCAATTCAACGATATGAAGTAGGAATCTCCATTTATGCTTGAGTCCACAGCCACCTAGGACTACAATAATTGTTGGATACATGTTATGTTATTTGCTACTGTTGGCTAATATATATATATATATTCGTATGAAATATAAACAACAGTATACATATAAGTTAATAAATTACAAAGCAATAAGTTAGTTTGAAACTTATAAATCTTTTATGTTCAGCATCCACTGTAAGGCTTCAGGAGTGACATTATGTAGCCCCGCAAAACCATGTTGAAATTTAGTTATGGCGCAATCTTCCACAATGTGAGAAATCGTTTCGCGTTCTACTCTACAATCGCAAACTGGACTTTCAGCTATGTTCCATTTGTAAAGCAAATCATTACAACGTCCGTGCCCTGTTCGAAGACGATTTAATTTGCTCCAAATTTTCCTTGGTAGGTCAAAACCGGGTTCTCTCTGTGTTGGGTCCTCAATTAAATTTTGATTGAAAACTTGATTTTCCTGCCATTGTATTTTCCAAGCTTCAGAAACAGAAAAAGGTCGGTGTAAAAAATCTTCTTTCCACAGTGGCTTACGTGATTTTAAAGTTTTTGTTTACTTTAATGTTTATAGTGCCTTTAAGGTTTTTAAAAGTTTGTTTTTTATTTGTTTTTTGAATTTAGTCTTATTCCTACGTTAATTTTAGCGGATTATTTAATCTGGTTGAAAACCGAAAAGTGCCCTCTTTCCGGAATCTCCAATCTAAGTCGCCTCAATTCCAAAAATTTTCAAAAAGTGCCCATTTTTTCAAAAATCCCCTATCAGGAGGAATGTTTTGTAGGTCTGCATTGATTGGACAGAAATCTGGAATCATTTGATACATATCCCATTCACGTTTCATGACCTTCTTTCTTCTCAGACGGTGTGGCTCGATATTTGCTAAGACATGCAGCCAAGCAAGTAGGGTGGATTTTATAGTGCCACATATAATTCGCAATGAAGTATTTAACTGCGAATCAATTTTATTTACATGTATACTATTCATCCATACTGGACAACAATATTCTGCAGTAGAATAAACTAAAGCTAATGCTGTTAAACGTAATGTATACACATTTGCTCCCCAGTTTGTTCCTGCAAGTTTTAGCATTATATTATTTCTGGTTTTCAGCTTCTGTCTTAATTTTTCTGTGTGCTCTCTGTATGTCAAGGAGCGATCCAAGGAGACACCAAGATATGTAGGACAGAAATTATGTTTAACAACAGATCCATCGAAAGAAACGTGAAGTATACTATTTTTCTGATTATTATTCAGATGAAAACAAGACACTTCTGTCTTCGCTGGATTTGGACAAAGACGCCATTTTTTTAAAGTACTGGTTCATAATTTCTAAGTCATCAGACAAAACATCTTCAATAGTTGTGAATTCCTTATGTTGAACAGCCAGAGCCAGATCATCAGCATATATAAATTTTCGTGAATTTGTGCGGGGAATATCGCTTGTGTATAAATTAAATAGCAATGGTGACAAAACAGAACCTTGAGGCAGTCCATTATTTAACAGTTTGAATTTACTGTTTTTATCTCCAATAAAAACTCTAAACTTACGGTTGGATAACATATTTTCTAATAGTTTAACCAATCTTCCACAGCGTACTACATTATATAATTTATGTATCAAGCCATCTTTCCAAACTGTATCATATGCTGCGGTAAGGTCCACAAAAACCACACCGGTTTTCAGTTTATTTTGAAAACCTGCTTCTATATGAGTTGTTAGTGCTAAGACTTGATCACAGCAGCTTCTGAATGGTCTAAATCCTGCCTGCTCTATTGGAAGTACTTCATCAATAACTGATGAAATACGTTGATAGATTAATCTCTCCAAGAGTTTGTAGCATACGCTAAGCAAAGAAATAGGTCGATAACTAGATGATTCATCTGGTGGTTTCCCAGGTTTCAAAATGGCGATAACTTTTGACTTCTTAAATTCAGTTGGTATCTTGCCTGAGAGTAAAATGTTATTGAAAAAGCCCAAGAGCCATTTCATACCCACACTCCCCAAGTTCTTAATAAACTCCGGATAAATACCATCCAGTCCTGCTGCTTTACGATTCTTTAAACAATTAATTGCCGTCTTCAACTCATCAAAGACAAAGGGCTTGGAAAGTGTATCTGATGGTAGAGCTATTTTTCTCTGATAGTAGAGCACCCTTTTCATTTTCTTTAAATCACTCTTGTCAACTCTTATGGTATTAGAGATATTTAGCAATCGAGATGCTATAGAGTTCGGACTGATTTGGAACACTGATTGTTTCTGTTGACTAGAAGCCCCTAGTTTACGAAGCAAAGCCCAGCTGATACGACTAGAATGAGTAAAGTTCATATTTTCCATAGTCTTATTCCAGGAAGTTTTTCTGGATTGATTAATTGAAGTCAATAATTGATCTGCCGTTTCTGCATTAGGCTCATTTTGATACTTCTTAAACAGTCGATCAGCTTCTTTCGACCAGCATGGGATATACTCTACGCGGTATCCTCGTGGAATTGTTCTTTTAGCAACGCTTTTAATGACACCAACGAACCTGTCATAATTTGTAGAAACTGGAGGTATCCATCGAATATTTTGATCAACGTTGATTCTAAATTCCTTCCAGTTTGCCTTTTGAAAATTCCAACGTGGTTTAGGTAAAGATTTAATTATGGGAATTTTCACTCCAACATTTATTAGGATGGGTCTATGCTGGCTATGTGGGAAATCATGTAATACTGATCTAGAGGTTTCTAATGGTTCATAATTGTCATTTAAAGTCACAAAGCAGAGATCAGGATTGTATTCTCTTCTCCATCTGGCAGAGCGGAAACTTTTCTTGTCTTTAGCATCAAATACTAGATGTAAATTAAAAAGTTAGGATAAAATGCGGTATAATACACGCAGGGCTGTACAATAGTACATATATTACATAACGAGAGTTGTAAATAGCATATTACGCACACGCGGAAAAGTTGCGCACGTGCCGCGCAGCGGAGAGTGCAAGTAATTTCTCAAGTGCGTAATAATATAATTGCTCTACAACTCAAGTTTTGTACTATACTTTATCTACGACCATAAAAATTACCTTTTTATTCAAGTTCGAAATAATCAACAATGACAGTTGTTAATCTGTTAATCTAATGTGATGCGGCTACGTAAATCTAACTACAGGCGTGTATAATGTCAATAGGTTCCTCGCTGTGCGATTTTCTTTTACTTTACGCATGACAGTTTGTAAACACCCGCTTGCTTAATTTATGCGTTGTACGTAATTCGTCATTTACATTATAAAGTAATTTAAAATACCGTGAAGATGTATTATACAAGTTTTAAAACACTCATTTTCACAGTAATTAAAACGACCTTCCTCAGATTCCTTGTAAAAACCAAATACTTCTCCAAATTATTTTCATTATTTTATTTATTATTTTATATTTAATTTATATCCTTTGCATGACTCATTATTTTATTCATTATCTTGAAATAATACAAAAGATAGGTAACGTTTAGTTTAGCTTTTACGGCGGAATTTGAGCTTATGAAACAAAAATCCGCCGAACAGCGGAAATAATCAAAGAATAAAGTCAATTCCGCCGCATTTGTATAATGTATAATATTTTCGGCGGATTTTCTTATTTATATATGCAAAATTCCACCGATCGGCGGAATTTTCTCCTTATACGTACAATTCCGCCGGCGGACGTTTAGTCACTGCGTATAATAAATCAAGTTCTCGAGCGTATGTGAGTACGAACGGGAACAAAACCACATTAATCATATCACAACTTGATGATGAAAATTGATTTAAGTCAAAAATATAGCAAATTTATTTGATATGTACGCAATTCATGTAGTAGTTTTTTTTTATATAAAATATTAAAAAATTTTCTTTTTTCTTTCCAGATTATGATGAAGTGTAAAGTGCGTCTGTGGCTACTGTTTCTACTATTCGAGATCGCTACGTCGAACGGTAATGGACAGTCAACGACACCAAGGTACAGCATCCACGCTGGCAATATTTTTTCAAACCAAACCCTAGAATTAAACCACACCCGACTCTCAAATTACACAGATTATGCTCGTAAGCTGAAACGTCGACAGCATCCGGTCAAAGTCGTGTTCGGAAACGGTACTTTTCCAAATTACGTCAGACTCAAAATCGAATCCAAGAACAACACGAACCCAACTAATAAATTCGTCGTGAACCACCCGATTCCGACTAAATTGCCACAAAAAATAAAGCAAGTCCTAAGCAATAACGGCAAAAATTCGTTAGCTAACAGACGCGTTAAATTGAAACCGAAAATCAAAATTAAATCAACGACTCGCGCCCCAAAAGTCACCGCTCGTCCTCCACCGCCGAAGAAAAAAACGGTGATCAGAAACAGTTCCAGTCACTACAAAAATTATACGAAGTTCCGAATTAAACCGTCGTTAGAAAAACAAAATCCCATGCCCGAAATTACCTTATATTCCCCCGAATATCCCATTGGGGGAGCAACCGGATCTGATTCCGTGGTCGTCGACGCTGCATCATCTACGGAATCATTTCCTTTCGGTGTTCCCGTCAGTCAAGTTCTTCTGCAGTCAATCCCCATCAACGGTGGTTCTTCGGGTAATGATTGCCCCACTTTCCAACTCAGTAGTTACGTGTACGGCCCTCAGTTAAAGCAGAATTGTCCGGATTTAAATGTTGTGGTCAATTCACAATTAAGTCAAAGTACTATTACGGAACGGTTACCAGAAGTTCAGGCCGACCCTGTAGTTGAAGATCAGGCGGCAAATCCGTCCCCTGTTGCTTTTGATGAAGTCCCTGCCGATGCTGCCGCCGCTCCTGCTGCGGGAGGTGGTGCACCCAGTGGCGGCTCTGGTGGAAACCCAGTTGGTTTTCCACAACTTCCAGGTTTGCCCCAACTTCCAGGTTTGCCTGAGCTTCCGGATTTGAAAGGCCTCTTCGATTTATTGGGTAAAATCTGGAAAATATTGTCGGGGGTGTTTCGATTTTTGGCTAATCCCTATTTGTACTTGGTGCCTGCTGGAATTTCTTTCGCGCTCGGTTTCCTTAGCGTCCTTTCGTTGATTCCGTGGTGGGCTATCCCCGTGGCGTTTTTCGTCGCTCGCAAAGACGACGGCAAACCGCAAGTTGCTTATTATAAGCATATTCACCCACCGGTGCACCATTACGACGAGTGGTTTTGGAATCAAAATACGAAGACGTGGACGAACATTTTCGATTATGCGGACGAGAGAGTCGATCGTGAACCAAACGTGCCGAAATTGGTTCGCGTAAAAGTTTCGGGCGATGACCGATAAATACGGGTCTTTTTTTTGTAAAAATTGTACATTATTTATTTATTTTAATTTACAGAATATAATGCGAATAACCAAAATACTTTGACTGCAACACCAATGTGTTACAGGTTTTATATATTTATGCGTTTAATTAATGATAAATAAATATCTGAAGCTGATGGTTTTGTGTTTTACTTTGACCTTATATCATGTGTGGTAATTTCTGTTTTAGATATCTGCTGAGCTATTGCCTTATTCGCAAGTTTTATTTTTTAAATTAAAGAAAAAACTTCCTTATTACTGTGTAATATGATAAATTCTTAATTTTAAAATTTTTATGCAGCAAAAAATAATCCCCTTGCTTACAGAGTCAATTTGTAATTAATTTAAAATATTTATTTTTAAGCACACATGTTAAATTCAAAACAAATTTTATAAATTTCTTTATGATTTTACTCGTTTAGATTTTGGAAAATGGAAATAAGGAAATAGGTATGCAGATGTAAAATTTATTATAACATATCAAAACATATTTGCATGCCAGAATTAGATATAAAACAGTTAGGTACTCATTTATGTATGTGTATGTATTTATTATTGGTATAACTTGTGGTATAACGTGACGTAGGTGTGACGTAGATATGGAGGAAGATTAAAGGATATTTGGCGAACAGTTATTCCGTTCTTATTCCACGATTGTAAAACTGGGTCTTAGAAGCTTCCAATCCTTTGATGTTCTTAGCTCTTGGACTGAAGTTGTGTTGATCTTTCTTCTGCCGACATTTGGTCCGTGATCGAACAGAGCATATTTAGTTGCGGCTGTTTTTTTTTTTTGCTGTGTTATATTAGGTGATTCAGATCACCCGCCCCAGCCCTTTTTTTTAGAAAATTTGAAGTAGTAAGAAGTTGCGAAAAAAAAATTAATAAGAAAAGGGTAAATCTGATGCCGATAAGTCAATCGGAAGTAGGTGCAACAGAGACCAGTTTTAAAATTTAAATGGGTATCACTGAATAGGATTTTTAAAAAGAAACAAACACATTTTTACTGTCAGAATAGTTTTCGAGGAAAAAATTTAAATGTGCTAAAAACATGTCAAACAAAACAAATCAGTAATTACTAATGAATTTGTACAGATCATTTAATTCTGATATTAAGGTATTCTTCAAAAGTTTAAAATCAATCTTAAACAATTTTCAAACTTCTTTTCAAGGGCATATTGTTATTGGGGGGGGGTCACTTTGATATTGATTTTTCCAAGTATAAACCTAAATCAAAGTAGGTGATAAATTTGGATCAATTACTTTATACAGCTCTTTGAAAACACCTACTGGAGTTAATTGAAATAGTTTCACTACAACAGAGTGAAATATACCTATACTTATAACCAGGCTTACGATTTCGGCCCACTTCGAACATATTGTATTGTAAATTCCCCAGCTTCGCACAATACGGCACGTAGTAAATATTGTCTACATTGATTTATGTTAAACTTTATTTAATTATTTACTGCGATCGCGTGACCCATAGCAATTTTTCAATAAGTATGTTTAAATGCGATGTGGACCGAAATCGTAAGCTTGCTTATAACAATGATCTAATTACATACATTGGAAACAGGTTTATCTTTTTATAATAATTGTTGGCTAGTTTTGATTTAACTAGCAATATGGTGACCCATGATATCGAGGGCGTCATATCAGAAGGGCGTATCAGCATAGGATTATAATGGCGCTTACGCCCTTCTGATATGACGCCCTCGATATTATATTAAAGAAAGTTTTTGTAAACAAAATTCTATCAATAGCTTTATACAGGGTGATCTATGACATGTGTGCCAAACGGAAACCAAGCGATAGAGTGGGTCACCTTGAGTAAAAGAGTCCATATAATAATAATAATAAGTTTATTAAGCCCATGGTACACTTACAAAATGTAAATTGGCATCGTCAGTACAGTAGTGAGATAGCTACAAATACACAAACTGAGGTGGTTGTCAGATATTACAAGTCATTAGAATTAGTATTAGAATACACCTGTTTAACATACATATGCATACATACAAGTTCAAAATAGGTAGTATTACATAAACATATATAACTATAATTACCTTAAGAGGAAAGATTCATCAATTGAATAAACAGAACGTTCTACCAGAAATTTTTTAAAATGTTTATTGAATAACTGGATTTAATTAAGATCCTTAATACTGACGGGTAACATATTATACAATTTCAAACCCAGAACATTAGTGCTAAGCTTACTTACATTCAATCTGTAGGAGGGTGCATGAAAGCTTGAATTTATTCGTGTGTTATGGTGATGGATTGTGTTATTTAAAATGTATTTGGCTTTATTTTGATGGATGTGGCTGCACAAGTTGTAAATGAAAAGACATGTAAGCGTTAAAATATTAGAATTTTTAAAAACATTTCTGCAAGATTCAGTTTTGTTAATACCGAATATACATCTAAGTATCTTTTTTTGGCAAATAAAAACATTCTTAGAAGAACTACTTCCCCCCACAGACAGATGGCATAATTTAACCTGCTCTGCACATGTGCATAGTAAAGGTTGGTTAGTTGGGCCGTTGTGAGAACTGTTCTTAGACATTTGAAAAGATAAAAAACTGAATTTAGTTTCGAGCACAAATTTTCAAAGTGTATTTTCCAGCTAACATTTTTATCTAAGGTGATTCCTAAAAATTTTATAGTTTCTTTGTTAGATAAGGTTTGACCATTTACATTTAAATTTGTGATATTAATTGGTTTTTGTCTATTATGAAACGTAATACTATGTGTTTTATTTAAATTCAATAGCAAATCATTGGTCGTACACCAATTTGATACTGTTTGAAGTAGCGTGCGACTGTTGTTGGTTAAAGTATCCTGAGATTTATCTGAGACAATTAATGATATGTCATCTGCATAGATAGTTAGATTAGTATCAAAATTTAATGTGTTAGAGGTGTGAATTATGATAGTTAGATTAGTATCAAAATTTAATGTGTTAGAGGTGTGAATTATGTCGTTGATATACATTATAAAAAGAATTGGGCCCAATACAGACCCTTGTGGAACCCCTGTATTTACTGCTACTGGTGATGTATTTGTGATGTCAATTGTGACCTCGTTATTGTAATTGATAGAAACATATTGTAGCCTATTGGTTAAGAATGATTGAATCCAATTTGAGGAGTGTCCACGAAAGCCAGTTTTTCTATGAGAATAGTATGGTTAACGCAGTCGAATGTCCTACTGAGATCACAAAAGATCCCAATAGGGCACTCTCCTGCCTCAAGATGATCTATGATATTATCGTGAAGGGAATGTAGTGCTGTTTCAGTGGATCTTCCACTAGTGAAACCATGCTGGAACTTGGAGATGTGTTTATCGAGGAACTGTTCAACTCTTTTTAGAAATGCATATTCAAAGATTTTTGAGAAAACTGAAGTGATTGCTATGGGTCTGTAATTGTGGGTTTCAGTGGGGGACCCTTTTTTGAAAACGGGGATTAGCTTAGCTTGTTTAAGATACATTGGAAAGGTGCCACTTGTAAACGATAGATTAATTAAGTGAGTTAGAGGATGTGTAATAGCAGAAGCCACTTTTTTTATTAAAAAGTATGGAATTTCGTCGGGACCAGCAATCCGTTTACTTTTTAATTTATGTTCGATAATAAAAAAGATTTCGGGTTCATTAACTGGTGTTAGGAAAAAGGTTGTATTGCAGTTAGAATTGAAACTGGTAGTCTGTGGTGTATTACTACATGTAAGGTTGTTAATAATTTCCAAAGATGCGTTCTTAAAGTAATTATTAAATTCAGTGGCAACTAAAACCGGATCTTCAACTTCCTTGCCATCTAAATGTAATTGTATGTTATATATTATATATTATATTATAATATTGTATATTATATAGGTATATATATATATATATATCAACATATTATGTCCTATGCGTTTTTGTTTTTAAGCTGTAGCGATTTTTCTTTTCCGTAAAGAACTAGTATAGATGCTACTGGAAGACACGTAATAGGGCAGGTCTTTTGGACAAAAAGATTTAAATTTATTAAATTATTATTACTGTTCAATTAATACTGCCACTTAGAGAAACACAAGAAGTGGAAAATTTAAAAAAACACATAAATTACAACACAAATCTTATTTAAAATAACCTTATTTAATTAAAAAAAAAAGAATAATTTATGTTTATAAGAGGAGCTTAAATTGGCCTGCATTGGCACGAATGAATGCATGCATGCCAATGACGAATAAGTGAGTCAGTAATTCTAGACACATTCTTATTTACGTCAGCTAGGGAATTGTTAATACTTTGAACTAATTGTTCTTGTGAACTAGAATCTTCTGCTATATTTAGTACTACTTCTACAAACACTTAATTATTGAATGTCAAATAATAATTTTTTATAATATCAAAGACAAACATTAGTTCATCATTATCACCACGTTACATGAACGAAAACGATAAGTTAAATATTTTGGTTTACGTTTTTTTAAACAACTCAAGAGGATCAAGCGTTCCATAGTTAGGGAGACTTGATCCGTGTATGGGGTAGACTTAATTAGGGGGATGAACTCTACTCAAAGATGAAATAAATTCTTAATCTAAATTGAACGTATTATAATATCTTTTCTGACAAGTTGGTGATTCCTCATCATTTTCTGACGATGAGGATAAAAGTGCTTTCAAATTGCGCTTCGTTTTATTGTTTTTTTTTCTGAGCATGTTTACTTTTCCTGGCTTTCCTTGATAAAATATCTTGCTCAATTTTATTTTTCTCTGAAGTATCTGTTAAAATCTTGGTCGAACCTTTCTTACGTCCTCTTTGTATCACCTTTCGTGGAGCCGCTTTGGGAAATGGTCTGATTTCTTCGGGAGTTTTAATACATCCACGAGTTGTCGACGGCTGAGGTGATGTCACCATCAAATTTGTTTCTGTCACTTTGACTTGATCAAGGGATATCGGCAGTTGAGGAGGAGGAACCGTTGAAATATCTCCAGATTCTGGTTCTTGAATAACTTGGGTTTTTGAATGTTCTTGAATCTGTGGCGCCACTTCTAAGTTTTCCAAAGGTTGTGTCTTTTGAATATTTTCTCCGTTTTCATCTGGCGGAGCTTGTACATCTCTATCAGTGATAAAACAGGAAAGATAATCATCATTAGTAAATACGTCACTATTGAACGGGAAAATTCCTGTAACTCGGAACCCACTTTGTATGTTTTGTGGAGAAAATGCTCGCGAAAAAGCGTGTCCAAAACACTCTGAAATGCCATAAATAGTTAGTGCCTTTCCAGCATTCTGAATCATCCACTACTCTCCCTAGAGCTCAATATTTCTATAAGTGGAATTTGACTGACAAGCCGAAGGCTTAATCGGTAAAGCCTAAGATTGGCTTGTCAAATGCTATAATTATAGAATATGCCTGCCAGCTGCAGGCATTATACGAGCCCAGAATCATATCATTTGGCCCAAGTTAGGATTTTGCAAGTCACGTTTTAAATAATTTTGTTTTACAAACCTAAAGAAGTATTTCAGATTAATGTCTTTTAATCATAATTTTCAAGGTTTTCAACAATATTTCAAACAGTTTTAGCAATAATAAATGTCTATAAATTAAATTAACACTTACACTGTCCATATAGTAATTTCATTTAGATCGCTATATGTCCGCCACAAAGATTTTCCAGCCCCATATATGGGTCACGCGACTCTTTTAAAATTATTGAAACAGAACGGTATCAGATACCTCAATAATTTTTTTTCAGATGGTCTTCTTGAGTTCCTTGAAAATCAGATGGTTATTATTTTCACGTCCAAGTAATACATTTTTAGAAATGAGAACCATGATTCTGACCCACATATGAGTCACGGACTTGTGGTTCAAGAGCAGCATGAACCACATATGGATCATTGGATAGTGAGCGTATTAAATTATTTAAAAAGTTATCTGTAAAATGGGTCAAACGATATGATTCTGGGCTGGTAGATAACGCCTGCATTTAATCAGTCTAAAGTTATAATTTCAATTCCTTATAGTATTTGCCGGCATAATAAGTTATGCCTAGGCTTTATCTATAAAGATGGATTATCGCAAAAGACTGCGACATATATAATAGATTATATAACCGCCTGTGTTACAGCCAAAAGGGTTAGTTTACTGACCTACTTCTGTTTATAGTTGAACGACCCTCCGGAGAACCCGATATACAGGATAATACCTTTAATTAGGGCTTACGTGATCGTCGTGCACAGGTAACTACGTCGTGCTAACCTAGTTCTTTTGTATTGGTGGAGCGGTATAATAATTCTTTACAACAAGGAATTTGGCAATTTAATAATGAAAAGCAACAATTAAATTTAAGTAATTATTTATTGAAAAAAAAAGGTAAAAAACTCCTGGTCTCCGCCTCTGTGGGATCGGATATCTTGAGCGGAAAACCCTTGCGTTGGAATCAATACAAATAAACAACAATTACGATTCGCAGAAAGTACAATGTAATTCGTTTAACAGATTTCATTTTCGAATATCGGCGCGATTTATTTTCTTTCGATTCACACCGTTGGTGGTATAATGTTTACACAGGTGTTTGTTGGAGAGCTCTGGTCCTCACTTAGGTTAATAATTAACTGAGTTCCAAATGAGTTCGAGTCTTGGTACAATGTTCGTCACTCTGATTGTACTCAAAGACTTGTTCTATTTAATAAACCAACGCACAAAGTGTCTCAGTAGGACTACAGTGTACTTAATTAAGGGAGTTAATTAATGAATTGATCAGATGTTTTGGGCGAAGTATGTGATACAAATGCCGGCTTCAGCGATTAATTTGCAAGTAAATCAGTAGCAATCACCAGTTTTTCAGCCTTCATCGCTTTTTCACCGTTTAACCTAGCTAAATAATTTAAAAGCGCAAGAAATCCGTTTTGACTGCCTTATTCGCACTCCACTATGTGTGGCTTTGGCGTAACAGTCGCAAGGCGATCGCTTCTAATTAACCGACAAATCTCTCGGTAAAGACCCCCGTTTGACCCTCCCACATATACAGAGTGTGAAAACCTTGGTCAAGAGAATGGCCAGGAATGTAGTTCAAATGGTTTGGTTTCCAATTTGACTGAAAGAATTCCCAAGGGTAGAATGATTTCTAAAGTACACTGTATTGAAATCTCAGGTAGATGTAGGAAAATGGTAACTTGCTGTTGATTGATAAAATTGCAGAATTTGTCCACTAATTCCGAAACACTGACCCATCAATTTTTCTAAGATGAAAGTCACTAGTGCGTTTTAATATTCGCTGTAAAGTAACTAAAAATAGTTGATTAAATTTATCTCAATGTAATGGTACTATGAAACGTACTGACTCTTTAGTCTGATTAATGCAAATCAAATTATCTCTGAGCAGTTATTACCACCAAAGGTGCGTTGAAGTGAACAAATAAATGTTAATTACCCCGAGCGTATAATCCGTCCACTTGCACTGTACACTTGATTTAAGAAACACTTGCGTCACGGCGCCCACGTGTATGGTTTTAATTGCCTTTCTTAACACTAAATTTAAACCGGATCGGAATAATTGATTTAATAAACAACAAAAAAATAAAAAAAATAAAAATTTGAACAAAGACTACAAGCGCCTAAGCACAACCACAATTAAGCTAGATTAGAATTGAACTCGACCGTTCTCGCTAGAGCTTCAATGTTATCTGTCTTTCCTTCGCGTTTCTCTATCGCCACGAAATCAGTCCAAAACCCAATCCCTCGGACTCGCAGCAAGATTCTGAAATCCCTTCTACCAATGGTAACCGTTGATTTGAATTCTCGCACCCGCCCTTGCCTGCTTTTCCCCGCAAACAAATATAAATTATGAACTTCAAACTGTCATACGGAATGCCTCTGCCTCGCGATGTCTGCGATGTGTTTCCGCGCTAACTATGTTTCAAGAGTCTCTTGAATTGACAAAGAATTATGATGCAGGCCTTAGAACAGGCCCAGACAAACAAAACGCTTCAACTCGAGCAACCTGATCCGACTCTTCTGTTATCGTACAAGTGATTACGACGCGACGGACTATATACAGACACAGAGCCTACGAAAACACATCCAAACGTCGAATAGATTTGTTTATGACGTCCGGGCCACCCCACTGATTCGGCCTGGCGCCTGCGATTACCGTGTGACTGAATTTGTACATGAGCTCCGAAATACCAGATAAGGGTTACTTCGACAGATTTACAACCGGCCGAGGGTGTTCCACTGGAAGTAAAACGCGGCGTCTCGAATTCTTGGCCCCCCGCGAGCAAACCCTGCTGCAAGCTCCGAGAAGCCGGCCATGTGGTTTTTATTTGAAATTAGACATGTAATCATCGCTTTTATTTTTAAAACAATTTAGCGACCGTTTCAGTCCCAATGATTAGATATCGAGCTGTTAACATAAAACTCGAGTATTGCTGAGAAAGAGGGTAAAAGTAACGATGCGGATAATCAAAATTAACCATAGAGTTAGTGATGATTACGTAAAGGCATTTTCTCACTACTTCTTCTGCCAACGGCGACGTTTCACTCTTCGTCATTAAAAGGACTTCAGAGCTGTTGCTACTGTTCATGTCACTGTCGATTTCATTGTTGTTACTTCATAGAAGTTGAGTGTATTGTTGTTATCCATTAAAGCCGTACATCTGGAATTATTCAGCGATTTTACTATTGCTAGCTTATTCAACATCACTCTAACTCAGATAGCGGCTATAACCTCATCAGGATTCTTCACAATCTTCTTCCAAGAATGGTATATAATGGATAGACGATTGTTATCGTATAATAGTTTAAGTAGTTTTTACAGTATTAAAAAAAGAAGGGAAAAATCTACCCTTCTCTTCTGGATAAGCAGAATTTAATTATAAGTTTATACTATAAGTATTATATCTTAGTTAGGCAGAAGATACGAGTAAAACTGAATGTGATTGATTGTTTTAGGTCCCAGAACATACGGGGTGACCCAATTAAACAAGTGACCAATCAATTGATGCAACTTAATACATCCGACATCACCTTGGACACGAGGACACCTCCGAGAATCAAGCTACTTCTAAAAAAGAACAATCAGAAAATAGAAGACGCAGAAAATTCGCATCCGGGAATCGCCGAACCCGTTGACGAAGATTCCACAGTTTTAGAGGAATCAATGAAGAAGTTGACGTTCTATAAAATAGAAAAACCAACGACCGACAGCGGCTTATCAACTTGGATTTTGCTCAGCGGACAAAGCACAATTTCACCCCCAACTAAACCGCTTAACAATTCAAAACCTAGCACGGAGAAGGCCAAAAATGTCACGGCTATTTTGGCCAACCCGAACAAAATAATCAAACCGGTCTTTAAGAAAAGACCTGCCTTGATGCCCTCGAAAATTTCGATGACAACGTCAACGACCACGACGACCGCAGCTCCACTGAAGACAACGAAATTAAGCAGAGTGAAAGCGTCACTTTTAAACAATAAAAATTCCAGTCACGTCATCAATAATACTGCTCACATTACAAAAGTGAATGCAACTCAGATAAACCAGAGCAAAAATAAAAACGAAACTAATACCACTGAAATTGTTAAAAAAGAAGAGTTAAGTGCCGAATTGAAAAATGGTGAATTGGATTTGACCAGCGTGAGTACGACGGCGAATCCGAAAAAAACCAGGCGGCCAACTAATAAAAAGAAGAAGGATAAACATAGAAGACGACGTCCAACCGCGGAAGACAAAACCGATATACAAAACAAGACTAAAATCGCCCAAAAAGAAAAACCCATAGCAACACAGATTTACAATTATTTAGCTAGAGAAGTCGTACCAACTGTCGGGGTAGGATTGGTTGGCCTTGTAGTAACTGCGGGGCTCGCCAGTTACTTCCTGTATCCATTCGGAAGTCTTAGGAGATCTTACGACATCGATAGAAAAGACAAAGACGACTCCTATTATTATGAAAATGATTTTGGTGGAATAGCTGAGGAAGACGCCATAGGAAAAGTCATCGCAGGTATGCCCTTAGCAAACAATTACAGACAAAGAAACAATTACCCCTACATGCGTCATAGGAAAGTTGACCAAACTCATTTCACATCTTCACCTGAGACGGTTCAATTAAGCCCAAGTAGAGATTACTCCTACTCATCATTATCAACATCAGCGTTAGCCAAAAACGACCCAGTCACTTACAACAAAGACGTAATCTCACAGAACGTCGAGGCTTCGTACGCAGCGAGCGATCAAAAATTCGTCGTGGGAAATATCCCCAAAGAAATGATCCAAGACGTCACACCCGCAGCTGTCCCTGAACACGGTCCCCGAAACCTAAGGAAAAGAAGACAGATCGAGCAGTTTGAATCCAACGAAATAGAAGTTGATGATGCGCCGGCCAAATTCGACGTCGATTCGGGTCTCCAAGAGACAGATGTTGCCGACAGTTGGAAACCCGCTGATATACGTTTTAGCATCGCTCGAATAATGACGAATATGTTTTCACTGTTTCGTCAAATACTGGGCGACATCAGAGTTGCTCTGTATATGGTGCGAAGCAAGGCCACCGAGTTATCCAGGGTTCTTGGAAAGGTTCAAGAACGACTTGGCTCGGTCGAAATGAAGCCCAATGAATGATGATGTGCGTAGTTTCAGATTTGTTTTCGGAAATTTTGGTAGCACATTTATTTATTTGGTGCAATGTGACTAATAACGTTACATATTTATAAAGGTTACTTAATACTTCGAGAAAGAACAAAAATAATTACAAGAAATGACGGTGAGCCTTGCACGACGAATGCAAACGGTGAAATATTGTACTTTGAATCTTATACTTGTAAGTGCAAGAGTTGGATGAAATCTGTACATACAAAGAATAAAATATATATTATCAGTTATGAATGGTCATAAGTAAAACACGATACAGATAATAATTTGTATTCCCAAAATTTCTGAATTCCCTACTTAGATATAATTTTATTTATTTATTTTATATTTTTGTTATGTACTCTCGATGATACTGAAAATTATTTACGTTACTAATTTATTATAAACCAGACATTCCCAACCTTCTTACGTAAAACATTTCTATGCGAGATAAACTTTCTAATTTTTACAGTTTGTAGTAGTAGTAGTTACAATAATTACAAATACAATGATGGAAGTTTACTTTTCTAGTACAACAATAAACACATCTTTGCAGTAGTTAATAAACATAAATGTACATGAGTGAAATGTGAATGAATGAAGAATATAAATTTCTTCAATTTTGTTGAATAAATCATCGTTTTTGTTTTCCAAAAAGAACACCTAGTTTGTTTTTGGTAAAATGGTTGAGAATCCCTGGTCCGAGTCCATGTCAAATTTGTATTTGTAATTTGATTTATGTATAAGCGGGAGTATGTATCATTTAGACGAAGGCAAAACATAGAAATAGAGTTAACACGTTTTTATTTATAATACATTAAGACTGTAATATACTAATAATAAAGATTTAAAATAAGTTTTATTTTATGACTGAGTGATTGGTAAATATGAGCCAATCAGTTTCCGTTTCTGAAGAAAAGTTAATTAATTAAAAGTTAATAAAGAAAAGTCGTGTAAGAAATCGGAAACCTGTATAAATCTGAAAAATACCATGTGTTTCAATAAATTTTTGATAATTGTAGGCCATGGAAGACAAAACGTTTGTGTCAGATTGCTACAGCAATTAATTTTTTTACTTGACAATTTATGAATTGACGACTTGCTGTCCTATTCAATTATAATTTAATTATAATTTATTATTTAATAGTACATACATTAAATTATTTTGTAGTTATTGAGTAGTTATAGCTGAATTCAAAAAAAGAAACGGGAAATGAAATGTTTCCAATTGTAAATTTGGTTGTATTTGTCAATTCATTGTCTACTTGACAATACATATATAAGGGACATTCAACAAACAAATCGATTTATTACAATCAGATTGAATTGATTTAAATCGATTCATGAAAACACTGAACGGGGACGTGACCGGTGTAACCCTATTTCCTATATTTGGTATTTAACTTTTCAACAGTAGCAATATCACAATGCAGTTAAGTTATTTCTTAAATAAATTCCTGTAATAAACAATACACTGTTATAGACAACTCGCACACATGACACAAACTGCAACGCCATATTTAATCGCAGTTAAATTGTAAAATTTTTACGATGGACAATTTCACGATCGATGTTGAATCGTTTCAGATGCGTTGAACGCTAAACCGTAAGCAATCATAAATCGATTGCGTCCGTTGAATGCTCCTATACCTTTAAAAAATTAACCTATTTGTCTGACATACCGTCAAATAATTCTGACCTATTTCTAATAAATCCATTTTCAAACTATGAAAATATTGGACATTTAAGTAGCGACATCTTTCGATCGCTTGTTGCAATCACAACCGATTTGCACAAAATTTTATGAAAATATTGAAAAAAATGTGTCAATTTTTTTGACATTTCGTCGCCTCAGTACTTATTTGTGCCATACAACCAAGACTAATGGGTTTATTCTGTAAAATTATAACGACTCGTAATCCTTTGAAAATCGTTATTATAGCTATTTTATCGATAAGTTGTATTCAGTAAAATTATTTCTACGATATCGTTACAAAAATATACGTTATGATGTCGTTATGGTGAACGTTATTTAACGAGAGATTCAGAGTGTTCGTTATCATAACGATTTCAACAAATTTTATCAGAAAAAGCCATGGCTGAAGACGAAGTTCTTTTTGTTGTAATCTTAGATGAGTTACAAAGACGGTAAGGAGTAAATAAAATAACAAAGTAAAATATGACCTGCAATAAAAAATTTCAGAAGAGAGACCTTTTCTTTGAAGTGGAACCTTTCCTGTAAGTGCAAAGAAGAAATACAGCAATTCCAAATGTTATAAAAGTACAAATAAATTTAATGAGTATAATTTGATTTTGATGGTCAAAATTGTGGTCAAAATTTCTTGTAGATGATTACTGCATTGCATTTCTTTGCTCACAGAAGTTACCAGAAATCTGTAGGTAAAGATTTCAATGTTGAACTCAGTCAAGCATCAGTGAGTTTCCCAACAACAAGGCAAGAGATACAAGATATCAGAGAAAGGTTCCATGAAAAATTCCAGTTTCCTGGAGTGATTGGCATAATAGATTGCACCCATATAGCTATTGTGCCACCGTCTGCAAATAATTTAATTCATCCTGGACTTGCATTCATCAATAGAAAGAATTTCCATAGTATTAACCACGTATTAACTGTCAATTGATTTGGGATTCAGATTTAAAAATCCTAAATGTACGTTCACACCACAGTTCACACTGATTTGAACACAAAAACGTAACCTAAGAACATTAGTTTGATATGTTATGATCAGTATTAAATAGGTGGTCATGATATGATTCTGTTCACAATCATTGATTTGAATGAAAGCAACTAACGTTAGTATTACAATTTCTAATTTGTATACAAAATGCAATTATTAACTTGTTTTCCCATAGATTAACTGAGATTAACTGAACAATAATTCGAACTCTCTAATTATTATGAAATATAATTTGACAGCACCAAATTCAGTAATTTAGAATTAAAAGAAATTTATTTTACCTAACAAATTACAAAAAGTAACCAAAAACACATAACATTCTTAAACGCGTGAACATAGTCGCATTCACTCCAGTCATTAACTTTTTGAAAAACATTGGGCTACATCGAAGAAGAAATACAGCCGAGAATTTGTAACGACAAGTCGTAGTGAATACTATTCCACGCTAATCTCGTTGCAATTATCGTAAATCAACGAGTCGTTATTTTTGAACTTTTACAGAATAAGCCCATTAGTTTGGAGATAATCAACATTGAATGTATTTTGTAACAATTGATAGAGCAAATGTTACCAAACTTCGTCACAAAAATTAGTTTTAATACAAAGAATTTTTGCTTTACCCTTTTTTTTCGTCCACTTACACGTTCTTTTTCAACAACGACAAAAAAATTGCATATGGAACAAATATCGGATTCAGATGTAAAATTTGCAGATTTGTTCCATACCACATTATGAATTATTATTGTTAAATTGGATTAAATAAAAAAATATATAATTTTTGGGTAATGCAAATCATTGACTCAATGGGTCTGATGAATAAAATGTAGCAAATGCTTTTACTTTAAAATTATGAAGCAAATGCTTCAAAATGCATGAATAATATTATAAAAGGTTTCATGAATTTCATGAATAAAACTGAGCATTTACTAACATTTAAAGCATTTGCTTCAAAAATGTGAAGGTAGCTCAGTATTAAACTTCGGTTTGTCCGAATCAAAAGGGTTTGCAAATTAAGGCATTATTAAATCAACCGAGGGTAGAAAAACAATACAAAAAGCGTAGTAAAACATTACCGAATGATTACAGGCAGCTTATTCATTTCAATGAAGAGATCGTATGTTGATTGTCTGATCATTTTATTGGTGACCACTGCGAAAAACGAGCAGGTGCATTAACATCTATTCAAACAATGAAAGATTTCCTCAGATATACCATGAGTTTTTTATATCTCATATAACATAAATATTCCTATGTTCAGTTAAAGAAGAAAATAACAAAACAACGAAACCAACGTGCTGTAATTGTCAATTATGAAATGTTATGATTTAAATTCGGAAACTTCAAGATATAAAAAGTATTTGATAAATATTTAGCTTAGCACATTGTTTAAAACATGAAAGAGAACATTTATAATAATTAAAATGGTAATAAGAGTACTTCCGAATTATGAAAATTTAATATAGCGACCAGTTTTCATAAATTTATATTCTTCAGGCTGCTATCGTCAAAAATTTCTGTATTCTTCTCTCTATTCATGGCAATTTTCAATTTTAATATTTTATTTTTGACGATAGCAGCCTGAAGAATATAAATTTATGAAAACTGGTCGCTATATTAAATTTTAAAATTAGCAAGTTCTTATGGTGGGTTCATGCACGGAAAATTATAAGATTATAGAAAGTTAACTTCTATACTAATATACAAGATCGTTCATGCATGGGTTTTTTTAAAATTAATTAATTAAATTTTATTTTCAAGTTGGTTAACTTTTATCTTCCAACGTTAATTCTAAATGAAAAGCGTTTCTGCGCAAGACGACATTGCTGCAAACCGTCGGAGGGCAGGACAGGTACAAACTGAAAGTTAAATTATCCCAAATGGAAGGAAGCATCCCAAACTAAAATTATTACCAATTATTATTGTATTTATTATTATTATTATTTATTGTATTATTGACATATTTATGAGTTATCACACAAAATTTTTATTCTCACACTACTATATACTTAAGAAATATAAAAAACTTTTACTTAGATGACAGCTTGCATGAACCATCATTTAAACTGTGGCAAAAATTAAATTAAAATTATGCTAATGTTAATTTTCCGTGCAAGAACGTTAATCAATAAGATTTATAATAATATTTTTGCTAAAAAAAATAAATCTTCATATTACTTTATTAAAACTTATTTTGTTTCATTATAGGTAGCTAGTATACCTTGCAATCACTATAAGTAGATTTATCTGAACTAATTTTTATCCGAAATTCTTTGAAGCGGACACTGAATATGCTTCGTCAGAAGTGAAAAAATATAAACAACTTGTTTATATTTTTTCACGTCTAAGCTGTCGAACGACTGCGAAACGTTAAGTGTTAGGGCGCATATTCAGTGTCTGTTTCAAAGAATTTGTGATATAATTTTCATCGGACAAGAACGTGCTTGAATTAATTTTTATTTGATCTAAGCAAAAGATTATTCATACAAATCGAGACAAATGCTTTTCCTCCTACCTTTTCCTTCAAAGCATTTACTTTTGCTTTTACCCTTTACTTTAAGCTACATCATAGAATTGCTTATCAATATCTGACATATACGGGTACATCGATCTGATGTGAGTAATTTTAGTTGCGTCAATTTTAGGTTTTTCCTTTATGGAAGCTATTTTTGAGTAGTCAACAATAATATCACCAGTTCTTTTTGCTGAAGTAGAAGTACGATTTATACAAATTCGTACTTTGAAAAATTCGTCAGGAAAACTCTGTCTATAGGCTAAGTGAACTCGATCGTTAGATTCATATTTTAAATGTTTTATTTTTGTAAACGGAATTTCTCTGAAGTTCAGTTTCTGACTTAGAGCTTGAAAATTATAGAAGTTTTCCTTTTTTAGCTGGATTACATCAAGTGGAGCTTTTCTTTGTGGTATGTTAAGAAAATGTCTTAAAAGAGAAACTGGGCTAAACATTTCTTTATGTCTTAGAGCTTTCTCTATTTTACTGCGCACACAGTCAATTTCTTGAACCAAGCTATGTCCACTTTCAGAAAATTTTTATTCTACAGATTCTATATTCTGGTGTGCCTATAGGAAATATTTAATGGCGACTGCCAAAGAGAATTTCTATTTTGTGGGACACATGAGTCGGACCACAAAATCAATTTTTTCAAAGTTGTATTTTTTTCCACTATTTTATTTAATAAAGCAATAAGTGCGCTGGCTACGTGGTTCCCATCGCGTCCTGTTATGCCCTCATGCCAAAGGGCACAATATGTGACATTATCTGCAGAACAATTTGCTGTCAGGTTATACACTGCAAATTTCTTTTTATAAAAAAAGTTAGAAATCTCTGCTTTTAGCAGTGAAAATACGTTTTGTAAGTCAAAACAGATTACTGCAGTGTCTTCTGTTGTGTTGACACCATTTTTGCATTCTCTCTGTCTTTATCCCGCATTCTTTTGCCTTCTTCCTTGTATTTTATATGTCTTGCAAAATCTTCGTTGTTTTGATTTTGGGAATTATTACTTTCATTCAGTTTAAATTTCTCGCAGATATCAGAAATTGGAAGTAAAAAGTCCAAATTATATTCGTTTAAAAATATCTCTGGATACTTGTGCAATTTTACTGGTCGATTGGTGGTTTCTGTATATAAATTGTACATCTCCTGCACCGTTAGACTTGGATTTAAATACGTTTTTGAAGTATTGGAACGGCAGTAATGTGATTCTACGTGTGATATTCAATTTGTCTTCTAACTTCTTTTAGTTGTTCGTCTCCCAACACATTTCTTCTTATGCTTACCTTTTATTGGGGTTCTGGGCATTCCGCTTTCCTGATTATGATTATTTTTGTAGAAATAGGTAATAAATTCTTTGTTTACTTATATTTAATTTAGTTAAAAAAAATTCCCTGCATTTGAATTTTTACAGAAGCAATTTCGAAGTTATATTTAAAAATATTCTTTTTTATGAAGTTTCCATCAATTTTCTTTGCCACATATCATCTTTCTGGTTCTCCTTGAACAACAAATTTAGAAAAATAGGTAACTGCTTGGTTACAACATACTTCCATGGCCTACCTTTATCAAAAATTTGGTTCAAGTTCAAAACTATCTGAAAAAGTAGAATGTGTTGTATCTTCAAATCAAAATGTTCGAAACAATATGGCTATAGAAAAAAAATTTCTACATTTAGACCCGATAAGTACTATTCTAGAATAGGTAGGTGTGACGTAGATATGGAGGAACATTAGAGGATATTCGGCGAACAGTTAGTCCTTATTCCACGACTGTAAAACAAGCTTTTGGAATACATCATGAACGGACTCGATGAACAGCAAAAGATAGGGACAGTATTTTATGACCTAAGACCTAAAACCTAAGTAAGCCTTTCATCATCCAATTATTAATACAAAACCGCAGTACTGTGAAGAAACAGTACCTACAGTATCGGAGAAAAGTAAAGCAACAAACCCTGATTTTTATGCGATTTCATTTTAATGCATTAATTTTCCGTCTATTTCGCCAAAGCCAATATGCAAATGCATATGCTATACACTGTGTCCACATTTCGATGCTCACTATTGGTATCTCGCTTATTAGAAGACATAGAGCAACGGTTAAATGGGGAATGTTTTGCGGAATTCAATACTCGTGACAGATCTCATTTCAAATTCACCATAACTTATTTAAATTTTAAGATAATTTTAAAAAACCAAAATTTGCCGATTTCAACATTCCTCAATAACTCGATAACACCTAAAGTGATTTCTTCTAAAGCTTTACAATGTTCAGACACTTTTTTAAGATAAAGCTTTTGATATAAACAGAAACCCCCGATTGTCATTTGTTTTCAAGTTATTAGTGCTAACTTTTGTTTTTCATATGACAGCCATATTGGATTTTTGCTTAGTTAGATAGTCTTTAGAAAGAGCTTTTCAACGATGTATAACATACCCGAAAAAATTTTATTTATAGGAGAGATATTAACAAAAATATAAATTAATTTCTAATATGAAATTAGTAGGCTCTGAAATTAAGCAACAATAAGAAATGAAAGATTAAAGTCCGGCAGACCTCGAAAAACTTCGGAAAATATGGACAGACGCATTAAAAGAATCTCCCAAAGCGACCCCTGGAAATCTGCTTCAAGAATAAAAGGCGAAATTGTTGATTTAAATCTAAGTACTCGAAGCGTACAGCGAAGACTTGTTGAAGCAAATTTGTTTGGAAGACGCCCAGCCAAAAAACCACTTATTTCTAAAAAAAAATCAAGCCTCAAGATTAGAGTTTGCTAGACTGCATGTTCAGTGGACTCGTGAAGACTGGCATAAAGTTTTATTTAGTGATGAAACAAAGTACAACTTGTTTAAATCTGATGGAATACGTTGGGTAAGACGTCCTAAAAATGAAAGATTTAATTCCAAGTACATAGTCCCCACACTTAAGCACGGTGGAGGAAGCGTTTTATTGTGGGGTTGTTTTTCAAAACGTGGAGTAGGACCGTTACACTTCATAGAAGGTAATATATATGGACCGGTTCTATTATAGGGACATTTTAAGAGAAACAATGTTACCTTATGCAGAATGGAATATGCCATTAAGATTCATATTCCAACAAGATAATGACCCTAAGCATTCCTCATTACTGGTAAAAGAATGGTTTCAGGAAAATAATATTCTGGTTATGAAGTGGCCGTCGCAATCTCCAGACCTGAATCCCACAGAACATCTATGGGAGGAAGTAGAGAGACGAATTAGAACACAAAACTTTTCTAATAAACATGAATTAGAAATTAGAATACGAAGGGTTTGGGAAGAAATGCCGCAAAATGTTATCGACAATTTAATAGATTCTATGCCAAGAAGATGTGCTGCTGTTATAAAAAGTAAAGGTGGACCAACGAAATATTAAATAAACTAATGGCAGTTTCATGTTAATTAATCAATTAATTTAGGAATTGTTTGTTTTTTTGAGCAATTTAAAATTGTTGCCTAACTTTTGTCGCGATACGTAAATTCAATTTTTTCTTTAATTCGAAAAATTAATAATAATAAAGCTTTATATTTTCTCTTATTCGTATTATTACATTGAAAATACTTCGTGATAGACTGATGTGATGACACATATTTCGTTAATAGAAATCAAATTGAAGTAGAATTGCAGAAATAGTTGACAAACACAGTGAAAAAAGCGGGACAATGACAACGGTTTACTAGCAATAAATTCAAATAAAACGTAAATGATTATACTTTAACCTGGAATTATCACACAGAAGAAATAAACAAGAAGCTATCAGGATCGTTATATTGCCTGAGGAGAATTATGAAGATCGGTACTTGCCAAGTAGCTCTTTTAATATACAGGTGTTTTCTTAAGTGTGGCTGAAAACAGAACCTTGGTACTTACATCTACTGGGTATATGATTGAACAATGTTTTTGCTCAAAAACAAATTTAATGTGTAATCTTTCTTTCAATTCAATCCCGATCCCGGCGGCACTGGTGAATAAGGAAATTTCTTTAAATAAATTATTAAGAACAAAAACATAAAAATTCTTAGAGACTCGTCGTTACGGTTTCAATTATTAAATTTGAAACAAAAAAACTAACGTAAACTGTCACAATTGTCAACACATGGAAAAATTAGTAAAAATTAAAAATCAGTACCGTGTACCAATTTTCAGTAATTTATAAAAATTTATGAAATTATTTTTCATTTCAAAATGAACAGAGAAAAAAGAAAAATAAATCTGCTATTTTTTAGATTTGTTTTATATTGTATCCGGATTCTTTTTCAGCCACACTTCCAAAAACACCCAGTATACCACATGTCCACCAAGTATGGTTTTCTTTTCTGGTGTCTAAACTATTTAATATAGAAAAAAATTCAAACGCTATCATCCTCTAATAAAAAAAAACTATATACGCGAAATTTATTCGCAATTACACAGGACGTTCATTTTACAAGTGTCAGCAAGTACTTTAATATTTCAAATGGAATGCCCTATATATTCTTACGAATTTTGATGAATTTGAAAAATATTTTATTAACATATTTCTATACGTAAACCTAGCATTTTCCGAGATAAATGCTGTCAACGAAGAAACGTCTTAAATGCAGGCCCTTAATAAATTGCTTTTAATTTGCTTAAATGAAGAGTCTTCATTATCAGTTATTAGCGTGTAATTAGGGGAGACTGGGGTGGCTGTGCGCATTTTTGCTTTAGACCCCCAGAATATAGAAAATAATAAAGATAATACCACCATTTTTATTTACACAATGCTCCAGATATTTGCGGAACAAATTTCAAATAGTAGACATCTTAAAGGGAAAAAATACGGACAATAAAAAATAAAATTCATGACAGTGAACCATTGTTCAGTTTTAAGTAGCAACTCCCCACATCTGTGGAGGTATGTGTCTTCTTCTGGATTTCAGTTACTTTCGCATAAATATAATTTTTTCGCGCGTACACTTACCCCTTCACAATGCGCACCGTTTCCCCGTACCTACATTATTTTATTGTTATTATCACAAAATTATAAAAAGAAAAATTTTCAATAAATACCAAATGCGCAATGCATTCTTTAAATGTTACTGAATATCGAAACACAAAACTGAAATTAAAATATTTATAATTAATTTATTTACGGCTTAAGTTTTCGGAATCCAAACATACATTGAAAACTGAGCAAAACTCATTGATGCTATGACATCATACCGAACTTGATTGGTAAAGCAGATACTATTAGGGCTTTCAAAAATTAGAGTTGTGGGTGGATAACATAAATTTCATGAGCAGTAATTTCTTGTAAGTCTATTACTTGTTGAGATGAATGGGTGCGTACAAATACCTCGTGTGCATACTTACCCCATTTTCCCCTACACATGTTTTAAGCTAAGTAACACTATATTAAACAAACCTGAAGACTACGCAGATTGTTGGTGGGTGGCAGTTCTTTCTGCTAAATTTAGAAGTGAAATAATTTCAAGTTTTTCTTATGGAACATCCCGTATGTAAAATCATTAAATTTGCTATCTTTTTGCCAAACAAAGTCGTACACCTAAAACCTACGGTCTGTGAGATACTTCTGGTTTTCATTTTGCTTCATGATTTTTGTCATTTTTAGGGTGCCATGTAAGTTAATATTATTAGAAATAACATTTGCAACACTGCCTGTTTTTTCAAATCTCCCCTTTAATTTACGAAAAGTCTTTGCATATAGCTGTGGCATATAGCTGGCTTCTATCAGGAAATCGTTGAGTATATTTTAAAAGCCAACAGACAATTTTGTTGACATTCATAGCACAAGAAATAGGAACGACTTTGCAATTCTACATCACAGTGTAAGAAGAAAACCCTGTCAGGAGTTAACTACTTTGGAATCAAATTCATTCACAAAATTCCTATCCCCTGCTACCTACCTGAGAAGATAGGCAGTAGTTTTTACATCGGATTGGGATATTCCGATGTTGCCAGCCAACTGCAGTGGGACGGGGGGGGGTTCAATTCCAAATCGCGAAGGCCAAAACAACCAATAGGCGCCACTTAATTTTTTTTGTACGAGGGACGGTGAAAAATTAAGAAAACACGTTACGTCCAACACACTTACAATCTATTTAGGTACAACGATCTTCTTCAATTACAACAAACACAAAAAAAAATATATATATCTAACGATTATTCATCGAATGTACAACGCTACAACCGACACAAAAAGAAAAGATCAGATCCAACGAGACAATTTCTACATTCTCGAGTTCGAACTCCGCATAACGCTAACTGATCTAGTATGAAACAAGTTATTCTAAATATTCTGAAACCGTTGGCGACGTCAACTAGGTCGCTACATGAGTTTGCACAAAACTCGTGCACAATCGCGGCTATGATAAATTCACCGTAAGCACATTGTTAATAGTAATAATAATTAAATGGATCCGACCTGTGATTCCCACATCAAACGTCAGTCGTCGATAGTCAAGGTGGTCGTCAAACAAGCATTCCCGTGTATGGCCAGCATTAACTACATCGCAGCGAGGTTACGGCGCAATCACGGTGGTGGAGGGGAGACGCCTACTCGACTGCGTGAATCGAAGGAAATAACTTCGACTAAGAGTATCTTCTTATAAAATAACGTTCCCAGCAAAGGTAACTCCCAACGAAAATAGCTCTTACTAAAAATAGCTTCCAACGAACACTAACTCTTGCTAAAAGCCTATAAACAATGAAATAAAGCGACAGTAAGGGTCAAATCGAAAATTGCGTCGTACAGAACTTACCCCGGCACTTTACCGAAGCTTGGGACAAACCACGAAGCACGCGGCTTTTCCTGTCTCACACGTGGGCCTATTCAGAATCGGCAATCAGCCGTAAAGATGCATTACCATCCCTTCGATGTAAGCACACACACAAACGAAATAGTTAACGAAAGAACGTGCGGCCCAGGAGACTGCGAGTTTCGTTCTGAAACATTTCTCGTTTGACCGAAAAGGAACGATTATCAACAAGAGAGACACCTACAATTTTTACCAGCGGGGAACTGTCTTAGTAACAACGGGAGCCAATGGCCGACAAGGGCAAGAATCACGAAAAATACGCGTCGTGAAGTAGAACGTTGTTATAAGTCGTTCACTTCCTCACACACACGCGATTTTGCCCTTAAATAAGGATGGATTACTTATATAAAATGAATTTGTTTAATTAAAGGAAGGTCCCGTTAAAGAAAATATGCTAGAACGAAATTTTAAGCAAATTACGTCGGTGAAATACAGGTATTCCTACACTGACTGCAATGCACACAACGACGCGTTTCCAAGAAACCATTCGGCACGTCGAACTTCGCCTATACAGGGCGTGTTCGGAACAGTAATGAAAACTGAGCAGTGGCAATGCATATACAGGCTGTATTTGAAACAGAAATGAAAAATGAACTGTAACACCCCACAAGGAGAATTTTACGACATTGAGGAGTTCCTGAAATGTGATAATTTAAAAAAAAGGTAGTTAAATATTTTTGTATTTGACAATTAATTTATAGTACCTAAATCATTTCTCAATTTTATAACATTGCATTAGCTAACTAATGGCTAATGTTTGCATCGAATTAATTAATACACGCGCTTAAAGTTGGCCAACTTGCAACTTGTAACTTGCGCTTGCAACGCGCGACTCGCGTTAATTGTATAATATGCGTATATTATATACCTGGCGTGCGTATACAGGGAGTGTTCGGAAAGTATAGTGCGCTACGCTGGTAGAAGCAGGAAGGCGGTACCTAGAGATAAGTTATAAATTGTAGTTAATGCATGATATGTAGAGAATTAGCTTGCATGGTACGAATCAGCGATTTCTCTGGGTTAGGCTCGGCAAGGCGTGGCAAGTGCTACATCGCTTGACCGGGGTGGTCATGTGGTGGCCATCCCTGAAGGGAAATCGTACTAACAGGGTAAAAGCGCAGCCGAGGGTGAACGACGTACTGTTCACGGTAACATGAATGACCCCTTAGGGCCCCTATGTAGAGGATAGTAAGCCCCCTAAGGTTATTATGTAATTGTCACCACCCCTACGTGCCAGGTGGAGGTGAAGTGAGTCACCGTGGCGAGATGTCACCCACCTGGCGGAAGAGCGAATTGGTGTAGAGAATCCACGGGTCGGAGATGACAAAGACGTAGGGTTGAGTATGTTTGCATGTCATTGAGGCTATCTGTGCTGCATGTGGCGTGTGTTTCTGGAAATAACATTTCAGAACAATAGTTTATGAAAGAGCACCAGATATTATAATAAAGGCCCAAGGTTGGACATCATCAGGAGCGATGATAGAGGCACTAGGTTGAGTTGTGAATTGACCAAGGAGTAGAGCAGGTGCAGACCGTTGGGGCCAGGGGACTGGGGTCCCCGGTGAGTAAATAACTGTTGTCTTTTACAAATGATTGTAAACACATGTTATTGTTGCATGAACGCACCAGGCAATGGGAGGTGATGGTAGCGAACGGTATCCAGTAGCCAAAGGAAATGGTGAGCGTTTTGATTACTTAAAATAATTCCAAGTCTATCACACAATCAGAAAACCAAGTAAATTCAGGGACTTCAGAGGTTTCAAAAGAAATACAGAAAGTACAATATACAGGTCCAGTTTCATAAAACGTAAAGCCCTCGATCAAGTTAATCGTGTGATTAAGCAATATCATTGGAGGAAAGGTTAAATTTTCACCAATGATATTGCTTAATCACATGATTAACTTGATCGAGGGTTTAACTACGTATTATGCAACTGGGCCTTATATTATTTAGGTACTCCATCCTATTTGTAGGTAACAAGTAGATTTAATAAATGTGAGAAGTCTTTCATTACAAAAGTTTTTTCTTTTTCTCTAGACCGGCTTTTTCCTTCTGGTCATTACTAAATAATTTAGAAATGCGCAATTGGTTGTCTATTACCGATCTTATTTTAGTATTTGACAGTTGACAAGCTGACTTGTTGACAGTTGACATCAGCGTGATGACAGTTGACTGATATTTCAAACTGTTTGGTGCCATTACTCGTACATGACATACAAATAGCACTAAGAAAAGGTATTTATAAAATGTGAACTAACTAAAACTAATGTAATTATAAAAGTGTATTTTCATTTTTGCAGAATTGCTTTGCTTGTGTTCTACATATAATGATAAACTTTTTTGTATAAATTAATTTCTGTTTTTATCTTTATAATCATTCGTGAGTTTTGAGCTTGATTTTTTATAGTTGGCAAGTAACAATTGTAACATCTAGGAATAAATTCCAATGAAGGGTTGGCAACACTGTTCGAACGTTATTTGGTGTATACTACCAAAAAGAATTTCATTGCGTTAGGTTGTCGCCGATTTTGATAAGAATACAGCAACTATCATAAGAGTAATAAATTCAGTCATTGTTGATCACAGTGTATAATATGTTGCCGGATTTATTATAATTTGAAGTGAGCAAAATAAAATCTTCCGATTTTTATTTATAAACCAATTATCACTTTACCTTATTTATTAAAAATTAAAAAAATAAAATAAAAAAACTACAGCGTTTATACATTTTTATGCAAATTTTTCCTTGAAAATCTTATTTACTTTTTAATCCCCAGCAAGTTGTCAACCGAATAAAGCGAAACGTAGAGAAATTTGTAATTTTTAAGCTGCTACTGACGAGAATTTATTATGAAATTGTATATATTCATAATTCTTTGCCAAGCACTGCCAAGTTTGATAAATTTTTTAATAGTTGTTTATTCAAAGTTGTTAAGAATAATTGTTTGAGTTGGCAATACAACTAAGAGCATTTTTTATTCGGCTATTTGCAGCATTGCAACCGGAAATATGTTTTATTCGTTTATTTGACGTAACTTGAAGAGCAACAAGATTGTAGGTTATGCGGATAAAAATTAGCGTTTTAATGTGAATTTGAAATGTCAAGTGACGCTTGTAAAGTGACGGCTGTCATTGTCAAGCCGTCAACAACCGGAAGTTACTTCAGTTCTGCCATTTAAAAATAAAATTCAGCACTGCCAACTCAAACACCGACTCTTGACCACTTTGTACTTTTCCAAATATTTGAAATTTTCAAAATAGTAGTTTCAGTATTTACTAATATGAGGAACTATAAGACAAAGAAAGAAACGTTTTTATTTCTAATAAATTAAGATCAAATATTGCTACTATAAATAAATACTTATATTAAATAAACTCTGTTATTGTAACCGGTAAATCTGTATTGTCTAGGGTTCGTCTTCTCCTTCTTCTTCCTCCCATAGCCATGGGTACCAACATTGCCATCGTGGCGGGAATCATACCGGCTCCTACGGCAGCCATAACCGCCGAAGAATCGATTTTATTTTGCTGTAAGGGTTTGGCTTGCACGTTAGTCAACTTTTGACTACTGCCGACATTTATATTTTTCACCGGTCTCTTGATCTGTCGTTTCGTCTGTTTAGCCCTTTGTTTTCTGACGTAGTCTTTTTGTGCTTGATCGACACTTTGAAACGTGGATTCAACCTCGAGCAAACCGCCATGAGACGTAGTCATGTTGACGTTGGAGTTTTTTGCCGGTGGTAATACGGTGAGATGTACAGATCTATGAGTGCTAACAGAATCACCAGTAATATGCATGGATCTTTCCCTGTACTTGGGATATTTGTAACCCTTTGTGGTAGACAATAGAATCCATTCACCGTCACCTTGGAAAGGATGAGTCACTGGTATGTGTTCGTCATCGGAAGAACTTTGTCTTCGGTTAGTTTCCGGAAAGTTTGGGGGCTGGCCGTCCGTAATTATGTCGGTAAAAGCATCTTGATGGTAAGTCGGTTTTTTGTTATTATAATTAAGGTGCTGTTGAAAATTGGAGATTCCAACCGGGGGATCCACCGGTCTCGGATTGGGTCTATGTCCATGCTGGACATTGGGTTTGTCGCAGAAGTTGGTGTAGCTCGGGGTAGTTGGTTTTTGATACCAACGATCATTATCGTCACCATCATCGTTCCAATTGTTGCTGACGATGGAGCTTGGTTTGTGGTGGCTTTGCCATTTTGAAATTTTGGAAACCGACCAAGGAACGGCTTCTAGACTAACCCAACCCTTTTTGTTATCGTAGGGATGGTTAGGCTGACTTAAATGTAGTAAATTCCAAGCTTTCGACTTTGGCTCGCCCTCGTATTCATAACCGTCGGAGTGAGCTTCTTCGTTTTTGAAGGCCTGTATTTTATCTGCGTAGGTTTTTAAAAAATTCTTCAGCGACGCATATTCTGTTGAAGCTTCGTCTTCGTCCGATGAAACACTCGCGCTTTTGATGTATATCATCAAAGTCAGGAGGTAGGTAACGTGCATTGTTAGCGGTTCAAAATCTTCGCGCTTACTGAATAATTGCCTACCTTCGACCCAATAATATAAAGTCGGATTCGCGGTGTAAGTTTGTAAGAATGTGTTCCATCTCTGATCCCTACCCTTCGCAAGTGGAAAAGATTTTCCGTCTTCGTCGGGTCGCGGAGCACGCGGACCGGAAAGATTGAAGCTGCTTTCTCTAATTGCGGGCAAAAACTCACGCTTTTACTTTTTCTTTGTTTGTTTACAAAGTCGCGCATTCTAATTTCTTCGCGATTGTTGTTTTTCAACTCGTACTTTCGTGATTAGTAATTCCCGCGGTAAGTAGACCATATTCGCGAAGGAAACCAGCTCTGCGCTGACGATATACATAGATTAATGGTATACACACACACGAACTGTTATACTCGATTAAATTTATCGACCGCTTCTTTTTTTAAACCGGTATGAAGTTTACATACTATTCCGACAGTGAATTATGTATGAATAATCTTTTTTGAATACCTCGATTCATTTCCGTAAAGTATTGAATAATTACAGTTCCTGAAATCAGATTACCTTAACTTTACGGTATCTTGGATCTTATACACAACATGAAAATTGTATAGAGTGATCGACTAAATTTCGGATTAGGGAATGCCATAGAAACTAAAAGCATGTCGTTCATTAATTCACAGCTTAAATTTCGAATTGTGACCTAGAATTTTATTTAAAAGTGAAATCTGAAAACGTTACAGGCAAGAGCATTAAATAAAGACGGTTTTTAGATGATCTGTATCACCTGTAACATGTACTAAATATTAAATAAAACGTGTACACATGTGCGACCTAAAAACAATTTTGTTAGTTTTATGAATTTATAAAACGATTCAAATAAACTAAACTGCTGCTCAATTGAAGTGGTCCAGTTCAATTTTTTGTTAATTAACTGTTAATAATGTGAGGGCTCGCATGTTGCTTGGCGACCAACGAAGCATATTACGATGACATTTAACAACAAACGTCAAAATGACAGATGTTAGAAATATGGTTAGAAACGTCAAAATGACAGACGTCGAGAAACGTCAGATTGACAATGTCAGAGAGACAAATACTGGCGAAGCGTCACGTTGACATCCGTCGCATCCCTTTGACGAATTAAAGCAAACCCGCATTAGTTCAGGATTGGCCCGTAAATAGGATCACATCCTCAAATTTGGTTGTTCCGTCCCCTTGTCTTACTCCCAGGTTAATTCGAAAGTCTTCAGTTTCTCCTTCGTTTGTCATAACTGCTGCTTTTGAGTGTTTCATCGTAATTTCTGTTAATTTTACATAATCTGTTCGCGTTTAAGACTGTCGAATGCTTGCTTGAAATCGACGTACACAATTTGTAGTCCCGGTCAATATTCATGAAACTTTTCCGTTGTTTGCCTCACTATGTGTACTGCGTTTATGGTGGATCTGCCTCTTCTAAAGCCGTATTGATAGTCCCCAATTTGTGTTTCTGTGTACTTCATTAGCTTTTTATTTATTAGTGTGGTCAATATTTTATATGCAGCATTAAGTAAGGTAATTCCTATGTAATTTGCACAAGCTTTTGGATCTCCCTTCTTATGTATTGGCACTATTATTCCATTTTTCCATTCGCTAGGCATCTTTTCCGTTTTCCAGATGCGGATTATTAATTTGAATATTCTTTGTATTAGCATTTTTCCTCCGTATTTTATCAATTCGTTGACTATATTATCTTTTCCTCCTGCTTTATTCATCTTGAATTGGCTATCACTTCTATGAATTCCTCTTCTGTGGGCATGTCCATTTCTTCATTTTCTGTGTTGTTTCCTATATCTTCTTCTGTATCCTCTTCTGTCAATATATTTTTATCAGTTAATGTTTCTTTAAAATGGTCTCTCCACTCAGTGTTACTTATGTTTGTTGTGTTTCTTTTCCTATTTTGTCTCTTAATGTATCTGTATAATTTTGTATTATTTTTGTTATCCTTTTCCATTGTGTCCATTAGTTTCTCAATCAATCTTGTCTTCTTTATTTTTATTAGCTTCGAGCTATCTTTCCTAGTTCCTTGATATGTCCTATAGTCTACTTCCTTTCTTGTTTTTAACCACTTTAATCTAGCATCTTTCTTTTTCTGTATTAACTCTCTGCATTCTTCATCAAACCATTCCTTCCTTTTTCCCGTAGTTTTCTTGCCTATTACTTCGTGTGATGCCTCTTTTTATGTTGTTCCATTCTTCTTCCATATTTTCATCTTCTGGCTTTTGTACTAATTGTTTTTCATATAGTGCTTGCTTTCTCTGTAACATTTCTATTTTCTATGTTTTTCTCTTTATTAGTTTTTCCCTTTGTCCTACCATTCTTAACATTAACTTCGCTATCACTAGCATGTGGTCTGTTCCCACATCTACTCCTCGATACGACCTTACATCGTGTATCATTTTTTGTCTTTTCTTTGTTATTAGCACGTGGTCTATTTGATTTCCTGTAGTTCTACCAGGGATTAGCCATGTTATTTTGTGTCGTATTTTATGTTGGTATTTCGTGCTAACTATGTACATATCCATTTCTGTTGCAAAGTTTCCTAATCTTGTTCCATTGTTATTTGTTTCAACATGTATCGTTTCTCTTCCAGCCACTGCTCTCCAGTATTCTTCTTTCCCCATCTTTGCATTGAAATCACCCAGGAGAATAAGGGCCGTATTCATAAACAAAACTTAGGCTATGCGCTCGATAATAATTCGCTAGTAATTCATGATCTGTACGCATTTCAACGTGTTGTGGACGCACAACCAATATGGGTTTAAGTACAGTTTATCAATTACTTTCCATAAAAGAAATCTTTGCAGTACATAAATAGATATTCGCAATGTTTTAGTGAATGCATAGCGTAAGTTCTGTTTATGAATACGAACCTATGTGTATCGTGTTTCTTCACATACCTTTCCTATTTTGTCATAAAACTCATTTTTCTCTTCTTCGGCTGCTGTTTCGGTGAGCGCATAAGCGTTTATAACAGTTATGTTTGCTATGTCATTTTTTAATCTTATAAACGAGATCTTTCCATTTATACTCTTAAATTCCATTAAATTTTCCTTCAATTTCCTGCTTATCATAAATCCGGTTCCATTCTGCCCTTGTTTTTCTTCTCCTCCATACAACAAAGTATATTTTCCTTTATCAATCTTGCCCTCTCCTTTCCATCTTATTTCCTGTAGAGCCAATAATTCTATTCTATATTCTATCATTTCCCTAGCAATTTCCTCCATTCTCCCGACAGCAAGCATTGTCTTTACATTCCAGGTTCCTATTCTTACTATTGTCTTTTTCTTTTTCCTCTTCCTATTTTTCCTTTTGCTCGTTTTCCTTGCCATTGCCTTGTCGTTATCTCCTTTGTCCGTCCTTCTCCCTTTGCGTATTAGTTTTTTTGGTCGGTTACCGTAATTTTCTTCAGTTGCTGATTAAATTCTTCGCTCTCTTGGGACCTTTCGTTCATCCTTCGTTTTTTGTCCCTTTGATTTTCTTTTTCTTTGTTTTCAAAATTTTCGAGATCCTCAACTCCATACTCCTCGTTATTTACAATCAGATTATTGTACCTGAGATAGGCTCTACATATATCCTTGTTGTTTTGCCTCTTTTAAGCGAGGTATCAAAATTTTTCTATCCTCTTGCACTTTTTTTGTGTAATCATCATTAATCCAGATTTCTTTTCCCTTCAGTTCTTTGGTGCATTTGAATATTTCCATTTTCTTGTTCCAGGGTTTTTAACTTAACAAGGATTGGTCTCTTCTTATTTGGCTTGAGGTTCCCAGTTTCGTGATTTTCTTTATTAATTTAATTCTGGATTAATTTTTACTCCAATTTCTCTGAGCATTCCCTGAACTTTCTCTTTTACCTCCTCCTGTTCTTCTTTATCTGTGTCTTTCAGTCCTTGTACAATGATGTTATTTCTGCTTAATTCTCGCTCAACTTGTTCCAATCTTTTTTCTTGATCCATGATCATCTTTTTCAGTTTTTGATTTTCCTGCTTTATGTCACTTATTGTCTCCGTGCTCTTATCTAATTTGTTTTCGACCGCTACTAATTGCATGCTTATTTGCTCAAACATTCTTTTTATTTCATCCATCTTCTCTTTTTCAGAACTCATTTTATTATAGTGTTACAATTAAACGTGGCTGTGAGCCTTCGACCTTATCGTTTACTGCGGAAAGGGACTGACCTCGGTCGACCCGTCGTAGACCAGCCTCTTATCAGTATTTATTATAAATTGCCAAATTTATAGTATTTATGACCCGATCTTACCTTAGTTTTATGAATATCTAGATTTTTTCGTCTTCTTAAACACACTATACCCGAGCTTTACTTTATATTTATTAGTTTAATTCTCTATACATATATAAATATTTTAAAGTAGGAGTATTTTTCACTGACCTATTCACTTGCGTGCTCAGACCGAACCCACCACGCACTCCATACATTGGAGAATAAGATCGCAAGGATAAAATCGACCTGAAAGAGTTCCCACGCACTCCACACTCTATCAACATCGTCGAAAGGAACAGAGTAAGAAGTCAGACGCCCTGAGAAAGTTTCCAAGACAACCTGAAATCCAACACAAAGACCATGACAGATCCCAGGGGATTAGCAGTACCAGGAATATATCGATAAGAACATCATCAGAACGTCGAAATACATTTACTTTTACCTCACTTTATTTATTTATATAGAAATACTATTTTATTATTATATTTATCTGTTTGCTGTTGCCCTTAAACAAATCTGGTTCATGTTGTGTTTCAAATGATCTTACGAACACGCTACAATAATTAACAAATAAAAATAAATAGGAATGTAACATAAGAGAAGGCGAAGGTCTAAAATATATTTTGATAAATATTTCAACATTAACGTCCAACAATAGTTTCTTTTTTTAAAAAAATATCAACAGAAACTAAAAAGTCACATTAAAAGAACCCTTTTTTAAATCGAATTTAACAATTTTAATCTCTTGTTGGGTCATCTCTCGCACGATAAATAGCTGAACATCTTCTTGGTATACTTTGAACAAGAGTATTAATAAAATGTTGAGGGATTCTTTCCCATTCCTCTTGTAGAGCTTTGCTGAGTTCTGCCAGGATTGTAGGATGAAGGAAACGTGTTCGCACTTGCTGCTCCAGTTTGCTCCATACAAGTCGAGTGATACCATTCTTTCAATACGGTACATTTCGATAACATCATTCACTACTTGGGCACAACGCGACGGGGTGGTCTACCAAAATCAAATACCTTTCAAAATTTCTTACGAATGGAACAATAATTAGCAGGATACACGTCTTTCTGCATTCATACTTCAAAACAACTAGTCTATGCGACCGTTTGAAGTTGAAGTTATGCCGTAACACCACCTCCTCAAAATGGGACACGTGTGCCGTATGTTGCGTCCATAATACCGTTCTCCGGGTCTTCTCTACACTACAACTCGATTGTTTGAATGATATGAAGAAAATGGTAATAGGATGGCAATTTGTTAACATTAACTGGCAAAATTAAAAATTTCTTTAGGTAGACCATTTCAATTATCAATTGACCAGCATTTTATGAATTATTATTATTAACTGCTGAACGGTCCAGTGGTAAGAGGACCGGCCTTGCAATCGCATGGTCGTCAGTTCGAACCCCACTCGGGATTTTTCTCGGGGGTGGTCGGTATCGACTTCAGGCACCCTTCAGTGTTGGGGATAAAATTCGACACTGTTTACCCTTAAACGGCGAGAAGGTTGGAAGTAACAAAGCCATGGAACACTTTACATTACACACACTCAAATACACTCCCGCTCCTGAGGTTCTGACAAGTCTTTGACTTAGGACCTCGTTGGGCAATCACTACAGATAAAAAAAAAACTAAAACTCTAAGGTGATTAACAAAAGTTGAATGTGTTGACCATCTTCTTGGAGACAAGTCTGGAATCTTCGCCTCAATTCATTGAACGTATTTTCTAGAATTTGTAGTGAGTTGTTTAACTCCTTCAACTTTTAAAACAATTCGATTGTGTTCACCGGCGCACAGTGGGTGAAATTTCGGAATTAGTTGGACAAAAGTGTAAATAGCACTTTTAACACAAACATTTTCTTTGTGGTTCATATCGATGAAGATAAATACATAGTATATCCAATTACATAATTCACTCGAAGTGAGCCATGAAAACAACATAGTTGACTTGTCAAAGCAAAAATACCAAAACACAAGTAATCTTATAACATTTTATTAAATAAGCGTTTTTAATTAATTTTGTAATTGTAATTTAGAAATAAGTGTACCTATTATCTAACTATGGATTCAGGTAAGTTCTTTTTACGCAAATAATTAATAATATTTTATTTCAATTGCTAAAAATTAATTTTTTCTTTCTGAATTTTAAATGTCAGAATTCTAATTTTGTTTGAATCTATCTTAAAAAAAATGGTCAAAAATGGTATTCGTGAAACTTTTTTTATTTATTCGGGACATAATGAAGTTTTGATTTTTTGTTATCCCATTTGCTTTTTTTCGCCATTTTTGAAATTATGGCCGTCCAAAAAACAATATCTGTTATTAAGATGAATATGTAGGTAAATATTAACGTCTTTGTAGACGTGGGTGACTTCCAGTTGAAGAGGAATGCAAATTGAAATTTGGTAATTTATCTTAATCTTTTGTTTGATATTTTATTGAATAATGTTTTCTTAAAACAGTAATCATCAAATATTCTATTTTCAATCAAAACGCAAATTACTCGAGAAAAGGAGATAATAATCATTTCATAAAAAATTAAATACTTTTAATACTAATAAATCGTAAACGTATAGTGAATAAATATAATATATTATCCCATCAGATAATATACAGCGTGGGTAAAAAGTAAAGGACATCTTAAACCTTTCTTAAAATATTTTCTTTTTGTAAAAACGCTTGAACACGTCGATTAAGAACTTTAAATTGTCGTATTTGGAATTGTTCACTTATTGTACATACTTATATTGTAATTATTTTTACTGGAAATTTCTATTTAAATTACGAATTTCAAATATCCGTATTTTTTAAGTACATCTAAATAAAAATTTTATCTAATATTTAATTAGCTAGTACTTAATTTACATTTTTGGAACAAAATAACAGTCTTTCAGTCAGGGTTTCCAGAATCTTTTGAGTCTAGCTCGGCTGTGAGATATAAAGCTTTTATTGATTTTTATAATATTCCAGTAAGCTGATTGACAATTATCAAACAATTTACGTTCTTTTTAGAAAATGTAACATTATTCTATGGTCATTAAGATAAAGTATGTGAAATTTTATTGATAAAAATAAAAAATTATTATTTGCTTTACAGGTATAACTAGAGATTTATTTCAAATCCTAAAAGAAAATGGTCCTATATATCCTTTGAAGGCCAATTCCCGTAAAATCCTATATAATTACTTAGAAAGCCAGCTACATCCAAACGAAATGCATTATGATATATCTACGGCGGTTTTTAATTTTTGTTCTCAATTGGATAAAAAATGGAAGAAGAGCAGGAGAGCTTGGTCGCATTTGTCTAAGAAACACTCATTTTGGTTAAAGCAAACCTTAAATATTTCAAAATTGCCTGCAAGTAAGGAAAAACAGCCCACGGGTAGACCTACTAAATTATTCGAAAATAGTAGTATCAAAACTAAAAAAAGGAAACATCAAAATTTAATTGAGACACATAAAACTGAAGAATTGACCTTGGCAGCTAGATTTAGTTTAATATCCACTGGAAAGAGAGACGCAGCTCAAATAGTAAACAAGCAACAGAAACTTCGCCAACTAGGGCTACCAAAATGAAAAAAATTCTGGCTTCCCCCAGTGATAAAAATCCAAAATTCTCCGCTGTTGAGGCATTAGCTCTAATAATAGATCTGAACTTAAGTAAACATCAATATAATTCATTAAGACAAAGAATTATTGAAAAAGGCGTAAATCTATTGCCATCATATGATAGTGTAAAAACAGAAAAAGAGAATTGTTATCCTCCAAAAGTAGACGTTACCATTTCAGAAAGTTCAGCTGAAATAAAACTGCAACCTTTATTAAACATTACTACTAACAGATTAAGGCTAGACATAAAAGATTACATAGATGTACAAAAATTTTCCTCTTGCAAATAAGAATTTATTCACAAGTGGGGTTTTGATGGAAGTACGGGCCAGAGATCTTATAAGCAAAAGTTTCAAGATGATAGTATTTTTGATACAGATATGTTACTTACTTCATTAGTGCCTCTACAACTCAACGCATATAAAGAAAATACTACCGAAAATTTAATAGTTTGGAAAAATTCGCGGCCATCATCAACAAAGTATTGCAGACCAATCCGATTTCAATTCAAAAAAGAAACAAAATCTAATTCCGAAGAAGAAATTGACTACATGAGATCTCAAATAAATAATCTTATTTCTACAAAAGTAGATGGTATTAATGGAATGGAGTTAATTATACATCATAAGTTATTATTTACCATGATAGATAGAAAAGTCTGCAATACTTTAACAAATACTTCCTCACAAACATTTGCGGAGCGACTCCGAAAATAATGAACTGTTTAGAAATAATTGAGAATAGAGTATGTGATGAAACTAGATATGAATTTGGCTTGTCTGTTTTGCACGCTTACATTAGATTTTTTTAATGTCTTATTCACATTTCATACAGACTAGAAGTAAAAAAATGGCAAATAAAATCAAACGACGAGAAGTTAATTGTTGAAAAAAGAAAGAAATATATTCAGGACCGTTTTCGGAAAGAAATGGGTTTGTTAATAGATCAACCTAAACAAAGAACTGGTAATACAAATTATGGCAATACCGCGCGAAAATTTTTCAATAATTATGAAAAGATAGCCGACATTACCGGAATTGATTTAAATTTAGTTAAAAACATTTAAAAATGTTCTTGTGTTTGAAATTTGACATGTAGCACCATAAAGCACCATTTCCAATAAAGGAAAAATTTCATGTTAATCTGTGAAAAGAATACAAGGATATGAAGTAATTATGAGCTACTTTAATATAAATTAAGTATAATCGTTGTTAATTATTAATAAAAAATAATTTTCTTATTTAATTGTAGTATCAGGAAACCAATTTGTCCAAAAAAAAGTTTTGTCCAGCTAGTTGTTACATTTCATCCACTGTGCGGCGCTCTCTGCACTGTTTCTTATTTACAGCCAAACAAAGAAGTCTAAAACCGTTAAGTCGCAAGAACGAGGATGAAAAGGAATTGTGTTCCCCGAATGAGCCAAAATACTCCCCTAACATTTCCAAAGTTTGTGTGAACTGCTGCCCTATATTGATGGAAAATCTCTTCTCCGAGCTCATCTTCATGCAAGAAAATTATAAATGGCGCTAAAATACTAGGCGATTGGGGGTTAACCCTACCCTGTATATAAATGTTTTGGGAGCTAATGTAACGCCAAGGAGGAGTAAATCAAGGCGACGAAATTCCATTCGCTTCGCATAATGGCGGGAGGGAGGAAGTTCTTGTATTGCTGTTAAAAAACACTCAAAATATTGGGCACACCTTCTGATGTTTAGAATATGCTGACTTATTCGCTTCTTTTAGTTTGGAACTCATCCAAGGTAATGCAACGGCATTACCTTCTGGCCAAATCACTTATCAATCGAGTGACTGCCAGGCGAACCTTTTGTCCGACTTTAGGAAGAGTTTCATCAAGCTCTAGAATAGTGAGAACAAAGTCTGAAAAGTTTCGCTTTATGTCAGGAAGCTGCAAGTTGTATGTTTCGTTTTCTCCCTTCGAGTTGAATAGGTGAATAGGTGCTTTCTAGTAACACCTAAAATGAAAATGAGAATAAAGAAAAAGTGGTAATTGTCGATTATTTTTTGTACGCTTCATAATCGCAAAAATTTATATTAAATACTTAGGGCCAGTTTCATAATGGAATTTAAAGGAGACTAAAATAAAGTCACATTCAGATGTGTAAAGCAAATGTTTTCATATTTTTTTTGACATTTGAAAGTGACTTTAAATTTAAAGTCTCCTTTAAATTGCATTATGACTAATTTTTTTTGTGGTGGTTGCCCAACGGGGTCCTAAATCAAAGACTTGTCAGGACCTCAGGAGCGGGAGTGTATTTGAGTGTATGTAAAGTGTTCCATGGCTTTGTTACTTCCAACCTCCTCACCGTTTAAGGGGAAGCAGTGTCGAATTTTATTCCCAACACTGAAGGGTGCCTGAAGTCGATATCGACCACCCCCGAGAAAAATCCCGAGTGCGGTTCGAACCGACAACCACACGGTTGCAAGGCCGGTCCCTTACCAATGAACCGTTCAGGCGTTATTTTAAATTTTCAATAGCCAGATTTTAGTAATTACACAAAAGTAGGGAGTAAGGAATAAAAAGGAATAAAAATTAACACCGATCTATTTGAAAATTTCTTGCGGAACGTGAGATCCAGATCTGCATTCTTGTACAAATGCATACGAGTGAGAAACAAACGTTAAAATAGTGGCAAGTGTACATCAACGGAAATCAATTCTGCACTGGCATGGCGACTGAAGGCTTGACGACGACTTTCCCTTTCCTCCAGAGCGACGTGATAGTTTTCGTCTGCGTGTAAAAGTTCAGACCTTGTTTACCGTAGAAATGGAGATCGCCGAGGAAGCTACCACGCGATCCGGTGAAGCTGAACATTGGGAGGGGTACCGGAATTGGGACGTTGATTCCGATTTGGCCCACGTTGATCTCGTTCACGAACTGTCGTGCATAGCCGCCGTTCGTGGTGAAGATGGCCGTCCCATTTCCGTATGGATTGGCGTTTATGATATCCATTGCATCTTCCAGCGAGTCGGCGTACATAATACAGAGTACTGGCCCGAAGATTTCTTCTTTGTAACACTCAAAGCTCGATTGGACGTCTGTTAGGAGAGTGGGACCGACGAAGTTGCCGTTCGGATACTTGTCGACTTTGATGTTTCGACCATCTAAAGGACATTTTGCTCCCTGAAAATAAAAAGGAAAGTATTGGATATTAATATTAATTAATTGGATTAACAAGTTGCAATCTTTCGATTAAAACTCATGTGTTTTATGCAATGCATTTTTATTCCACTGATAAAATACTTTGCATGACATTTATAACCATTGTATGTTATTTAAAAAAATATAATATATCGTAGCCGAACAAACACAGCTGAAAAAACGTTCGTATCAAAATTAGATTTGGAACTTGAACTGCACATGTGTATCACCAAATAAAAATATAAATTGTAAAAATACATTAGTTAGATAATATAGAAAAACTGTTTAGAGCGATTTAATGGATACTTAATTTCAGATTAGAGTAGGCTTTAAAATCGAAAATATAATATCCTTGATTAATCCAGAATTTAAGAGCTTGAATTACGCTCCAGGTTTCCACTTAAATAAAGATGAAATGTTATTCCTGTGGAATTAAAGAGCGAGCACGTGTTTCATCCGAGATGCGGACATCATCAGCGCTAGACTGAAAGTGAAAAATTAAACAATTAAAATCTTCAATTGTATGGCCGTGTTCCAGTATACGTTGCCCTACACTACGAAGTAAGAACGTCGCGGATGCGCTTTGCACCGATATTTATACTATAACGCGCCCGTTTACAAATTCTTGTTGTTTACTTTTACTTACAAGTAAACACCTAATAAAATGTCCAAGCAAACACAACTTAAATTTATTGCCAATTTAAAACCAGCTGGACCGAGAGCTTATTTTCAAAGAATCCCAGGGATGTTTCTTACTACAGCTGGTCATGCGTCCCTAGACTATCGCTACCTGATTACGCGTGATTTATTGCCGGCCAGCGCCAAGAAATTAAGCTGTTAGTACCTACGGATTGTGTTACGGTTGCATGACCCTTGCGGGGAATCCACAGTAAATAATAATACTCTTAATTACGGCTCGTGATCGCTGCTAATCAGAATCTACGTCGTGATAGCCCGTTCTTCTTGGTGCATCGGTAAAAGAACTCTTGAAAGAACAAAGGAGCTAATTACGTTACATAACAACACGAAATTAGATTTAATTAATTATTTATTGCAAAAAAAAGGTAAAAACTCCTTGTACCAGCCACTGCGGGCCTGGTATAATGAGCGTAAAAACCTTGCGTTGAAATCAAATACAAAGAAACAAAAATTACGATTCTTAGAAAGTACAGTATAACCCGCTTAACAGATTTCACTTTTGAATGTCGGCGCGGTCTACTTTCTTTCGATTCACACCGTTGGTGGTTTAATGTCTACATAGATATTTGTTGGAGAGCTCTGCTCCTTAATTAAATTAACAATTAACTGAATTTAGATCTGGTCTTGGTACTAGTGGTTGTCACTTCAAATCGTACTCTGAGACTTGTTCTGCTTAATAAACCAACACAGTGTGACACAGTGAGCCTACAGTGTCCTTAATTAATGGAGTTAATTAAGGATTAATCAGATGTTCTGGAGAAGTATGTGATACAAAATGCCGCCCTCGGCGATCAATTTGCAGGACAATCAATAGCAATCACCAGTTTTTCAGGAACCCCCTTTGGAGGTGGTGGAATAACCCTAACACTGGCTAAACTAATTAATTAAGGTCGAATGGGTAGGGTCCCTCCTAGATACTTCCAATCCTCTTGAGAGAGCGGCTCTTCGCTCTTTCGTCGGCTAAACCTATCTAACTAAATTATTGCGCAAGAACCCAGATTAACTGTTTTTCGACACTACACTAGGGGTGTTTATGGCCATTTCAATCTCTCGACAAATCGCTTCTAATTAACCTGCAAATCTTTCGGCAAAGACCACAATTCGGTTCACACGCTGGGGTGAAAAAAATTGGTTAAGAAAATGGCTATGAATATGTAGTTCAAATTGGTCGGTCTCGTAATTTCACGAAATTCGTAACGACAATTAATTGGCCTTGATGTCTTTGTTTATGCTGCGCTGGCGCACTTGGTTTCAGCGGCAGATATAATTGCCTCCCACCAGTGATTGAGATTGGCGACTTCTCCGCACAAGAAAATAACCGTTAGCGAGTTTCCAACTTGCTGGAGAATATCCCCAAGGGTAGAACTATTTCTAAGAGTACACTGTATTGAATTCCCAGGTAGATTTGGAGAATACTTAATTGCTGCTGGTTGATTAGAAACTCAGAACTGGCTTAATAATTAAAGAAACAATGACCAACAAATTTTCCTAAGGTGAATGTCACTAGTGAGTTTAATACTCGCTTCAAAGGTAAATAAAAATACATAGTTTGATTAAAGTTATCTAAATGCAATGGTAATACGAACTCTACTGACTCTTTAGCCACTAATTAATGCAAATTAAATTATCCCTACGCAATTGTTACCAACAAAGGTGCGATGAAGAAATAATAATAAATATCAATTATCTAAAAACGTGTAATCCGTGTAACACCAGCGCACTTCTCACTCTGATTTAAGCACTCGCGTCGCGACGCTCACTTGTTTGGTTTTTTTAATTGCCCTTTCTTAACACACTGTATTTTAACCGTACCGAAATAAATGATTTATCTAGAAAATGAGTAAATGACTGCAAGCGCTAAAGGAAACCGCTAAGTCAGAATTTAAAATATTCGACCGCTCGTTCAAGAGATTCGAACGTTTCTTCCCATTTTTCGTGCCCCGTCCTTTCCAAGTAAACAATTAAACACACCCCACGGACTTATTAAGATCAATTTTAAAATCACCTCGACCAATGACCATCTCTGTTTCTAATCTCAAAGTACGCCTATTGCAGATGCCCAGTATGTATCAATCAAACCCCCCCCCCCCACCATTAGCTTATCAGGGACACTGGCTGGTGTCTGTCGCAAATGAACCCTTCATAATTTAACTTTACAAGTGACATTTTAAAAGTACCTATTTGGTGCCTGCTTGAAAGAAACCAGACTAAAGCGAATGCTTCAACTCGCAATGTAATTTGATATCTTTATCCAAATTGAACATGTATCGGCAATTTTAACGCGACAAAATGTATACAAAATCTAAGCAAAACAATCCAAAATATCAAGTAGATTTGTTTTATGATGTCTGTGCAGCTATAGTGCATTTGAATGGCGCCTTGTAACGTTCACATTTTTCGCTGACCATTATCTCTTATATTTTTTACGTACTTTCTCGTTATTTTTGCTGTTGAAATTCAAGTAAACACCGTTTCGTTCCTTTAATTAATTTCGTATTTATGACTTTGACGCCTCTATCTCTCAGGATTTGTGTTTTAATTTCAGATTGTAATGCGGACTTGTATTCTTCTTTAAGCCATTTATTTTGTTTCGGAAACTAATCTGTATATCCCATGCAGCAAGCAGTCGTTTTCATCACGTCATTATTTGGTTAAAATTGGTCAATGACGTCGAGAGACCAGTTTGCAACGTCATTTGTTCGTGAAAACCTTGCTCAAAAATTGACGTTTATAAATCACGTCAACAGAACGTTAAATTAATGACATAATGTGAAATACGGTTGTAAAAAATTGTTATCTGCAATAAACTTTGTATATTTAAGAAAATTCTTGCATTGCAGAAAAATGTAAATTTATTAACACAAATTTGCCATACTTTTTTAGATGTGTGGCGCATGCGTTCACTTTGCGCGGTTTAATGTGGTACGAGGTGGGTACGAGCACTCTATGCTAAACGTGAATTCCGTGAATTAGTCGTGAACGTTGTTCGCAGTTATACTTATACACCACTTATATTTCACGATTTCATAAGTTGTTCATATTCTAAAGCGCTAATTTATTTTGTTACGGACAGGATGTATTAAGGTATTTAGTATTTCTTAAGTATTTACATTTTTAGTTATTAGTAAGCCGTGCAGAGGAGGGAACTCATATCGACTCATGCGTCATTGCATCATAACCTTTATTAATGGCGCCTTGTGATCGGACTTTTTGGACTTTTATTGAGCATTTTTATTTTTGTTAATGCAATTGTTTTATTTCATCACAGAATCACAGCAATTTTTGTTATACAGAAGTTATTTTTATCTGCAATGTAAAGGAATGTAGTTATAAGTTTATTTAAAATATTATTTATTGTTCATATATAAACTTTTTATCCAGAATTTATTTGTTTGGATATAAAAAAATTATTTATTGTTCATATACATATGTCTAGGTATTAAAATAAAAATTAAAATTAAAATGTGGTTTAATTTTTTGGTTACATTTGCGTCATAATATAATTAAAAATGACGTGAAAAACATACGACTATATGACGTTGCCAGGCTGTGACATTTGCCCGTCTTATTTACGTCTTTAATACATCGATGACAATGGTCATTTGACGTAAACAATGACCGACTATTAACGTGAAAAAGACGGCACCTTGCTGCCTGGGTATGTCGTACATGGTCCTTTGGTCGATTTTATTGATCGATATTTCTTGATGACGTATGCGAAAATTGCTTGTAAAATCTTTGACGAGTTTCCGTCCTCCTCGAATATAGTACGATTATTGTGTGCGGTTACGCCATTGCAGACGCGTGGTTTGCGTCTTCAAATTTTCTTGTTGTTTGTTGAAGCTGAACGTCTTCGAGATATTCCAGTTTGGCCATTATTTACGTCTCTATATTTCGTATGCCCTACTGTGTCATTTTTGCCGTCTGTTTTTTCAACTGCTACCGTTTACGTTCCCTAGTTGTTTAGGAGAATATTTTCTAAGATTCTTTTTCTCTTTATGTAGAGTTTTTTTTTGACTCCCAAAATTGTGTTGAGTTACCGAAGCTTTCCTCCTACCGTACGAGTTTTATCGGAAAATTCCTTGCTGTTTACGGCGTTTACTACCGGACAGGAGTTCCTCTTTTTATTTGACGTGGTTGTTCCTGTAAACAAATCCAACTACTGCGGGGTCGTCTGAAGATATTATACAGACAGGATTGCCTTTTTTTTGCGGTGTCGTTGGATGGAATCAAGGTTAAGTTTTTGCGGAGTCGTCTGAAGATATGCTACAGCGGTATCGTTTAAATGGAATTCAGGTCAAGTTTTCATCAGGATTGAGTAAGAAACGACCATCATTTTTTAGTATCGTATCGTATCGACAGCTTACCGTATCGTCTCGTATTGAAATAACTATCGTACCGTATCGTATTGAAGAAACTACCGTATCGTGCCGTATCGTATGGAAATAATCAATTAATTTTATTTTGATTGTCGTGGACAATATTTGTAGTATATTGGGTTACCTTCGAATTTATTTAGCGATATGTTACTTTTTTTTATGGGTCATTTATTCATAGTTTGCATCATATTATTATTTTTTCTTCTACTTTAAGTTTTTGTACACATGTTAGTTATATATATATATGTTATGTTTGCTCAAATTACCATTTATGTTTAATCGTTATATAATTTTCAATTATATTATTTTTCATTCTCATTTTCTTTTTTTATTTTCTGATGCGATTAAAGAGCAATTTCTTTAAAATTAATTTGCGTAAGTTAAAAATCTGTATCGAGTTCATTTGTTATGTTTCCGGACTGTTTTAGTAATTACAGTTTAAAGAGATTACTTGGCGCTCAACAACTTTCGTTTTTGTTACTTAACGTTTATTATTTTTTTTATGGATTACGCAAGTTATGTTTTAAGGAATATAGTTCACAGAATTATCCTTCCGAATCCACCTCAGCCTCCGACTAAACTGAGCTATGGCAACCAAACAGGTGAGAATCTACTTACAAAAAACTATGTCACAGCCTGCGATTATCGAATTTCTAAAGAGCCCTCCGGGTGGTAAAACAGCCCCTTGAGAAAGAATAGGGCGTCGCACTTAATTAAACCGGGCCGCATTTTTACAGCGTGCAGTTTTCGAACACGTGTTCGTTATTTGAAATTAAACATGCAACAATCGATCTTGTTTTGAAAACAAATTCCGCGTACATTTCAATACTGAAAAACAGTTGAATGTTCCATTTGATTCTAATTTGGAAATATTTTGTTTTGCAATACTTTTGTTACATTTAGGGCCGGTACTTTCAACACTGATTAACTTTTAATCTTTGGTTTATTCCTACATTAACAATTGTCTTTACAATTGTAGGCATGGGCATAAACCGATACTTTCATCAGTGATTAACTTTAATCTTTGGTTTATGCCCATGCCTACAGTTGTAAAGACAATTGTTAATGTAGGAATAAACCAAAGATTAAAGTTAATCAGTGTTGAAAGTACCGGCCCTTAGTCGGGAAGTGAGTTAATTTGTTGCATAAAATCAAATCTTTCTTCGCTTAACCTACCTTTCTAACTTCGTATCCTCAAAATGAACTTAAATAGGTACTCCTGTTTTCTAAATTGTTAAAACAAATTAAATCTCCGGAATTTGACATGTTGGCTAAGTTCATATTTCTAGATAATTAGTATAATTTTTCATTTTCAGTCTAGCAAGTGTTCGCTCTTTAAAAAAAAGTGTTCAAGAGTGAGAGGAACTGATTTGTGCAATGTAAAAAGAAAAAGATGTAAAGCAGTTAATGCTTTTTAGACTGTCCGTATTCGCGGTTATTCAGTTTACTATTTTTTGTTAACAGCTCCGTAACAGTTCCGTAGTTTCACATGTTGCCCCATCTTGTTGAAAAAAACCTATCTATTCCATACTGTAACACGCCGACGTGTCACCTTGTTTGTTGACTTTTACGGACAACTAAATAACCAACAAAACAAATTAAACTTATTGCCCAAATTAAATAACTGGATCGACAATGTTTACTTGCGGAGAAATTCCAAAGAGGGTCACCCAACGGTTTATTACTGCAATTGGTCATGCACTATCCCTATCTGTCTGCGACTACCTAGATTTATTGCCGTCGCTAAAGAGACTACTCGCTGCCCTATTTACTCGTCTACGGTTGAACGACCCCTTTGGATCTCGCGACAAAACCTTACCGGTTGAATATGGCACGTGATCGCTGCAAATCTGGACTTACGTTGTTGTAACTCAGTTCTTTTGGTGCGTCGGTGGATAACTTGAGAAATCAAAGGAACTAATTACGTTTAAATAAGAATGCGGTAGTTAGATTCAATTAATTATTTATTGCAAAAAAAGGTAAAAACTCCTTGTACTAGCCACTGAGGGATCTAATATAATGAGCGAAAAAAAACCTTTCGTTAAACCCATTCAAAGAAAACAAAATTACGGTTATCAGGAAGTACAGTAGAATTCGCTTAATAGCTTTACTTTCGATATCGGAGCGACCTAACTGACTTCAAATCACACACCTGGTGGTTTAGTGCACACGCAAATAATTGTTAGAGAGATCTGCTCCTCAATCACATTAACAATTAATTTCAGTTCAACTTAGATTGGTTTTGGTACTAGTGTTTGTCACTGATTAATGCAAATTAAATTATTCTTAACCAATTTATACCACCAATTATGTGACGAAGAATACAAATAAATGCAAATTACCTATCCGCGATCCGCACACACTTCACCTCGCGCACTCTTGTATAGACATTCCCGACGCGAATCGTACATATTCGTGGTTTGATTTGTTTAACTGCCCTTTCTATTAACACACTCTGTATTTTAACCGTACCGAAAGAAATGATTTAGCTAGAAAATGAGTAAATGACCGCAAGCACTAAAAGAAACCCGCTAAGTCAAAATTAAAATGAATTCGACCGTTCGCTCGAGAGATCGAATCCTGTCTGTCCCTCCCCGTAGCTCCTGTCATTCCAAGTCAAAAATTAACCCAACCCCTCGGACTTCGCAAGATAATTTTTGAAACAACCGCGGCCAATGATAATCGTTGCCCTAGCACCAACTCACACCTCCTCCAGATTTTCTGCATTAAGCAACCCCAATTAGCTTGTCATGCAGCATCGCGGTGGTCTCTCACCATCTGCAACTACTTAACTCTACAAGTGCCCAGGCTGACATTCTAATACATCCTGTGCTTGTTGAAACAAAACAGACTAAAGCGAAACACTTTAACTTGCAACGTAATTTGATCTCGTTTTCTATAACTGACATATCTCAAAAATTTAGTGCAACACAAATCCATACAAATCTGAACGAACACAAAGCTAAAAGGTTACTGTTTATGATACTATGTGAAACCGTAGTGCAATTTGAGTGGTGCCCGACGTTATAGAATTTTAAAGACTCGCTGGGTGTTCCGTCCTCTTGAAAGGGAACGCGGCGCCATGGAGCATCCGGCCGCAATTGTTACTGCGTAAAGTCCGAAGCGCCCGAACACATGTTAGTTATTTGAAATTAAACACGCAATAACCGATTGTGTTTTGAAAACAAATTCCGCGACCGTTTCAATACTTGGTCTTTTAATACGAGATAAGAGTAATATCGATAGACTCTTTCAATCCAAGCAAGTATCGAAATGATATAAAATCATAGCTACCGTTAAATTGTATTCCTTTTTTCATTCCAATTTCAGGGTAGGTATATGAGAGATGAGATAAGATGAGAATATTTTTTAATTTTAAAATAACTAGCAATTATTATTAGTTTGTTTTTTTAATAAATTGTTTTAAAAATTATATTTACTTTAAGTCGATTTAAATTGTAATAAGACAATAAGTAACTGTAAACGGCCGAAAATTTTTAATCCAAAATTAATTAGAATAAAATCCTATTGATTAAAATTTAGCAAAGAAATTGCAACTCGAACGTAATGTGAACGAGTTCCCAGGCCAACGATATCTACTAGTCTCAACAAAAGAGACCACCTTTCAGATAAGAGCCATTTAGATTACCTTAAGATAAATAAATTGGCGATAACCGCAAGCTTTACTCGTGAGAAATAAATCTTACACCCACGCGCGTAGAAGAAGCGGGTCAAAATTGGACCAACTGGTGCCCTAAGTATATGCAATTTAAGTCACTTCGGTGCCCAGAATTTGCGATTTGTACAAAAGTTAAACAGCTCGCCACGAGAGCGCAGCATATCTTGAGGGAAAAATTTAAGAGAGGGAGGATTTTGAATTTGTAAACAATGGCCCGAGGGGGAGAGGAGTTTTTGGAAAAAATTAATTAATGTTCACCAAGTCAACTTCGCGAACAGTCGGGTTTCCCTTTTGTGACATTCCAAAATTTTATTAATGTTTTAAATTATTTTAATTTCATCATAATTAATATTTTTATGTTAATCGTCTTAAAAGTTTTATTTAAATTAAATGTTCGTCCGGCCTTGGTATAATAATGTTCACCTAATTTTCGTCCTAGTCGAACGTTCTCTTTTCTTTTCAAAAATCGAAATATTCTTTGTTCTACGGTCGATATTGTGCTTTTAATAATTTAACTAAAATTTAAATTGCAATCTTCGCGCGGGTGCGGTACGAGTTTAAACCAAATGTGAGTACAAGGAACAAGAACTCCTTCAAACCGAGTCCACCCGCAAAGAGTTACAGCGAACCCCCCACCCTCTGCAAGGGAAATAAATCTAAAACCTTTCTGCTGCTGGGGTCTACCTCGAACCCCTATCCGGTAGGTGGATTTGTTAATTTTAACTGATTTGATGTGCATATCGTGTAATACCGCCCTCCTGGGTAATTCATGGCTTCTTTAATATACCCTGCCTTAAGTTAGCACATGTCTTTTATTTGCAGTAGAATAGATTATGATTTTAAGGTACACTTGCACAGTTCCAGTCCAAGGACTCACTTCCGAAGGGTTAATATTCGGCTATGTAATTTAATTAGGCATTTTAGGGCCCGGAATCCCTTAAAAATCCGGTGGTGGCAGCGAATCTCGAACCGTTACTTTAATAAGTTTCTTTTCTAATTAGTTTCTATTTTCTTTTGTGTTCAAACTCTTGCGAAATTATTATTATTTTGATTTAAAATGCTTAATTAAATTTTCTTTCAAAGAAATCACGCCACTAAAGTAAGAAGGGTTAGAAATGAAGAAACTCTTCAACTTTCACCACAGCCCTTCCTCACGACTCCATTTGTGTTTGTCCACTTTATTTTTCTTCACTAACTCGTTTTTTAAAAAATTAACAAAATCACAAATTGCAAGGGTTTCGTTTGTAGTCTGAGTAACTAACTAGCAAGTAAGATGCAAAATTGTTGGTTGCTAGTAACTAACAATTTTCGAGTTTATAGTAGAAGTAAAAGTTTTCGCGTTTGAGGTCGAAGTGAGAATTTTCTGCGGTTAAGGTCGAAGATGGAATTTTCGCGTTGACAGGCGAAGCAAGAATATCGCGGACGCGCTTTGCACCGGTATTTATACTGAAAAACAATTGAATGTTGTTGAGCCGGCGAGCGAGCCGGCAGTAATATGTAGTACAGCTTCAACAGCATTGCAGCCGTTTAAAATATCGGGGCAGCTTGAAGCTTGAACGAACTTGCTGTCATCAGCACAATTTTTTCAAATTTTCGGAATCTCGTCTACCAGAATTGAACGTAAGTAATCTGGAAATACTTGCTTTTCAATTTTTAAGCTACATTTAGTCGATAAGTGAATTAATTCGTAGCATAAAATCAAATCTTTCTTCGCATAACCTAAGTTTCTATGTTCGTTTTCTTAAAATTAACTTAGATTCTCCTCCTCCAGCTTCATAAAGGCAGTACATTCATTTATTTAAGTGGATTAATCAAAGGCGCGGCTAAAACAATGGATAATTTAGAGCTGAAATTTAATTGATCACGTATTACATTTGATTAGGTCGATTTTCTTTTGGCCAACGTTTTCGATATACCCAAAGAATCAATTTCATGATTTTACAGAAGCTTGCGTTACAATAATAACACAAATCAAATATGCCTCAGCCACAATACATACTTATGTGTTATTTATCATTTCCTGAAGGTAGAAGCAATAAGGTGATTACCAATTTTCTTACCTGTTTAATACCGGATTCAATTAACTGCAGAATCCGTTGTTTGGCTTGTGGCGAAATAACTGGACCCACATCGGTTCCCGGTTCGTGACCGGCGTTAACTTTCAAGGCCTTCGCCCTGACGGCGAGGTCGTCCACCCAATTCCTTGCTTCGCCGACCAATATCGCGACGCTAAGGGCCATGCACCGCTGACCTGCAGCTCCGAAAGCGGCCCCGGCAAGCTGTTCAATCGTGGCTTCCTTATTAGCATCGGGCAGGACAATCGCGTGGTTCTTCGCCCCCATGTTCGACTGTACGCGTTTCCCATTTTTACTTCCCCTCTCATAAATGTATTTTCCCGCCCTGTCGGAACCGACGAAACTAATCGCCTTAATATCCGGACTGTCGCAGATGAAATTGACTGCGTCATGTGCCCCGTGGATAACCTGCAGGTATGAGGTATAGTGCTGAGGTTCGAGTCAAATCTGATTAGGTCTTACGTTTACTACTCCTGGTGGACAGCCAACTTCGTTCAGTAACTCCATAATTAACATAGTTGCTCCGGGATCTCTTTCTGATGGTTTGATTATCATGGTGTTTCCAGCGATTAGGGAAAGAGGGAACATCCACAGGGGGATCATGGCAGGGAAATTGAATGGGCAGATGCCTGCTGTCACCCCTAAAGGGAGTTTGTATGAGACGATGTCCATGTCTCTTGCGATGTTTTGCAGAGATTCCCCTTGGAGTAATGTTCCAGCCGCACAACCATGTTCAACCACCTCTACAAAAATATTTTTTTAATGTTTCTTTCATGTGTGTTTATTATTCTATACGTACGTAAGCCCCTCATTACATCACCCTCGGCATCAGCAAGCGTCTTTCCTTGCTCCAGAGTTATATTGGCGGCAATCTTTTTGATATCTCTCCGAAGGACCGCCTGTAATTTCAACATGAGCTGCTGTCGTGTGAGCACCGATGTCTGCTTCCAGGATTCGAAAGCCTTCTTCGCCGATTCCGTCGCCTCGGTCATTTCAGCCTGGGTGCTTTGGGGCACCTTGGTCACCAAGTTGTTGGTCGCGGGATCGAAGAGGTCGATCCATTGTGTCGCCTGGGAATCGCGGAAGTTACCGTCGATGAAGAGTTTGGTCGTTGGCGCTACGTTAGAGTAGTTTTTTTGAAGAGAAGTCCAAAGTGAACGAGGCTAAAATTGAGAGAAAATAAAATAGATTTAACTTTGTATGCCGATCGTATAAATCTGAGTTAGGAAAATATACGACGAAATGACGTGACATGACAAAGTCACGAAAGTTAGAATGAGATAGCTACATAGAAGTTCTTTGACTTATCGATCGATCGATCGTAAAAAAATGAACCGTGCAGTTCATTTTTCCAATAGGTACGTGCCGAAATATACGACTAAACGACATGACATGACTGATTCCGCAAGGCTGTTTCACGAAAATTAGAAAGAGATAGCTATGTGAAAGTTCTACCATATATTGGTCTTATGGAGGTAAATAAATTATTATTATTATTATTATTATTATAGAGCGATCGATCGGTATATCTATAGTAAAAAAATTAACTGTACTTCAAATTTTATACTTTTTTCAAACGTACAGTGAAAGGTCGACATTTTAAACTAAATTTATAAATTGTCTGATCAATTTTATAATTATGTATATTAGGATAGATATCAGATTAGAGCAGGAAATTAAAAGCATATGATGTTCTATGCGAAAAAATTTTCAGTAGGTAATAGTAGTGATAAGAAGTAGATGAGAAGAAAAAACTCTTCAAAAACAGTATGTTTTTATTCTGTCAAAAATATCAACTACAACAACAACCTTCCTCTTTTTCATTATTAAATTATTAAACCGACTACTAAATTTAAAGCATGCAATTGTACACTCCAACACCCCTTCTCAAGTGCATGCGACTAAAAGAAACAGACTTCATTCAAGATACAGAAGACCAAGTTCAAGAGATAAATTTTTAAACTGTTGTTTAGCTAACGGCTTCGTAAATATGTCGGCTATCGTCTTTTCTGATGAAAGATACTTCATCTTTATTATTTCACGTTCTCGTGAATCACGAAGATAATTGATGTGATACGTCAATATGTTTTGTACGCGCTGTTGTACGATCTGATTCAATCATTCGTATACATCCTTGATTATCTTCATGTATTATAACTGGCGTTACAAGAGAGATGCCAACATCCAGTTGGTTGCAGCCACTGTAACTGCTTGCATGCTTGCGATGCAGAAACATATTCTTCTTCCGTAGATGAAAGCGCCACAGTAGACTGCTTTTTACTTGACCAGGAAATCGTAGCTCTTCCAAGTTGGAAGACATATCCTGTAGTTGATTTCTTATCATTCTTATCATCTTATCATTTCTTATCATCTCCTGCCCAATCAGCGTCCACGAAACCACGAAGAGTTAGATCTTGTTGAGCAGGAAAGACTAGTTTCTTGTTGTTCAGTGGCATATAAATATCTTACTACTCGTTTAACTGCTTTCCAGTCAGATTCAGTTGGTTGTTGTACTCGGCGAATATTCCTACCGCAAGAGAAATATCAGGCCGTGAAACTGTTGCCAAATGTAAAAGTGAACCAATAGCTTTTCGATGAAGGGTGTTTGTTGGTAATAATATTTTATCCACACCATCTCCGGCCAAAAAACTTGTTTCCATTGGTGTAGCTATTGATTTTGCATCTGATAAATCAAACTCTTCTACCATTCGTCGCATTTTAGTAGACTGATGAAGGTAAATTGACCCATCCTTCCCTCTATCTACCTGGATTCCTAAATAAAATTTAACGTCACCTAGGTCTTTGTTTTCAATGTATTCATTGAGTTGCTGACCAATTTTCTTGGTAATTCTTTCCGTTGAGCCCAACACCAGCATATCATCCACGTATAAAAGAACATGTTCAGAAGAATAATTGTTTCTAGTTCTTGTGAACAAACATGGATCTGAAGCACACTGTACAAATCCAACCTTACTTAGGATTTTGACTGCTGTCTTATTCCAAACTCGTGCAGCTTGTTTCAATCCATAGATGCTTTTTCTTAATCGCAACATACTGTTTGGTTCTTCAGAATATTGATATCCTTCCGGCTGTTCTAGATATAGTTCTTCATTAAGATAAGCACTCTTGACATCCAAATGTCTCACATGTAAATTATGAGCTACAGCGTATGCAAGAAGTATACGTATCGTCTCATACTTCACTACAGGAGCAAAAGTTTCCTCATAGGTCCTCATAAGTTCCACCAGTCGGGCTTTGTGAGTATCAATTTTCCCGGAACTGTCAAGTTTCGATTCGAAAATCCACTTGCAAGAGATTGCTTTCTTCTCAGCTGGCAATATTGCTGGCTCAAAACGCCGTACTTGTTCAGCATTTCCACCTCTTTGTTGGCCGCATTAATCCAGCACTTACGCTCTCTTTCTGGTAAGCACAGCATTTCATTCCAACTGCTCGGCTCTACGGATTCAGTAACGTTGCTTGTACCATCTTGATATCGTTCAGGAGGAACACCTTTGCTTGTCCGTTCTGAACATCTAGCGATCGGAGTGAGACCTTTGCTTGTTCGTTCCGAACGTCAATGATTGAAATATCTGATGTTTCCACTACCCCTTCTAGCTGTGTAGAAATTGATGGAGACTCTAAACGATCACGATACTTCTTTTCCGTGTCTACTTTCTCCAATTTCTTTTGTATTTGACGGTGATTTTCATTTTCAGACTCATTATCACTGTCACTGTCATCAGTTGTCTTGGTAGATTTGATATCTGATCCGATGTCATTACAAATTTCTTTTTCAATGACACGTACTAATGACGCTATTCGCACTTTGGCTGTTGACGGATCCAATACTCTGTACACCTTAGTGTGCAGATCATATCCAAGCAATATTCCTCCGGTAGCCTTGTCTTGCCACTTCTTTCTTTGACCATCTGCAACGTGAACAAATACCTTGCTCCCGATGACCCGAATATGACTTAAATCAGGTTTCTTGCCATAGCACAGTTCGTATGGGGTCTTCTTCTTCAATGTTGCGGATGGCAAACGATTTTGAAGATAGTTAGATGTCAACACCATTTCGCCCCAATAGCATGACGGAAGATTGGCTTCGTTCAGTAGACACCTTGCCATTTCACGAAGATATCGATTCTTTCGTTCTGCTCTTCCATTCTGCTCCGGCGTATATGGTGCAGAAGTCTGATGCTCAATTCCTTTTTCAGCTAAAAATCGATACAGAATTTCATTGCAGTATTCCTTGCCATTGCCTGACCTGATAACTTTAATTTTTCTGTCTATTTGATTTTCTACCATTCTTACATACTTAATTATTGCTCCAACTACATCACTTTTTTTTAACTAGCATATATATATTGCCTTCACAGGTCCTATAGGCCCATGGCATTGAGAGTTATTAGACTTCTCCACTTTTCCCTGTCCTTGGCTGCCGTTTTCCAATTTCTTATCTTACTTTTTTGCAGATTCTCTTCCACCGCTTCCATCCACTTTCTTCTCGGCCTTCCCGATCTCCTGTTTCCTTCCATTTTCTTATACAACGCCTGCTGTGTTATCCGTTCCGGGTTCAGTCTTGCCACATGCCCCAACCACCTCAGTCTTTGTATTTTTACTACTGATGTTATATTTGGTTCACCGAACAGCTGCCTTACTTTTTGTTTGTTCTTCGTACCCACATTCCTTCTTCTTTTCTGCCACCAAAAATTCTTCGTAATATCTTCCTTTCCCATATCTCAATTCTGTGTTGCTCTCGCCTGTTCAGAGTCCACGTTTCACACGCGTAAGTCACGGTGGGTCGTATCACTGTTTTATATACCCTTACTTTTGTTCTTCGCGACACCACTTTTGATCTTAATATAGAGTTCATTGTCCCCGCACATCTGTCTCCCTTTAAAAGTCTTGCGCTGATCTCTTCGCTTTCCTCTCCGTTTGCTGATATTACCGTTCCCAAAAACACAGTGCTATTTACTTTTCCCACACTCAGTTCCCGATTGTTTCTTAGCTTGATCTTTACCGTTTCGTTCGTTTGCCCTCTATTCATGCCTTCTATTGTGTTCATTCCAGCAGTTCAGCTCTTATATCGTTTTCTCCTGGACTCTTGTTATTCTTCAGCTTTTTGATAGCCTCTTCTATTTCTTTTTTTGTGGGCATTTTCACTTCTATTGTCCCCTTCCTTGTCGGTATATGAATTTGTTCTCCTCTTTCTGTTTGTTCGTTTGTGCCATTTAACAGCTCTTCAAAATATTGTTTCCATCTTTCAATCACTTTCCTTTCCTCTCCCACTAAGTTTTTAACTAGCATAGATAGTGACTGTAAACTTTGAAAAATCGTCTACGCAGGTAAGCAGATAACGTTTTCCACTAGGAGTCGCTGATCAGATGGTCCACACACATCAGTGTGTATCAATTCAAGTGGTTTAGCTGCTCTGGATCCACTGGGAGGATAATTTTTCTTGGACAGTTTGCTTCGCGTAGAAACTTCACACTTGTTGCCTGTCACCAGGTATAATGTCTATACCGGTGGCGAGATCCTGACGTACAATTTGCCGTATGGCCCTAGAGTCGCGATGCCCTAGACGTCTATGCCAAAGTTCGGCCGAAGCTCGATGGCTACTCTCTGCAATATTAACCGCTACTTTAGAAAAATCACTGTTAATTTCACTAATACAGTCTACCACAAACAAATTATTAACTTGTGATGCATGAAGTACAGTATCTACATTTTCATTTCTTATCACACAACCGTTCTTGTCAAAAGTTGTTATTAATCCTTGTTGCTCAACTTTAGCAACTGAAAGTAAATTTCTACTGAATTCAGGAACATAAAGAACGTCACGTAGTTTGACTCTGCAGTACTTCCCGGATGGATTTCGACAACATAGAATACCAGAACCAATACCGATGACTGGTGATGATTCACCACTTTTCGCTGTACTCACACGATGACCTGGTATTGTTGAATGTATCTCTGTGAAGAATCTACGGTCTGACGCCATATGACTGCTACTACCGGAGTCCACTATCAATATCGAATCACTATTATTTCCCACTCCCTTTCGCACATCAAAAGAGAAATCTCGGCATTCACTTGCCTCTGATGAGACTGACGAAGACATTTCACAACCAGATTTCTGTTTCTCTTTCTTAAACTTGTAACAATCTCTCTTTAAATGTCCTTGCTTTCCACAGTGATAACAATTGCGAACCTCTTTTTGTTTAATATCGCTACTTGTCTTCTTGTATGACTTTGGTTTACCAGAAAATTGTGCTGTGTCTTTACCTTGGCTGCTTTTCTCCACTCTAAGATTGTACTCGTCCATCAATTTGTTGACAACATACTCCATCGTGAGATCCTTCGAACCTCTTCCTTCAAGTGCAGTAACTAGATCATTGTACGACTCTGGAAGGCTTGCCAAGAGAGCCCCAATTTCAAGCTTAGTACTCATTTCAACTTCAGCTGTTCGAAGTTGATTCGCCAATTCTCGCATCATTGTAATATGATCACGCATAGAACCGCCTGTGTACCTTTGAGTCCAGTACTTTCTGATTAAATAAATCTGACTTGATTCGCTGCTTTGCTCGTAAAGCCTCTTGTAGACGTTCCAAACTTCCGACGCTAGTGTGATGTTACGTATATATGAGTGAGTTGACTTTCCTCAACGGACGACACTAATTTGTCCATTGCAATATTATTGAGTTCTATCCACTCATTCAAATCCTCCGGTTTTCCCGGATTGAATTTCGTTGTCCCCGAAACTAATTCCCACGTGCCGCTGGCAACTAGCTTCCATTTGATGGCAATCTTCCAGTTAGCATAATTCTTGCCATTTAAACGCACCTTAGTTTTCTTCTCTGACTCTGACATTTGCACACTGAAATTATTTCTGCAAGTTTGCTGGGCCCATAACCTGATAGAATCATGAGAAGAAAAAACTCTTAAAAAACAGTATGTTTTTATTCTGTCAAAAATATCAACTACAACAACAACCTTCCTTTATACTCCAATAAATAGGTATACACCGTGTCCACAGAATAAGGAATATGTTATATACTGCAAAAAATACGCGTTACATCAAAAAACCCTGAAACAGGTAAATTTTTGATTTTTCTTGCGGATCCTATGACATGATTAAAATTTTAATTTCGCTTGTCATTTGTCATTAGTGACGTCATTGACAATTTTTTTAAATGGCATGACTAGGTTTCATTTATTTCAAAGAAAGCACACTACTTTACTCTTTACAATGGTATCCTACTTTTGAAGTTTTTCACAAAAGTATTCTAGTTATCCATGCTAAGGCACTACTGAACCTTCTTATTTATCAAAACATTTGCATTCTTCTAAATGTCAGAGTGGTACTTGAACTTAAAGTTACGCTTGTGATTTGGAAGATTTAAAGAAGCACGAAAGTAATAAAACTTATGGCGCATTTATCTGAAAAGCATCGAATTGAAATATTGATGATGTTGGGATATGGAGACAGAAGAAGACGACAGGAAGAAGTTTGCAATTTATTTAATAACGTATACCCCGAGCATCATATTTCCCAGTCTACTGTTAGTAAAATCTTGCAAAAGTTTGAAATGACCGGTACTGTCAAAGACTTGCCGAAAACAGTAAGAAATTTACTTGAAAATAATGAAAATCGTGAAAACGTTATGTTAGCTGTATTAGAGAATCCTCATATTTCTATTCGACAAATTGCTCTAAATCATAACTTAAAGAAGTCAACTGTACATAAAGGCATAAAAAAAGAAAAGTGGCATGCGTATCGACCCTGCGTTGTTCAAGAATTATTTGAAGATGACTTTGAACGACGAATTGAATTTTGTGAAAACATAACGCATCGACTTGAAGCAGATAGAAATTTTCACAGAACTATTCTTTTCACAGATGAAGCAACGTTTTGTTTGAATGGAAAATTAAACAAACAAAACACACGTTACTGGGCTTCACAAAATCCTCGCTGGTATGTAGAAGGACACACTCAATACCAGCAAAAAATCAATGTTTGGGCAGGAATTATTCGAAGTCGAATCTTGGGACCCTTCTTTTTTGAGAACAATCTAACTGCAGAAACTTATTCAGACTTTTTGAGATATGAATTAGTTCCTGCTTTAGCTATTTTATATCCAAACGAATCAGATCCGGATATACCTCATAACAGAATTTGGTTGCAGCAGGATGGGGCTCCTCCTCATTTCAGATTAACGTCCGTCATTTTCTGAATGTTACCTTTGCCAATCGATGGATAGGGAGAGGAGCTGCAATAGAATGGCCAGCTCTTTCACCTGATTTAAACCCTTTAGACTTTTTCCTTTGGAGCTATCTTAAAGACAGAGTATACACAAATAAACCAGAAAACATTGAAATCTTAAAAGATAGCATAAGAACAGAGATGAGAGCTATCACACCAGAAATGACTGATAATGTCATTAATGGATTTGAAAATCGAGTTTATCATTGTCTAACAGTAAATGGAATACAATTCGAACATATTTTGTAGTTTATGAGCGGCAGTTGGATTTTTTCTATTGATTGTGACCCTCGTTTGAAGATTTCATTTATTATTCGAAGAATCATTTAAATTTGTTACGTTGTTTACTGTTTACTGTTTTCTCAAAATTGATGAAGGATAAAATAATAGTTTTATATCATCGAAAAATCTCTGTCAAATGAGTATATGGGGGTACCTTATCAATATTTACTTGTTACTCGTTGTGCTTTTGTCTGTGAAAAAGATAACGATTGGCTACTGTTTCATGATAGAAAACTAAATGTCAAACAACTTTTATTTGAAACATTTTTTGATTAATGCATATTTATTAAAGTAGGTATCTACTACTTTCCATGCTTTTGGGACAAGGTGTAAAAATTTCTATTTCACCTGAAAAAAGAATGTAAACTTCAAAAGTAGGATACCATTGTAAAGAGTAAAGTAGTGTGCTTTCTTTGAAATAAATGAAACCTAGTCATGCCATTTGAAAAAAATGTCAATGACGTCACTAATGACAAATGACAAGCGAAATTAAAATTTTAATCATGTCATAGGATCCGCAAGAAAAATCAAAAATTTACCTATTTCAGGGTTTTTTGATGTAACGCGTATTTTTTGCAGTATATAACATATTCCATATTCTGTGGACACGGTGTATAACCAATCTGTACATAAATGAGTTAAAATGAATGTATTACGGATATAAAAATATTGGCACGTATTCTCATCACGATTAATTTAATAATTTATTTCTCATGGCAGAACTATATCGCTTCTTGTTTATTTTAATGACGACTTTACTTTAATCATAAGATGAGAATACGGGCTATTGTTTATAATATTTTTTGCTAGCCTGGTAGTCACTGGTTCATATTTACACATGTGCACTATTTCACGGGGACAATCAACTGTTGACCATGAATTAGTAGTTGTTAATTTATAATAAATTTCGTCTTATTAAACAAATTGCGTTGCTCATTACGCCTTAATGCAGTACATTATTAAAAGAAGATAACTTTATCAACTAAACAAACGCAAATTTAGTAAATAATAATAAATAGAAAACTAGGGCATTAAACTAGATAAAGAAAAGAAAAATTAACAAGTATTTTATTAATGAGTTAACTGCGATTAGTGCATTTTATTCGTGTCATGCATGAATTGTAACTTCACTATTACTTTGAATAGTTAGTAAAAATATATTGTTTTTGCGTAAGTGGTTTTCCCCAATTTAGAGTTGCAGGTATTCTTCACTTCGTAATAAATACGTTGACGAATCTTAGAAAGAAAATAAAAGTGCAGAGAGACAAACAGAGCGGAAACTCATTGAGCGCGCTTTAGTTTCTAATTAATTATAGGTACTCTTACTGTAGAAATAATTCGTGAAGGAAATTCAGCACAGCTGCATCTTCTATTAAAAACAATAGAAAAAATATCGTTTACCGTTAGCGTCGATTTGCGCACATTCCACGGAAAAATAACTGTATATCGCAGACGCAATTACTTCCAGTTATCGTTAATCCATATTAAATTGCTTGCTGGAAGCAGTTTCACATGTTCGATCAGTAGATAAGAGAAATATAGGTATTTTTCTATCGATGTATGATTAAACGTGTGAATGAAGCAATAATAATTAAAGCACTGAATTTCCGATTTAGTTTGTTTGTTATTTACCGTTATCATGGGCGTAACCAGCTATGGGCAAGGCCGGGCATTTGCCCGGGGTTAATATTCGGAGCGAAAAAAAAAATTAACAGTTATTAGAAATTTTACAATAGAGACAATAGACAATTGTTGTTATGGTAATTAACTGAAGGTTAACTTTAACTTAAAGTTAACTTGTGTTTGATAAACCAGGCCTAAGAAGAGTAAAAACTTGGTTGTGATCTACTATGGTCGACCATCGATTATCAGGATTATGTCTGATGAGTATTTATCGAGAGCTTTTACAGAATAATGAGCAATCGATTATAAAAGAAGTGATTGAAAGTTTTGGACATTAACAGATTAGAAGACTGCAATTTTTGTTTTCAAATACTTAAAAAATGTTACGCTTTTTTAAAACCAATATATCTATACCTACTGCTAACCATCTGTTAATTATTATTAATAGTATTAATAATTATATGTATAGGTACATATTATTTTTAATATGCCCGGGTTTAGGAAAAAGTCTGGCTACGCCCATGACCGTTATGATTCAAGAAAGTATAATTCATTAAGTATTCAGAGAATATGTAATTAATTTATTGAATTCAAATCTAATTACATACTTACATAATTGTCATAAAATTATAAAACTCTTTTATGATTTTATTTATTTCATTCATTTGTTGTTCTTTCTTAACCAGAGACGTATAGTCGTTTTGTGTATAATTTTTGATTAATTACTTCTCGAAAACTAGTAGTGTAAGAATCCAATATTTCATAACCATTAAGTTCATTACATAAGCAAAACTCGATACAAGGTCTTACTATATATACAAAATTCTTTAAATATTTTTGGTTTCTTTTGGCGGAACAATTGTCAGTGTCACCTGTATTTAACTTTTGAGAAAAATTATTGCTCAAATTTAATATATTTACTGAAGTATACATAAACAATTAAAAAACTAATAAGCGATGTCAAAACGTTTAGATGTGCTTAATTAAGAAATTCTTACAACTGAAAAAACCAGCGCCAAGTTTTTCAAGGAACTGTCAGTACGTTTTCAGAAAAAGGACTGATTAAAGAAGAATTGTAAAAAACTATGTACATTTTTCTTAATTTAAAAATATGTCCTTAAAATATGTCAGCAGAGTAAAGTTTATTATCTTAACTTTGTTTGCTTGTGTTTTGCAAAATCATTTTTTAGTTTTACAGGTCACTTTAGTTATACGTTGATTACGAGATTACTTTCTGTTTTGAAGGCAACAGATATAGTGTTTGTCCGAAAAGTTGGCTGTTTTATGTCATTATTACTTCAATAATAATTCTCGGAGCTTAAAGAACACAGCAAAAGAAGTCTATAAGTTAAGGCTAAGACAAAATCTAATCAATAGTTTACAGATCGATGTTACAATTTTATGAAGTGTATCTCTATTCCGTCATCAAAGCAATTATTATTTGAGCTGCATTTAATTGACCTCAATCAATTGCAATTGAACAGGCACTCTGAATTCGTAACGATGAGCTGTGCTGCATATTTTATATTCCATTTTTATATGTAGATTTAGTTTATCATCAATAATTTTCATTGTACACAGGTGTTCCAAAAATAGACAGTCAAAATGTAAGAGCATATTCTGTATTGGTAAATGACATGTTATGTCTTGTGGCACAATGTTTTTTTATTATTATAACGACCGGTTTCGCCTTTTAAAAAGGCATTTTCAAGTTATATATAAAATTACACTTAAAAACTATATAATAATTTATAATATTAGATTATATATGTAATGTAAAAATATTTTAAAGAATTTGACGTAAATTTTTTGTAAAATTTTTTTTAAAAGGCGAAACCGGTCGTTATAATAATAAAAAACATTGTGCCACAAGACATAGCATTTCATTTACCAATATTAAATTATGGCTACAAACAGCAGGAATAATTTCGTCAATTGCAAGCATATTCTGTATTTAAAAAATTAAAAAATGTTCACATAAGTAAATTCAAAAAAGATCTTCCTTAAGACGACTGGGCTCTTTAAAATTGCCCCAATTCGGTCGAGTTAGTTTACGGTGATACAAGTACTAAAAGACCATTGAAAAGCTCATAATATAGTAGCCCTAAGATTTTTCAATCCGTTTTTGAAATATTCTAAAAAAATCCTGTAACTGGACTGATATGTTTATAATAACCAGAAATGATTAAATTGTAAAAGCAGTAAAAAAAGAAACTTCTCAAATTTTTCAATTTTTCAATTTTTCATCGTTAGAAATTGACAGAAATTTTGTGTCTCGAATTATCACGGGGGATGAAGCTTGGATGTATCGTAGAGACCATCCTTCCTACTAAACAAGAATCCATGAGGTGGGTTCATAAAAGCTTTCCGCCACCAAAAAAGAACCAAACACAATTTTCTGGAAAAAAATCAACAGTTTTCTGGGATGCTGAAGGAGTCTTGCTTATTGAGTATACAAGGGTGGTCCTTAGCAATAGGTAATTTTCCGAAAGTTAAAATTTTACTGCTCCCACCCCCTAATCCTGTTCCAATTAACAAAAAAAACGGGCTGTGCAAAACTTCAGCTCCATGGGACACCTGCTAGGCGACCCTCAAACGCCTTGAAGTTGGAACATAGTATACGCAACGATTAATTCCGTTCAAAAGCGGTATACTCTTCCCTCTCTCGACCATTTTCTTTTTTCTTCTTACAGAAATTTATGTGGACACATACAGGTAACCCCAGCAATTGTTTAAAAACATTCTGAATCAAATTTTTCGAAAGTTAATTCGAAAAATTCCTGAAATAACATGAAAAATTTAAGAAATATCAGTTCATTTTAATAACGCACACAACTTCTATAAAAGAAACGCATTTATTTAGAACAATAATTTTTATAGAATAAAAACAATGTTAACGAACATTTTTTCCTAAGATAGGATTTAGTAGCAGTTGGGTATTTTTTACGATCTCCGGCAACGATCTGTAAGACAAATTGTTTCTCAGTTTCATCTTTTGTGAGAATGTTATTGTAATTCTGAATGAGTTTGACACCTCTTTCTGCAACGTCATTCACAACAATTGTCTTCTCCAGTTTTTCAATTCCACTTTTGTAACCGGGATCATCCTTCCATGTTGAAGGGTCTTTGTCGAGGAAATCGGTGCTGATAGAAAATCTCGTGAAGAAGGTTTTTGTACCAGGAGTTACAAAAGACGAAAAATCGATGTGTGTAAAGGAGGAAAATTCATTTTCGTGCAGAATGTACCTCTTCAGTTGATTTTTTTCTTCTTCCTCTTCTTCACATTTGTCTGCTTCCAGCATAATTTGAGCCATATTTGTCTTAACCGCTATTGGAACATTGTCATCAAATAAGGACAGAGCCACAGTTTCGGGAACTAAGTACCAGAGATGGTTGGAAAATTTTTTCGCAGCAGCCTTACTGATTTCTAGATCAATATCCTGATAATTTATCAGTTGACGCATGAATAGAAAATCGTGATAAGGTGCTTTAATTGCTTCTGATGACAAAAACCAGGCTCGAACGTACACTCGAGCAAGAAAAATACATATTCTTCTTAAAGAGTTCTTCTCTCTATGAGATAACTGAAATTGATCTTGAAACAGAAATATCTTGATATATAAGCATAAATTGCCTTTGCCATCCACCTAGCATGACTTACAGCTCCTGGTATACGAAACGATATGCCATTCTTAGGAATGCCGCCAAGAGAGATCATCGTTAACTCCAACAATTCTCGGTAATCATCTCGCTGTTGTTTCTGCGTAGAAAGGTGGTGTTCAAGAAATCCAAGAATGGTAGAGCGGACATCAAGAGGCACTTCATTGCAACCAGTTATGTAAATGTTCTTGTCGAGTTTCGTCCAGGTTTCTCTAAATCTTTTGAAAAGAGCCATGTCTGGACCAGAAGTTGCACCCATCAGTGAGTCGAAACAGCTCCTCAAAACTAATTCAAAAATGTGATGACGGCAAGGGAGATACAACAGGTCACGATTGAACAATTTTTCTAGATTTGTACAGGCACCATTTACTCGACCAGTGTTGCTTGCTGTCGTATCACAGCAAAGTGCCTGAATTTTGTCGGTTATACCCTGCTTCTCTACTGCTTGATAAACAGCCATGGCTTGCTCTTCTCCTGAAGATGTTGGAATTTCAGGAACTCCCAACAATTGCTCTTTGCCTTGAAAAGTTACTATTATTGCCAGTCTATCAACCTTTTCAACACCTGTGAGCGCCGGGAGCAGCTTTCCATCCCAGTGCAATACTAATTCTTGGCAGTCGTTTAGGTTAAATTTGTGCTGAATTTCTGTGTGTCTCGCTTCTCTAAATTTGTTTCTAAGGCGTTGAAAAGAAGTGCGATTTATTACCAGGTTTTCAGTATCACGCCCAAAAGCTTCTGCAGCAGCATTAATATGTAAACCCCATTTCTATCAGTGATTTTGCACCTATCAAAAACTTCTGAGAGGCGAGGAGTAAAAAACTGCAATGTACCTCGAGTTGCTGGAACTGTTGCTGCTGCGGTTGTTGCTGTTGCTGATATTTGCTGAACGATGACAGAGCAATTTTCACTGTCGTCACCTTTATCACTGCTCTGGCTGCTTGATGTTAAATCATCAATTTTTGATGTACCAAGCTGATGAGTAGCAAAATGTTGTTCTATTTCTTCATACGTCCTTTTTTTCCTGGCAGCTTCCATTGCAATGCGCTTGTGCTTTTTCTTCCTTGTGTTTTAATTTTTGATCTACACCAATCATGGAGCCCGGTCGTCCTTTTTGGCGTTGAAGCATTAAGAAATTCTTATCCTCTTCATTTTTCATCAGCCCCAAAGCGTCTGAAAGAGCTATGTCAAAGAGGTCGTCCATAATTTCCACAAAAAGATCTCTTCTTTCTTTTTCCTTGCCTGCAGTTCTAGTCAAATTTTTCTGTAAACGTTTCCATTCATCATAGAGTTTCAGTAACTTATCAACACAGTGGTCAGTTCTTCTAGTAGGTATTCGTGCTTTTTGCCAAAAAATGGAAACTTCTTGAATCACCAATGCTGCACTTTCCTTCGTTGTAATATTTACAACTCTTACGTTGAAGAAAAAAACGCCTAAAACTTGCCGGTTCGAAGGTAGTTTGGCTCCGATGATTTGATTGGAAATGTAGCCAACAAGAGGGACATAAAAATCTTTTCTTAACTTTTGTGATGATCTACCTGAAGAAGTTGATGCCATTTTACAAGTATAAGAAAAACACGTCACAAAAGTCACTTTACACCAGCAGCACAAACAGTTCTGAAACAATAATTAAAAAATGATTCATCAAAGTTACAAAAGAAGTAAACGAACCACATAATATAGAAACGGAGAGGTTATTCAATAAGTTTATCTAATAATATAGGGAGTTTTTGCAATTACGTTTTCGTATTAAACGTAAACGTAAATGACCAGTTGCTTAGTTACATTCTGCTTTAACGTTTACGTTCACGTTTTTTGTATGACGGACTACGTGGAACTTAAGTTCATCACGTATGCAATGACGGGCCGGTCAATTTATGAAATTTGACATTTAAAAGCGTTGGAATATGTTATCGAAAGTCACAAAACTCAGATTTGGTACATAAATTAAATGACAATGACTGCAACCAAATCTGACAAGACAAAATACTATGATTTACTTTCTTGATTCACATTCACGTTTACGTCGACGTAATATGATGCAAAAACTTTCAAAGTGTAAATTGCGTAAATTCCTACAACGGGGTTAATAAAGTTGACGTTAAAGGATGACGGGAACGTGAAACGTAATTGCAAAAACTCCCTTTAGTAAAAATAATAACAGTAAGTCTGGTAATAATAGTAATGTGCGATCCAATATTTTTTAGATAAGGGGAGGCTATGAAAAATGAAATCAGAGTCTTAGCTTGATTCAAAACTTTTAATCTGACATTTGCTTTCCGACTTCTGTCAAATCTGTTAGTTGTTTAAACGCTCTCGAACACTCCCGCGGCATTTGAACTTGGTTGTTATCATATTAAAAAGTTTTAACAAATCCTTATGTATTCAATTAAAAGATTTAGGAGATTTTTTCTTCTGTCCTGTATCTTGACGTTTTAGTTTTGAAAGATGGTCAATAGGTTAATCGTATTAATTAAGCTAAGCCTCTGATTTTATTTTTCATAGCCTCCCCTTATCTAAAAAATATTGGATCCCACAGTATAAGTTTATATAATAATATTAATGAAAAATCGCATAACAATTCACACGGCAAACATTTGCTGATTTTTCATATTAACTTAGTAACAGCAAATGACATTCTATCGGAAAAAAAATCACATGCTAATTAAATTAATGAAAACTCGCATTAATTTCCATTACTAGTGCTTACAAGTGATTAGAAATAAAAAAAAAATTTATTTGAAAAAATTACTGTCCAGGCGAAAATTTCAAAATTCGTGGTCGATGAGGGTCGCCTCGCAGTTGTCCGATTGAGCTAAAATTTTGCACAGATCCTCTTCTTGTTGATTGAAACAAGATAGGGGGGTGGGAACTAAACTTTTAGAAAGTTGAAAAATAAGGGCCACCCTCTATACACATACTGAGGGGGGGAAAGACCTGTGGAAACACAATTCTTACTTACTTATCCGAAGCCTCCTGTATTGTTAGGAGTTACTCCGCAAAATTCTTTCCATGTTTTCCCGTCCTTAGCCTTACTGCGAGATTTGCTCCAGCTACAGTGACGCGCTTCTGCTAGTTCCTGGTTCCACGGCGTTTCTTTTCATCTCATCCTGCTTCCTAGATTTCTTTGACTGGATTGTCGTCTTTCATTTTAACTAAATACCCCAACCAACTTAGCTGACGTTCCTCTATCAACCTTTTTTTAGGCTAGTCTCTCTCTTATGTCGACGTTCTTTTATCCTATTTCGCCTGGTGACCCCTTCTTTCTTTCTCAATATTATCATTTCCATCGCAGTAATTTTTAATTTGGTTTTTTCGTTAGGCTCCATGATTCACTTCTATAAATTAATGTAGGAATGAAATGTTTGCTTTGGTCCATTTAGATATTTCCCTCTTGCTTAAGAACACTGATTTTAGGGCAAGGAAAAGTTTGTCGTTGCTTCGATTTTGTTGTCCATATCTTCTTTTACTTTACTCTTGCTATCTTCAAAATGAAACCACGACAAGAAGCGATGTACGAGAGTTTGGGAAAATGTTAAAAAAATTATTTCTACTTCAGTTTTCAAGAAATCATTAATCAAAAATTAGCCCCAAAACAACGATGCGCCCCTAGTTAAGAAGTCGAGGAGCAGATGAACGAAATAAATGCCGTTATAACTTTTTTATAGTTTTATGATACGGCGGCGTGGACTTTAGGTTTTTAGGTCAACGCCCGACGTGAAATACGGACTCAAAAATAAAAACAAATGCATGCAGCAAATTACCCAAAGTAGATCATTCCACGCAAAGGATAACAACGGTCACACTTTGAACACTTACTCTGACAGGTAAACAAATGAATCAGTAAACTCCTTCTAAGTAAGTAGTTGTATAGCCGAGTGGTTCAGTTCACTGGCAACGGGCTTGACGCTTGGCGGGGCAACTATTAGGCGTGGGTTCAAATCCCCTCCTAGTACGTGTGAGTTCTATGTGAGAGATAGAATTCTCATGGCTCGGACCGTGTTCGGATTCACATAGATTCCTTCAAACTGGGTTTTCTACGTGTAAGGCGAATGCCGAATTCTCCTTCGGGCAAAAAAAATCTGTTTCGAATGTTAATTATTATAATTTCGTTTTGTGTGTGAGGAATTATTAACACAAATCTATTAATACTTTAACAAATTCAAGACGCGTTTACAACTCCACATCCCGTGTTTTTGTAAAAGAAGTAAAATTAAAATTCATTTCGTAATTATTGCAATCGTGTGCATTTCAAAATTATGCAGGATCAGCACCCATTAATCAATTTGTAGGTCAGTCGCGTTACACACGCCTGCATTACACTTGCGTAGAAACGCAAGCTCCGCAAAATGTAGGCGTGTATGTTTACATGTGCTAATTAAGATTGAGGCAATTAGACGTTTTGTAAGAAACAGATTTAGCAAGGCTTAATTGATGCTGACACCTTGAGAACTTTGTACCTTGGACCGAACCCCAGCCACCAGGACAAAAGAACCAATTGTGATTAGAATTAGGAATGTATAAAAAAGGTAGGAGACCAACCAGCAGAGGTAATAGTAAGTACGTAAGAAGTAGTAATTAATTAAATAGTGATAGTGATAGTAAGTTAGAAGTGCGTGGGAACAACCAAGCGAGTGGCTCCGCGAGCTAAGGGCTGGCCACGAGGGCCAGACCCTCCTAAGTTTAGGTAATTAAGTTTAGATTAATTAAGTTTAAAATTTAAAAGAAGATAGATTAATTAAAGTTAAGGAGACCTAGAATAATCAAAGTTAAGAGGACTTAGATTAATTAAAATTAAATTAACATAAGACATTGCCGTATTCTATTTCGTGATATTCCCTAAACATGATCCCGTAATCTATTACATTCATTCACGTATTCGATTTAATTAGAAACAGAAACTGTACGCATATCACCAACGACGTTTAAAACAGCAGTACATAATATAAAGTTATTCGCCGACAATGAACTTCGGGTTTAATAAAACGTTTCACATTTTCGAAGAAAATCGATTTGTTTAATCGATTCCTTGCAGATGTAATAATCAAGTAATTATTCTTTTGTGGCGATAATTATTTATAACCAATTAGGATTAACCATGCGACATTTAAAACAACAGATTGTATCCTAATAGTTTTATTGTCTCCGTTTTATTTTACTATCAGCTGCCTGTCGGGCCATGCATTTGACCCCTGCGGTCACCAGATTTAAATCCTTGCGATTTTTTTTGTGGAGAAAGCGGCTGTAGATTCCGCTCTAGAAAAAAATCCGCATGAATTAACAAACAATTATTTACACAATTATTTACGAATTTATTATTAGTATTTCAAACGCAATTCCAGTTATTTTAGGAATTACTGATAATTACATTGCGTAAAAGAAACTTCCGTTCCCCAGCTGTTAAACGTGTAATAAAACCAAATGAGATGTGTGTCAAGGTCGCATTGTGTGCAAGCGAGCAGTCAATTAAAAAACTTTATAGTCCTATTATACTGTGAGGGACGGGAGGTTAAAGATGATAATAGAAAGGGGATGAATTTATCCTTTGCCTTTCAACTTTACCACTTCTACAAGGCCTCGTCGGAACACTATGTCTCAACGAGAGTAAGAGAGAAGATTTATTACCACTCAAAATAATCAACAATTTACACTTCTCCTTACTCTTTCACCAAAATTTTAATCAACCCACAAAGGACCCAAATAGCAATATCTTTGTTTGTGCGTAACTGGTTTTAGGATTTGTAGCCAGAAAATGCTATGGAATCCTCTTTAAATGGGATGAGATTTTAGCCCTTGCCCCGCCACACATATAATTTTCGGGATTAACGAAAAAAATTACGTTCTTTCTTTTAAGAATACCCTTGACTTGAAAATAAAGAGAAAATCTATATAAATAAATATATTCAAAATAAATAACAATTAAAAATTGATTTTGACAATTTTAAAAGTGATTATCTAATATACAGCACTCTAGTCAAATTACGAGGTCTCACAACTTACACAAATATGAAATTTAAATACAAATTCAGATTACTAAAGAACAATATATGGGAGAACATAAAACAGATTCAAAATAATTTTACAACAAGAAAAACCAGCATCTCATAATTAAATTAAGCAAATGTTAGTTTACAAAAACATTAAAACATAGGCAAACGATACTTTCTCACCCTTAGACCATCGCAGCAGATACAAAGAGACTGACGGAATTCAACACTCACTTCGATTATGGAGATGTTGATGAACACATATTCACTAGCAATGTGTTGTCCCTACCAGGTTCGGGGGGTCTTATATATTGCAAGGAGAATGAGAAAACCCGATGACTCATCTGTTCTTCCCGATGATTCATCTCGGTAGTTTGCCTGCATTTCTGCAGTGAGTGAGTCATCCTTATATGAGTCATTCTCCTTGACATTTGCCTTAGTGAACACGTGCGTATGACTCATACATTACATAAAACACAGATGTGCTCTACGTTGGTGGTCTAAAAGGTCAGCTCTGACTCAGATCGGTGAAAACGTTTGTTTATGTAAACATTTATATTTTTTTTTCTTTCTATGGGTATGATTCATCGACTTAAACTTACGTACTGAATTTAAATAATTATGAAATGCGATTTCTTACAATACTACCGCATTTATAGAATGTGGCACCGTATTTCGTAGGCAATGCCGGAGCTTGGTTTTGGGATAATTTTTTAATGAATTATAAACATGTCATGGACGGAAGGGGAGAATGATAGAAAAGGAAATCTGCAAATAGCGACAAACAAAGGAAAAGTTTATTACTTTGAAGAAGTAGATCATTTTATATACTTAGGTGCAGAATTTTATAGAAAAGAAATACAGAAAAGGCTGATGTTAGGAAACCACAGCGTACAGGCACTTAGAAGATTACTTCATAATAAGAATATATCAGAAAACTTCAATTGAGAATTTATAGATCCATTATAAGACCGGTAGTGATATTCGCTAGTGAAACGTGGACATTAGGTAAAACATATTGTAAAATGCTAAGAATATGGGAGAGAAAAATACTCAGGAAAATAAACGGTGGAAAAAGAATATAAGATAAATGGGAAAGAAGGACAAACAAAGAACTGCAAGAGCTGTATAAAGAAGCAGATATAATAGGAGTGGTGAAAGGGCAGAGAATAAGGTGGTTAGGTCATGTTAAGAGGATGAATAAAGAAAGAATACCAAGGAAACTACTAGAAAGTAGTATAGGAGGAAAGAAGAAACGAAAGGAAGACCTAAATTTAGGTGGAAGGATGAAGTGATAGGGGACATAGAACAGTGTAAAATTAAGAAGTGGAAAAAGAAAACTCAAGATAAAGAAGCCTGGAGAAGGACAGTGAACCAAGCCTGGAGTGCTAAGCTAGGCCTGGAGTGCTAAGCTATATATATAAACTGTTCACAAGAATTTTTTAAAATAATTTTTTTCCCGTAATCTGTGACATCGATTCTCTTTTACATTTTTTTATCGGTACAATTGTCATAACTGATCCCAAGTACTTCAAATCCTTCGTAACGTTTATGCTGTGTCCGTCTACTTCAAGTTTATATCTTCTTCTTCTTTTGACACATTTACCTTCATTTATTTCCATCCCAAATTGCCTTAGGGTATCTTGCCATACTTCAACTGTTCATTTTCATTTGGTGTTGTTAAAATTAGGTCATCAGTATAGAGGAACTCTTTCGTAATTACTTGTTTGAGGTGTCTGGTTTCTAAATAGGTTTACATCCTTATGGCCGATTTCTTCACCATGTTTAACCTAAGGTTAATTTATCTAACAGTTGGAATGTGACGTACAGTTGGCCGTACACATACTATGTGTCACATTCTAACTGACAGATAAATTTACCCTCAAGATAAGGCGATGAAGAAATCGGGCATCATAGTATCATAGCTATGTCATCATGACAGCTACAAAGAGTGTCGGGCTCAGAATTCCTTCCTGTTTATTCCCTTAAGGCAAAGCGTTTAGGGGAAAGCGTTTTGCATCTGATGAAGCACTTAAGAGACTTGAATTGAATTTTTTTCTGAGGGTACGGGATAATTGAAAAAAAAATGGAATAAGGGTATAAATGTTGATGGAGTTACGTAAAATAATAAATATAATAATAACGTCAATATGTGTTTTTTTTCATGGCTAGGCAGATAACATAAAAATATGCCCTCGTATTTGAATTACATGTAAACATGATTAAATTTGTACTTTTATTGATGTTCCTCACTCATTAATTTTTGCATAATTTTCGAACTAGTAACTTCAACATCTGCTTAGAGATGCCTTACATCAGTAGCACGATAAAAACTAGCACAACTTTCGCTTGCGTAAAAAAGATACCTACGTGTGTATGTAGATCGTGTTCAAGTTCAATGGTAAACACCACTTGGAATGTGTTTGAAAAATACAGCTAAAATTAAACATTTTACGTAAGCAAGACTTAATTCACAGTTCAGATAAAAACCGTGGCTTGTATTATATGGCTAGGTCTTACTCAAAAAGATTCGGTTTTATTATCCACAACTACTTAAAAAAAAACTACATATTTTTTGAAAGATTAATCTTTTAGAAGGTTCAATTTTATTTTTCTCAATAACCTGAGAAGCTGGTTCAAGTTTTGTTTAATTTCAATCTTTCAATTAATGGTACATAGATAGTTAAAGAGAAAGTTGTATAAAATCACAGTTATTCTATTAATAATAAAATCAGATTAATATTTATACGAAAGACGTAAGTCGTAAGTACGAATAACAAGCAGAGTCAAGGTCAGTCGACTATATATAGTTCCCACTCCACATGTGTTACCAAGATAATGCGAATCGTAGGACTTGTTGACACCATGCGCAAAAATTAAATGGAGTTGAATAAAAAGAAACAAGAATACTTACCGTCCTGCGAGATAAAAACATGTCGACGAAGGTTGAAAATGCACTGATAGCGACGTTGAACTCTGTTGAGGCTTATTGTACGTTTATTGTTCCCCCCTATTATGTTTCAGTAATTCAAACCGAGTTATCGCTCTTACACAATGTTTTCTTTTTTAATTCAATTCAACCGAATTAAGGAAATTGTAACTAACAGCGGCGAAAACCCGGTTCGATTCGCGCTGGTTATTGCGGAAACGCGAATTTTCGAGTGAAAAAAAAAACTAGTAGAATGAGTTTCGTGTTTGTAGTCCATATATATTTTTAGCTTACGAAATGGTAAAAATAAAAAAAGATTTTTTTTTGTATCATAACGTATACCAAACATCAAAACTGCATTTACGAGAAGTATGCACGGAGTTAAATGCTTAGGACAACAAAAATGTTATATTTATTGAAATTTATGTATCCTGAAAGACATTCGATAGTAATTCCATTTTTATACTATTAGCTTCAAATGTACACTTCGCAGCAAAATTACGCTATAATTAACAAATACCAATAATTTTCAGATAATCAGTATCTTGTAGTCTTAAAAAAATTCAATTACCGAATGAAAATAGTAACTAAATTGATTTGTTTAATTGGCAGTATTAGAGAAATAGAATATCTTATAAATCACGTGAATTATTTCAGCCTGATTGTAAGTGTATAATTTAATTATTATCCTTTCAAAATGTAATTTTTTAGTACATATCTCTGATGAGGCCCAATCAGGCTGAAATAATTCACGTGATTTATAAGATATTCTATTTCTCTAATACTGCCAATTAAACAAATCAATTTAATTACAATTTCATTTGGCAAGAACTACAGCTGTCATGAAAATAGTAACATCATAAAAAGAAATTTCAGTCGAAGAGCTTGTCGGGAATTCGTAGAGAACTGCAACAACGCAGATTGGTCAATTAATAGAGAGTTAGGTGTGAATGAAGCTTTTAAGGCATACGTAGAGCCACTTGTACAGTTATTTAATAAATCGTTTCCTCTTAAAACATCAAAAGTAAAACCACCGAAACACTGGTTAACATGTGACTTAAAAATAAGTTTGAAAAATAAAAAAGCTTTAGCACACATAAAAAAATTTACAACAGAAATGTGGTTTCACCGATACTTCGCGAATTATAAAAGAATATTAAAAAGCACTATCAAATTATCAAAAAAAATATGTATTAGAAATAGATTAAATAATACATTTAATACCGCTAGAGAAACCTGGAAAATTGTAGGCGAATTAACTAACGCAAAAAAAGAAAAATCTTCGGGAAACATATTCATAACCAATGGTAACGAATTAATCACAAACCCTATTTCAGTGGCCAATAATTTAAATAATTATTTCGTGTCCATAGCCGAAAATATTACCAAACAGTTTACTACAAACGTAAATCCTCTTTCTTTTTTAAAAGATTATCAATATCCCACATTCTTCGTTGAGCCCACTGATGTTCAGGAAATTTCAGGAGTTATTAAAAATTTCAAAAACATCTCGACGTGTGGAAATGACAATCTCCCGATTAAAATAATTAATAAACTGCCAGACATCGCTATTGCATCTTTATGTGATTTAATCAATTATTCTTTTCTTTCCATCATGTTTTAAACTCACGAAAGTAATTCCAATACATAAAGGAGGATCGTGTTTTAATCCGTCAAATTTTAGACCAATAACTCTTTTACCAGTATTATCTAAAATCGTTGAAAAAATGTTCAAGACACGTTTAACTAAATTCATCCAAGCGAAAAACATATTAACGGAAAATCAGTATGGTTACAGATCTAATCTAGCTACGTCTGATGCTGTGTACAGCTGCTTAAATTACATTTATGAACACATTAATAATAATAACAAAGTAGTTGCAGTTTTTTGCGATTTCACGAAAACCTTCGACCGTATTGTCCCTGAGGTACAGAAGGTCCCTGCAGAAGGCCTCTTTTTACGGTATTCGTGGAGTCGCTAACAAATGGATTCGAACGTATTTGACCGATCGAAAACAATATGTAGTTGTAGTTGACAAAACAGGCGAACGAATATCATCGGAAATTAAGACTATTAGTCTTAATTTAATAATAATAGACTATTAGTCTAGGTGTGCCCCAAGGTTCAATACTCGGGCCACTTCTGTTTAACATCTACATCAATGATCTTGCTTCTTTAAAATTAAATGCAAAGCTAACTCTCTTCGCCGATGATACCTCTCTTATATGGTCCGAAAAATCACTAAACATGTTAGAATCGCGCATAAGCGATTATATGTCATTGATCTGAACCTGGTTTATCGCTAATAAATTATCACTTAACTTAAATAAAACAAAATATTTGACTTTTAAAAATACGGCTGACTACTTTCAGGTATCAATTGGAGATATTAAATTAGACAAAGTCAGTGAAATAAAATTTTTAGGACTTCATTTGGAGGAAAATTTAAATTGGACACACCACATTCAAAATATTACAAGTTCCATTTCTTCGGCTTGTTATGCAATTCTCATAGTTTATAAAAAATTAGGACCACAGGCTGCAAAGACTGTTTACTTTTCTCTAATAGAATCACGCCTACGATATTGCATAGAATTTTGGGGGTTCACGTCGGCAGAAAACCTAACTCAAATTTTTAAGTTGCAAAAACGCGCTGTGCGATTTCTATGTGGTGAGAACATCCGTGCACATTGCCGGCCACTGTTTACCAGATGTGATACCTTGACCGTTTACTCGCTTTTCGTATTGGAAATTTTAACTATAATTTTTAAGAATAAACGTAGTTTACCAAAGAGATGTAATATACATACTCATAATACACGTATAAAGCAAAACCTCAATTTACCTAAACCCGAATCAACCTTGGTAAAACACTCGCCGTTTTACACCGGCAAAGTATTATTTAATAAACTGCCTTATAGTTTCCGGAACATAACCAATTTGAAAGTCTTTAGACTTTTTGAAAGAAATTGAAGGCGTTATTTCTTGTGGAAGCATTTTATTCACTGGATGAGTTTTTGGAATATGATTTTAGGACTTAGTTGTATGTGTTAACTTTTCGGCTTATTAGTCTATGGATTGTATTGTGTTATATTGCATTAATTGTATTGTGTGTTTGACTGACCTTTTACACATACTATGTTTTATTAAAATTAAGTTTATTATATTGAACCTGATTATATTGTAAATGAGTGATTTTACTGTCAGAGATGGGTAATAAAGACTACTTACTTACTTACTATCACTAGCAGCAATAATAACATTAACAAGGCAATTTATTTCAACATAATTTAAAACAGTTTAGTAATAAAGCAAGAAGTGCAAATAAAGGCTTAATATCGAGTTAGACCTACTGTCGCTGCTATTATAAGCTCTCATATGAGAATTAATTAAGCACGAAATCTCTTCTTGGGTAACCTGCATCTAAGCTGCTTAAAAATTTCTTGACAGCTTTTCGAGGGTTGCAGGATGGCGTGGAAGTTTCAGAATTCTTCCTCCTATAGTACTCCAAAGATTCTCAATCCAATTTAAGTCAGAACATCGCGCTGGCCAGCTTAAAACTCGAAGATTGGCGACAATAATTTCATTAGCTACCCATACATTAGCGGGATTACTGACAGGCTTGGCCTGACGGGACTTGACTGACAGCACTGGTCCAGTACGCCAATCCCTTCGTCGGCCATAAGTAGTATGGAAAAGCCCGGCGTGCACGTTACGCATTAAACAGCAGTATTATCGACAGGCAAATCCCTTCACAGTCAAAAACGTGCACAAATATTGTCAATATATGGGCACCTATTATTGTTTATTATGTGCGGGCGAGCATTATCATGCAAAAATGAACTGCGGTCCTTACACAGGAGCAAAAGATTCTACAACGGGAATGATAACGTCGTTCAGAGATATCTTACTGCTCTCTTTGTACCCCTGTTCATAATAATCAGGTCGGTACGATCTTCAAAAATAGCCCCACCCCACACCATAACTGATCCACCACCAAATCGGTCCACTTATTTACTATATGCAACATTTTACGAATCTTTCTCCGGATATTCTCCATACTCTGTCACACCTAACATTGAGACTTCCGACAAAAAAAAAATTAAGTAGATTTATCACACCTTACTGAAACAAAAATCAATTTTCAACTCTCAATAACTTCACAACCAGAGATTTAAGAGGAAAGTGGTACTATAATTTTCTGTACAGTTTTCAACATAGAATCACTGTTTCTCACTCGTTGCATATTAATCCAATAAAATCAACGGCAACTGTTTTTGGTGGATCTAAAGATCGGCAAAGGGCCATAGACAGTTTGAAAATCACAGTTAATAATGTTCAATTGACTTTCAGTGAATCTATAAAAAACTTAGGCGTTTTCTTTGATAATGATTTAAGATTTTCGTCTCATGTCAAGAAATTTATTCAAAAATCATATTCAACTTTAAAGCGTTTATACATGAATAGACATTTTCTTACTACTAATCTGAAAATTCAATTATGTGATGTGCTAGTTCTATCTTGTTTCAATTACTGTGATACTGTCTATGGCCCCTGTTTGGATCCTCTATCTAATGCAAGAATTCAAGAAATCCAAAACTCGTGCCTTCGGTTCGTTTATGGATTGAGGGGAAGGGATCATGTATCTTATAAATTAAAGGAGGCTAAATAGCTAAATATGCGAAATAGAAGATTGCTTCATATGGCCTCTTTAATTCATAAAATTTTTGTAACTTCATGTCCTTCTTATCTTAGTGTTTTACTAATACCTAGATACAGGCTACATGATTTAAGTTTAAGACGTACTAGTGGATTACATATCCCTATGCACAATACTGCCCTCTTCGAAAGGTCCTTTAGTTATAATTCTTCAATAGTTTATAATAAAATATCCCCCGATCTCCGTATGTCGACATTGACTATTTTTAAAAAAGCTTATCGAAATCAGCTCTTTAGTGTACAACAGTGATTGCCCATTGATATAAATGTATTTCCGTACTGGATGTTTTTTGTTTTTATTTTCATTATTATTTAAGACATGTATTCTTGATGATATTTATTATACTATTTTCTGAGGTTGGTTGAGTGGTAGAACAGCTTCAGCTGAACTCCGCCAACATAAAATAAAGACGTATTATTATTATTATTATTATTATAAGTGTGGATATTTGTCGGACGTTAGGATACAGCCTGTATAACAAGTGATCAATTAAATTTCAACTAGAGTTGTCCATGAACATTTTAATCATGTCTTTGATTAATCCACATAAATAAAAATTAAAGCACTGCATTTATGAACCGTCCTTAATACCTATGAAACCTCAATTATTTTGGCAATTTTATTTAAAAAAAAAATGGTTTATACTATCGCATGAAAGGTTCCAAACTTTTCTACATATCAAATGTTTAATGGCGAGAAACAATTTTCAATTCGGGAATTCATGGCAGAATTCCCAGAAGTGAAAATTTGTCAAAGCACTCAAAGAAATTGAGTACAACTATAAAAAAAAAATAGAAAGTAGTTAAATATCAACAATGTTCAAAAAATAACTGCCAACGAACCATAGGTTAATACAGCAAACATATCTCTGCTATAGAACATGCCACAACATTTGTGACCATCCGTGAAAAAAAGGTACCTTAACTAACAAGACAAAAATTTCTAGGAGAGCGATTTATAGAGAGAAAGGTCTAAAATATCGATTTTGATGCAGTAACTATCCATCTATATACTATACTAATCCGGTTTCTGTATATGTTTTACCTACCTAACCTTATAAAATATCGAAAACTTATCAGAACCGCACAAGCTCTGGCAAAATAGAAAAATATGGTAGGTTTCTATGGCCAGAGAATTAGAAAAATTTCAACATAAACAAAATATGTAATGTAATAGAGTCACAACACTTGCGTCTAAACCAATTTCGAAACTTACTTCCATCATCAGTACAGTAAAGGAAATATACAAGACAACTGCTTCTAATGATGAAAGAGAAATCTACTAGGTTGCCAGAAAACTAGACATTGATTAAAGTAATTGATTTCTCTTCTATAAACGGCAGTTCTCTTCTATTTTTACTTAAGTGTACTGATGATGCGGGTAAGTTCCGAAACCGGTTTAGACACGAGTGTATTTTTAATCCCAAATAGTTACTCGAAAAAATTTTAAAATATTACTATCTACTATCTTTAGTAGAAAGGTCAGAATTTACATTTTAACTATTGCCAAACTTGAAACGGGTTTTTCTTAAAACCGAGTTTTCTGAAACTAAACTTTAAAAAAATTTTATAATGCTTTTGGACAGTTGCATTGCGGTCAAAACGTAAAACAGATTTGAAATGTTAAACTTAATAATCATTTAATACTTCACAAAATAATGAACTTGTTATTGAAGAATGACGTGTACTTACGGATTTTATTCACCGCTTCTGTACATTATTTGTCTTAGTTGCTCATTTTATCAAAATTAATTGATCATCTTGTAATTTTTTCATTTTGATAAAAGCACAAAAATTTGACGCGAAAACCGTAAATGAATTATTTCAGTGAAGTACACATTTTCCGTGAAAAAATTGAAGAAAATAAATTGGATTAAACTTTAAAAAAATCCTACATTTAATACTGGGTAATACGTTCGAAGTATTTTTTATGTTACTTCAATAAATAATGGCAATATCTTTTTTGTTCTGCTTGATGAATTTTTGCAAATAACGGTTTCTATGACAGATAAAAACTTTCGAAAATTATTTAATTGTGAAAATTAATTTTGCAAAATAGGTACCTACGAGAAAAATATCTGCCAGAAAAATAGAACTAAATAGGTATGTATTATCAATAATGTATTATCAAATAATAATGTATTATCAAAATCACCAGAGCTGAGCCCTGCGTCGTGAATCACTGAAGTTATAACTAGTGACGGAATTTTATATTTTGTTCGATAAAATACAAACGAAACAGCAACGTATATCGCTACAGCGACGGGTTAATATAGAGCGTGTACCAAAAAGTTTTATACAAATGGAGAAAAAGTTTATCTTACATTTCACAAAAAAAAAACTATTCTTTATAAAAAGCTCTGCATGAATTGTAGATCCATATCACTGTCCAACAAAAAAAAAATTGAATGTTTCCTTCACTTCATGAGTCAAATCGTACTAATTTTGGGTCGAGAAAAACGAATATGACAAAGAAAAAAATTTATTAGCTCTAGTTTCTGTGATACAGAAGAGGTGGAAGTTTTTTATTTTAACGGATTAAAAGAAAACGATACATTTTAATTACATATGCCAACAAAACTGAAAGTCCATTTAAATTTTTTTTTAATAACAGTTACATTCTAAGAATTCTAAATTGATGGAAGAATACGTAGCAGGTGGTTGGGTCTAAAGAGAATCATGTGGTAGCTTCATGAGATCGTCTTTTGGCTTGCCTCTTGTAAGTGACTTCCGGAGCATCTCTATACACAGACCAGCAGTAATCCGCAAGCATTGCTTCATTCCAACGGCCCTGATATCTTTGTTCTATTAAAGATATATCCTGATGGAATCTTTCTCCGTGTTCATCACTGACAGCTCCACAACTAGGAGGGAAAAAGTCTAAGTGGGAGTGGAGAAAATGAATTTTAAGGGACATGTTGCATCCGAGTTGATGGTATTTTTGCAGTAGTGTGGTAGTACTGTCACCAACTGAGTATAGTTATCATCTCTTTTGTTGCCTAAAAATCCATGAATAACTCCCTTGAAGGCTTCCCAAGCTTCCTTTTCTTTGGCTTCCAAAACTCGGTCAAAGCAGGATCCTTTACAAGTTGTCGAATTTGTGGCCCAACAAAAATACCTTCCTTAACTTTTGCATCACTTAATCTAGGAAATTTGTCTCTTAAGTACTTAAAGGCCTGTCCTTCTTGGTTCATACCTTTGACAAAGTTTTTCATCAAACCCAGCTTTATATGTAGGGGTGGAAGAAGAACATCTTTTGGGTCCACGAGAGGCTCGGCAACGACATTTTTCTCGTTAGAGTTAAGATTTCTTGCAGGCCAGTCTGCTTGAATATAATGTGTTTCCTATCCCTGCTGTCCCACATACATAAAAAGCAGCAGTATTTGGTGTATCCCAGTTGCATTCCTAAGAGTACAGCGAGGACCTTTAGATCTCCACAGATTTTCCACTTGTGTTCAGCATATTTGATTGAGTCGAGGAGGGCTGACATGTTTGCATAAGTCTCCTTCATGTGAACCGCATGAGCAACAGGAATAGAGGGAAGACGGTTGCCGTTGTGAAGTAATACAGCTTTTAAACTAAGCTTGGAGGAATCTATGAATAGTCTCCAGTCAGTTGGATCATGGTTCAAATTCAAACTTTCCATCAAGCCATTAACGTCGCGGCAAACAACAAGATTGTTTTTCTTCTCAAAAAAAGGAAGCAGATACCTCTGACGTTGTCTGTACTGTGAGACCCTGACATCACGTTGGAGAAGATTCCATTGCTGTAGTCTTGACCCTAGAAGTTCTGCCTTCTCCTTCGACAAGTTAAGATCTCGAATGAGATCACTCAATTCCGCTTGACTCAGTCTGTGCGGTTTATCATCTTTTACCTCAAAATCAGGATCGTGGAATGTGTAAGGCATGTTTGGTTCTTCTTCTACCACACTGTCTTCATTTTCTACTTCAAGCTCATAATTTTGAGGTGGAGTAGGAACTGGTAAACTATCTGAATGTGGAATAGGTCGAACAGCAGATGCAAGATTCGGGTAGTCAACTGTTCCTCTTTTCTTCATTGACAATCCTGCTTTTATAGGTGGAGTCAAGCAGAAATAGCAGTCATCTGTATGGTTTGTAGGCTCCCGCCAAATCATAGGTACAGCAAAAGGCATACATCGTTTTTTATTTCTTAGCCATTCTCGCAGTATAACTGAACAAGAGTTGCAACATATATGTGGAGCCCATGACTTATCCTGGCACCCTACCTTCATACCAAAATACTGCTGATAGGCAGTCTTCACAAGAGGCGTCAGATTGCGTTTCTGTGACGAAAATGTTATTTCACCACAAATGTAACAAAAATTATTCACTGAATTTACACATTTTCGTGGCATTTTGCTTTAACAAATGTTACACTTCAAAAGCACCCCAAAACCAGAAATTCTGCGCTAATTACAACAGAAACAATAAGAAACTCACAGTCACAGCAACAGTAATTATATTTATAACTTACAAACAGCTAGAAATTGTTGCGTTTTGTCAGTTGACAGGTGTGACACTGACAATTCCCAAACACGGAAGTTCCCCCAAATTGAAAATGTAGACGTAGACTCTAAAAAATGACATGTCACTGTATCTCCAAAGCAAGAGCTAATCTGTCATTTTTATGGTGATATTTGAATTCAGTAGGTGGAAATACATAAGAATTAGCTATTTTTGAGCTCGAAACATTTTCATTGTTGGACAGTGAATCAGGTAAAAAAATTTTAAAAAATTGGAATACAGGGAAAATAAAAAATAATGATTTGGACGGAGAGCAAAATACGTTCAAACAGTAGTGGAGAGCAAAATGTTCATTGAAATTGTGATTAAATAGCAAAAAATTATGCACACTTGTAGATTATTGATATTCCCAGATAAAAATTGATAAAGAAGGTTATCAATGTTTTATAAAAATAAATTATCTAACAATTGCTGAAGTGTTTATTTTTTAATTTCTATCTAGGAATATCAATAATCTACAAGTGTGTATAATTTTTTGCTATTTAATTACAATTTCATTGAAAATTTTGCTCTGCACTACAGTTTGAACGTATTTTGCTCTCCGTCCAATTCATTATTTTTTATTTTCCCTGTATTCCAGCCAATTTTTTTAAAATTTTGTACCTGATTATGGATCTACAAGTCATGCAGAGCTTTATATAAAGAATAGTTTTTTTTTTGTGAAATGTAAGATAAACTTTTTCTCCATTTGTATAAAATTTTTTAGTACACGCTGTATACTCGCCAGCACTACGTAACGCTGTACCGTGGCCATAAGTAGCACTGTTTAGGGTTCATTTTCGAACGAGTTCATTGTTTTCCGTTTTTAGTGCCTGCGATAGGACTCGCGTTCATTGCCGCCTTGTTCGAAATAAACCGAACAAAATACAAAATTCCGTTCATTAATTATAACCGACAAATACTTCAGTATTTATGTCAAGAAACAAGAGTGACAATCGCAAACACATACTCTTTGTTACTATTCTTGAAACAACTGTTGGCTATAGTGAATCTTCAAACGGTATATACAGCCTGTTCTTTTACTGTATGCAAATATTTAAACCTGTAATACATCACTATAAATGGCAACGATTGAACTCATATGTCCTTAACAAAAGTTTTACACATTTCGAGAAAATCGCAGTTGAATATCGGGCAAGAATTAAGCGCACGTCTATGTCTTTGAGGTAGGTCAAGAAAGGGATATTTTATTTCGACCGCAGAAAACATGTGTTGGAACAAAAAACAGAATTTAAATCGAGCAGTGACTTTTGCCGAAATCGGGCGGCCAATAAAAGCATTTTTTTTCACGTCGCAGTAAATCGTATCGTAACCAAGGAATTTGCTTAATTTTTTATGATTTTGACACACAATTTATTGCTCTGTATCCTTTGGGATCAACAGTTTAGTTTGTGAAAAGTGGTTGAACGAGTTAAAGCTAAATACGATTACTATTTTTTGTGCTTAGTATTACTTATTAAAATGTCGCAATTCACGAACGGCGAGAGAACAGATATGTTCCTCATTTACGGCCAAGCTCGAGGAAATACTGAAGAAGCACGGCGGATTTATGGAAACACATTTCCAGATCCATGCAAGAACATTTACAGCTAATGTCCCAGCATTTACGCGATTATGGAACGTTTCATGTGTGTTGCTAATGATGGAACAGTTGTTATAAGCATTCCTAAATTACTGTAGTGAACGTTTGAATGTGTACCTCCACGCAGATATTATTCGGTGAGTGAGTGCGCCTTTGCATATTAGTCACGCCTGCGATGCTTATTGCCTACGATCAGCGAAGCAGGCTCCGTAAGTTTTTTGTTGTTTCATAACCGTCGAATAAGGGGCGAATAAAATAATTTCTCCCATTATGAGATTTAAAAAAAAATTCCGTGTTCTATGTGCTCTCACGGTAATGTGGTTAAAATTTCTGCACTTATTTTACAAACACCCTGTATAATATTGTTTCCAAAGTCAGAAATCAATTATCTGATAAAGCATTTAATGCTCTCATTTTCCGAACTATTATTTTAAGAAATATAAAAATTTGTTGCAAGTTGGTTTTGATTACAATGAAATTTTAGGCCAAAATTTGGCCACGCGTTATCTCGACCTAAACTGTTACTATTTTAAGAATATTTAACTTTATTTTGTGCAGTAGCCACTAAACAAAGTGTCAACTGTAATTTCATTTAACAAATTCTTTATGCTTTCAGGAAATGATTATGAATATTTTAAGCCTTTTGACATAACGACCGTCTAAATAAAAACCTGGTCAAGTAGGTTGTGATCGAGAATTTATCCATTTGCATTTACATAACAGAATTACTAAATGTAGCCTACTTGACAAGGTTTTTATTTAGACACACTTACTTCTTTATTATGTAACTAAAATTTCCGCAAAATATCTATGGCCAATATTACACTATAAAAGATCTTTGACAAAGATAAGACGTGTACCGGAAAAAATCCGACCAAATTTTACGTATTTATGAAAACGCGTATTGCTGACAATTAAATAAAGTTCTGTCAATACATTTTGTGTTTTCATTTACGATAATAACAAAATGTAATCAAATCAAGAAGAGAGACTAAAATTAATAATTTCCAAATTTACTGAAAATCCGAGTATGTCACAAAGACAGATGTCAAAAGTTCTCAATATTTCGAAAACCACGATTCGAAATGTTATCAGTGAATTTAAGAAGAGATCTAGTGTACAGAGAAAAGCTGGGTCGGGAAGAAAAAAAGGGTCGTATGATAAGAAAGCAGAAAGGAAAGTTAAAAGGATTTTTCAAAAAAATCCTTATATCAATGAGGGATGTGGCTGACAAAGCAAATGTTTCGAAATCTACAGTACAAAGAATGAAGAAAAGATTTAAACAGTTTTAAAGTTCAAAATGCACCAGATCGATCTGAAGAAAAGGAAATTATCTGTAAATCGCGAGCTCGAAAACTTTATGAACAATATTTATCGAAATTTGAGTGTTGCGTCATGGATGACGAAACTTATTGTAAGGGAGATTTTAAGCAACTATCTGGTCAAGAATTTTATGTTGCCGAGCATCGAGGAAAGGTCTCTGCACAATTTAAGACCCGTTGTGTGACCAAATTTCCAACCAAGTACCTAATTTGGCAAGCGATATGCTCATGCGGTTTAAAGAGTGACAGTTTTATGACTAGTGGCAACATAAATAGCAATATTTATATCGAAGAATGTTTAAGAAAAAGATTACTTCCATTAATTGAAAAGCATGATATGCCAGTATTGTTCTGGCCTGATTTAGCTACCTGTCACTACAGCAAAACGGCTTTGGATTTTTATGAACGGAACAATGTCAATATTATGCCGAAAAATGCAAATCCACCGAATTGCCCGGAATTAAGGCCAATTGAACGTTACTGGGCCCAAGTGAAAAGAAAACTAAAGAAAACGAAAAAAAACTTCCACTGACATAAAAAATTTCGAAAAAAAATATAAAACAGTCTCTAGTGCTATAGAACAAAGTCAGTTAAAAGCGTTAATGTTACATCTAAAATCTAAAGTTGTTAATTTTTATAGAAAATAAGTTTTTGGATTCCATTTGTTGTTTAATTTACAGAAAAATGTTTATTCTTTACTAAAATAAATAATTAATTTAAAATGAAAATGGCTGAACTTTTTAGAAAATCTTCTTAGTGGTCGGATTTTTCCTGGGACACTCCTTATTTTATAAAAGACATTTTATAAAAGATATGAGTGTAATAGGCAATCTTTTATAAGATTTCTTCTATTTTTATAATAGATTGCCGATTACACTGTCATATTTTTTATAAAATACCTTTTATAATAGGTAGATCTTTGTCAATATTACACGAGGGATTATGAGGTAGTTGCCTATTTGAATTTATTGACATAATATTGTTCGATAAAATGACTTCAAGGATTCTTGAATTGAAACGGTGTGATGCTTGTTTTATTTATTTCATCAGTGAACTGTTGTTCTTCATTCGATTCACATAAACTTTATTCGAATGGAATGACCGAATTTGTTTACTGGAGACTTGCCCAAGGGAGGTGGCTTGAGCTTTTGGGCCGATGGAATTTTGCAAAGTCGTTGGGTAACATCAATTTAAAAAGGGTTCTTTGCTACATGTTAGACAGTTCATCCCAGTGATGCCGTTTAGCGGATAATTGTCCGATTTAATTTACAACCATACGATAAATGAAACTTGACAGGCATTTGACAATAGTTGCAATCGTATTCGAAATATTTGTAATATCCATGTTGTCTTTCACTCAGGGCTTTTAATTTGTATAGGACGCCTCTTTGATAACGAAATTGGAGATATAGTGCCACACCTACGCAAAATTAAATATTTTTCAATTACCTACATAGTGTTATTAAATTTTAGTCATCTATTAATACTGTTGGATTTCCCATTATACTAATTTATTTTAATTTTTGTTTGTTAATTTCAAAATATGTTGCTACTTTCAAAAGTAACTTGTTGTGAAAAACATTTATTACAAGAAGGTGTTAATTATAAGACGATTTTATTAATCCGAAATACATGCAGTTTTTTAAAATGCAAGGTGCTGCCTCCTCATCCTCCTTCATCTCCTTCTTCCGCCACATTGCCATTGCGCGATTTCCTTCGTCTTCTGCTGCCTACACGTTTTCGACGACGTCTATGCGACATGATCTTATCCATAGCTTCCCCAAGGAAATAGCGACTCTTCAATTTTCTGATTGCTCCGAAGGCAAGGGTGTTGCCTTCGGAGTAATCAGAAAATCGATCGCTTTACGTCAGATGCTTGTTAAATTCGCTGTTCGGAACGGCGAATTCATTCTCGATGTGGTCTGCTTTGGCATGGCTTCTATTGTCAGCCCTTGAGTCTTGTAAGCCGTCGATGTTAGCTATGACTAGCTTTGCGGTGTTCAAAGTATTTAAAAACTGCAAAGCTAGTCATAGCCGCTATCGACGACGGGTGTTGTATTCGGAGGCCCCATTTTAACTCGAAATTTTGATGTATTCGGGGATCAAAAATTTTACACAACTTTCATCGGTGAGGAGAAATTGTTATTTATAGTGGATACAAACATATTTTGTTTCAGTTCACTTGCTTCCTTAGATGAAATAATAATACTCTCTAATCAAGGCTTGCTTCATATTGATTACACAGTTAATATCGTATAGTATTTCGAGCGATAGAAAGACAGATTCATGACAGATTGTAAATTTCAATGCGCCAAAACATTGCATATCTGCATGTATTTCATGGCGCAGGAATACAAGTTGCGAGTTGTTTTCCGAATAGCCGACTTAAAAGCATCAATGATTGACAATTTGGACTGTGTATGTTAGTAATATTGACCTTTCTAAGTTTGGCGCGAAATTTAAAATCTGTCTTTCTATCGCTGGAAATACATAGCAGGGGTGGAACTCTGCAACTAATATCAATCGCTACTTGCTGCTACCTCCATTCTAGAGAATAGACTAGCGATAAATAGCGATTGATATTAGTTACAGAGTTCCACCCCAGGGGCCCGTTCAGGAACTGTATCGCGAGAGCACTTTGGGCGTTTAAAATGAAAAGCAAAATGCACAAAATCACTTATACGAGAGAGAAAGAACATTACCCAGAGCGCGCTCTTTTTAGTCGGAGCCCCAGGGGCCCAATTCTTGAAATCACTCGACAAATGTCGTATGCGAGCAATGGAGCGCGAATAGCGGATACTCTCCACACCCCTCGTGCTCTTGCTAATGAGATGGTGCTCGAAGCTTCAAAATATTGTTTGAGGTTATGTGACATGTCAAAGATTGTTTACGTTGCTTGTGAGTTTGATTTTTCGCCGGTAAAGTAATCTGAACTCACAAGGTAGGTGCAATATGACTGTTGAAAGTGTTATTAACTGTACACAATTAAATTTAACTTAACCCTTTCAGCCCTAGCGGTTACATTATGAAACCACTTCTTCTAATTTTTCTGCTTTGAAGTCCGAATGGTTCAACAATGTAACCAACATAAATTGTGTTTCGTAATGGTGCCATCTGTCGATGAGTAAATAAATTTTCGCAGTATTACAGGTTTCTACTTTGATTTTTAACCACCATATAGAGTGAATAAAAGAAAAAGTACCGTGTGACGTTTTGAAATATAAATATTTTTTTATATCTGAAAATAACAAAATAATGGCTGGTATGTATATGTATATCACCAACAAAAATACTATACAATAAAAGAGAAACGTTATCGTTTACATTTTTATCTGTAATGTTTATTATTTTTACGGATGAAGCTACGGTTTCACGGCGCAACCAGTAGGAATAAAATTATTTTTATTTATTTATTAACAAAATTAATGGTGTGTGGAAAAACGAAAAGCAAAGGAATAGCCAAAATTGAGCAACACGAATTCGAACAAGTTGATCATTTCAAGTACTTGGGAGTAATGATTACGAACACTGATGCAAGACAGGCAGAATTAAAAGAAAAAATACAAGCAACAAACAAAGCATTTTACGCACTCACACCACTTCTCCAGAATAAGGCACTAGCAAAGGAAACAAAAGTAAAAATATACAAGACAATGATAAGACCCATCATGACACATGCAGCAGAGGTAATGACGCTAACAAAAAAAGAAATAAACACATTACTCGTAATGGAAAGGAAAATATTAAGAACAATCCTAGGCCCCAAAAAAATCAACGACAACGAATACAGAATAAGAATAAGAATGAATCATGAAATCGTAAAAGAAATAGATGGAGAAAATGTCGTTACTTATGTTAAAACGCAAAGAATAAAGTGGCTCGGACACGTGTGGAGGATGGAACAAGGTAAAAATATCAGAGATATAACCGAATGGCAACCGGGAGGAAGAAGAAACAGGGGAAGACCAAGATCAAGATGGATTGACGAAGTGGAGGAAGATCTAAAGAAAATAGGAATAAGTCAATGGAAAAAGAAAACGAAAAACCGAAAGGAATGGAAATTAATAATCGAGAAGTTTAAATCGCTCGCCAACCCGTGACAGAAGGAAATAGGGACTAATCCACCCTAATTAAGGGGATTGTGAAGGCTCCAATGGAGCGGCAAAACTCTTTATGAGTGTAGCGCCATATATATATATATATATATATATACAATATATATAATATTTATTATTTTTACGGATGAAGCTACGGTTTCACGGCGCAACCAGTAGGAATAAAATTATTTTTATTTTAGGATCGCGAAAAATTTACAAAATATCCTATCTGGAAAAATTATCAGTAGATAATTTTCAAATTTTTCTTGATGGAATACCGTCGGACAATGATTCAAATGATGAAATAGAAAAAGAGTTGGGTCGAAGAGTGGTGAAAGATCTTACTAGAAACATAGTCGGAAATTACCATAAAGTCTACTTTGATAATTTTTTTTCATCTATTAGTCTTATGAAAGATTTACTATTGGATAATATATACGCATGCGGAACTCTAAGAAGAGGTCGAAGAGATATGCCAATAGATTTTGTAAGTGACAAATCCATGAAAAGAGGAGATTATGATTGGAGGATGAGAAATGATGGTCTTGTTTGTGTAAAGTGGATGGATAAAAAAACCTGTTTTATTTTTGTCAAATTATGAAAATCCTGAGAAAGTAGAATCGGTTACAAGAAGGGAAAAAGACGGAACTCTTACAGATATCGTATGTCCTACAATAGTAAAATCTTACAATATACATATGGGGTATGTCGATAAATTTGACATGCTAAAACAGTGTTATGAAATTAATAGAAAAAGTCGTAAATATTATGGTATTTTGTTGATATGTCACTTGTAAACTCTTATATCATTTTCAAAGAAAGGAACAATGATAAGGTCATGGATCTGAAATCATTCAGACTAGCGGTAGTTACTGGATTAGTGGGCGCAGAAGCAGAAAATCAAGCAAAGAGGAGAAGCATAATTAGGACATATCCTTTTCGCGAAAATGTTCCACAGGAAAAAAGATTTGATGCTGCGGCTCATATGCCAATTCATGGTACTTCAAGAAGGTGTGCTTTCTGTAGCAGTACGGCTGTATCACATCGTAGCAGATGGTGCTGCAGAACTTGCAACGTAGGTCTATGTTTGTCTGATAAAAAGAATTGTTTCGCACCTTACCATACGCGATGCGACCTACTGGTTTCACCATGTAACCTTATCTAAATGTATGTATATTATTTTGGAAAACATAAATTGTGTGTTGATACAATCTTTTGAAATCTTTCCAAGCAATATTCCACAAAAAAAAATTTAATTGAGAGGCATTTTTTCAGGGCTGAAAGGGTTAAAGTGCATGTAAAATAGAGTAGCGTCGGCCATGAACGTCGCCATCTGGTCGTCAAGCTCCTATTTATTGTTCTCGGCGTGTTCTTTTCAGAACAGCTCTGAGCTGCACCGCGTTTCGAGCCCGAAGGGCCTGACGCTCGTGAAAAGAAAGCAGCCTAAATAATTTCCAATATTGATTGAAAATATTGCAACGCCAAAAAGTGTCTGATTTTTTAGAAATAATTTCGCTTTTTAAATAAAATGAAGTGCGCAGTGTTTATTGGTTTTGGTAATAAGGGAGGTCGATAGAAATGTTTAGGGAAGAATAACGGTCACGGATGAAAAGGGAAATGTCTCAAGACGGGCGCTTCTTTGCAAAAACTTTAATTTGGCCTTCCCGCATTTTCCGAGTTATCTGCCTTGTCGCAATCTACAAAGGAACTTTTTTAGAAAAGATTTGTTTTTCTGGTTTTATATGTACAGTTGCGGACAGAAAATTTCAGATGTCACTGTCATTCCTCTGACGTAAAAGTTAAGAAATTCCTATATGTATACGTCAAATGAGTGACAGTGACATCCGAAATTTTTTGTCCGCAACCGTACATAATTATAAAAGAGAAGGATTTTTTGCTTAAAGGTCGAATTCTAAACATTAAAGGTGATTTAAATAACATTTTTGTGTACTAATTGATTGTTTACCCTTAACTAACAACTTTTGATTTTTTAAAAATATTTTTAATTTCCGGGAAATTCCCGGGAATAAATGGACAATAATTCTCGAGCCCAAAGAAATCTAAAAAGTCGAGAAATCAGAAACCCTACTTCGTATACTTTACGTATTGTAACACGTTTTACCATCGTGATCATAAAAATCGACTATAGTGAAGTGAAATCGACACTTCTATTTTTCAAAAAATTTAGTTGTTTAACATTAGGTTTGATACCATTTGTCATGTATTTGTCAACCTAAAAAATCTCATCCATCTCATTCGATTCCAAAAAAATAAATATTCTCTATGATTACTAATAATAATAATAATAATAAGCCTTTATTTGAGTTTGATAACAAAACATAATATTGAGAGCTTTCTCTCTGTGAGGGCGAAGTTCAGATTGGCGTTCACTACAAGAAACGCCTGCTCTACCACTTAACCCTAATATAAATCTGCAAGAAACAAAAATTTTTAACATGAATGTTGAGATTAAAGAAAAGATTCCGCAAAGATAATATACATGTATTTGTAAATATTAAAATGAATTAAACCTTACCTTTTCGCTTACTCAATGTTATAATGTTCAGATTAATTTACTGACAGAAATTGACGAAAACGACGACGTAATGACAGGACAGGTCCTATTTTCAAATTATCAGGAAGATTATTAAAGACATGAGTTATCTGATGTGAAAATGACCTTTTAAACATTTCAGTTCTGTGCAGCGGTGGAGTGAGAAGACCTTTAATTCTAACACCAAATTCAGTTGAAATTGCTCGAATACTGATTCCGTCTTGCAGTCGCGTTAGAATTATTGCCTTCTGAATTGCTTTTAATTGGGGTATTTTTATTTAATTTGTCAAAACAATATTAATGTCAAAATGACAGAAGTTCATTTTAAAGCACGCTTCAATTAACTAAAATTTCGAGTGTAGTCGGTTTTTCTGATTACGATGGTACATCATTCGATTTGATGTCATCTATTGACAAAACCGTGACAATATTTTCATAAAAAGATTCCTGAAGTAATAAATACGTAATGTCACGATGTCATTATCTGAGGAAATAAGTAAATTTAAATTCATTTCGTAATTATTGCAATCATGTGCATTTCAAAATCATGCGGAATCAGCAACCATTGAAGCAGATCAAAGTCGCGTTACACTTACTCGCATGAATGTAAGCTTTGCGGAATGCAAGCGTGTTGTTTACATGTGCCAATTAAGATCGAGGCAATTAGAACGCTTTAAGGCACGATCTTTCCACCTCCTGATAAATTTATTTGACGAATAAATTTACGAATCATCATGGAAACCATTCATAAAAATCAAGTTATTTGCCAAATAACGTTATCGGGAACTTTATTAGGAGGTGGAAAGATCGGGCCTAAGAAAAACAAATTTGGCAAGGATCAATTGATGCTGATGCGTTCTAGAATTTGTACTTTGAACCGAACCCCAGCCACCAGAGCAAAGGAACCAAATGTGACGTAGAGATAGGGATGTATAAAAGATCGACCCGCAGGTAGAATAGGGCAGTAGTAGTAGTAGTGGTATTAGTGAAGAGCAGTATTAAAGTAGTGAAGAGTATTAAAAGTAGTTAGTTAGCAGTTTAGTAAGATAATTAATTGGACAGTAAATTGTGAACGAGTGCGCGAAAACCGAAGCCAAGCGAGTGAGCTCTCCACGAGCACAGGGCTGGCCTTGGGCCAAGCCCTTCCGCCTAGAAGTAATGTAGAATTTAATTAAAATCAAGTAATTAAATTAAAGATTAAATAAGTTCGATAAGTTTAAATAAGTGAAGTTAAAGAAGTAAGGATGAGCTTAGAGTTATTGAGTATTAGTTTAAAGTAAAAGGTTAAATAAGTTCGTTAAGGAAGAATTATGTTTATAATGATTAATTAAGTTTTAAAGTAAAAAGGACTTAGAGTAATTTATAATTTAAAATAAAAGTAATCGAAAGACATTTCTCGTAATTTTAATCTCGTAAAATAATTCGTTAATCAATAATATGAATTTAATTCTTTCCTTTTTACGCGACAGTTTTATTCATATGCAAAAAACTGAAAATTATGATTTTTGTCAGTTAACATGTTTTTCTCAATTATCGTGCAATCAAAAGAATTTTAGATTACAGTATGCTATGGATTAAGAGAGGGTGTCGTTACTTTATCATAAATCCAGAAATGTGCATCCATTGTGCATCTAGTCAGTATGACAGGTGACCTAAAATTTAATAAACAAGGCAAAGAATTGTGAAATTATGAAAACAATTTGAGGTTGAAATGCTTTAAGAACATAAAACTGGCAATAAAATTAAACAATCAATTCATAAAAGTTGCTGGAAATGTTCACCTTCTGCCTCCAGGCATTTTCTAATCCTTCGAAAGTTTTGCCACATTTGTAAACGTATGATATAAGTTACGACGTGAATTTTTTTTCATAGCCTACCCAAATCGGAAATTCAATTGATTGCATGTTATAAAACCATTGAATTTTAATAAAAATGTTGAACCATTCACTTCAAGATATTTTATAAATCCAATTTATAAGAAAATGCCAATGTAATATGATCATTCGAATCTGAAATTTATTGAATATGTTAAATAAGTAAATAATTAAAAAAAAGAGTACAATTATTATTTTATTACCAACCAAGAATTATTTTACATTTGAACATTCACAACTAGTATGCTCCCTATGTTAACCTGAAACAACAAAGACATAAACCAACTTAGCAATGTTTCGTGTTACATAACTTACTGTCTTTCGATAAAAGGCAGTGTTGCTCGAAAAGGTAATTTCGTTTTAAAGAATGTGACCGAATCGCCCATTGATTTATTGTATCCCTTAGCATAGAACATCCCTGGAGCCTGAAAATATGATGGCGAACATATTGCTTTAGTATTATTTATTTAAACATTACATTTTCCATAACTTCTAAGTATGCTTGAAGATCTTCTGCCGGTACCACTAACTCTGGAACATGAAATTGTGGGACATTTAAATAAGTCATCAGGAAATTTTTGTCATCAGAATACCTACAAAATAAAGATCAAAATTTTTAAATGTAGGCGGTTACATTTTATAAACGGTGAGCAAATAAAAATTAGATTACAGTAGGCGGTGCAAAGAAAAAAAAAATTAATCACAGAAATTGCATCGTCTACTCAAATCTGATTTTTATTTGCTCACTTTTTATAAACTCAGAAAGATGTGAAGTGTTGAAAATATTTAATTTGAAGCAAAATCTAAAAGTACTTAGAATTCAATTTTGAATCATCTTTACAATAGTAAGTTGGTAGTGACAAAGTATTTATTAGACGGAAGTACTCACGTGTTACGTAAAACTGCATAATCTTCTTCACGAAAGTGATCCCAATCTTTAAATTTCCTGTCATTAGCATCAGTTCTAACAAAGTTAATGCGTTCTATGTCCTCGATCACTACTTCCACCTCACCTTCGGCGGACCAATCATAAATAAGAAGCTCAGAATGAGGACTGGCTTCTTTTAAATAGTGCCGTTTGTAATACTCCTCCAGGACACTGAGATATTGTGGAGAAAGGGCCGAAGAATTAGCTTCGCAGGTAATATTGCGCTTCTTAATGTTCTCGATCACCTTACTGACAGGCACATCCAGGTAAATAATTAAATGAGGTCTCAGAAGTTCAGTGATAGAATTGTCGCGCGTTTCATAATAAGCCGAACGACCTACAATACACGCATAACATTATAATCTGTTTATTCAGGGAAGTTAAAAATTGCTACTTGCTACGACCTTTATCTCAACAGTTGTTTCTTTTCAAGGCTTTTACGTGATCAATGCCCATAAGTCAGCGAAAACCATATTAAAACTGAAACTAGGTATAATTTGAGAAATGTATTAAAGAGAGAGAGAGAGGTAAGTGTTCCCATATGAGAAAAGTGTCACCGACAGCAATTAAATTATCAGTTAAAAGTTTGTAAGTTAAGACGGATAAAAAAGAAATTAAAGTTTATGAATACTTTCTTGTAAGCATAATGAGAAAACATTTGCAATGCATGCGTAAAGAAAGGGCAATATATTTGGCTATATAAACTTTAGGGCAGATTACCCAAACTCACATACCTAATGCTGATAAGTAACCTTGACTGTACATGGCTTCTGCGAAAGCAAAGTCAGAATATACAGATCGATCCAAGACGACTCCTTGCCCTGTGCTCAAAACATGAGCAAGTGCATCTATGTACTGGGAATACTTGACAGAGTATTGCTTAATTTGAAAGCTTGCAGATAAGCGATGTTTTGGATTAATCAGAAAGTCCTTGATATCAAAACTCCTGCAAGTTTCAGGTAGTTGTTCATCAAGTTGTTTCAAATTGTAGCCGTAATCGTTAACGTAAATCATGTCCAGATTGGCTTCTGGGAAATAGAGCATCTCCAGCTCTTCCGCTAACTCTTTAGCAAACTTTGTTTTTCCGATTGCCGGAGGACCTTCAACGACAATAAGCTGTAATACGATTTAAAGCATAATTAAAGAACGCAACCCCAAAATATAACCTCACTTTAGTGTTTTCATCGAATCGGGACGTTGTTTTGTCGTAGAGGAAATTGAGAAGCGTGTATTTCTTGTCCTTGTAGGGCCAAGGCGCTGGCTTTGGTTTCCGAGGCTCAGTTCGCGAAGTTTTACCAATTATGTGCCTAATTCCAACTTGCAAGACACCTTTATTTGTCACTACGTTTTTATGTCCATTATTGAGAATACGAGTAAATCCAATACGTACTAATGACGCCATCACCTTAGTTTTATTATAAGTATCTGAAAATCTGTGTTTTTCAAATTTAATTCATTTTACATAACGTCAGTGACATACACCTCGATTACGTCAAGTCTCTATGGTACATTTGAACTATTACAAATATATGTGCATTTGAACTGCTACCAGTACAAATAATATTATTTTGTTTTAACTACTCCAATATATTTTTAAAAATCTTATTCAAAAACCAATAAATTACTCAAATTCATCAAAGATAATTATTTTTAACAAACAATCAAGTTATTTGACAGAATGACTTACTTTACATACTTTATAGAAAGCTGAATTTTAAATTTCGATCTATAATTTCGTTCCAAACCATCATCAGAGTAACAAATCCAGCTGCCCACATGTAGGTTAAGCATCTATACTATGCGTTAATATATTTTTTAGATAAGGGGAGGCTATGAAAAACAAAATCAGAGTCACAGAATACTAAACAATCAGAAGTTACTCTCAGTGTCGGTACCTTTGATATCTAAAATCCGTTTTTAGAATTGGCGGCCATTTTCTTGGGCTAGAACGCAGCAACGCGGGTTGTGTTCATAAACTACACCTTCGAGTGCACCGTGGGTGTATAATAACATCTTTCTCACTCACAAGTTTTTAGTTATTTTGCGTCTCGCTCATCAGTTTTAAGAAGTCTAGTGTTTACATGATTTCCATGACAACGAGATCACTTTTCACGTCCCACTTTTAAGTAGGGTAAAGAAAATGTGTTTGTTGCTATGGAAACACACGCCTGATTTAGTACTTTATGATTCTTATGTGAGAAGCAAAATGTATAAATACATTTATGCGAGAGAGATCACAATATTACCCGAGAGTGACCCTAGAGTGTAATTTATGAACACAACCCAGGACTGGACTAAAACTAAAATAAAATGTCAAAAATTGGAAATGTATTTAATGATTTTCATATTTTTCATTAAAAAAAGTTATAAATATACAGGATTAATTATTAACGTAAATATTTTCAAATTATTATAAAAAAATATTAACATAACCACCACTGACAATCTAGTTTTTACAATCGGTTCCTTAAATCGCACACTTGCTCGCTCCTGTATAAATGTTGAGGATTTATTAGTAAGTCTTCCCTTCCACATTCCACTGCTCAAATTTTGGCTCTACAAATGTGTCTGATAAATAATAGGTCTGTTCCATTTGACCGAATTTCAAGTTCTGAATCGTTCAAATCATGCGCAGTATGAAATTTGTATCCAATTTTATGCACTGCTCATGCTCGGTACGATTTTGAACGGTTCAGATCTCGAAATCCTGACGAATGGAACGGACCTAATATGTTTTTAAATTCAAATACTGCAAACCACTAACCTTTCAATATCTTTAGGAAACCTAAAAAAAACTAGTTCTACAATTTAGTTGATCGTTTTTAGAATCTTTTGCAGCACAAACGTGACCGCCTTTACGTTTCTGATCACTCATAATGCTCTATCCCACCTAACTTGTCGAGCCCCAGAAATTAAATTAAAGTAACGTCAAATTATTTGAAGTTTTGTGGTTTTGACACTAGCCCCGGAAAATGGCCGTTCCTAAGCGAGGACTTTTATTTTACGTACGTGAGATACACTTCTGATTGTTTAGTATTCTGTGTCAGAGTCTTAGCTTGATTCGAAACTTTTATTCTGACATTTGCTTCCTGACCCCTGTCAAATCTGTTAGTTGTTTAAACGCTATTGAACACTATAGTCATGGGTCAGCATGCAATCCAACGGCATTTAAAATTAGTCGTTATCATGTTAAAGAGTTTTAACAAAGCCTTATGTATTCAACTGGAAGATTTTTTCTACTATCGTCAAATGTATCTTGACATTTCAATTTTGACGTAAGTTAATTTCATTTAAGCTACGAGTACGACTTAAGTTTTACTTTTCATAGACTCCTCTAATCTAAAAAATATATTAACGCATTGTAGGCCTTTTCGGAAACTCACTCGGGTTACCGCGGTTAATTTATTTTCTCACTCTTACATGCACGGGAAACAGAGTCGTTGTTTCTCATATTTCTACCCGGGTTATGCTCCGGGCGAGTTTCCGAAAAGGCCTTATGTAGTTATCAGAGTACTTTTCTGCATTTTTGGCACCAACCGCTCCTGAGAGTGTGCGATGTATATAATACAACATAAGTAGGAGTGAGAAAAATAGAATAAAGGTGTTAAAAGTGTAGAAAGTGCAGAGCTATCGAACAGACCTACAATTAGTAATAGGCGATCAATATCTTTTCTAATCAAGTGACCTATGGCAATAAAATCACGTGTCTTTGATTACTTCATTATTTCAAATGCCACTTGAATTACATATTTATATTGCACTTGATTAGAAAAGATATTGATCACGTGTTATTAAAAAGTCACAAGTGTTAGCAAAAAATTAAACACCAAAGGAATGGCTAAGAAGAAAAAGCTTGTGTCAAAGTGTCAACAGAAAAATTTAAACATGCCAAAAATTAACTCTCACCTATGGTGTAAATCTTAAACTCTAAATTATTAAATTAATGCCTCATTTATACAGCTTCTTTAACTTTAGTAATTGTAAGCTTTTGAATATAAATAAATTAGTTTTTTCTACTTTGCGTTCACAATGGATTCATTGTGACACCAAAAACAGTTTCACAATGAAGCTCATTGTGACATTGTTTTTGGGGAAATTTTAGTCATTTTTAATTGAAAATATTTAATAGATTTTACAAAATAACTCAGTATTTATTTGTTACTTAACAATATACTCACAATGAAGCTGGATAAGAAAAATTAATAACTTGTTAATGTGACTTTTGATTAAAACGAAAGGTTTTCAGTGTTGCCACGCATTACAACTAAAATTCCCCATATACTAAGAAGATCCAATATTTTTCATATTTTTGTTCAATAAGTGACGCAAAGTAGAAAAAATAGTATATTATACACGTTTCACAAGAGGCATTGTAACACTCGTTCCGTTGGGGCACTCCTAGCTCGCTACGCTTCGCTAGTCGTACCCCAACCCCACTCGTGTTACAATAAGCCTTCTTGTGAAACTTGTATAATAATATACTATTATGATATGACTATTTTATGGCGTTTATGCAGAATGTTTTAATCATTAAGAAGCAACCAATAAGAAGGGTGTCTTTAGTACACGACTTAGCATTTATGTTTAAATTTATGAACATTTTAAGTAGCGACATCTTTTGATCGCTTTTTGACCTCGAGCCACGGTTCTGCTGAGATGAAGGTCCAACTAGGCCTGAAACAGCTGTACAGAGCATGCTCGAGGAATCCGTTGTTATCAAAACCGATTTGCACAGAATTGTTTTAAATTTATGGTTAAGATGAAAGATGACGAACTTTCATGGTCACAAATTGGTTACCTATCTACAAAGGTAATTCAAGCTCTGATTTTAAAGTAAACATTCTCATTGACAAGGGGGTGGAGCGGACCAAAATACTGACTCTCCTTCAGATAAGTGACCATTATGACACGCTTAAATAAATAAATCACGATAAACCCCTTGTCGCGTGAGAAATCCACCCCACGTGTGGGAGTACGGTCAGCCAAAATATCTAGCCATTGACTTGGAGTGTAGGTAACTTAAGCCACTCCCATGACTTAAGTAAGCGAGACCAAAAAGTGGACCCAACTAGATGTCGCTAGCGTCCAGGCTTGATTTGAGCATGTGTTTTGAATGTAAACAATGAGGTGCAACGGTAGAAGAAAATTCAAGATTAATAAATTAATGCTCGCCTCTTGAGCAGACGTAACCCCCTTTTTTTTATTTGTGTTAAATTTTTAAAATTTTCATTAATTTTTTTTTATTGATCGCCGACCCCTTTTTATGAACTAAAATTCTTAGTGTGGGTGTAAGTGAAGGTGTAAAGATGTAGAAAGGGTCTGGAGTGAAAGTTGAGGACTTTCCTTGTGACTAACCCTTCTTACTGTGGTAGCGTGATTTAATGAAGTTAAATGATAGATACGATAGATAACACCAAGTTAAGTAAAAAAAGAACCACGAAGTACGGATCCGTTTTTCGTTCACAAACAAAAGAAAAGTAAGTAACAAATCTAAATTAAACTAACTCCGCAGTGTCAACATCTCTTGATTTAATTCAACGCCAAAAATATTATTAAAAGTAATAATTAAAAAATAAAATCAAAAATGTCCGACCTTCCGTCGGCATCGTGCAAAGATGAATGCGCATCAGTTGTACAAAAGTCGTCCGAGTAACAAAAGACCGGGAGGGTCGCGTCAAAAGTGTCAACCAGCGTTCCGGAGAACCAACTCTTTCTAACGTCGATAAAGCCAAGCAACGTGGTGTCGGTCTCTAGCTCGTCTGTTCGGAAATAAACAGCAACGGTGTTTTCTACCACGGCCCAGCGCTTAAATAGCCAGGTAGCCCCTAATATAGAAGCTTCGATAAAAAGATTCCGATGAAACAAAAAGCCTAATGAAAGCACGAAAACAGCGTACTTAGTTGCTTGTATAAACCCTACTGGATTGTCTGCAGAAATCAGGCTTCGAAATGCCTAGAAGAAAGCCTTAGCATGCACTTAATCAAATCTTCCGTTTAAGCTTCGAACAAAATAGACCAGCATGATCAAAAGCACAAGATGACCGAAGCACCCACAAACAACGATCTACACGCTAAGCTTACAGCGACAAGACTGGCGCGCTTATAGCCGAACAACTACAAGGAAGAAGCGTTGACGAAAACCATTGGAAGGGGGTTGTTAAAAGAAGACAGCAGATTTACGCAGAAGAGTGAGTGCAGTGGAACAATACAGTAATGCGTGTGTTATTGTATTTGTCTGGTTGTGCAATAGTTTGCAATCTTGTGAAATGAAAAAAAATCGGTAACGTATTTTCTGGATCTGGAATAGGTACTATCAATAATTATAATAAATTTTGAAACCGTAACAAAACATTCACCACACTGACGGCTGGCATTAGCGAGACACAGGCGAGCAAGGCGAAGAAGCGATTCTTATGTTCGCATTAGTATGTTGCGATTAGCCCGAATATTGTCAGCGGCGTTGTATCATTAAGGACCAAATAACAAGGACGAAATAACTGTTCGCCGAATATCCTTTAACGTTCCTTCATATCTACGTCACATTATTATAAGAATAATGCTTATCCGACGATTGTAAAATCCGGCCTTAATGTACTTATTTATGGGAACGGCATGCACTAGTTCGTTCATGTGGTCCCATAAAGGAAAATCACCAGGATTTAATTTAGGGCAATTTAGGTCATCTTCCCGAAAAATGCTCCTCGAGCCAGGTTCTAACGTGTTGTTTACTTCAACCCAATATCTCAGGCATTCTCAACCACTCTCCAAATACTAAACTGTTAGCAAATAATACGAGCCCACTGAGTAACTTATTAACTGTCTCTCTTTTTATCAAAGAGAGGTAGGCGAATACTAGTTTTGACGCAGGGTTCGTACAGGGCAGTAAATTACGTGTGTCACAAGAAAAAAAATAAGGCAAATTCCTTTCTTCGTTTCAAAACATCTGTGATAACATTTATTGTGACTTAATGTCACTTTAATAGTGACCTCATACAGCCGTGAAACGTTTCGCTAAATTTGTTTTAAAAAAAAATTCGATGGTTGCATGTTCGTATTCTGGGTATTTTTTTTCCAAGCGATAAACAGCAATGCTGGGCGACGTGCAGTCCCTTTCGGGTAATGATAGACCACACAGAGAGCCGTAAATCTGCCAATATGAAGTAACCTTATCTTTGTATTTCGAATTTCTGTACAAAAGTTGTCGCGCTAAAATCACGGTAACATGTACGTTAGCGGAAAAGTCATATCGAATTACACTCAAGTTGAAGTGTTTTGTTTTTGTCTGTTTCTTTTCCGAGTCTAGCGTCATAACTCTGTGTCAACTCGAGAGGCTTTTGAAATTAAGCTAGAGAAGAAACAAATCGCAGATGTCGGACAAACGCATTCCTTATGATAGTTTGGAGCGCATTATTTATAGGTGTTTGTGTGCAAATGCATTCAAGGCGGGTTAGAATTCAAATCAACGGTCACCATTGGTCGGTGGGTTTTTAAAAGTTTATCGGACAAGTCGGCGGGGTGTTGTAAATTTTTACTTACGGGATAGGAACGCAGAAAAGAAGCAGATAGCATTGGCGCTTTAAAGAGAACGGTCGAGTTCAATTCTAATTTGGCTTAGTTGTGTTTTACCTTAGGCGCTTGTAGTCTTTATTCATTTTATAGTTAAATCATTGTTTCGGTACGGTTAAAATACAGTGTGTTAAGAGAGGCAATTAAACTAAAAACGCGCACGTCGCGCCGCGAGTGATTAAATAAAAGGTGTGCAGTGTGCGTAAGTGGACACGAATTATACGCCTTAGGTACTTGACATTTATTTATTTCCTTCAGCGCACCTTTGGTGGTAATAGCTGCGTAGAGATAATATGATTTGCATTAATTAGACTAAAGAGTCAGTACGGTTCATAGTACCATTACATTGAGACAAATTTAATCAACTATTTTTAGTTACATTTCAGCGAGTATTAAAACTCACTAGTGACATTCATCTTAGAAAAATTGATTGGTCAGTGTTCCTTTAATTAGTAGACAAATTCTGTAATTTAATCAACCAACAGCAATTAACTATTCCCCACATCTACCTGGGCTTCAATAAAGTGTACTTTTAGAAATCATTCTACCCTTGGGGAGTTTCTCCAGCAAATTGGAAACTAAACAATTTGAACTACATTCCTAGCCACTTTCTTAACAAAGTTTTTTTCACACGCTGTATATGCGTGTGTATCGAACTGTGGTCTTTGCCGAGAGATTTGTCGGTTAATTAGAAGCGATTGCCTAGAGACTGCCATGCCACAACCACCCATAGTGGAGTGCAAATAAAGCCGTCAAAAACGAATTTCTTGAGCTATAAATTAATTAGATAGGTTAGACGGGGAAAGAGCGACAGACGGAGGGTCCTGAAAAACAGGCAAGCGGGTAGAGCACCGCCCTCAAAGCAATTAATTAACGCTCTGGTGACGTAGTAGAAGAAGTTCGGCTCACTACACGCACCATATTAATCAGGTTAGCTAGCGATAGGGTTAAACCAACACCTCCCTGAAAAACAGGTGATTGCTACTGATTTACTTGCAAATTGATCGCTGAAGGCGGCACTCGTATCACATACTTCTCCAAACCATCTGATTAATTCATTAATTAACTCCAAGTACACTGTGGTCTCACTGAGACACATTGTGCGTTGGTTTATTAAGCAGAACAAGTCTTTAAGTACGATCAGAAGTGAGGAACACGTGTACCAAGACTCGAGTTAATTTGAAATTCAATTAATTATTAATATAATTAAGGAGCAGAGTTCTCCAACAGATATCTGTGCAAACATTAAACCACCAACGGTGTGAATCGAAACAAAGTAGATCGCGCCGATATTCGAAAGTGAAATCTGTTAAACGAGTTATACTGTACTTTCTGAAACTCGTAATTTTTATTTATTTGTATTGATTTCAAACGCCAGGGTTTTTCGCTCATGATCTCCGAGCCCACAGAGGCGGATATCAGGAGTTTTTCCCATTTTTTTCTTTTTTTTTCAATAAATAATTAATTAAATTTAATTGTTGCGTTTCATTATTAAATTATCTGATTCCTTGTCCTGGAGAATTATTTTACTGCTCGTACCAAAAGAACCAGGTGATCACAACGAACGTAATTACGGGGTTACATTGTCGATAGGGCCATAATTAGGAAATACTAGAACGAGTGGCAACTTATCGCACGAGTTCCGAAGGGGCATTCAACTCTAAATAATCTAGGTCATTAGGACCCACGATAGAAGATGGCCGGCAATAAAACCTTTGGTTTGAGTAGGTAGAACAGACAGGGTCCAGACTGAGGCATGCCGGTGGTAGTTTTAACATCTGGAGGAGCCTTCTCGGAACTCTTTGAAGATAAGTGCTCACTACCGTTACTTGAAGGGACAATAAATTTCAATTGCTGTGGTTTGTTTATACATTTTTATTGTTGTTTACGTGTACGTAACAGTCAATAAGCAAGCCTAATCACTGGGCGCGTCACAGCCGTAAAAACTTTATTGCAGTGCGGTTCTTTTTACTCCAACAGATGTTTTACCAATACGACTGTCGTAATAAATATTTTCTTTTTCTTGACCTATCTCCAACTTACTACGTGGTTTTCGCCTTACAAACTCGGGAAATGCTGTATGATCCAGTTCGAAGGAGCCGGTATAAATCCGATGAATCCGAACACAATGTTGTTAATTTATTTATATGATAGGTACCCCCTTTATAAAAAAAAACAAGTAATGTAATGTGAAGAAAGACAAACTTAATTTCAATTTTTTGAGGACACAAAAAAAAATAAAAAGGTTTCTTGATTAAACAGTTATGATGATGATTACGTCATGTGTGACCATTATTAAAGTCATTTTCTATTTAAAAATTATCTAATTTGAAATTCTCAGAAGCATCTTTCTTTAGAAATATGAAATAGTAAACACCTTATAATTTTAATACAAAATTTCTTGCTAAAATATTGTGGTCAATAATTTAAATGTGTACCCGAAAATTATTACCTCAAATTTTTATGAACCACTAACGCAATCTTTAAATAATAAATTACAGTTGTTGGAATATTTTTCTTTACGCACATACTTATCACTTGCGCAAACAATTTTCTTTTTTTATTGTGTTTACGATGTAATTGAGTTCAATAAATTAGTTGGAAAAGCCTCCTGATTAAGTACGACCGTATTATAATGATTTGTATCTTTACACAGCTGACTCGTTACCCAAAAAATGTAAAGCAACACACTCCTTAGTATTTGATGGTAATCATGTTGCTGTACATCATATTTTATACTTTAACCATCAATAGTTACATTTCCGCATCTGGAAATCACATCAATTTCGAATCTTCTCTACAGGCTATTCTTTCGGACGAGTTTTCAACCGACGTACTTTTATTCTACGGTTTTCGATTTTATACTTTTGAAAACCTCTCGCATGAAAACTCCATCGTTATCGTCAGCACAGAAACGGATTTTTCAACGACAATAAAGAGAGTGAGTTACAATCAGCGAATAAGTTTGATTTACTTTGTGAATAACGAGCAAGACGTCATGTTTTTTGGAAAAGTATTGCAAACGTTGGATTACTTGAGAGGGAAATTGTTGATACTCTTCAACGAAACCATGCCAGCAAATTCCACGAGAAAATTAATTGAGAGCGGAAGAAATTGGGGTCTTGCCCAAATAACATTTGGTCTTCTCATTCTCACCGAATCTACTTCGCATATGGAGTTCTACTCTTGGTATCCGTTTGATGAAGCAAATAATTGCGGAAATAATTTTGGATTATTTAAGCACAACGCCTTGCGTGGGCCACATGATGGCAAACCATTTAACTTAAGGAATTGCATTTTAACCGCTACGTACCTTCACGTTGAACCGTTTGTGATTAACGTAGCGCACAGAAAAAGACCTGGTATTCTTATTTCTTTATTTAAGACAATTGAAGACGTGACAAAAATGAAGGTCAAGTTTGAGTACGTGGAGGCTTACCAAGAAGAATTTTTAAACAACGGTAGCCTGCGGCAGATATTTAGGCATTTGAGGGAAGGTAGATCCGACGTTATTTTGGGGCATTTCTTCATGAATTCAACATCCCAATTCACGGAACCCGGCCCACAGATTTACACAGACGAGTTGGTATACGTTGCTCCTAAGCCGAAAAAGATGACCAAGTATAGAAATATATTTAAGGCATTCGATTATAGGGTTTGGAGTTTGTATGTGTACGCGTACGCCCTAGTAATTACAGTCATTTTAATCGTGCGTTACTTTTATAAATCGAAGTACGACACCGGTGAAATTCTCACCGATTTATTTCGTTTAAGTATCAGTTCTTCGGTTTATAGAATGCCTAAAGAATCTGCCCTGCGTATAGTTATCATATTTTACACCTTGTACTCCATCAACATAGATACGATTTACCTGGGGAAGTTAAGCAGCATTTTTACAACTCCCGAAACCACAGAGAAAATTTACAACGTCGAATCGTATTATTTAAACGTGTTTCACGTTAACACCACTTGGTATGTTGAGAGGGTGCTTCGCCTTCACTTCTTCCTCACCAACGTCGATGTTGGAAGAAGTTTCCATATCGTCAACCTAACTGATTACGATTTATTTCGTAAAATTGCTTTGACACAAGCGAATGGCTCAATGGTATTCCGGTCGACCGTTGAAACTCATCCGTCTGAAGCTGCAACCGTAGAAACCTTCATTTCTAAACCGCACATATTATATTTCTGTTACTACTTGCGAAGGCATAACTTGATCAATGAAGCGGTGGTTTATTGGACGCAGGAAGTCATAGAAAAGGGCTTGGTGAAAAAATGGTGGAACGACATTATTCTTAGCTACAAGAATTACAGTATGATCAGGGAAGCATACCATAAACCGGAACGCTTTATTGTGTTGACATTGATCCATTACGAGCAAGCGTTCCTGATTTTGCTGTTCGGATACTTGTCTGGCTTAGTAAGCTTATTGATGGAATTTGTTTTTAAAAGTGCAGAAGAAAAAATACTTTGGATGAAACAATATTCACGGCATTAAAAAAATAAAGTTTGTAATAGAATAATGTAACCACTATTAATAGGTACACAAGAAAAGAATCGAAGTTATCACATACGTATGGGGGTAAAGGTCCATTATAACTCCTGAAAAATCTACGTTTACTTTTTAGCGCGAGTGGATATTTAGAAGCTTCTTTCATTACCGAAATGCCTGTGGGCGAAATTGACCGAGTGACTGTGAATTTTGCTGAAGCTTTATTGTTTTACGATGTATTTATAAAAACCGCATGTAGGATAGTTTTTTTTTTGTTGTTAAACATTTTCGACTGATACAAATATCAGAGGACCGAGTTACAATAAACATTCACTCATCCTTTGGTTAGATCTCTCTTTCCCTGCTTCCTTTCTGTCTTTCTCGCTTCCTCGACCACTGCGGAGCTGAGGGTAAACGCCTTAACATCTGGGCTTCGCTTTCCGATACGATAAGGATGTCATGCAAAATTGCAAATAACCATTTACGAGCATCTACTCAACAATGTGGATCATTTTACTCACCGGGGCCCTTTCCCGGCCCCGCCAACTCCAGCGGCGAATCTAGACGCAGTAGCTCTTTGTAGGGCCTTTTTTTCTTTCTTCTTTTTTTTCAATAAATAACTAATTAAATTTAATTGTTGCATTTTGATTTAACGTCTCTAATTTCTTTGTTCTGACGAGTTATTTACTTCTCGTACCAAAGAATTAGATTATCACAATGTAATTACGGGGTTACATTGATGATCGGGCCATAATTAGGAAAGACTAGAACGATTAGCAACTTATCGCACGAGTTCCGAAGGGACATTCAACTCTAAATATAATATAGGTCATTAGGACCAACCGTAGCAGCCGGCCGCCAATAAAACCTTTGGCTCGAGTAGGTAGAACAGACAGAGGCCAGATTAAGGCATGTTAGCTGTAATATTAATATCTGGATGATCCTTCCCGGAACTCTTGGAAGATAAGTGCTTGCTACCGTTACTTAAGGGAACAATAAATTTCAATTGTTGTGGTTTGTTTAGACAGTTTTATTGTCTATTTATTGTCCAGGGAGTAAACAAACAAAGGGGTAAGTGGGCGCGTTACAATACATACACCTATACAAAATGTGACTAGTAATTCTGACTTGTAATACAAATTTCAACAGAAATATAACCTCAATAAAAGCTTGATTTACCAAATTTGTTTAAATACGAACGATATGTCAAATTTTTGCCCGAATTTTATTGTCCGCTACTGTACAACTGGAGTAACTTTCGGTTATTGACGGCTTGACATTGACAGCCGTCACTTTATAAGCGTCATTTGACATTTCAAATTCAAATTAAAACACTAATTTTTATTCACATAACCTACAATCTTGTCGCTGTTCAGCATACGTTAAATAAACCAACAAAACATATATCCGGTTGCAGTGTTGCAAATAGCCGAATAAGAAATGCTCTTAACTGAATTGCCAACTCAAATAGTTATTGTTGACCACTATGTATTAGAAACATGTATTTTATGTATGTATTTTATACAGTAGTTCCAGACTACTTTTCGCATGTCCTGAGAAATTATTTAATTGAACTATTTGGAGACAGATGGATTGGTTGAGGAGGATCTGTTACATGGCCAACAAGATCTCCAGATCTAACTCCTTTGGATTTTCTTGTTTGGGGAAATTGTTTACGCTACTAAAGTTAACACAGAGGACGTGCTTTAGAAGAGTTGTAGATGCTTGCCGACAGCTGAGAAACCAAGGTACTTTCAACCAAGTGCGCGAGTCTCTTCAACAGCGACTGCAACTTTGTTTACAAGAGCAAAGACGATAAATCAAACCTCTTCTGTGATAACCAATGAGCAGAAGGATTATATTTTTCAAGGTTATCGGTCAGAAGCGTACGTACTGAATTGCGCCCGGTGCCGGTAGGAGAAGCACATACCATTTCCATTACCTCAAATTAGTTGCTTTTTACTTGCATGCTAACCACTAATTTTTACAACGCCGCTGATACAACTCGATACATTGCAATTTGCAAGCTTTTCGCTTTCGATAACCTTGAAGAATATAATCCTTCCGCCCATTAGTAATAACTTTAGTATATGGAAACGTACTAGAATTTTTTTCTTATTTTGATTTTTACTGTCACCTGCCAAAGCGTATATTTTATTTTATTAACACCTTGTGTTTTATGTATAATATTTCATAGACACCTATTGTACGTATTGACATAATGACATACTGTGTTATTACAAACTTGTAAAACGAAGAGTATTTTATTCTTACTGATACAAAATGCACATAAATAAAAACCGGATACATTGATTTGTTATTTACGTAATGCATTAATTTATACTCGTACTACCTGTCTTTTTTTTTAATAGTGAACGATGATGTTGTTTATGCATTGCACTGCAGTTATATACTAATGTTAATTCGAAACCTTGTGACACGTAGCACGTCGTAAGTACTTACGTATTCATCTTTCTATAAATATTATTATTATGCACTTATGTTTTAATAACAGGGTCGAAAAGGTGGAAGGGATCTATTGTGTATTGATAAACTAGCACAATGATCAAGTGCAGCTTGCTTTGCATTATCAATGGGATTGTGGATATAAGTTAAAACAAATAAATGCTTGGTTTACTCACACCACTTTTCTTGTGTTATTTTTTTATCATTCTCGCCATTGTTCAATTTAAAAGTATCATCGTTTTATCTTTATTACTTACTCATGTGAATGAGAAAGTTATAGTAACCATATTGCTTTTATATGCACGTATTACATAATCAATGTTTGTGTGGTTTAAACTAAATTTAGCTTCTTATTTATAGAGGGCGCCGGAATGTTACCGAATTATTTTTATCAATAAAAAAACATTCATTCATTTCTTGGACCCAGGCAATTAATTATGGTTTATTTAAGTACTAAGAAAGTATTTTCGTAGGGCATTTGCATAGACCGGTTTACGATAACTCAAGGAATCAAGGAACAGGGAAGAAAATTAATCTTTTGTTCGTTTTACTTTTTATAGGAAAACCTTACTTATTATTACAATTGTTTATTTTGTATTTTACTCACATTTGTGACATAAATTTACTATATTTATATAGTACAGCCGCCTCATTTTTATTATCAAAACGAAAATCGTGATTTTTTTCTTTTTTGGATTATCTTGAAATCCGTGAAATTTGTTTGCAGATGATTGAGACAAAAATATGCAAATTTGTCCCAATTTAACCAACTTCGTATATCTTAAAGGATCACTTAAATCTGCTGGATTTTACTAAATTCACTTTTTTCATTCACTAGCCTCTTAAACATACATATTTAAGCTATTTGCAAGAACTGCATGTTGGCTTTGCTGTGAGGGTGGTTTCGGTTGAGGTGTTTTGTGCATCGCTTATAAACAAATTGCATAACATGAAATATTAAAGTCATGTTGCTTGTTATCTCAGGCAGTGTGCTCAAAATTTATAAGTAAATATTTGCAGATTTTATGTAATAAGAAACGTATTACGTCAAATTGTTGGGAGACAACAGCGCCTCAGTTTTATCGTCTAGCTATTATAGCTTTCGGAGGAACTAATAAGGGTATAATGTCCACGAAATTTGGTTTTGATTATATTCTATTTTCTGTCGCTTTCGGTAAGTTTGTAAAATATTCTTTCTCTTTAATATTGCTTGAAACTGTGAATTTAATTTTGTTAATATTATTTATTCAATTTATTGGACATACAAATCAAATTTTTGAATTAAAATTTTAATTAATTGATTAATGTCTGATTGCAATTAAAATCAACTTCATTTTACAATTAAATTTAATTGCAATTAAATGGTTTAGTCGTAGTCGATACCGACCACCCCCGAGAAAAATTCCGAGTACGCTTCGAACCGACGACCATGCGATTGCAAGGCCGGTCCTCTTACCACTGGACCGTTCAGGCGTTACATTTAAGAATCAAGTGTTAATTGTTAATTAAATCCATTAAAAAAAAACTGACAATTAATTGTGATCGTAGAAACTGTGACGCGCCCCCCAATTAGACTTGCTTATTGACTATTACTTACAAGTAAACAAATAATAAAAATGTACAAACAAACCCCACTTAAGATTTATGGCCGATTTTAAATAATTGGGCCGACCGTATGACCGGGAAAATTCCAAAGGGCTACCCAGACTTTACCCCGCCACGTGCATACACTCTTAACCGTCCTTTCCAGACGGTCGCTACCTACTGCTTACCTAACGGTCTACCGCCGGCATTACAGCTAAAAGGGTTACTTTTACTGACCTACTTCTGTTTACAATTGAACGACCCTCCGGAGGACCCGATATACAAAATAATACTTTAATTAGGCTTACGTGATCTTGTTAATAGGAAACTACGTCGTGATAACCTGGTTCTTTTGGTGGAGCAGCGAATAACTCTTTAGAACAGGGGATTAGGCACTTTAAATAAAACGCAACAATTAACTTTAATTAATTACACTAGCCTGCGAAGGTTTGGCGGATGACATAAAACTAAGTTTATGTAGTAGATTTGGTGTTCCTGGGTTCGAAAAAAATGTGATAATTTTTTCATCACGTCCCATTTTTTTAATAGAATATTTCAAAGTACGTTTTTCAAACATAATTTTCGAGAAACTGACTATTTTTTCCCCTTTTATGGGCAAGGTATCGGCTTGCGGAATACTCCTTGTAACTTAGGCTCTAACTACTAAGGTCATATGGCCAACTCTACCAGAATTCAGCCGAATCATTCTGTATTTCGTGACTCCAATTTGGGTATGGTTTCTGAGATTTGCAGAGGAAATGAATCTTTTATACAGAATGTATATGTAGTCAAAAAATTTAAATTTATGTGTGGTTCCTGAAGGTGCTCGAACAGTACAATTTTTTGTAAAGAATACATTTTTTTGCGTAAAATCAATAATAAAAGCGTTACTTTGATATGTGCAATATGAAACTAAGAAATTTGAATTTTATAGACAGACTGTAGTTAAAAATTTAAATTTAACCATTGTTTCTGAAGTTTCTTGAGAAGCAGAACTTTTTGTAAAGAATAACCTTTTTACGTAAAATTGATATTAAAATAGTTTTTCCTCTTGTCAACTCGATCCGGGGAGAATTGTATACAGTAAAGTCTGGTTATATTATAATGAATCCAAAAAATGCACCAAAACAGGTTCGTTATATCCACAGTTTGCTATAACCGGTAAATAAATACGAAGCATGTATATTTAATAGGCTTTTTAATTGCTCGAAACATAGTACGTTATCATTTCCAATGGGTTCAATATAGCCGACCTTTACAGTAATTTCATTTTTTTTTAACCTGACGTGATAGAAGAAAACTAATAACAGATTCTTCTTTACAATGCCAAAATCATTCAAAAACACCCAATTTTATCTCATCCGCAAAAAAAATATTGTTTTCGCAGGCTAGTGTTATTTATTGAAAAAAAGAAGAAGAAAAAATGGGAAAAACTCCTGATATCCGCCTCTGTGGGATCGGAGCTCGTGAGTGAAAAACCCTTGCGTTTGAAATCAGTACAAATAAACAAAAATTACGATTTTCAGAAAGTACAGTATAAATCGTTTAACAGATTTCACTTTCGAATGTCGGCGCGATTTACTTCTTTCGATTCACACCGTTGGTGGTTTAATGTCTACACAGATGTTTGTTGGAGAACTCTGTTCCTCACTTAGATTAATAATTAATTGAGTTTCAACTAAGGTCGAGTCTTGGTACTTGTTCTGTTTAATAAACCAACGCACAAAGTGCCTCAGTGGGAACACAGTGTACTTAATTAATGGAGTTAATTAATGAATTAATCAGATGGTTTAGAGAAGTATGTGATACAAATGCCGCCTTCAGCGATCAATTTGCAAGTAAATCAGTAGCAATCACCTGTTTTTCAGGGATTCCCTTGGGAGTTGTTGGTTTAACCCTATCTCTAGCTAACCTGATTAATATGGTGCGTGTAGTGAGCCGAACTTCTTCTACTACGTCACCTGATCGTTAATTAATTGCTTTGAGGGCGGTGCTCTACCCACTTGCCTGGTTTTCAGGACCCTCTGTCTGTCGCTCTTTCGCCGTCTAACCTATCTAATTAATTTATAGCGCAAGGAATTAGTTTGACTGTTTTTGCACTCCACTATGGGTGGTTTTGGCTTTGTAGTCTCTAGGCAATCGCTTCTAATTAACCGACAAATCTCTCGGCAAAGACCCTCCCCCATATACAGGGTGTGGAAGAAACTTTGTTACGAAAATAGGAATTTAGTTCAAATTGTTTGGTTTCCAATTTGCCTGAGAGAATCCCCAAGGGTAGAATGATTTCTAAAGTACACTGTATTGAACGCCCAGGTAGATGTGGGAAATAGTTAATTGCTGTTGGTTGATTAAATTACAGAATTTGTCTACTAATTAAAGAAACACTGACCAATCAATTTTTCTAAGATGAGGGTCACTAGTGAGTTTTAATACTCGCTGAAATGTAAGAAAAAATAATTTGATCAAAGTTGCAATGTCAATAAAGAACTCTTTAGTCAGTAATTAATGCAAATCAAAATTATCCCTACGCAATTGTGACCACCAAAGGAACGCTGAAGGAATACAAATAAATGTCAATTACCTAAGCCGTATAATCCATCTCACTTCCCCGTACTATCACTCTGATTAAATCACTCGCGTCGCGACGCCTACGTGTTTAGTTTAATTGCCTTTCTTGTCACACTGTATTTAAACCGTACCGAAATAAATGATTTAACAAAAAATGAATAAAGACTACAAGCGCCTAAGGAAAAACACAATTAAGCCAAACTAGAATGAACTCAACCATTCTCGCTAGAGCTTCAATGCTATCTGCCCGCTTCTTCGCGGCCCCTATTCCCACGAAAACAATTAACCCCCCCCCCCCTCGGACTTTGCAGCGAAATTCGGAAATCACTTCGACCAATGGTAACCGGTTGATTTGAATTCTAGCCCACGCCCTTGACTGCGTTTTCTCACAAACAACCATAAAGTATGCGCTTCAAACTGTCATAAGGAATGCGTCTGTCCAACGACATCTGCGATTTGTTTTCTCTCTAACTACGTTTCAAGAGCCTCTTGAATTGACAGAGAATTATGGCGCTAGACTGGGAACAGAAACAGACAAAAACAAAACACTTCAACTCGAACGTAATTCGATCTGCCTTTTCCGTTAATGTACATGAACTCGTGATTTCGACGCGACAGACTGTAACAGAAACTAAGAAAACACATCTAAACGTCGAATAGATTTGTCTTATGACGTCTGTGCCGCCCTAATGCTTCTGCCTGGCGCCTGCGATTACCGCGTGACTAAATTTTGTACAGAACTTCGAAAAACTCCGCTGCAAACTCCGTGAAGCCGGTCATTTGTTTGCTATTTGAAATTAGACATGTAATAATCGCCTTTATTTTGAAAACAATTGTCGCGCCTTCTTCAAAACCAACAATAATTAACGATTAATTAATTGTAATTTGTAATTGTAATAACAAAACAAGTACAGTTGATTAATTATAATTATATTATGTAATGTTTAGATTGTTTAGTAATAATCCCATTGGTAACCCAGAATGTGAAACGAATGTATTCATCTATTTGTGGATGCTTATAGTTAATAATAATCTAACGAATCTTTCACTGTCCAAGCATGTAACTTTTATTGGTTTATTGATTATTAATTCCTTGATTATTATTAATTCATACGTGCGCGTTTATTTTTCTAATGAAATACCTAATACAAATCGTAACGCAAATATTACTCACAAACAATAGAAAATTTCTTTCGGGATTAAAATAATTTTCTTTTCACTCCTGACCACTGCCGACTGCGATAGTTTTGTAATCATCTCAATTCAATTTATTTTACAATATGTCATCCAACCACAACGAGGTAACAACTGGTGGAGCAAGAACGGGCCCGCAGGAGGTGAAATAAGTTCTCGGTGAAGTGATTGTGTGGTTGAAAAGTGCCATTGCGCGATTAGACTGACATAAACAATCTAAAAGTCATTAGAGGAGTTAAAAGTTATCGAATAAGTTAGTTCATAGTAGATTTTTAGTTGCAAAATAAAAAGAATCGTTAGTTAATTAGGATAATTCCAGGAAGTTAGAGAATGAAATGACATTAACAGTTAACAAAAACACTGCAGAGATTTTTAGTTAAGAATAAATTTAATTAAATTTAGTGATTTCTTTGGAAAAAGGAGGAGAATTTATGTTAATCTTGAGGATACGAAGTTAGAAAGTTAGGTTAGGCGAAGGAAGATTTGGTTTTATGAAACAAATTAATTCACTTATCGACTAGATGTAGCTTAGAATTTGTAAAACGAGTATTTTCACTTACTTTCAATTTTTATAGACGGAAATTCGAAAATTTGGAAAAATTGTAGAAATGCTTGTTCAAGTGAACAGGCTGGACGTAACGTACCCTACCATAACTGGACGGGGTTGTACCACATATTGTAGAAAGCGGCCCCTATAATACCGGTGCAAAGCGCGTCCGTGACACTTTTTAGTTCGGCTTTAAAGGTGAAACTCTTTTGACCTTGTGCTTCGACTTGAAAGGAACAACTTTGTGCTTCTTAATTAAAACGTTGAATTTTCTGTCAGTAAATTAAATTGTAGCGATTGTAAACATTGAAAAGAAATTAAAGTGAACACAGACAAATGGATTCGTGAGTTATTTATTTTCTTGTTACAATTCAAAATCAATTTAATATAATTATTAAATTAATTTTTAAAAATTCATTAAATTTATTAAAATACTAATATTTGGGAGTCACTCTGGAATGGCGCAAACGCTCCAGATCCTGGTTATTTTAAAAATAAATAATACTTTCACCATTAAATAAAAACAAACTAAATAAAAAAGGGAAGGTCATTGCTGTGCAAACGCGTTTCTTTATCTGCTCAAGGAATGATTATCAGATTATAACAAACAAGGGTGGAGTGACACACGAAGTGTCACTGTGAGGTTTGTGTATAATATAAACAAAATAAAATAAATAAAGAAAAGAGAGACTAGAGAAAATTTTATAATGTTGAATTACGGCGAACACCATATGTCCTGAGAATGAAAAAAGAATTTAAAAATTTCCGAAGAGAGTAATTTCAAAATAACGCGTTAATTTTCGGCTCCAAAGTGGCAAGCTCACCTAGTGTGTACACATACACAGGTGTCTTTCAAAAGCGTGCTTCATTTCCCGGTGTCCACGGTGTATACCATTCAAAATAAATTTCCAATTTGACTTTAAGGGATGCAGAAGCGTTCTGTGTCAATAAACGTTTATAAAAATCGATAGTAAAAACAAAAATATAACACAATAATCTGCACCTTCTAATTAATTTGTTCAACTTCTCATCGAGGGAATTTATTAATTACTTAAATAAACGTACATACATGAGATTAAAAATTAGTGACAAAATAATAATGATATTCAGGAAACGCAAAATTCCTTTAAATACCACGTCATTTTCTACTTTTTTGTAGTCGTAGTATCAGTGACGTTTCAATTTACGCTTTAAATATGTAAGCCCATATTTTTAACTCGACACTTCAAAATGAACTTTATCAAATTAGATAATTGCAATTACTTCAAGTTTTATTACTAATGGAATTTCTCTGTCAAGATCTCTTTCCTATATTAAAGCTTTTGCTCATGTATTCAATTTAATTAATCCATCATTCATGTCACACTTAGATATGTATTTTATTTAGTAATCCAGGTTTCAGTCCATGGTTTTAATTTTATCGACTACCGATCTTATTTACTGATAATAACTCATACGTTAGAGTTTGCGTATTGAGTAATTATAAAATATTGTGAAATTCAAGAATCTGTGTCATGTAGAGTAAGGCCCTAAATTGTTTTAGTCACTATCTGTAAAACTGAACACGAATGCATTCTGATTGCGTTATTTTAGTTTGTAGATTTTTTAGATTTATTACTGATGAAGTTACAGTTTTTTAAAAGTACTGGTGTAAGGAAAATTACGAATACGATCATGGACAAAATACTCGAGTAATAATAAAATTTCTCACAAGGGAATACTCCAAAGAAAATACATGATAGGATGTCTGTGGTTTACAATAAAGCTTCTCCATTTTATAAAACTGTAAAATTTTGGTATAAACAGTTTAAATGGGCTAGGGAGTCTTTAGAAGACGATCCTCGCATTGGACGCCCGGAATCTGTCACCAGAAAACATTTAGAAAATCGAGAAATTCAACTTGAAGATCGACGAATTAAGATTTATCAGATGGCTGAGACTTTAAACATTAACGGGAAGAAAAATTCACAATTCCCCCCCGAATGCTCAATTCTTTGGATAAACAACGGAGAGTTGAAAGTTTGCAGCAACGTTTGGCTGCCTGTGAAGGACAAGAAGAACTTTATTGAGAAAATCGTGACAGGAGACGAAAAGTTCATCCATCACTTTGAGTAAACAAGAATCAATGCAATGGATGCACATCCATTCTCTAACACCAAAGAAATTTACGTTTTTACAAAGGAATTTTGCTGATAAATCAGGTTCCCCACAAAACTACGGTAAAAGGAGCTTATTACAGTAACCTTTTAAGAAAATTGCAGGAGTCTATCAAACAAAATCGGCCTGAAAAGGCAGGGCAAAAACTTTTGATTTTGCACGACAACGCTCCTATGCACAAGGTGGCCAATGTTCGTGACTTCCTGAAGGATTTAGACTTTGAAGGGTTATACCCCCCTACAGCCCAGATTTAGCTCCCTCCGAATATTTTCTATTTCGCCTTTTGAAGAAAAAGTTTCATGGATAAAGATTTTTGGACGACCAAGAGTTATAGTTGGAAGTAGAAAACTTCTTTACAGCCCAACGAAAAGAAATTGTTTCACAGTTTATTTCCTTTAATTTCGAAACGTAAAAAGTGCATTAAGTTCACAGGAGATTATATTGAACAACAAATAAAAATAATTTTTTTTCTATCCCCTCCGTAATCAGGTACCTCAGATATCAAATGGTCCTGGGTTTTCCAAAATTAAAACTAATTAAATGACTGTTCTGAAATATGTACTCGTACCTCGTGACGAGATATGTAGTGCATGGAAAAATATATATATTACCTTCGGGGATTTTTTTAGATCACGAAAGTAAATAAACGCTGATAAAATTGATAAGAGTACGGACGTTGTTTTTCTGGTTTATTTGGGATGCGTATAAATAGAATGGACACAATGGTATATGACTGCAATTTACGTGAAATTATTAACGTGCCGTTTCGAATACGTATAATCTTGCGTTTTAAGTAAAGTAATCCTAATGAGACCTAATAAGGTTTAAACGTATCTTTTCATCTTATCATTTCTGGATAGCACCTGGTAACTTATTTCCTCGTTTTTGGAAAATTTTAGATAGTTAATTTCTTGAACTGTAACGCTTCTTTCCGGTTTTCAATGTTATTATTTTGCGTGCAATCAAGTTTCAAAATTTTCACGGAAACTCATGAGGTACAAAAAGTTAATTGGAGGAAAGTTTAGAAAAAAATAGAAACAAAAATTAAAGGACGTTTCTAAAAATGTCAAAGAAAATGAAGAAAATTCCAAGAAATTAGAGAAATATGTTGTTTTTCGCATGAAATTATTTCGAGAATTAATTGCATTGAGTCACTTTTAATAAATGACGCTATTTAGCTCGAACATACTAGCACTTGAAATACTTTATCAGCAAATAAATAAAAATACGCAGTATGTACCTCATCTTCACTCAAGTTAGAGCGATTAAGTTAGCGTTGGTGTTTAAAATCACATGATCAAGAAAGATGTGCAACCTCAAACTTAGTTTAACATATATCTCTCTAGGTAAGTTTTCTTATTGAAAACGAAAATACCACGTGTCCACCGAGTGTGGTTTTCTTTTGTGGCGTTTAAACCATTTAATATAGAAAAAAATTTCAAACGCTATCATCCTCCAATAAAAAAAACTCTATACGTTAAATTTATTTGCAATTACACAGCGTGTTCATTTTACAAGTGTCAGCAAGTATCTTTAATATTTCAAATGGAATGCCCTATATATTATTACGTTTTTTGGTAGATCTATCAATTTGGAAAATATTTTATTAACATATGTCTATACCTAGACCTAGTATTTACCGAGATAAATGCAGGCCCTTATTAAATTGCTTCTAACATGCTTAATTGAAGAGTGTTCATTATCAGTTATTAACGTGTAATTTACACATGCTTTAAGCTAAGTAACACTATATTAAACAAACCTGAAAACTACGCAGTTTGTTGGTGGCTGGCAGTTCTTTCTGCTGAATTTAGAAGTGAAATATTTCAAGTTTTTCTTATGGAACACCCCATAAGTAAAATCATCAACCCATGTAGAATTAAATTTGCTAACTTTTTCCCAAACAAAGTCCTATACCTAAAACCTACGGTTTCTGAGGTAATTCTGGTTTTCTTTTTGCTTCATGATTTATGTCATTTTTAGGGTGCTATGAATGTCAACAAAATTGCCTTTTAGCTTTTAAAATTTATATTCAACAATGTCCTGATAGAAGACAGACAAATGCAAAGACTTTTCGTAAATTAAAGGAAAGATTTGAAAGAAAAGGCAGTGTTGCAAATGTTATTTCTAATAATATTAACTTACATGGCACCATAAAATGACAAAAATCATGAAGCAAAATGAAAACCAGAATTATCTCACAAACCGTAGGTTTTAGGTATAGGACTTTGTTTAGCATAAAGATAGCAAATTTAATTCTACATCGGTTGATGATTTTACTTATGGGGTGTTCCATAAGAAAAACTTGAAATATTTCACTTTTAAATTCAGCAGAAAGAACTGCCAGCCACCAACAAACTACGCAGCCCTCAGGTTTGTTTAATATAGTGTTACTTAACTTAAAGCATGTGTAATGTTGACATTAACTTTTATGGTATCTGGAGATCGGCACGCAATAACACAAACAATGCGCGTACTCGGCGCCCCTATAATTTTTTTGCGATTTCTGAATTCCTTGGAAATTGTTAGGGAGGGAGCACGTTAATTGCCAGCAGGTACGCTTTTGGCCGCTTGTTTAGTTTTTGCAGACGGCGAAAGGTAAATACTGAAATTTTCGGAATTTGAGCTATATTTTTACACCGTCTCAAACTAGGTATTTTTCTCCTTCACAAACTGGGGAAACGCAAAAAATCCAACTCGAAGGAACTAGTGTAAATCCCAAACACAATACGACACATAGAACCCATATGCACCAGGAGGGGAGTCGAACTCACACCTATAGTTGCCTGGCCAAGCGTCGAGTTCGTTGTCAGCGGACCCAACCAACTCGGCAACAGTAGTTGCATAGTTTATGCTACGATTTAGAAGATTTTTGACGATATACATATTAAGATAAGAGCAAAATTGTTTAATGCGATAAGTAGTACTATACAGGACGGCAGATTACTGTGGCAAAGTACGATAACTCCATTGTAAAAAAGTTATAGATAAAAGTTGCAGAGCACAAAAAGTCTATGTTGTAAACTTACTAGGTCTGTTCGTACAGCATTTTTTGACTAGTCTGAAACTGTCAAATATATTCGCCCATCGAATTAATCACCGCTTTCAAGAGCTGCATTTAATGTGAAACTTAGATCCGCGCGTGCTTCTGACAGTTTCGAACTGAAGCTGTCAGAAGCTGCTGTACGAACAAATACAAGATACAAGAGTGACACATAAAATGTTATCTTTTTAGATTGAACACCTTATAGATTTTTTGAATTTTCGAATTTTACATAAAATGAGGTATACAAACGAAAAAAATACTATTATGGATGCAGCATAAATAAGTTGTTAAAAAAAAGTAAAAAATCATTTCACGTTTACAACAGAATGCGTCATTATTATTAGGAAATTAAAATTCGGGGGTTTTGCAGTATAAAGGAGTCTCCAGGTGATGTGTGTTCACAGCGAGTAAACGAAGTAAAGTGCTGCTGTATATTAATTGCTAATTGTTGCCTAAGTTACAAAAATGAATAACGAAAAAGTTACAAGATCAGCTAGTAACGACAAGGAAGAGATGTTAGTACAAAGAGTGGTGGAAAAAGTGCTCTCTAACCCGAAATTTTTGGATAAAATTATATGTGCAATTAATGAAAGACTGTCCGATCTGGATACTAAACTCCAAGTTTGTGAGCGTAAGGTGGACGCACTTGCAAGTAAATTAGAGAATACACAAATAAAGTTGGAGAAGCAAGAGCAGTACTCTAGGAAGAACAGTTTAAGAATTTATGGTTTTCCAGAAAATAAATCAGAAAACTGTGAACAACTAATTATATGTAGATATGTGCAGAAATAAACTAGACCTTCCTATCACCAGTAGTGATATCGACTTTTGCCACCGTTTGGCTAGTAAAGAGGGAAGTACTAAGCCCCTAATTATCAAATTTTGCCGTAGAAGTATTCGAAATAAGATTTATCAATCCAAAAGGAAATTGAAGGGTACGAAAATCGTGATACGAGAAGATCTAACACGCCTCCGAGCTTCGTGGGTCAAAGTACTGACCTCGCGCTATGGAACGTCTAACATTTTTACGAATGACGGTAACATTTTTGTTAAAATTGATGGTAGTGTTAAGAAAATTATCATTGGGCAACTATAATGATTTCTTAATTAGATACGATGTACTTCAGCAGTAATGACACCTTCACTTAGTCTCTTGGTTGGAGCTTGTTTCTTGCTTAATTTTTATTCGCTAAAATTATTTAAAATTGAAATTCCGAAGGGAGAGAGAAATTATAAATATCAACTTCATTTATTCTCAGACTACTATTTTGTATGTATTTTAGTTCCAAATGTAGCAACTACCGATTAATATGAATCCTGCGCTTTTAAAATTAGCATGTGTAAATATTAGATCCTTATCAACTAAAGTTCACGAGTTAAATAATTTTTTGTACAATAATGATATTGATATTTTATTAATTACATTTATTATGGCTTCATGATAATATACCAGATGATGCACTTAATATACATGGCTACAAGTTTTTAAGAAAAGATAGGACGTATCGAGGTGGTGGAGTTGGAATCTATTTTAAACACCATAGAGCAACTATGGATATGCTTTAAATTTCATAATGAAAATTTTGTGGTAGGAGTAGTATATAAACCACCACAGTTGGATTATAAATTTTTTCTGAGTGAATTAGAGGACTCTCTTACGGAAGCCCTCATTTACTCGCGGGGTGATTTTAACGTTGACCTTTTAAAAGTTAATAATGCGTCTTCTCAATAACTTTTAGAATTTCTTGATTCTCTTAATTATAAAAAAATTATTGATCAACCTACTTGTCTCACCCATAACACAGCTACACTTATCGACTTATTACTTGCCTCTAATGAAGTGGAGCCTGTAGATTCAGGCGTTATTAATTGTGATTTCTCTGATCACGACTTCATCTTTTGTAAAGTACCACTACTCCAGACTAAAAATGCACCTATTAGTCGAGTGTATCCAAACTTTAATAATATAAATTTGGAGCTATTTGTGCAAGATTTATCCTGCATTCCTTTTCAACATATATATTCACGTATATTCATGTTCACTGACGTAAATGACAAAATTAGTTTTTTTAATTCTCATATCATTAATCTGTTTGATAAACATGCTCCTTTAATAACACAGCGTTGTACAAGAAAGTATGTTCCTTGGTTGACCAATAATTTGAAATTACTTGTAGATTTGAGAGATAAGGCTAAGGCAAGATATCGTCGCACTAAAAGAATATTACAAATCCTTAAGAAACTTGACCAGCAAAACGTTCAGACTTGAAAAAAAGGCCTACTTTGATTATATTACACGTACTTGCAATCCTAAAAGTCTATGGAAGAATTTAAATTATCTAAATATCAACAAAAAACAATCTGTTGAAATACCTCCTCATTTATCTGAACCTAACCTAATAAATAATTTCTTAGTCAATAATTTATCTGGTAACTGATAATGAAGACTCTTCAATTAAGCAAGTTAATAGCAATTTAGTAAGGGTGTGCATTTAAGATGTTTCTTCGTTGACGGCATTTATCTCGGTAAAGAGTAGGTTTAGGTATAGAAATATGTTAATAAAATATTTTCCAAATTAATAGATCTATCAAAATTCGCAATAATATACAGGGTATTCCATTTGAAATATTAAAGGTACTTGCTGACACTTGTAAAATGAACACCCTGTGTAATTGTAAATAAATTTAGGGTATAGAGTTTTTTTATTAGTGGATGATAGAGTTTGAAATTTTTTTCTGTATTAAATGGTTTAGACACCAGGAAAGAAAACCACACTCGGTGGACACGTAGTATATGTATTTCTAATATTTTACTTTTCATTAAATTGGTTTTATTTATAAGCGAAGGGAAATTTTGTAACTGACTTTTGATTCTAAAAATTTCTTCTTCTTTTTCCTTTGCTTTGCATAAAGTATTTCATTATAGGAACGTTAAAAAAATTTCTTAATATGAATAAATATTTGAGCAGTTGGGAATCATAATAGAGCTGTCGATTAAAGTGACATTAAATTAATTTATTTATTTATAAGATTTCTCTATTTCATCTTTCAAAAAATTTTCTTTTCAACGAAGAGTGCGTATATTAATTTAAATAAATTTATATTTCGTCTTCAAACTTTTGTTAAAAAAATAAATTATTAAATTCGTATTTTTTTCGTTTTGTGCTGCAATTAGCTACGTTCTAAAAATAATCTTTCAACTCTATTTTTTCTGTATCTAAAATACAAATAAAATATTTATAATATTTTCCTACAACAGTGAAATGAATAGAATTCGTAACTTGTTAGATTTTTCTATTTTGCTAAAAAGTTTTAGATTCAGCTTATTGTTAATTTTTATTCGCCATATTTTTGCCTTACATTATTGACTTTAATTAAACATTAGTTGTAAAAAGGAGTGTAATAATTAAATACATAATAAAAATAAATTGAAATTAAAAAATTGCTTGACAAGTGTTTTAAAGAGTTTTCTCGGACCATTCATGGAATTTTTGAAGCTGATTTTATAGTTGAGAGAGAGCAAGAGGAGCTTTTTAACATTTCCACGACGAGAGTATAGATTTGACCTGAACTTTATAAATTTCTGATTGATAACAATGAACAATATCTAATTTTATTTAATAATAATCAAGACACTTATACTGTTGATAAATACCAAAGAGTCTGTTTTGTTTCAATAAATAGTAACAATTGTATCAAACATGTTTGTCGGTGATGTACCTAGTTCTGTTGCACCGTGAATTGTCATTAAATTTTTATGTGCTGAGGTTAACAAACCTGAAACGAAATATTACCGTTGATAAATCTTGGGTGTACAAACAAATTCCAGAAAGCAAACAGGGTGGTTATGAAATAGCGCCATTCAAATTCATCGCCGCCAAAGAAATTCAAAGCTGTACGTCAGAAAGCAACATGATGGTTACGGTATTTTGGGATATTTTAACAGGTTTCTTAATTGATCGAAAGACTATATATTTAGAATTTAGACCTCTTAGCAGATACCTACTTGAGACGCAAGAAATTTACATCGAATGACTAGGTAAATAGAAGCGGTGCAAAATTGGCTCTGCATACAACCAAAAACATTTTTCTCTATCAGTATTTGCAAGTTTCCTGATCATTGGGATAAGTTTACATTAAAGAAAGGACATTAACTTTATGTTATTATTGTTATCGCTGTATAAGAAAGTCCAGGTCAAATCTACACTGAGAAAAATGGAATTTTGCGATTTTGATAAAACATCACTCCACATCGATAAACTAAAAGTATAATGTAAAAGTATAATGCTGTCATGTTATAAGATCCATCTTACTCTAAATTAATCATGATTCTTAGCACAATGAAACTGTTTAAGTTTAAGAATGTAAAATTATCATTCTACATAATACGTATTGTTAAAATATAATAAACCATAATGAAGTATTATGCTGAATAAATTAGTAATAAAATGTCAAATCTGATTTTTTGTTAATTACTCAGGTAATTTTATCATGACAGGAAATGATACTCTAAACAACAAACCACCTAGTGTTAATTTTGCAGTAGTACGCTGAGTCGGTTTTTAACGCGAATCCGAATAAAATGTTCTAATATAAACGTACTCTTTGGTACTATTTTTCTCAGTGTAGGTATATCCTCTCGTAAGTTCAGTTTCTGAGCTGAAAAGTACACAACAAATATTTCAATGTAATCGACTAATTGTAAGAAATATTACTTTAAAAAGGGAAAGGAGTTTCTTATGAGATTCTTAGAGTGAGAATTTGGTTTGCAATTCAAACTCATGTGATTCCAAGGACGCAAGATCTATCGAACTGTTATATTTAAAAGAACTATTGAAACAGAAAGATTTAATAATCTCCAATCAACAGGACGCAATAACAGCTCTTAAGCAGCAGATATATTTACTTGATAAATTGGCAGTAATAAGGGAGTCAGAACATAAAGAACTAACGCATTCAGCAACCAACGAGGGGAATGAGGAAATCGAACTAGTAAACAAACTCAGTACCAAAATACCTTCAGAAACCGATAAAGTCTGCAATTCCGCATCCTCTACGAGATACGAGGGAATTGTTGCAGCCACCCAGGGATACGCTAAAGCATTACAATCCTTACCGAAGAAAAACGATCGGACGCCGCTGAAACAGATTAGTGAGAAAGGTGCTGAGATAAGTTCTAATCCTCTGGCTGAAACAAACACTACGACTAAACAAAACAGAACATTTGCATCGCCGACTGTAAAACCCAATAAAAAACCGTTAATTGGATCTAGTAAGATAATAAGTGCTGTTTCAGCAGTGCCTAATAAAAAAAGGATACCTACATGTATAGTCGTCTCAGTTTGGTAGCGGTTTTATTGCCCTCCCAAAAAAAGCGACAGAAAGACGACCGCAGGTCGGTCTCTTTGAAGTTGTTTTTTTATAGCAAGATCATAAAACCGATAGAAAACTTGGACGACTATGGCTGCGTTTAGTTCATGGGCGACGTTGTCGATTTCTTTTAGGCCGTAGTTATTTTACGTTGTCTGACTAATCAGCTGAGTGGTCACAGTGGTCGTGATTTGAGATGCGTCCATTAGGCAGCCACGGTGAATATGAGTTCCGTTTAGAAAACAGTCCGCCCGAGCTCGTTAAACTTTGACGGTTCGTCTATCAACTAAACACAGCCTATATATCGTATGAGTCCCGAAACAACACTTGACACATTGACTTAAAAAAAAAAAAAGTGCACCTGCAATCCAATTTTTTTGCAAACAATTAAAGTGTACCGAAAAATCGACATCGTTCCTGGTCGAATTTCCTATTGAGAAATACAAGGACGTATATGATCCAACTATTCAGCCTGCAGGGGCAGCAATCAAGCGATATTATTTTCCAAAAACTAGAAATTTTCGGTCAGAGGCTTCCCTTCAACCGGAATTCAAGAATTAAAAAAGATGAGCTTGGTCATAGTTCATGTTAATGTCCAAAGTATATTCAATAAACTTAGTAAAAGCGAGGTGTTTTCCAAACAAACTGTTTCCGACTTATTGTGCTTCTCCGAACACTGGTGTAATCGCGAGAATATTAAACTAATTAATTTATCTGAATTTGAATTAAAAGCAAATTTTTGTCGAACTAACCGTAGCCAAGGGGGTGTAGCGATATTTGCTAAGTTGAACTCCTGAGAAGTATTAGATGTTCTTGAAATTTAAAAAATTTGGCGGAATCTTAAGTATATTATATCTGAAATTCTCAGTGTATCTGAACTACCCGTCGAAATGCATTTCGAAGCGTGCGCTATCAAGTTAACAAATGGTTCTAGTGTGTTGCATCATGTGTATATACCGACCACCGAATGGTTCAATGGATATCTTTCTTACCAACTTCGTTCAGTCAATAATATACTGCAAAGCAATTAGCAAAGAAGTGGCGACTTTAATATAAATTACTTTAGGAACAATGGCTCGACCCAACTTCTCAAGGACGTGCCTTCATGACTTCGAATTAAGCTGTACATCTGATGTACCAACTCGGATTGCAATACAACCCAACATTGCGGATCACCTTGCGTTGAAGCTCTCCATGTGTTGAGATGAAGGAAAAGTTGAGAAAAAGAACATACCTATTTTTCAGTCTCATTTTAACGTATCCAATAAATGCTTGGCAGCACTGAAACAGCGTCTCGACACTATCCACTTTGCTTTTTGCAATTCTCAGAGTGTCGACGATAACTTTAATACATTTTATGATACTCTTCTTCAGTCTATTAAAGAATGTTGTCGTTTAACATCGATCAAGCATTTCAAGAAACCCTATGATAATCATTGGGTTAATGAATCGGTAATCTCCACAGGATAACAACTGAAAGATCTTTATTGGCTTGTAACAGTTACCGGTGATGACCATTTGCATCAAGAATATCGCCAAAAGAAAATTAATTACAAAAAATTAATAGAAGGTAGTTTGGCAGATAGTGAACCACCGTCTGGGACGGAAAAAATCTTACAGTCCAATTGCCCTACATTTCAATGACATTACAGTAACCGAGACTGATGAAGTGCGGACTTATTTGCCCAGCACTTTTCCAGCATAGCGTCTACGTCCTTTCGTAACCACTATGATCCTAATTTACCCCAGCGCCCAATTGTCGGTCCATTTAATACTAAAACTTTTGTCTTTAAAAACAAATACAGTACTGGTTTGGATTACATTCCAATACAAATTTTGAAATATCTTATTGAATCTGTCGCACCGTACATAGCTCAGATTATAAATGCTTCGGTTGAAACTGGTCAGTTTCCAACTTTACTAAAGACAGCGTTGGAGTTGGTGGTACCGGTCTACAAGAAAAACAACACTCGTGATGTAAACAATTATCGCCCTATCGCTATGTTAAGTGTTTTATCGAAACTTATTGAAAAAATTGTTCTTAATAGACTCATTAATTTTCTTGACTCTTGTAGTGTACCTACTTAGTGATTCCCAATACGGTTTTCGACCGGGTAAATCTACGGAAGGGGCTGCATCTAGCATGATAGAATATTTATACCATAAGATGGACGAAGGCTACTTGGTTGCTGGTCTTTTTTTTGATTTAACCAAAGCCTTCCACATCCTTGATGTTCGAATAATTTGTGAAAAATTTTTCGCATTGGGTATTAGGGGCATTATTTTGACCTGGTTTGAATTTTACCTGAGAGCACGTAAACTTTGTGTAAAAGTGAAGAATTCTCGCAAGTATGAAACTAATTATGGCGTTCCTCAGGGCTCAGTGCTAGAACCTTTGATTTTCCTTCTGTTCATAAATGACATGGTCAATTACGTCAAAGCTGAGAAAGTTATCATGTTTGCTGATGACACGTCAATGGCGGTTGTGGCACGGACTCCTGAAGAACTTAAACAGAAAGTCCAAACTGTAGCAAACAATTTTAGCTGTTGGTGTGCTAGGAATAAGCTCATATTAAACATGCAAAAAACGGTGGTAATAAGTTTTTATAATAGGAAAAACCCTGGAAACGTAATCTTTCAATTAAATAATCACTATGTTGAATCTCGGATTAATTATTGACGCTCAGCTTGCCTAGCACAATCAAATCGATGCGGTTTGTAAGCAGTTAAGTAAAACCTGCTTTGCGATTTTGCAATTAAAAGAAGTTCTTACCCCGAGTAGACTTCTCGACTTATACTATGCCATGGCGTACTGTCACCTTGCCCATAATATCGTATTATGGGGAAATGCGAGTAACAATAGAAGAGTATTCCTGGCACAGAAACGCATTATTCGATTAATTTTTAATGTAGGCCCCAGACATTCGTGTAAGGAAATTTTTACCACAAATTGTATATTAACATTCCCAGCGTTGTATATTTGCAAGTGTTTGATTTATGTTAAATCTAACTTTAATCACTACAAAACAAATTCCTTTTACCACAAATATGATACTAGCTCCAAAAACTTGTTTGTTATCCAACTCACAACTCCAAAAAATTCGAACTTGCACCATTCTAGCTGGCATCAAATTTTATAGTAAATTACCTGATTGTATTAGAACACTCAACTTAAGCCTTTTCAAAATTAGAGTAAAATCGATGCCAATTCGCAAATGCTACTACTCAGTAACTGATTTCTTAAATGACGACCTTACAATTAGTTCTTAATTTATTGTTAAGTGTGTTTCCTATATTGACATGTACATCCATTCTTTTGTAATGGGCCCAAGTATGCAAATAAAATTTGAATTTTGAATTTGAATTTGAAACTCAATATGCGACTTCCTCCATCTTTTTTATCATGTTTTTCATCATTTTAAGTATAATTTTTTTATTTCACTACATTACTTGTTACGTGCTTGTTTCGATTTAGTAGATCCAGTAACTCTAGTTTTCCTTTACTGTTCATAATTTTTATCTTAATCATCTTCGTTTGTCCTTGTTGATTTTTCGTTCCCTAAAAACTTTAAAATATTTTCTCCGCTTTTCCATTTACCTTTTGTTTTTTTATCTATCATTTTTGACATTGGTTTCTTTAGACAACTTAACATTCGATAGAAGATTTTTAGCTGTTCTCTCTATTAAAGTACATCCAAGCTTATCCTAGCTGTATTTTTATCTTTCTTCATTTTATTTGTTGTATAATCTAATGCAAAAAAAAAACATAAAAAGTTGTAAATTACATTGCTGTCGTCTGCAGAAAGCGTGCTTAAGAGCAGTATTTGGTATGAATAGCAGGGAAAGTTGTGTGAGTGTATATCATAAACACAAAGTACTTACCTTTCCATCGATATATATTTTAAACTGTGCCCTATTTGTGCACAATTATTATGATGACTTTTTTTCAAAATATGAAACTCATCATAAGTGCGAGACGCGAAATCAGGCAAACGCGTACTTGAGACCACCTAAAACTCATTTAACAAAACTGCAAAAAAATTTTTTATATCAGTGCATTAAGATTTATAACCACTTACCGCCAGAACTAAAAAAATTATCGCAGAAACATTTCAAAATAAAATTACGGTGCTGGTTACTCAGCAAAACATTTTATGACGTAAATAATTTTTTTGCAGTACCTGTAGTTTTAAATAAATAATCAAAATAAGAACTCTGAAAAAAAAAAAATAATACGTATTTACAAACTTTATCTGTTTATATGCACACATTATTTTATGTAAGAATGTTGTCCCTATATTATGTGACGTGTTCTATGTTTTATACATTATGGAATAAATTATATTATTATTATTATTATTATTATCAATTTTCTTAACCATTTCATAAATTTACAGGAATTTTAATTATTAATGGAGTTAATATGGCCGTCTTGGATGTCAACAACTTCTTCAACGTCAATGGTAATTTGACGACAATAACTTGGGCACACGCCGTTAATAACATCTCTCTATTGACAGAAGCTTTAAACAGTACGTATAGACTTTTATATACATGTGCCTTTTTGACGAGCCTTTTAAAACTTGTTTAAAGTTGTTTTATTTTTGTAACTTAAAATTTCCAGGTGTTTTTGCAGCTGTAATGTATTTCTTTTTTTTGTTGCAGATTATAGAATTATGATGTTAGAAGCAGACGTGGTACTGGGAAGTTTATCTGGCACTAATATTACGAACATTCCAATAATGGCGCATCCACCTGCAAATACATCTAGTCTAACTTTGGAAGCATTTCTCAACACATTTGCTAATTATAACGTACTTGGAAATTCCACTCGTAAGGGACTGAAACTAGACTTTAAAAGCATAGAAGCTTTCGAAGAATCCGTTAGACTTCTCGTTTATTGGGTACCAAAGGTAAAAAGCCATATCTTGACATGCTTACACAGATTGAAGACTTTTACTTTAGCCAATAGTGGTTTCATGTAGTTTCAAGTCGTCAAGTATGAAAATAGCCATACCGCAATTCACCTCACCCCATTGCCATTCACATCCATCTCTTTGGCTATTTCACAATTGATATAATTAGCTTTATAAAATTTACTCCTTACTGTTTGAAAAGTGTTTGTAGTGAAATAATGAAAGGCTCCTTTTTTGATTTGTCAATTTTGTTTGTTCCAGCTGAATTGCCCTGTTTGGTTGAACGCTGACATTTTGAGCGGGCCTTTCAACGCAACCGCGCTTCCGGTAAATCCGAATAATTTCTTCGCATACTCGAGAATTTTCACCGACGTAACACTGTCCATCGGTTGGACGACGAATTATGTGCAAGGCGTGAACGTCACCACTTATACGAGCGCCCACATAACCAACATGTTGAACTCTATTTCCGTCAATAACGTAACTCAATCTATCACGTTTCCGGTACGAGCTTTCATCGCTGCCCAAAGCGTACCTCAAATGGAGACGCTGGTTAATAGCGTCAGAGGTTCCACGCTCACCGTTTGGACCAGCGATGGAGATCCGGTCAATATCATCAGTTTGCAGAACTTGATCAAAACCATCGGTGTGAACAAAACGTACGTTGATTTACCGGATGCCTTGATGAATCAACTTAATTTGGGTACTGATGCGGCGTCACCTGCGACGATTTTGTCGTTATGGACACTTCTTGCAGTTTGTTTGTTATTGCATTTAGCATAAAGTTTCCAGGGACATATTAAAATCTAATCTATTTATGTTTATAAATTTAAAAGAAAATTGTTTAATATATACTTATACAGACTGTATGTTTTTAACTAGGACATACCTCATTCAGTTTACAGCTGTGTGATGCTAAGTCTTTTCAGTATTATACGTAATCGTATCGCGTTTAAAATAGGTATAATCACCCAGTTAAATGTAACACGCCGCCGTGCCACCTTGTTTATTCACTTTTATGGACATCTAAATAACCAATAAAACTGTCCAAACAAAAACAAATTAAACTTATTGCCAAATTAATTAACTGGGCCGAAAACTGAACTGAAAAGGTTTACTTGCGGAGAACTTCCAAAAGGGTCACCAAAAGGTTTTACTTCAATTAGGCATGCGCTACCCTACCCGTCTAGAGAGTCGGCTACAGGCTACTTAGAAATTTACTGCCGGCGCTAAAGGAAATATCCTACTGTCCTACTCTACCTGGCCTCCGTTTTGATGCGACCCTTGTGGAACCCGTAACAACCTTATAATAATTACACCTCGTGATCGTCAATGGGAAGCCTGGCCTTACGTTGTTGTAACTCAATTCTTTTGGTGAGTCGGTGAATAAACTTGAGAGATTAAGGAACTAAATACGTTTAAATAAAATGCGCTAGTTAGATTTAATTAATTATTTATTGAGAAAAAAAAGTTAAAAACTCCTTGTACCAGCCACTGCGGGATCTGATATAAGTGAGCGCAAAAACCCTTGCGTTTTAAACCAGTACAGAGAAACCAAATTTACGGTTATCAGGAAGTACAGTAGAATTCGCTTAACGGATTTTACTTTCGAATATCGTAGCGACCCAACTGACTTCAATCACACAGCTGGTAGCTTAGTGCACACGCAAATAGCTGTTGGAGAATTCTGTTCCTCAATTAAATTAACAATTAATTTGTCTTCAACTTATATTGGTCTTGGTACTAGTATTTGCCACTTCAGATCGTACTCTAAAACGCGTTCTGCTCAATCAACCAACGCACAGTGTGACACGGTGTATCTACAGTATACTTAATTAATGGAAGTAATTAATTAATCAATCAGACGTTCTGGAGAAGTATGTGATACAAAATGCCGCCATCGGCGATCAATTTGCAAGATAATCAATAGCAATCGCCGCTAGTTTTTCAGGGACTCCTTTCGGAGGTGATGGGTAACCCTATCGCTAGCTAAACTAATTAATTGAGGTCGAATGAGTAGGATCTTTTCTCAACCACGTCCAATCATCCTAAGGGTGTGGTACAGTGTACGCTTTTTAATCACCCTACGTCGTTTTTCGTCGGCTAAACCTATCTAACTAATTTGTTGGCGCAATGGACCTAAACGACAGTTTTTCGGCACTCGGCTTTTGCGGTTATGGTACTTTCAGTCTCTCGGCAAATCGCTTCTAATTAACCTGCAAATCTCTCGGCAAAGGCCACACTTCGGTCCACAGAGAGTGTGTGAGAGAAACTCTGTTAAGAAGATGGCTATGAACAGGTGGTTCAAATTGTTCGGCCTCGTAATTTCACGAAATTCGTAACGAGCAATAAATTGGCCTTGATTTCTGGGGTTACATTGTGCTGGCCCACTTGGTTTTGGCGGCAGATATAACTTGCCTTAGATCAGTGATTCAAACTGGCGACTTCCCTGTGCAAATCGAAATACAGCCGTTAGCGTGTTTCCAACTTGGCAGAGAATATCTCCAAAAGGGTAGGACTATTTTCCAAGAGTACACTGTATTTGAATTTCCAAATAGATTTGAGTGAACAGTTAATTGACTCTGGTTGATTAAAACGCAGAACTGGCCTAATAATTTATGCAACAAATGACCAACAAATTTTACTAATGTGAATGCAACTTGTTGAGGTTTAACCTCGACTCAAGTGCAAATAAAAATACTTTGACTAAAATTTATCCAAAGGCAATAAGAATACTGAACTTTACAGATTCTTTAGCCACTGATTAATGCAGGTTAAAATAATTCTTAATCAATTTATACCACCAAGCATGTGACGAAGAAATACAAGTCTAAATGTAAATTACCTATACGCATTCCCGAGATGAACACAACACCGGCACACACACACTTATTTAGGTACACCTGCGTCGCGAATCCATACGCATTCGTGGTTTTGTTTGTTTAATTGCCCTTCTCTTAACACTCTGTATTTTAACCGTATCGAAATAGAATGATTTAGCTAGAAATATGAGAAAAATGAGAGAATGACTGCAAGCACTAAAAGAAAGTCGCGAAGTCAAAATTAAGGAATTCAACCGTTCGCTCGAGAGATTGAAACCCTTCTATTTGTTTCCGGCGCTTCTGTCTTTCCAACTAAACAATTAATCTTCTCCCTCGGACTCCGCAAGCAAATTTTGAAACCAACCCGGACCAATAATCGCTGCTCTCGCCCGAAATCACGCCTACTGCATATTTCCTGCCCCATATCATAAATTAAGAAAACGCCAATTAGCTTGCCAGATAAAGATCGACGGGTGGTCTGTCGCAATTTGAAACATTCCTGACCCTCTCTTCATCACTCACATACAAGAGTCAACTTGATATTTTAATGTATCCGGTGCTTGCTTGAAACACTAAGCAGACAAAGCGAAACACTTTCCACTTGCAATGTAATTGATCCATTTTCTATAACTGACATGTTCTAAAATTTAGTGTGACTAATTCATACAGAAATCTGAACCAACACAAAGCTAAAATGTCAAACTGACTTGTTTATGATGGCAGAGAATCAGGAGTGCTATTTGAGCAGGCCTAACGTTACAAATTTTTATGACTCGCGCTGGGGGGTTTCACTCTGAAAAGGACCGCGTTGCCCTGGACAGGATCGCATCCGGTGGCAATTCTACTGAAAATCTGAACATAACCGAATCTCGGCGTATGTAATTCAAAATGTATATACAACTCAGGAGGCGAGTTTCAATAAAATTTTATAGCGTCTTCGATTCACTGCTCTAGAATACTTTCGGATTATTTTCACCAGATAATTCTCTGAAGGGCCAGTTAGTTAATTAATTTTATTTCCCTGTAAGTTTAAAAAAAGATTAGGTAGTTCATTTATACTACTATAAAATTATTTAAAAAAATATTGGAAATGTACAGGAAGAACGTTACTTAGATTTTATAAATAAACATTTGCAACGAATAATAATTTCGTTCGTATTATTTATTCATTTAACTGTCGATAACATACCGTCTATAAACCGATATGTGTAATTGATAATTACAAGTAATTAATTCGTCTAATTGGTAAGACAAGGAAGGAAATGTATTAAGTATGTGAAAGACAAAGATTGCTATGGAGAGAGGTCGGCTTTTATTTTCGAATTTTATTTTGTACCTTTTGTAGAAATTAAATATTTATCTTGATGGTTAAAATATTTTTTTGGTCAGACATGGCAACAGCACATTACGCTTTGACGCTGTTGCAGAGATTAACCATACCGTATGTTTCTAAAGAAAGAAATGTGTCATGTGTACCTCAACTTCGACGGTTTATAATTTTTAGCGGAATCTTAAAAGAAATATTTATTCTGGTGGCCGGAAAGTTAAGCATATAAATGAACTTACAAAACAAATTTGATGTCAACAGTACATATTTAGCTTAGGTAAGAGAAAGGGTCAGTATATAAGAAATAAATCTTTGTTAATTTCTAATGAATTTAAAGCTTTTTCAACTTTGTGTCTTTAATTAGTCCGCACACCCTTATATTGCACATAATTCAAATTTTTTACCGCATATATGTATTTTATTCTTTTTCAAGCGTATAAGAATTTATTTAGCTCTCTTTTGCCGCATATAAATCCGTTCTCTACAGATTAGTTAAGGGGTACTCTGGCATCTACTTTTCTCCACAAATTTATATGTAGGTACTTTTTTTCTGAGAAAATAGACGAGATATTTCTGCTTGCTTTGTTTCATTTAAATATTAATCTTTGATGCACGTTTTAATACGCCTTTTGAGAAAACTTCAATTTTGAATTTCTATAAAGTTTTTAAAGAAAACTTCTTTGAAAATTATATATGAAAAAACAAAATTAATTATTTTTGAGGATGTGTAAGGTCGGCCGACATTACCAACCTATTTTTTTTGTTTATCATTAAAATGTGTTAATGCATATACATAAATTTAAGTAGGGTAAGTGTGTTAACAGTGGCTCAGGTGTACACAGTGAATATCAATTCTTTTTCCCAGTTCCCAGATGTAATCGTTCTATGTATTAATCATTTCTACAACAGATGGCGTGCAAGCAACGAGATACTATGATGTACAGTTCACGTTAGTGTCTTCGGTAAGTCACATGTAAGACAAGATTGTTTCATTTTGTGGTGCTAGTTCTTTTTCCTGACGTAAGTATTTTTTCATTCTATCCCACTACACTTCTCAGATATGATGTTCAGTGTAGTATTAGTTTGTTTCTCGGTTAAATGTCTCCATTTTAATTCAAAAATGAATGCTTTAAGTATGTGCGTTTTCTTAGAAAGTTGGTTTGAAAACAAAATGGCGACTAGGTACACAGTTGATCAACTTATTAGGGTACACGGTGATTCACGATCCACTGTGTACTTGATAGGTACACAGTGGATCGTGAGTCAAATATTAAATTTGGTTCTATATTTTGCCAACAGAATGCCACGAAAGACAAAGCTTGTGAGAGTAATAGGAGGCCATACTGAAGATACTATGAAGAAGGCATTGCAATTGATAAGTGAAGGCAGTAGCATTAGAAATGCTGCAAAAGAGGTTGGCATTGCTTTTTCCACCGTAAGACGTTATTATTCGAAACTTAAGACGTTTGATAATCCTGAGAACATGCGCTTGGTGCCAAATTACGACATAAACAAAGTTTTTACCACTCCATAAGAAGAAGCATTACAAAAGTATTTTGAAGATTGCTCTTTAATGTTTTACGGTCTAACGACAAATGATTGTCGCAAAGTGGCGTACGATATGGCGACACCCCCGAGAAAAATGAAATTGAAATGGAAAGAACAGCTGCCAAAAGAAAGAAGGAACATAAGAAAAAAAAGAAAGTAAAGACACGAATTTTCAGAAGTGATTCGGAAGATGAAGAGGACGAGACAACAGACCTGGTTCTTCAAGATACTGATGACGACGACGATTGGTATTTTTTTTTTCACCCACTTTTAACCCCAAGCTCGGAGCTTGTCGGGGAGGGGTGGCGGCTGCGACCGACTTAGATGGTAATTTCTCCTTCGGAATTCGCCTTACAAACTGGGGAAACGCAGAAAACCCAATTCGAAGGAGCCGGTATAAATCCGAAACAATCCGACACATAAGTACTCTATCTCTCACATAGAGCCCATATGCACCAGGATGGGATTCGAACCCACGCCTAATAATTGCCCGGCCGAGCGTTACGCCCGTTGCCAGCGGACTTAACCACTCGGCTAACAACTACCTAAGTATGTATGAAGAAGAAGATGCCGAGAATGCTCTATTTCTAACTGAAAAAGATCTTGAGAAGCCATTGCCTCGAATTCCAAAAAAGGGGGATTATGTAGTAGTAAGATTTTTGACAAAAAAACAAAGGATTTTCTACGTTGGAGAAGTTTTAGAGACAAGAAATGATTCGTTCGAATATTTTATCAGTTTTCTAAGGTTAAGAAACAAATCACGCGAGCAGTTTTACATGCCCAATGAATTAGACTTATCATATATCCAAGAAGATGATGTTAAATTTATATTGCCAAAGCCTACTACTGTTGCCGGGACCACTTCACGACAGCAGTCTGATTATTATTTTGCCATAAAATTATCCATGTTAAACATACGTTAAGTTTTATTTTGTTTCCATATTGTCTTTCTAAGGTTTATTTGTTGTTCTTCAGAGAATGTTTATCTGATTTAAATAGGTGTAAACGTAATATGTATCTACCTATTAGTTACTTATCGTTCCTTTAAGTTAAGAGAATAAAGTGTTTGAGTATTGTTTGTTAAATTAATCTTGTTTTCGCTAAAAAAAATAATTTGTTTATTTTTTACTTTTATTTAAAGTTGTAATGAAAGACTGATTATTATTTGATTAAAAACTGTACGTGCTACATAAATTCAGTGCTTTCTTTTCTATAATTCTTGATCTGATTCACTGTTCCTTCGCACGATTCATTGTGTACACTCATGCGAGTCACAGTGTACATATACCGGTACACAGTGACTCGATATCCATTTTTTTCTTTTTAATTAAATCCTCAAGCATGGTGTCTCTGGCAAAAAGAAAACATTGGGAATATCGTAGTACGATATCTGAGCAAAGTGCTTGCAAATTTGGATAGATGTAGATGACTTTGTTATGAATGTACGAGTGAAAAAAAAAATGAGTGAGCCACTGTTAACACACTTACCCTAATCAAAACGCTCACCATCTCCTTTGGCTACTGGGTACCGTTCGCTACCATCACATCCCGTTGACATGATGCGTTCATGCAACAATAACATGTGTTTACGATCATTTGCAAGAGACAACAGTTATTTACTCACCGGGGACCCTAGTCCCCTGGCCCTAACGGTCTGCACCTGCTCAACCCCTTGGTCAATTCACAACTCAACCTAGTGCCTCCATCATTGCTCCTGATGATGTCCAACCTTGGGCCTTCAGTATCATATCTGTTGCTCTTTTATAAACTATTGCTCTGAAATGTTATTTCCAGAAACACACGCCACATACAGCACATATAGCCTCAATGACATGCAAACATACTCAACCCTACGTCTTTGTCATCTCCGACCCGTGGATTCTCTACACCAATCCACTCTTCCGCCAGGTGGGTGACATCTCGTCACGGTGACTCACTTCACCTCCACCTGGCACGTAGGGGTGGTGACAATTACATAACAACCTTAGAGGGGCTTACTCTCCTCTACATAGGGGTCCTAAGGGGTCACTCATGGGACCGTGAACAGTACGTCGTTCACCCTCGGCTGCGCTTTTAACCTGTACGATTTCCCTTCAGGGATGGCCAAGCGCCATTTACAAGCGCGTTACATTTTTACTTAATTACAAAAGTCTAACAATGTAATCATTATGTTACAAAATGGTTGAGTTAAAGTATTCTTTTACGATTTTGAAATACATCCCTAAAATTACAGAGAAATATCTTTTTTTTGTAGGAATTGTGAAAAAGGTGTCAGTTACCCCTACAAGCAAATTCAAACTAACACTCCTGTCCCATGGATTAAAGAAATTACTTGGCATTTACGAGAAGAAAATATAAGCACTCACCGGTCTGCTTCCCCTCTGCAACCTGAAGTGGAACTAAAAAAAATAAAAATTTGACTTGAAAAAATTTATAATTTAATTCTATTTTCCGGGCAAACTTTATAACGCATGGAATGTGAAATTCAGGGTACACGAATAGTTTGTTTTTAATACACAGCAACTTCTATAAAAACTGTCCAGAAAATTAGTTTGGAAAATTTTCAACAAAAAAACCAAATTAAAGAAAAAATATTGATACTTACCCTACCGTGATTCGCAGCGTACAAATCTGTTTCTTCAAACCATCCTGCCACAGTAATCAAGGGAGAAATCACCAAGCACTTTCACTAGATCACTGAAAAGAAAAATTATTGTTTAATAAAAACTATTATCCTATAATGTAAGACAAAGTTTCTAAAAGAAACGTGAAATTGACAATTAATATTTATTTTCTTTTTTTGCTTCCAAAGGTGTAGCAGTGTTATGTAAGTAGTTGACTAATTTACGTAGAATGTAGATGAACACTCGAGCGCATATACTAGGAGTGTAAAAGGAAGTATGGCTGAATCCGGATACAATATGAAACAAATCTAAAAGATGTGCAGATTTATTTTTCTTTTTTCTGTGTTCATTTTGAAATGAAAATTAATTTAATAAATTTTCATAATTTACTAAAAAGTTGAACTAACTCACGTATTATATTTATTATTTTATTTACGCTGCTTAAGCATCATGAAAGTTTTGTTAAGTTTGGACTAGAGCTTTTCGAACCGTGAATTATCTTAAATCAATCGCTACCGCTCTAAGTACACAACGTACAAAACAATTCCTTTTTATTAATTTAATTAGCCAACACCTCGAACAAACCAACAAAAACAAATTGAAACTAAATACAAGAAAACCTCAGAATAAGGACTTTTAAAAGTGTTTCTGAAGTTGATCTGTAAGGCGTCATCAAAATATTAAATACTCATACCTAATTATTTAATTAATTGCGCAAATAGGCACTTTAAAACATAATAACACTGTTAACACCTCGCACTTAAAACAGAAAATAGCTCGGTAAACGACGGGGTAATGCGAAGCAAAGCTTACTGAGTGTTTTTGTTGGAAGCAAGAACCAATCATCGTTTGCATTTTTCAACATAAAAAACGTATGGGGTTCATGAAGGATGCGTTTTTATCAAACACAAAGAATGCGTATATAAGTAAGTTTTTCTTAGGTGGCAGGAAATACGTTTAGATAAACGAATTTCGAATATTAGGTAAATTTGTGATGTCCAAAATTTAAAAAAATGTGATTTGTCCAAAAATATTTTCAATCGGTTTAAAGATTTAAAAAACCTGGAAATTTTTGGAAAAAATTGCTGGCGCTGAAATGTTTTATTTATGTTAACCCATCTCTATTATTTTTTATATTAACTAATACACAATGTTTAAAAATTGTATGAATTTTTAGGTAGATTGCACTCATCCTCTGCTAACAGTTTTTCAGTAGCGTTTTATCGAATAATTATACCACGTACAGAGATTATCTTACGATTTAACCTAATTTATCTATAAGTGAGTTATCCATCAAACTTATACTTTTTTAAATGGAATGTACAAATTTTTATTAGATATTAGATCTTTTAAAAGTAAACATTAATATTTATTAATTAATTTATTTATAAATCGAAGCATTCGCAATCTACAGCTATTCAATTGGATGAAAGAGCTGAAATGTACAAGTATTTTCTTCATAACTAGCAGTCAAAAAAATTATTTTTATTATGGATACCTAATTATAAATATCGTGTAGAATAACCCCTATACAGAGTGTTACAAAGGAGTTAGATTTACTGTACGTTCTGAAAAACTACGACTCCGAGGCACTAGTCCTTTATAATGAGACTAAGAAACGGTACAATCAATTATTAAAACGTGAACGTTATAAACATTATGATAACTTAATATCCCAATCCGATAATAAATCTAAAACTATGTGGTCATTAGTATCATCCGTTCTTGGTGGAAATTCATTTCAAAGTCAGACTGATGGTCCGTCCGCTGAAGAATTTAATGCTTACTTTGCATCTTTTGCTCAGAACTCACAAACCAAACGCACCTATAATAATTTTTATAAACCTCCTACGAGCGAGAAGACCTTTTACATGTTCCCCACTACTGAAGAAGAGATTTTTGATATTGTTAACAACTTCAAGAACAAAAAGAGCGCCGGTCATGATGACTTTCCCATGTTTCTGCTAAAAAACACCCTCCTGGCATACATCAACCCATTAGTCAACATATTTAACTGTTCGTTATTGAATGGAATTTTTCCTGATAGCCTTAAAATTGCTAACGTCAAACCAATACTTAAAAAAGGAAATGCAGCTGAAGTTGAAAATTATAGGCCCATAAGTTTACTGTCATCTTTTGCTAAAATCTTCGAGCAAGTTATGTTTACGAGGTTACACCGATTTATTGCAAACTGCAACCTATGGAACATCAGTCAACATGGGTTCTTAAAGGGAAAAAGTGTAGAAACAGCGCTGTTTGATTTTACCACCACCATCTTAAACAATTGGGAAGAAGGAAATCTTTCTTGTGATTTATTTCTTGACCTCACCAAAGCTTTCGACAGCCTGGACCATGATATTTTATTATCAAAACTACACCAATATGGCATAAGAGGAATTGCCCTTGAATGGATGACCTCATATTTATCGCAAAGGTTTCAAAAGGTGGTCTTACAACACAGCACGGGGACTCAAACATCTAATCTTGTGGAAATCACTAAAGGAATACCACAGGGCAGTATCCTTGGATCCCTGTTATTCGTTCTCTTTATGAACGATTTGCCGGATACAACACAAAATAATTTCTGTAGGGTTTTCAACTACGCAGATGATACCTGTTACCTAATTAAAGGTGAAAACTTCATGGCAATACCTGAACGCGGAGAGCATTGTCTTCTAAGAGCGGACGAGTGGTTTTCTCAGAACAAATTACAGTTAAATGAAACCAAGACTAATTGTATTTTATTCAAGACTACAAATTATTGTGAAACTCCCAGTTACATAACTTTCAATAACAGTGATATAAACTTTAAACAGAATGTTCGATACCTAGGTATACATATTGATGAAAACCTAACTTGGAAAGTGCATTTGGACATTTTGTGCAAGAAACTCAGCAAGGTGTGCTTCGGACTAAAAACTCTCAGCCAATGCTTAAATCATGAGACCTTGAAAACAGTTTACTTTGCAAACTTCTATTCCCTCCTTCAGTTCGGTATTATGTTCTGGGGTAATAGTGCCAATGTTAAGAGCGCCTTTGTACTACAAAAAAGGGCAGTCAGAACTATTAACAAAATGTCATGTCGTGAATCGTGCCGTGGAGTTTTTAAGCGTCAATCCCTTTTAACCGTCTATGGTGTCTATATTTACAAATGTATCATGTTTTTAGTTAAGAATAAGCATTCCTTTTTACAATTCGAGAACAATATTTCTAATAGGTATGACACCAGAAAAATCGATTGCTATCTGTTTCCAACTCACAGATTAACAAAATTTGAAAGTGGTCCACTCTACAGTTGTATGAAATTGTACAATAAATTACCTCTAGATATCCGTAAGACAAACAGTGTTAAGGAATTTAGGAAAAAAATATTTAAGTTACTTGTAGAAATGGAACTGTATAGTTTGGCAGACTATCAGTTTCCATGAGCAAATTTAATATCTCTCTTATGTAACTATTTAAGTTCCTCATTCTTCAGACGTTTTCAAACCTGTAGTTTAGTTTTCAACCTTTGTTACAGTTGTTTTGAAATAAAGCAATATTATTATTATTATTATCAAAGTTACTGCCGCACTATTACTAACTTCGTTATTATTGGAGCTACGAAGTGGTTCAAATTAGCAAAAATGAACTGTTTTAACTCAGGATTATAATGGTGATATGAAGAAAACAATTACGCATCGCATTATCAAAATAATTGCATGTGTAAAGTTTTTTTTTAATGGAATACTCTACATCTTTTGTTGACAAATGAAGGAATATCAAATACAAATTACTCTTTACTAATTTAACTTGAAAGCTTCTGCGGCCGTCGTCCATGTTTGAATTGGCTTCCGGTTGGAACCGCGTCATGTTGACTTCTACTGCCGACGTTTCGTTCTTCATTGCAGAAGAACTTCTTCAGGGCTGCTGCTGCTGGTGGTGTTGCTGCTGCTTCTGGTTAGTCGTTGAGACTGAGTGGGTACGTCTGTTGTCGTGGTATTTATAGTGATCGGTGGGGGTAGTGAGTCGGAACGGTGACCGTGGATTGGTCTGTTTGGGCGTGACGGATCGTTAATGAGATGTTTTCAGGCATTGTGGAGGTAAAAGCCAGTATCACGGTTCAGATTATTGGGATGTTTGAGGATTTCTATGGATTCACGGATTTTACGATTGAAAAAGTGAGATGAGCGTGCTAGAAGTTTTGTGTCGGAGAATAGGATTTGGTGACCGGTTTCTAGTTTGTGTTCAGCTAGGGCCGAGCCAGTTGTTTGTAGTAGTGAACAGCGTTCATGTTCAGAAACACGAGTGCTAACAGACCGTTTTGTTTCACCGATATATGTATACACGCCCACAAGAACAAGGAATTCGGTACACACCTTCGGATTGTAAGGGGATGTGATTTTTTGTGGAGCGTAGGCAATCTGAAAGTTTTGTCATGGGTAAGTAAATTGATTTGATGTTCCGTTGTTTGAGTATTTTACCGATTCGATCTGCTATGGTGTGAATGTAAGGTAGATAAGCTGTAGCGACTGGAGGTGTATCAGGTTCAGAACGTGGAGGAATTGTACTAGACTACTACAAACAACTGGCTCGGCCCTAGCTGAATACAAACTAGAAACCGGCCACCAAATCCTATTCTCCGACACAAAACTTCTAGCCCGCTCATCTCATTTTTCCAATCGTAAAATCCGTAAATCCATAAAAATCCTCATTCCAATAATCTGAACCGTGATACTGGCTTTTACCTCCACAATGCCTGGAAACATCTCATTAACGATCCGTCACGCCCCAACAGACCAATCCCCGGTCACCGTTCCGACTCACTACCCCCACCGATCACTATAAATACCACGACAACAGACGTACCCACTCAGTCTCAACGACTAACCAGAAGCAGCAGCAACACCACCAGCAGCAGCAGCCCTGAAGAAGTTCTTCTGCAATGAAGAACGAAACGTCGACAGTAGAAGAAGTCAACATGACGCGGTTCCAACAGGAAACCAATTCAAACATACTCTTTACTATTTTTCCTTAAAACGAATAATAAAGAAGTTATTGCAACAATTTTGTTCGTATAACATTTAATACAACCCATACAACGAAACATTTAAATGCCACTAAAAGCATCTATAAACGTGTTCAGAGATGTTTAGAACAAAATGGGAATGTTTATGAACATTTACTTTAAGTTATTTATAATTTTGTTTAAATTAGTTTAAGTTACAATAGCTTCAAGAGTAGCACATTTTAATTAATTAATTTTATTTTTGTACACAATAGTAGTTACATTTATTTTAAATACCAGTTCCTCAAAATATTACGTTCATGTTTTTTACGTTTGTTTATTTTTGAAGCATATAATTCCAAGATAGTGTATGTTAAGACAGTTTTGTTAATGCATTGAACTAAATAAAGTTAAGTGTAAATAATGAATACAACTTTCGCAATAACTTCTTTATTATTCGTTTTAAGGAAAAATAGTAAAGAGTAATTTGTATTTATAATTTGTTGTTCTTTCAATTGTCAACAAAAAATACAGGCTGTTCCGTTAAAAAAAAACTTTACACATGCGATTATTTTGAGAATGCGATGAGCAATTGTTTTCTTCATATCACCATTGTAATCCTGAGTGAAAACAGTTCATTTTCGCTAATTTGAACCACTTCGTAGCTCCAATAATAACGAAGTTGACAATAGTGCGGCAGTAACTTTGATCACCCTGTGTACCTCCGTTTGCACGGGAACAAATTGAAACTTAAAAGTTAAATTATTTCATACCCATACAGTCTGTTCAAACTTAAGTCGGCATTATTGCTAACTTTTCACGCTGATTACAATGATGCAGTCAAAAAGACAATTGAGCGTCGCGTTTATGAGGTAAAGTTAAAAAGACACTTTTTTAAATGGAACACCCAGTATATTACTTTACCAGTGGATAAGGAATAAAATTCTTAATTAAAATTGTCCTTTGTAATTTTTTCGTAAATTAATAAATAAAGAAGATATTTTGATTTTCACAAAATCATCAACGGTGCTTGTGTTTTAGAAACAAAACATCGCAGTAATCAAATTATTCTGTTGAGAGACTATTGCTTTTGCGGTTTATTTCTTGATAAAAACAATGGTTTTTACACGCATCTAGAAATATGAACAAAAATTTTGACAAGTTTTGTAAATTTTTTCTATAGGCGTAAAAACTATTTTTTTAGCAAGAAATAAACCGCAAAAGCAATAGTCTCTCAACAGAATAATTTGATTACTGCGATGTTTTGTTTCTAAAACACAAGCACCGTTGATGATTTTGTGAAAATCAAAATATCTTCTTTATTTATTAATTTACGAAAAAATGACAAAGGACAATTTTAAATAAGAATTTTATTCTCTATCGGTTGGTAAAATAATATGCAGGACGTTCCCTTTAAAAAATGTCTTTTATTTTATCTCTTAAACGCGCCGTTTAATTGTTTTTTTTTACTGCATCATTACAATCAGCGTGAAAAGTACATACAGTGTGGTGATAAAGTAACGCACCAAGCGAAAAAACACCCTTAGCGATAACTTTTTCGAAAAACGCTCGGACAGGTCGATTTTATTTTAAAAAAAGACATCTTTTACAACCAATTTTAATTTTATATCAGTTACCACTTTTGCGCCGTGACGTCATCGAGAGTTTTTTTAATGACAACCTATTTTTTTGAAAATGTCATTTGAAAACACCCATTTTTCTGAGTACAAAAATGAAAATGAATCATTATTGAAACTATCGCAAGAGTCATTAACAGCGTTTACACACGAGCTGGTCACTGTCAAGTGGTTGGTGGAGGACATTTTCAATATTTATTGTAATTTTATTAAGTTGTTTTATGTTTTTATAAGAAAGTACTATTTTAGGTTGAAATTTTATTAAGATTAAAAATCACATTTCCATTTTTCAATAATTTTTTTCTTCAAAATTTTCTTATGTATTAGTGACTCATTAACATTTTTGTACTCAGAAAAATGGGTGCTTTCAAATGACATTTTCAAAACAATAGGTTGTCATTTAAAAAAAATGTCGATGACGTCACGGCGCAAAAGTGGTAACTGACATAAAATTAAAATTGGTTGTAAAAGATGTCTTTTTTTAAAATAAAATCGACCTGTCCGAGCGTTTTTCGAAAAAGTCAACGCTAAGGGTGTTTTTTCGCTTGGTGCGTTACTTTATCACCATACTGTATATGTAAAATCTACTTACCTACTATGTTCGGTTTTCGAGATATCTGCAATTACAGTTGCAGTTATTTACATGCAAATGCCGAGACGCCATATTACGCGATCGTTTCTTCTGATGTTATCAACAGTTTTTATCTACAGTGACTTTCAAAAAATGTGCTACAAATGGAATTTTTTTTATTATCGGTTTTTATAAAAATCTATTGACGCAGAACGCTTCTGTATCCCTTAAAATCAAATTGGAAAATGTCAGATGAAATTTATCTCGAACGGTATACAGCGTGGACACCGAGAAAGGAAGACGGCTTAAGAGTAAAGTACCCTTATTTTACAAGATACAGCAAAATGTCATAAGAATAAGTTGTTCACAATTAAAATCTATAGCTAAATATGAAATTACAGCCTTCTATCTCAGAGAAATAAAAAAATCACAATTTATTGTGAACCATTCTTTATACACACTACAATAGGAAATACTAGTTGGATTAAAGTGTCCGCCAAAATAATATGAACAAGAAAACACAAAATTCGTTCTTATTTCTCAATTATTTTCATTTGATTCTGAGAGATTATTTCAATACGATCCGAAACTTTGTGCTTTCCTGTAGCACACTTTTAGAAAGACACTGTACAATAACGTTTGCGTTACTTTTGCCGCGGTCGTTAAAAATCTTGTAATGCGAATACATATATTATAACAAAAATTTTATATAAGACGTCCCAAAAAGTGTGCTTGTAAGGGTAATTTTGAATCCTGCGGAGCAACGCACGCATGCGCAGTACAAATCTTCGGACAAAACCACGCCTTAGTTAATCTTCTGGTCGTTTATTATTATGTGGCTAAACTATTCTTTATATACCATTTTCATAATAGAAAAAAAAACTACAAAAAAAGCCCCGCGGCAAGCACCCCCGAGCACCTGCTTCGAACAGTGTGTGGCTAGCCTTCACCCTTCATCACGTGCGCACCCCGTGAGAATCTGTGAGCGTGGATACTCGACACTGATACTTGCCACTCATTTATGTAAATACTTTTCTTTCTTTTTATGACAATGATCTAAGCAAAGTATACGTGACATGTTATACATTAAAACGTTAAATTTGAAGATTGCGTATTTACATTATGTAAATTCTTTTTCTAAGAAAAGATTCGTAATTATCGATAACTTTGAAAATGCTGATCGAAATGATGTAAATTGTAAGGTAGCTGGCCCAAATATATCCCGATTGCCTTGCATTTAGTCGAATCCAGCTTGTTTAGTTCTATACTAATTTACTAGGTGGCACTAGATGCTATTGTTTAGAAATCTGTAAAAATCTTTTAGAAATCTGAAATGTTGTAAAGTACAGATCCTAAATAACTATTCGTGGTGCATTAAAATAATTAATTACGTTTATAATGGAATTTTAGCATCATACTTTGCGTACGTACATATTCAACGAAGTTATTTAGATTATAACCGCCTGAATCAATCAATGTTTTTTTTTTGTTTTTGTCTTCACAGCACAATGTGTGCATTTGTTATTTTAAGATGACCATACACGTACTAATTGTACCAGTACAGTACTGGTTTTTTGATAATTGGTCCTGATTAGCGGTGAAATCAGGGGCGCGCCAGTAGAGTCCGGCGCCTTTGTGCAAAATTATAATTGGCGCCCCTTACTTCTCTCTAATTTCAAAAACTTACAACTCATATCTTTCTGATTAGTGATACGATAGAGTATGTACACTATAACAACAGAATATAGAACAAAGTTAAAAACTACAGCTGTTTTTTATATAGGGCGACCAACAATCGTTCCATCAAAAAAGAGCAAGAACATGGATGTTATAGATTACGGGAAAAATGTTCTGCGGAACAGTTTATAATTAATTCAAAATTTACCCTAAAAGCATGCTGCGGCACTGAGTACGAAATTCAACGCCACGTTATAATTGCAGCAGTTAAATTAGAATATACAGTTTTATGATTATTATTTTATTGACTACACACAATTTCGTTCGAGTTATGCAAAAGGAAACCAATTATATTTACTGGAATATACTATCTGCTTCATCTACCCTCACAAAAAAGTCAAATATAATGATAGCGGGAGAAAATGCACAGGCCCGTAACGTCCGACCCATTTATTGGTGTTATTAGTATTTAACTAATCTGACAGTCTGGCATTTGATTGTAAAAACTTTTACATCAGTGTCGCACGGTGACGTAAATTAATACAACTGTAGAAAGCACGAGTTTTAAACGTCGTTAGTGCTATGCGTACAATTTTTGATCATTTCCGCAAAAAAAAACGCGTTCGTGAATGAATGTCACAGATTACGAGAAAATGTATAAAAAATTCTGTGGAATAGTTTTGTAATCAATTAATTATAAATTTATCCAAAAAAGTAGGTACATTTAAACTAAAATGCCAAATTCACAGCTGTACGTATCTGCTGTACGTTTTATGATACTCAGAACAAAGCTTGTAAAACTTTACTCTGACACAATAGCAGACTGTTAAACAGCTAATGAAATAGCAATGCGATACTCGTACGATAAACTATGAATTAATTAAAATCACTTATGTACTTTAAACTCGAACAAATTATTCAAAGTCGTAAAAAATAGTCCTTACGGTGAAATGAGGAACGACTTACAACTAGTGCGCTAAAAACACAGGATAGAGTGACAAACGAGTCTTAAATTTGTTAAACTTTTAATAGATTCGTGTTAATAATTCGTCTTTTATAATAATAGACTTTGTTTTTTATTGAACGGTGCACACAAAATAGGGAGTTCTTGCAACACATTACGATAAAAATATCGTTACGTTAAAGGCTATGTTGCTTAGCAACCTTATTGATCTAACCAACCACAAACAGCGTTTTAACGTTTAACGTACGTAAATTTTAACGGAACCTATTGCCAAAAACTCCCTAATGAAATTATAATAGAGAGTTTTAGCAACGTGAGAGGCTATTATGCTTAGGAACCTTATGGATTTAGCCAATCAGAAATCGAGTTTTGGCGTTTAACGTACGTAAATTTTAACGGAACTAATTACCAATCGAAACAGATGTGTTTACTGATTATAATGTTTTCAATTCTGTTGCTTGTAGAAATGAACTTTATTTATAATACAATTAAAATTAAAGAAAAATACTAGAAATTATTAACACGGAGATTTGATTTGTTTTCGTGTTGTAGTGATTTACCTGTTTACCTGCCAAAGCAGATGGTCAAAGTGGGCCATTATTATCCTTTGTACAGAATAATTTACTTCAGCTGATTTTGCTTGCATTTGTCAATTATTTCGGAGATTGTTATCTCAGCTGTTTAAAGGTCAACTTTACGTCGGACGGCGCGCCGCGCCGCGCCCCTTAACACTCATGAACCTATAAAACACTTTTACTACTATATTTATTTCGGTCATCTGCTCCCATTTCTTAAGCAGACATAATAACAAATAGTGCTGATAAATAATTTGTTTAAGACAAATCCATAAATTATAATTAAAAAATAGTATATTGATTTACAAGTTTAGAAAACTGACAGTTTTCCAGTGAGTGTAAATGTTTGAATTCACAAGTGAGCGTTAGCTCATAAGTGGATCAAATTTACACGAACATGGAAATTCACTTTTCTAATGTGTAGATCATGCTATTTTTTCGTGTAGTTGACGAAAATAACACTAAAATTATGAGTGTTTACGAATAATAATAATACAAGGTATGTCAAGCATTTGTTGACATAGTAACAAAACATCAATCTGTGACATCAATCAATCAATCTTCGACCTCTGATACGTCAAAATGAATGAAAAAAAGTGTTGCTAACGGAAACGTGAAGAAAAGTGTTGCTAACAAGACAAGTCCCACTTTTCTTCACGATTTATGATTTTCTGTTAACTACACGAAAAATGTAATTTATTTCGATTTAATTAATAAATAAGAATGTTTTGTTTAAGTATATTTTCCTCACCTGAAATTTTTGGCGCCTTTATTATCCTGACGCCTGTGTGCGTCGCACAAAATGCACACTGTGCCGCCGCGCTCCTGGGTGAAATGTAACCAGTGCAGATTACGAACATAAAATCACAAATTTATCAAAAGATTTTTGAAAAACAAATCTTAAATTTTATATTTACGTTAGGCCCGTTTGACACTATTATATTTCTTGTGCAAGATTTGTTATAAAGTGAGTGAGAAGTGCCAATTCAACCAATCAGAATTCACTGAGGTAGCTCATCTCTCTCACTTTGTAACAAATCTTGCACAAGAAATATCGTGGGTAGTGTCAAATGAGCCTTAGTTCACGTCGACGGCCCTCATTAATACCACAGTGTGCCACAGTATAAAGAATACAGTAGCGCAACTCGCTTGTCGGCACTTTGATCTCTTTACTGGATTTTCATTGATCTCGAGTAGATTAAAGGGGATGTGTCGAATTACTTGATCTGCTTTAAGCGAGAAACACACTGAGGCGGTTGCGGTAGCGTTTGCGATGACAGTGGCGGTCACACACGTTCACATGCGCGCGATCACGGTAAAGTTACGTAAATTCATTGGCAGGTCTATCTTGTCGCATACCTACATGTGAACGGTTTTCATCGCCACCGCCACCGCAATCGCTACCGCAACCGCCTCAATGTGTTTCCCGCTTTAAGTGTGAGCGATTTTGTTGAAAATTGTAAATTTACACGTGCTCACACACCAGGGCCGGATTGTAGTGTTTAGTGGACGTGGTAAAAAAATAACAAGGCATAAATAATGTGTATTAACATAATTATAAAGATCAATTCGGCATCAGAGCCGTGAATGAATGAGCTCTGCATCCCGAGATTGTGACTCAGACCTTGCGCGGGATGTAATGAGGTCAATCCATATGAAGTGATTCAATAAAAATATTTTTGGTTGCTTGACCATTTTAAATATTTTTTTATATATTATTGCCATATGTACTGGGAGTGCAAAAATGATGTTATTAAATTTTTATCTCAACCTGTTTGTTTGTGGTGGCCATTTTTGTTTTTCAACACGCACCAATTAGAGAGTTTGCAGACGTTAACGTAAACTTATTTTTCTTAGGACTGGATTATGCTAGAACACTGCAACAAAGACCATTTTATTCAGTATTTCCTCCTCTTTAATTTTGTGTCATAAAAAGCATAAAAAGCTTTATTTGTTTCCTTGTAGGTGAAAATGTTCCTTAAAGTTTGGCAACGGAATTTAACAAATGCAACTTTTTGGAGCCTAAGTTTATTATGAAGGGGTGGTATATCAAAGTTGATTTTTTAATTACAATTACATATACTACTGTATTCACTATAGCTAGAGTCATAACACTGATAAATGTGTCCTTTAATTTTTATGACTTTTTAAAAATTGTAAATTTGCGATTTTTTCAAAGTTTGAAGCATATCTCTGGTGAGACATGGGATAAACATCTAATTTTTTTACAGAGTGTCCACCTGTATAAGAGGAAACTACGGTAAAAATTTCAACTTTGATATTTTACTATGGAAAAAGTTGTGAATTTTCAAAAAATGTAAAAAAATTAACATGGAATTGTGTTTAAACCGCATTAAAATCAAAGGCTTTTAATTGCACAGAACACAAATTTAAATTTCTATTTCCACAGACATTTCAAAGTTATGTTTCAAAGTAAAAGGAATCCACAACTCAAGTTAAAAATAGTTTATTATTGTATTTGGATTAACCTATTGATCTTAACAAAATTGAGAAAAACAAGAAATTATCATTAAATTTTATGAAGTTTCGGAAAACGTAATTAGGTGCTTTGCAACATCAAAAACTGACATTTACAAAGACCACTGTGTCTGTAAAATTGTGCCCTTGACTTTACAAACAAATGACTTAGTGGCATGTGTGTTTGATGGATAGTGGTGGTTGGCAGAGGTTGAGCAACTAAGATTGGTAAATAGTGATGTGTATGTACACTTTTACCATCCTGCAGGACCTGAACATCTTTCAAAAAGTCTGCTAGTGATAAAGTGTGGGTGCCTACTAAAAATATTTTAAAAGAAATATCACCTCTTGAACTTACAACTGCAACTGGAAGATCACATAACGTTTCACAAAATCTGTCTGAAGAAATAAACGTGCTTCTTTTAATCTTTGCTACATTTTGTAAAAGTTAAAAGATAAATTTCCCAACTTTTTCAGTTGTTAATGGGAATTTATTATTTTCTGTAATATTTCTTGGGTTTTTAGGTCAAGCAAAAACTTTTGTAAAGAATGATTTTTTCGAAAAGTGAAAAATAAAAAAGTTTTACCTACAGTGAACCCTATCCGTGGACCTATTCCACAAATTTTTTTCAACTTACATATTATATTCTACGACAGCGACTATTACTCATGTTATCTGAGTTGTTTTAAATGTCATGGTTTTAAATTTTATTTTACTTTATTAAATAGAGCCGTGCGATGTATGGCAAAGTATCAGAAAACAAAAACAGATCCATTTTAAATGTATTAAAATCCAATGTGGTGGCCGTGAGAAAAAAAAAATGAAGTTAATGAAGGTCTGAACTTTTCTGTAAAATCTAATGATAGTTTCATCGTAAAGACCTCAGAAAAGTGTCTATAGAATGTATTAATTTTGTTGTTACCCCTATAATTTCACAAAAAATAAACGTTTTTAGATTTTCTGAAAATATTTGGCACAAAAAAGTGACGCGTATAAACAAGATTTCGAAGAGATTTTGGCTAGCCTTCACGTGTGCACCCGTGAAAAATCCTTGATTTCAAGACACCCGCCACTTCTTAACTTACAATTATTTTTCTTTGTCTTTATTGCAATAATCTGAATAAAGTATGCGTGATATATTACACCTATGATTACACCTTAAGATATTAAATTTGAAGGTCGCGTATTTACGTCGTATAAATTGTTTTTCTGAGAAAAGATTTCTAACTATTAGTAACTTTGGAAATGCTGGTCAAAATGATGTAAATTATTAGTCAGCTGGGCCAAATAATTCCCGGTTTTAAAATGATTGCATTGCCTTGCATTTAATCGAAGCTAAGTAGATAATTACCACGTAATTACGTTAATCTCGGCACGGAAATGTCACGCTTGCGCGATAAGGTGGTTAGTGGGTGCCAGCGGCGTCGTTGAAACAGCATTTATCATTTCGTTTTCGTCGTGCCTGGTATTTTCGGTTTTTAGTATTCCATTTTATTTAGAGTACACTTATCTTTTTGCAGTATTATCTTAACACTCAATTGAATTTCTTCTTAATGACATAATTTAATTTATTATTATTTATGTAAATCGTCCGTTTCTGTTCCTGATACTGGAAGTGACGCTTGTGGTTACGGCGGATTCAGAATCAGAACGCGCTCTGCGCTTGCGTAACGTTGACCTTGACATTACTTTGCTTGGCAGTTGGCTTTTAATTAGGTACTCTTTGGTAATCCTATTATTTATGCTGTGGTAACAAAACACACGTGCGCATAAAGTAGACTAACTTAATAGATAAAGATAAAATACAAGAATAAATACACGTTTTGTATTTATTGAAATTAATAATATATAGGGTGATTCTTGAATAAATCAACAAGAAATACTGACGAAAGAAGAGACTTCCCAGACCCTGATGACTTTATTGAAAATTTATCTAGCTAAGGCCAGTATCTCAAACGATAGAAAGTTCATGTAATTTCCTGCGTTATTGCAAATCCATAATCCCTTGTGTGGAACTTTGCTGTCGTAAACTCTACCAACTCGAACCTCGTTTTCGAAATTAACTACGTGTGGCCTACGTGCTACACTCGTTCATATTCTGATTCCCGACTACCAAATACATAATAGTCTGTGAGCAAGTGGCTCTCATCTGCCGTAGTTTTTATCCATTCAAAGTTCTTCTGAAGATTGCTGCAGAGAATCTGCAAACAATTAAGTCGACAAGTAGTTAAACTTTTAAAATTAATCATAAAACCAGTATCAAAATCTTCCTATCTCACGTAATTACAGAACTTCAGAAATTTCTAAAATAAATTCGCATTATGGCATCATTACTCATGCTGTACACGATTTTATTAAAAAAAAAAGGTGCACTACACCATTATGTCAGTAATCTAGAATCAAAGTAATAAAGAAAAAACATATTGCTCAACAGCTGGTTTCTCGAAAAAGTCAATAAAAGGAATGTTCGTTCATTTTAACAACGTCTAGCCTCTAAGCTGACTGTACAATGTTGATAAATTAAATTATTTAGAGATTTCTGTAGGTCTGTAACTATACAGGCTGATCCCGAAAAAGGCGCCAGTTATAGGAGATGATGAGTAAAACTCGTATACAAAAAAAAATTCTAATAAAAGTCTTTTCGTTTTTGAGATAAAAATAACTGAAAATTTGTTGAAAATTTGCTGTAAGTTAATGAGTTTAGATGTTACAGGTACCGTTGCTAAAAAAGCGCAAATATTGTTGCCATACAACCAGAATTACCTTTTCAATCCGATTAACATTAGCGTATAGGCGCCATACACATCTCTGCGTTCAGCGCCGCCTGGCGTGGTGATTTGTGAATTAGTGATATGAAAATATTTCTTGACACTCATTGCATGGAAATAATATCACTCTTATCACAATTTACGATTGTAGTACATAATACTTGAGCTTCCTGGTATTGAAATACATTACAATATTCAAGTTCAAATGTACACTAATAATTTGAAACAACTCGTATTTTCATACCACTAATGCAGAATATGGTAATTGGTGGCGCTGGCTTCGCATGTGCATGGTCCCTATAGCAAATTTTCAACAAATTTTCAATTATGTATTTTTATCTCAAAAACGAAAAGACTTTTATTAGAAAAAATTTTTGTATATGAGTTTTACTCATCATCTCCTATAAACTGATTCCTTTTTGGCACGTTATTTCGAGACCACCCTGTATATCCCGATTGCCTTGCATTTAATCGAAGCCAGTATGTATGTTGTATGTTGTAAAATTATTGAATCGTAATGTGGAAATTTAACTTTGTAATGGCAAAAACGTAATATAATTATTCTGTTTCGTGTCTGCCATGAACAAATTTCGATCATACCAATTAAGAAATCCGATCTAATTTGAATATGATCAGTTAAATTTATAAGTGTTGTGTTCGTGTTGGCTTTGCAATGACAAAAAACGTAATGTAATTATTCCGTTTCGCATTTGCCATTAACAAATTTATTGTTGAACCAATCAGAAAAACCGATTCTATCTGAATTCAACAAATTTACATACAAGTGTGAAATTAAGAACATGTCAAAAGTTAACAACAATTAAAATAATAAAATTTAAACAGTTTACCATTCTTGTAGATGTTAACACCAACACTGACCAAGGAAGACTTAAAACTAATGAAAATTTTCCCCACTTATATAGCGAAACAAACCCACAAAAACTTGCCCCAAAGAAAACCTAACCTTAAAATACAAAATTTAAATCAAGAATTCTACAAGACTGAAGTCAAAATCTTGCTTCTATATAAATCAAAAGTACAAAAATTAATTTAACTTTTTGTAAGCCAACCAATTAACCCCAGACGGAGAGCCTCAACTTTAAGCATCTTCACCTTCATCCCATCAGGAAGGTGAAGCAGTTATCGGCGCTTGTTCCCGCGGTGATTCTTTAGGAAATCACGAGGAGGCTTTTTAATGGCTTCCTCAAATTCAGCAGCCTCCATCTGCTGAGGACCAGGATTCAGGATCCTAAGACCCACCCGCCTTGACCGAGACGTTCGTGACTTCAGGAACCGAAATTACAGGCCTTGAAGGTGCAGGTGTGTAATCTGGCATGGCCTTTGTATCGGAGTCATCTCCAAACAGCTCTCTAAACTTGGTTTTCAACCAATTGGTGGTCGTAGGAGAGTCAATATTCAACAGTCTTCAGGTTAGGCAAACTCTACATTTAGCAAAATAGAAATATTAATAAAAGAAAAATCTTAGTAAAAACTTAATTTTCAGAATTCTAGGGGACCCTTTTATACAAATACAATGGAAAAATGGCACCAAAAGCCAAGAGAAATGATCATTTTAAAAATAAAACAAATTCAACGTGCGTATCCTTTTTCATTTAATATTTTATCCTAGAAAGGAATAACACAGCAATATGTATGAAATAATTTCGTTTACATCAATATCATTTCTTTTATTAAAACTTGCTGTTGCTGTTTCGTAAAAACTCTTTTTCCTGGTTTTGTTTCATAATAAGTATTTAGCTTATTATAAAATTCTTGTTTTTGATTGAACAACACTGCTCCTGCCAGCTCTGTCATGTTTTTGATGATATGATTATGATTATATGAATCGCCTGTGACAGTGACGGCCGGTGCATATGAATTTGGGAGTGCTGCCGATGTGCGCTGCGCATTGTTTACTCTCTGTTCGTCTGTGTTAGACAGAGCTAGCGCTGAGCGAGTATGTCTGCAGCACTCCCAATTTCACTGCACCAGCCGCCGCTGCCTGTGACCATTATATGAAAAGTGCAAAATCGCCCATCCACTTGATGAAATTGTAATTAATTTCATGAAGAGTACAACAAGTTTCTCCGTTTCATGAAAAGGACAAAATACTTTGTGCTCATAGTGAATACACATGATATTACAGTAAGCGGATGCGTTTCATGAAGTGGATATCCATTTCATGAAATGATCGATTTCACTAAGTGAGCACGACATATACTCGCCGGCATTTAAAACGAAACGCAATACCAAGGCCACAACCGTAAGTAGCACCATAAAGTAGCACTGTCTAAGGTTCATTTTCGAACGAGTTTATTGCTTTTCGTTTCGCTTTTAGTGCCGGCGATGGTACGTAGATACAATAACTATTTATAAAAATTGGTATTGCGCCGCCCTCAACACAGATAAAACTAATTTATGTTCAGATTATCATTTTAGTTGCTCCTTAGAAGCAACATGCAAAATAGGTAAGTGGCAGGATCTGTATTTAAAAAAGTTACGTAATATTGCACCGCCCCCAACACCAATAAAACGAATCTGTGCTCATTGTCTTTTTAGGCGTAGCTACGAGGAAATATTCAAAATATATAAGCGATTGGCGGTAAAGTTTACTGATAATCGCACATAAACTGATCTCTATGATTTATTGCTGGAAAATATTGCTAGAGTAACTCTACTTCCCAATATTTAGAATTAAGCAAGAAAGAAAATTTTACTATGCAATATGCAATAGGGTTTTTATTCCTTAGTTTTTCTCTAGCAACCGAAAGAACAACCTGCCTTTGGCAAATCTAATTATTAATGATTTATTGATGATTTACAAGATCCTGAGAACACATGCGTGACCCGATGGTCCTGCACCAAAAGACCGACATGGACAAAATAAACAAAATTAATTGTAGGAGTTTGTCAAATATAAAATTTTTCTTTGTAATAATGAACGTAAACGATTTGATTTGATTTGATTTGATTTGGTGCACACGTGAAGGCTATAGCCAAGATCTCTTCGAAATCGGTAGCTGCGCGTCAATTTTTTTTGTGCCAAATATATTTCTAAAAGGTTTATTTTTCCTGAAATAATAGGGATCAACAAAATTAATGCACTTTTCTGAGCTCTTTACGATGAAACTATCATTAGATTTTACAGAAAAAGTTTAGACCTTCATAGCTTCATTTTTTCTCACGGCCGCCACATTGGATTTTAATACATTTAAATGGATCTATTCTTTTTTTCCGATGCTTTGCCATATATCGCACAGTCCTATTTAATAAAGTAAAATAGCTATAAATGCAAGAAATTGTTGAAAAAATATTGCTGTGTGCTGTGAAGACAAAAATAAAAAAAACCTTTGATTCAGGCGGTTAAACTCTATATAGCTTTGTTGAATATATACGTACGTAAAGTATGATGTTAAAATCCAATTATAAACGTAATTAATTATTTGAATACACCACGCATCGTTATTTGGGATCTGTACTTTACAGCATTTTACAGATTTCTAAACAATACCATCTAGTGCCACCTAGTAAGTTAGTATAGAACTAAACAAGCTGGCTTCGATTAAATGCAAGGCAATCGGGGTATATTTGGACCAGCTACCTTACAATTTACATCATTTCAATCAACATTTTCAAAGTTATCGATAATTACGAATCTTTTCTTAGAAAAATAATTTACATAATGTAAATACGCAATCTTCAAATTTAAAGTTTTAATGTATAACATGTCACGTATACTTTGTTTAGATTATTGTCATAAAAAGAAAGAAAAGTATTTACATAATCGAGTGGCAAGTATCAGTGTCGAGTATCCACGCTCACAGATTCTCACGGGGTGCGCACGTGACGAAGGGTGAAGGCTAGCCACACACTGTTCGAAGCAGGTTCTCGGGGGTGCTTGCCGCGGGGCTTCTTTTGTAGTTTTTTTTTTTCTATTATGAAAATGGTGTTTAAACAATAGTTTAGACACAGAATAATAAACGACCAGAAGATTAACTAAGGCGTGGTTTTGTCCGAAGTTTTGTACTGCGCATGCGTGCGTTGGTCCGCAGGATTCAAAATTACGGTTAGAGTAGGTTCACAAGCACACACTGTAAACATAGTTAATAAATAAATAAATTTACTTATGACAAGTAATAACCAGATTTGTCAAAGAAGAAATGTGAAAATATCCTTAAAATTGTAACCAGAATGCCTTCTAATGAACAAAAGTCGTTTTTATTAGAAAGTTTAAATTTGAAAAGAAGGATGGAATTATGTTTTGCGAGTGAAAGACAACATTTCGAACATTTATTGTGATGCTTCGACAGTAAAATAGGTTGAATTATTTTGACGTTTGTTTTAAAAGTAATTTTAACTAAAGACATAAGTTTGCACATTTGATGGCTCACTTTGGCCTGTTTTCAATAAATCGCATGGTATATTAATCCTTTCAAGGGCCAATTGTTCAAACACTATTCAACTCTGAACTTGGTTCTACCATTGCCTTTGCAAATGTTGCCATAGTGATAGAACCAAGTTCAAAGCTGAACCATGATTCAAATGTTTGAACACCTGGCCCTAAATCTTAACGAAGGTAATAGCTTTTATAAACAATCTGAGAACATGCTCAGAACCGGGCAACGCGAGTTCAAACCAAGTTCAAACCTTTCGTCGAACTAGCACCGAGTAGCTCTAAACTTGAGATTTGACAGGAGTCAGGAAGCAAATGTTAGACTAAAAGTTTCGAATGAAGCTAAGACTGATTTAATTTTTCATAGCCTCCCCTTATCTAAATTATTTTGGATCGCACTGTGTAAAAGAACATTAAAAACACGTGAGAACAATAGAAATATAATTAATGCATATAAGAGAGAAAGATGCGATTACACGACCAAGATGCTCCCGAAGATATAGTTTATGAACGCAACCCTGCTGTACTGGGTGGGGCAACGGTATGTATTTATTCTGTGGAGCCTATTTATAGGAATAACAAGTAGAGAAAAGGAGACTGACAGAGTTATACTAGACATCACGCGGCACATTTTAAAATTATTTTTAACTATGCGGCGTGTTCCAGAAAATAGTGGTGTACAGAGAGAAAATTTCTTTAAATGGAACACTATATAGTTTTACAAATTTAGATGTTCCGCGGATGTTCCGGAGAGTTATTTTCGTAAAACAAATTTTTCTTCGAAAATTCCTTAAAAATTTACAAATTTTGAGCTTATGTTTCTGACTGTGGAGATGGCACAGACTTACGAAAATATAGCAAAATATTCTTAGGACTTTGGACTTTATGAAAATATGACAAAAGTTAAAACATTTTTTAAGCCGCGTTTCCACGAGCCTAGTAAACAGGCCAGTAGCTGGAGTCCAGTCACAGAACTCCAGTAGTTGGCCTTGCCAGTCCAGTGAAGGCGCGTTTCCACGATGCCAGTAAACAGGCCAGTAGCTGGAGTCCTGTGACTGGCTCCGTGTAAACACCACTGGATGCCAGTGACGGTCCAGTACAATTGAAAAATGCTTCTCCAGTCGACTTGCTTGAGGAGTAGCCAGTGCGTATTTTGTTTGCCCATGCGCACACATCCATGGTTGCCGCCCGAATGGACTGTCTAACTGGCTCCAGTGAACTGGCCACGTTGAAATAGGAATTCACTGGACTGGCAAGGCCATCTACTGTTTACTGGCTTCGTGGAAACGCGCTTCTCTGGACTGGCAAGGCCAGCTACTGGAGTCCTGTGACTGGACTCCAGCTACTGGCCTGTTTACTGGCCTCGTGGAAACGCGGCTTTAGCATTACACAGGGCAAACAGTACTTGCGAAGCTTGCGTAAAGGAAACTACAAAAACTATCATTGGCCACTTGTAATAAAACATAACAGAGGAATGTGACTATGAAAAGATAAGTGCTTTCACGTTCTTTAGTTCGCTGAAAATGCCTAAAACTCATGTTTTTTCCGTAGTTTAAAAATTGACGGTGTGAAAACCTTAAAATAAGTAAAACTGGCGTACTCGAGACTCACCGTCGTAATTAACGGGATATTTTTAAACTTTTTTCCTACAACAATGGTGGAGGTGTCGGTTCAAAAACAAGAAGTAAATGATTTATATAGGTTTTTATTTATAATTAAAGATATTTCTCGTGCATTTGCGGTTTTAAATTAAAAAAACAATAATTGTGTTCTCATCTCTATGAGCATAAGTTCATTTCCGGCGGTAATACTTTTTTTTGTGCGCTTCGAATTCTACATGTTTCATTTTCAAAGGAAATAAACGTGTATTTTTTTTAATACTCATGAAAAAACTGCAAACATTGCTTGTATATTTTACCTTGTCTGTTCCATACCACGTCATCCCCTGAACACACATTGGGACGAGCTTTAAAAAAAAACTTGCATTATCAAAGGGGATAAAGATGACCATTTTAATAACAAATATTCAGAGCATGTAAAATCGGATGTGACATTTAAATGTCTCGGCTTAAATAAAAGACTGAATAAGATTCAGTTTTGTTTGTTTAATATGTTATTAACATAGGTATAACGTGGTCTGTTTTAAATAACAAAATGCATAAGTTTTAATTACTTTTTCTTGTTTTGTTTCTATCTGATAATCCTGGTGGCTTTATTGAAAATTTATCTAGCTACGACCAGTATCTCAAATGACAGAAAGTTCATGTGATGTCCTGCTTTACTACTGCAAATCCATAAGCCCTTGTGTGGAGCCTTGCTGTCGTAAACTCTGCCAAGTCGAACCTCGTTTTCGAAATTAACTCGGCCTACGTGCCACACTCGTGCATATTCTGATCCCCCGATTATCAAATGATAGTCTGTGAGCAAATGGCTTTCATCTGCCGTAGTTTTTATCCATTCAAAGTTATTGTAAGGATTGCTGCAGAGAATCTGTAAATAATAACATAATAAGTTAATAGGGAGTTTTTGCAATCACGTTTCACGTGCCCGTCATCCTTTAACGTTAACTTTATTAACCCCGGTGTAGAAATTTACGTAATTTACACTTTGAAAGTTTTTGCATCATATTAAAAGATACACTGTCATATTTTTTTATAAAATATATTTTATGGTGTAATATTGGCATATGCCACATGGGTTTATGAGGTGGTTGCCTATTTGAATTTATTGACATAATATTGGGTGTGTTTTATTGCAAATGTCCTACTCGAACTAGAACAAGTAGAATCGTTTAAGCAATAAAACGTTTTGCTTGATAAGAGTGGATATGACAAGAGAAGTTGGCGCTGAAATTTAAATTTTGCAAAAGGACAGAAAAAATACCCCTGCCTGTGACAGCCTTTAATAAATTTATTGTAGCAGATATATCCTGGATGATGGGGAGGAGCTGGGGCCAATTGATGACAATATTAAGAAACGCTTTTCATTTCACCGGTATTTGTCACTTTTATGACTGTTTGAACCTAACCAAATATTTTTTGACTCTACTTTTCACTCCACCATTAGGAGTGGAAATCTGGAGTGAAGGATGCAGAATTTTACAATAAAACGCATAGAATGATCATTCCGGAATCAGAATGGTGCCAATAAAACGCGCCCATTGTTCTTCGTTTTTTTAGTACCACATAATCAAAGATAAAATGACTTCAAGGATTCTTAGATTGAAACGGTGTGATGCTTGTTTTATTTATTTCATCAGTGAACTGTTGTTCTTCATTCGATTCGTATAAACTTTATCCGGAGTATCGAATGGAATGACCAAATTTGCTTACTGTAGACTTGCCCCAGGGTAGTGGCCTGGACTTTTGGGCCGATGGAATTTTGCAAAGTCGTTGGGCAACATCAATTTAAAAAGGTTCTTTGCTACATGTTCGGCAGTTCATCCCAGTGATGCCGTTTAGCGGATAATTGTCCGATTTAATTTACAATCATATGATAAATCATGATAAATGAAACTTGACAGGCATTTGACAATAGTTGCAATCGTATTCGAAATAATTTGTAATATTCATGTTGTGCCTTTCGCCCAGGGCTTTTAATTTGTACAGGACGCCTCTTTGATAACGAAATTGGAGATATTGTAGCACACCTACACAAAATTAAATAGTTTTCAATTACATAGTTATTAAATTTTAGTCATCTATTGTAATACTGTTATACTAATTTATTTTAATTTTTGTTAATTTCAAAATGTGTTTCTACTTTGAAAAGCAATTTGTTGTGAAAAACATTTATTACAAGAAGGTGTTAATTATAAGACGATTTTATTAATCCGAAATACATGCAGTTTTTTAAAATGCAAGCTGCTGCCTTCTCATCATCCTTCGTCCCCTTCTTCCACATTGCCATTGCAGGATTTCCTTCGTCTTCTGCTGCCTACACGTTTTCGACGACGTCTATGCGACCTGATCTTATCCATAGCTTCCCCAAGGAAGTAGACCCTTCAATTTTCTGATTGTTCCGAAGGCGACACACTTACCTATCGCTTTAAGTCATATTCTTGCTAAACTCGCTGTTCGGAAGGCGAACTCATTCTCGATGTGGTCTGTTATAGCATGGCTTCTATTGTCAGCCCTTGGGAGTGTTGTAAGTCATCGATGGTAGCTATGACTAGCTTTGCGTTGTTCAAAGTATTTGAAAACTGCAAAGCTGGTCATGGCCGCTATCAACGACGGGTGTTGGGATTCGGAGGCACCATTTTAACTCGAAATTTTGATGTATTAGGGGATCAAAAATTTTACACAACTTTCATCGGTGAGGAGAAATTGTTATTTATTGTTATTTATACTGGATACAAACATATTTTGTTTCAGTTCACTTGCTTCCTTAGATAGATGAAAGAATAAAATCTCCAATCAAGGCTTGCTTCATGTTGATTTGATTACACAGTTAATATCGTACGAAACTGTTTGTCTGCACCTTTGATGTTGTAAGTCTGAATTTTTTTAACTTCAACCGTTTTGAAAAGCCGTTACTTTTCGAAAAACTAAATAACGAAGTGGTTTCTTCATTTCAATTTATCCCATCGTTTATTACTGCATAACATATAAAAAATATCACATTAAAAGTTAACGTCAAACTGACACACCTTTCTACAAAGGTGACTTGTTGTTAAAAAGAGCCAAATCGGCAAATTTCGTGTCCGCTATACGTCATAAACTAAATTATTTCCAATATTGGTTGAAAATATTGCAACGCCAAAAAATGTCTTTGATTTTTTAGAATATTGTAGCAAAGTAATTTCGCTTTTTAAATAAAATGAAGTGCGCAGTGTTTGTTTACGTTTTCGTAATAAGGGAGGTCGATAGGTATGTTTAGGAAAGAATAACGGTCACGGGTGAAAAGGGAATATAAGTATTACAAGTATTACCGGTTATTGATGAGTATTAAGATTGTTGTTCATTACAACGTGCCCGACAATTATTGTAGTCCTGGATGGCTCCGGAGTCAAACATTTTTAAATAATTATTGTTTCAAATGGCAATAAAACATTAAATACGTAAACAAGAATTTATTTGTTGTTAAACAGTCAATATTTGAGACGTCGCGTCAGTTCAACGATACGAAGTAAGAATCGACATTTATGTTTGATTCCCCAGGCACCTAGCACTGCGATAATTATTGGACACGTTATTTATCTCTTTACTTTCACATATGTCGCATCAACAAATTTTTCTCCTGGACATATTACAATTTCTTTCTGTTCGGCATATATAATTCCAGGAAATATTCCAATACGTTTTATATCCGATGATTGTCCAACGTATGTACGATTTCCATCAGCTGCGTATCCTCCTGGCACTGCATCTTTTGGTACTATGCCAAAATAATCTCTCCAGTAATAATCTGCATAGGTAAAGTATATTTTTATGTTCGTATGCTTGACTTAATAGTTTTTGAACTGACCTGCTTGGTTTCCTACCTTCTCGGGATAAATACAATCTGAAAAGAGTTTCTACTAGAAATATCCAAACAAAAAACATCATAATACTTCAAGGCATTTTTTTATGGTCTTTAAATCTAATTTTCGACATCAGTCTGAAGAATTGCACCACTTCATACTATAACATTAACACGTGATGAATTAATGGATGCAGTTATGTATTAAACATTTCTTTCTAAATAAAGTAAGTAGGAACTCTCTCGTTTACACCATGTGCATAAAGACCTACAATACTTACATAAATACATGTACATCCTTTAAGGCAAGAATAAACACGAAATTTAAAAAATAAACAAATTTGACCGTAAGAAACTCACATACAGGGAGTTTCAATGATGATGCACCAAATTTAGGGGACACTTTTCTGACATTATTTGGAACAAAATATCTGAGTTGACTGTTTATCAAAAAAACAACAACATCGCAACAGCAACATCGATATTTTTAAAAATACCCGTGCAACACGGCGAACGATTTAAATTGTTTTATGAATGTCACAGCTGCAAGAAGGCAATAAATGTCTATCGCAAGCGAAAGAATTTATGAGGGCCTTTCAATTCTTAACCCTTAACCGAAAGACGTGTTAAAGGTGTCAACTTTGAAAAAATGTGCATTTAGCGTTCATTTTGAGCTATTCTGATAAACGTTAGATAATGCGGATTTCGTTGATGATCAGGAAACCTTTCCGCATAGATACGTGCTGCTAATCGCACATATTCTTGAAACAACGCATACACAAACACACTTACATACACTAATAAACTGTTAAAAATAAAAGTTGCACTCTACACCAACTTCACGCAAATTATGCTTGTTTCCAACGTTACTCTTAATTAAAATCTAAAAACTATTCAATAACCAGAACGGGCTAAATGTTTTTCGTCACATCATCTGAGGCGACATTTTATGAGGCAATAAAACAATAAACAGATGACGAAGGTTAAGGCAGGTTAAGGATTTCGTTCGACCACATGTACGGTGCGTTTTAAAAATATTTGATTCTCCTTTCCCTTCGGTTTTCTCAAAATCTATTCATTAAAAAAAAACATACCAAACTTTTATTTCTTTTGTCGTTATCCACCGACATACCAAGTTTGGTGCACCTTCACTGAAACAGCCTGTATTGGCAATTGAAAACAAAATATTGAGTAATACAGATATTGACAGACACTAACGCTGTTTTTTTTTCTCTAAAAAAATTGTATGCATTCCTCCGACAATGACAAGTAAAGCAACGAGTAAGCTTGGGGGTTTAATATGTAAATACTGTTAAGATAGTTGACGGCATTTGTAAATTTTCCAGAAACAAAAAAAACGTAGAATTTATTTACGTTCTTTAGTTATATTTGTGAACACTTTCCATTTCTGAAAAAATCAACAAGTTCTTTCATTACAAAAATGATTTACCGTGTATATTCTAAATTTTGTATGCCCTGTATAACTCATCTGCTCTTATAAGCAAAGGCTATGTATTCACACTTTCCATATAACTGAAATAGTTGAATTACATAAGACCAATATTTTTATATACTTTCGCAATCAGCTCAAGATAAGACATCCAAATATGTAAAATACACAACATGTTCTATTTAAAAAATATATTATCTCGATAGATAACTTCATAATAGACATACTGTGTAGTTAAAAATAATTTTACAATGAAATCAACGACTATCGTATTTTACCGTGCGGTTATTCTCTTCCCACTGATGTTGCCGTTAAGGGTTACGTGTCTTTTAAAACGTAACGATTTACTTTGTCACCAGTGTACATACATTATCAATATGTATGTCCCAGATAACTTTTCCAGCATGGGGATCTCGCGTATCATAAGGGATAATTAAATGGGATGAATTATTCCTAAGTATTAGAGTAGTCATTTTTATTTTTTGACTATAACTCCTGAACCACATGGAATTTCTTAAATTTCAAAATAGTTTATGACTACATATAACCTGTGAGCAAATAAAAATCAGATTAGGGTAGGCGGTGCAAAGAAAATGTATGTCTGTGCTTAAATAAAACGTCAATAAATTTGACAGCCCATGAATGTATTACATTACTTAATTCAGTTAATCACAGACATACATTTTCTTTGCACCGCCTACCCTAATCTGATTTTTATTTGCTCACTTTTTACATGACTGTATATTGCTGCTTAAAAGTGCTTAAAAGTATCCGAATGAAAAGCAATAAGATAGTTCGAATTTGACCCTTGTGGTAAACTTCCACAGTGCCAGGCGGTCACGCCGGACGTCCGAATACTTTTAAGCACCATTATACAAGCAAAATGATATGCATTATTGATCGGGCTTAAAGCCTGGCACACACACTCCTTGCCGATCGATTTTGCTTGAACGTTTTAAATTGTAATGCAAGAAGTGTGTGTGCGGTCAAGAAGGCCAACTTTGACTCTCCACGTATGCATCACACTCGTGAGATATCGACTGTTATACATACTATTGTTTATAGCTCATTCATTAAAGGTCATTCCAACTTTACGGTGCAGTACACAATCAAATGGAGTATATGCCTTTCTTACTATCTTTAGTATTCGTGCATTAACCCCATCTCTTTGTAACAGTGCTGTGGTGCCAAATTGATGTTTACATTTTGCGTATGACATAAACTTATATTATCTTGCATTGTTTGAGCTGGTTTAACAACGCAATGTTTACATTTTAATGTATTTTAGTATTTTACTTTTCAATCATATGTCAAAGCTACCAACTCCTTGTAATCATGTTTGAATTGGCTTCCGGTTGGAACCGCGTCACGTTGACTTCTACTGCCGACGTTTCGTTCTTCATTGCAGAAGAACTTCTTCAGGGCTGCTGCTGCTGCTGGTGGTGTTGCTGCTGCAACGACTAACCCGAAGCAGCAGCAACACCACCAGCAGCAGCAGCAGCCCTGAAGAAGTTCTTCTGCAATGAAGAACGAAACGTCGGCAGTAGAAGTCAACGTGACGCGGTTCCAACCGGAAGCCAATTCAAACATGGACGACGGCCGCGGAAGCCTTCAAGTTAAATTTCCTTGTAATCAATTATTATTCTTCCTTTTGTATGCAATCTGGCAACTATGACCCATAAGCGCTGTACTGCATCGTAAGGTTGGAATGACCTATAGCAACCGTTCGTAACTAGTTCGAAACCGTCAAAAGAATGCAGTCATCAAAATTGTACATTTGACAGCGCTGTTAAAATCGGTCATTACTTTAGTAGGCAACTGTCAGAACTAGTCATAACTGCTGCTGGAACAAGCTTTTTGCAATTTTAAAAATATATTTCAAAGATATCTACGAACGAAGCAATGACATCAATAAAATCTATACTTACTATTTTCTAGACTCGCACGTTCAATGCACATAAGTACAAAAGACAAAACTGCGACGGCCAACATTTTGCAAGGAATATAATCAAATTATAAGTTTTCTTTCATTATATACCTACCTTACTCCTTATGCAAATATTTGCATTTTGATTTTGTTAAAATATAAAACGGATGATGATAGAATACAAATATTTATATACCGTTTGTCAGAAATTGCTTTATATTATCTACCTGAGTTCATATATATGAAATTCTGGGTTATAATCGGAAAGATTATTGCATTCAAAGTGTGTTGATACTAAATTTGTGCAATTTTAGTTGTTAATTATTTAGAAATTAAGAAAAAAAGTTATTATTTTTCCGTACAAGATTAGTAGGTATTTAACGAAGAGTTTCCAAACGGATCTCGTGGTCGAGGCAGTTTATTCATGTTTCACAGCCGTAAGGTCACGAGTTGAAATCCGAATGAGGACTTTTTTTTCTTTTTTTTTATACTTTTTCAGATTTGAAATCATTTAAACTCTTAAACTAGTTTATTATCTTATTTATAAGTTTCATTTTAATATTAATTATGTAACATAATAAATAAAGTTATAACTTTAACATAATAAAATTTTGCAAACAAAAAAATACACATAAATGGAACATAATTAATATTAAAATGAAACTTATAAATAAGATAATAAACTAGTTTAAGAGTTTAAATGATTTCAAATCTGAAAAAATATTAAAAAAAAAAAGAAAAAAAATCCTCATTCGGATTTCAACTCGTGACCTTACGGTTGTGAAACATGAATAAACTGCCTCGACCAAGAGATCCGTTTGGAAACTCTTCGTTAAATACCTACTAATCTTGTACGGAAAAAAATAATAATTTTTTTCTTAATTTCTAAATAATTAACAACTAAAATTGTACAAATTTAGTATCAAAACAATTTGAATGCAATAATCTTTCCGATTATAACCCAGAATTTCATATACAGGCTCTTACAAAAAACGTCCCAAGCCATAGCTCCTTTATTTATGGACTCATTTTAAAAAACGAAGAGGCAAATGAAATGAGACTAAAAACACTATAAAGTGTGGCTAGTAATTTTTTTTTTAAATTACCTTCATGGTCAAACGACTGTCAACTTTTATTTTTTAAATGGCTCTGTATACTTTTCATTATTGTATCTCGTAGAGCTACTTTTTTTTAAATTCAATAATGCGCAACACTTTTAAGTTTTGACCAGCAAATATTGCAGAAAACATTAATGAAAGAATTGAGTGTGCAAATGTAAGTTGCTATGTGAAAAAAATGCACGTCATTTCTTTCTAAACCATGTACTTTCTGAGGAACGTAGGGATGAAGTTTGTTCTTTTTCAAAACACTCTGCACAGTAACTTTTGATATTCCAGTCAAACTACCAATTTCGATTATTAAAAACACCATAATGTGTGTTTAGTTTAATTGTTTTTTAATTATCTTCATACGACTATCAACTTTATTTTTTAACACTAGCGTTAAAAGTTGTAGAAAATTGTTGGTTACAATGGATATTAATCAGTTGACTGATTTATTCAAGTTTATTTTGAATGCAACAAGAACAGCAGTCAAGCAGTGCGACTCTATACAAAGTACATGGTTTAGAAAGAAATGATCTTGAGCGAAAACAGATTTTTTGTAATTTTTATTTAAACAAAATACAAGAGGACCCAATTTTTTTTCAAAAAATTATTTGGTCCGGCGAGTGCACTTTCGGCACTAATGGCATCTTTAGTATAAACAATTATCGATATTGGTGTCAAGAAAACCCAAGAGTTCTTGTAGAAACTAATTTTCAACGAAGGTTTAGTCTAAATGTTTGGTGTGGCATTTTAGGAGAGCGATTAATTGAACCATTTTTCATAGATGGTACCTTAAACCAACAAAAGTACCATGAACTTTTGACTGAACGTCTACAAGACGATTTTTTCACATAGCAACTTACATTTGCACACTCAATTCTTTCATTAATGTTTTCTGCAATATTTGCTGGTCAAAACTTAAAAGTGTTGCACATTATTGAATTTAGAAAAAGTAGCTCTACGAAATACAATAATTAAAAAATATACAGAGCCATTTAAAAAATAAAAGTTGATAGTCGTTTGACCATGAAAGTAATAAAAAAAAAAATTAGTTCACCACACTTTATAGTGTTTTTAGTCTCATTTCATTTGGCTCTTTGTTTTTTAAAATTAGTCCATAAATAAAGGAGTTATGTCGTTTTTTGTAAGACACCCTGTATATGTACTCAGGTAGATAATTTAAAGCAATTTCTGTTTTCCCATGTTTAATCCCTATGTCTCATTGTCAGACGGACATACTGTATATTTGAATGTACATACATATTATTCTGATATTGTATATTTTATTATTTCGCTTAATAAAATATGTGTAGAGTCTACCTATGTCAGCTGCTAACACAAGAATATGTATACGAGACTTTCATTGTATTTACAGAATTTAAATCTAGATTTTGAGAAGGCCACGGATGTTCATTTTCTCTTCTAATCCCACGATAAGGAAAATATTAATAAAATTTTGTGCAAGTCGGTTTTGATTACAGCGGATTCCTCGAGCAGGCTCTGTACAGCTGTTTCATGCCTAGTTGGGCCTTTGTCAGCAGAACCGTAGCTCGAGAACTCCACTGCAAACCAAACCGATCTGTCCTAGGTTATTCGCCAATGCGATGTGAAAGTAATGAACATTTTAAGTAGCGACACCTTTTGATCGCCTTTTGACCCGACATTGCAGTAGGATTGACAAATTGAATCCAGTTCAGTCCATGCAAGGCGGCCATGCTTGCTGTCAAAGCATACGAGACTTTTAAATTTTTTTTGTCCAAATCGGTTTTGATTACAGCGGATTCCTCGAGCAGGCTCTGTAAAGGTCAAAAAGCGATCGAAAGATGTCGCTACTTAAAATGAAAATATTAATATTCAACACAATGCTTTTCTTTCTCCCCCCTCCCCAAGAAAGAGTGTGGCAACTGGCAAGTGCTGACACAAAAGTTTCCTTTTTGACCTCACGGTGTACAACAGTTGCATGAAATAGATCTTCAAAGCATCTTCATTTTGAATTAGTTAGAGCAGAAAATTACATGATTCAAGTAACCAATAAGACCTAAAATTGTACGTCTTTTTTATTTTGGAGAGCAAAAATGTGCAAAACAAGCACCCTCATAAGTAACAGCCAATTAGAATGAATTATTGAATTAGAAAGAAATGTATTGGCATGTTATTAATAAAGCTTTCTGAATAAGTACAATGTAATGTCAAGATCAAAGTTCCTTAAGGCAAGTAATATTTAACGCCTTAGGAATTAAGCTATATGCATTCGGTTAAAACGAAGACTCGGTGAAAGAAAATCTGAGTTTCGAAAGGAAATTTGGACAAACGCTAGAAAATAGTTGATCATGGATCACAGACATAGATAGGTTGGACAAGCTGGGAATTATAAATTGTACCCTAAAACCTCTGTGAGGGGGGGGTCGATGTTTAAGAACGGTTGGAAATTCCTCTGTTAACGCAATACAACAAACTATGTATTTACTGTATTCAATTGTAAATATCCTTTATTGTTTGTGCAAAATTAACAAAAAAAAATGCTTCTCACAAGTAAAATATGTTAATAATACGATTGCAATACTGGATGTTAGTATTTGAACGTTAATTGAAAGCAAAGTTAATTTTTAAACTTGAATAACAATTCAACAAATTTCATTTTGGAATTCTGGTCATTTTTTTTAAGGGAGTTACAAGTGACACTGATAAAGGAATTATCTGGGCAAGACCAGTAACTCAAATGACAGGAAGTTGGTTTGGCTTCCGGCTTTATTGCAAATCCATAAGCCTTTGCTTGAAGACTTGATGTCATAAACTCTACCAATCTGAACTTCGTCTTCGAAATGTACTCGACCAATATGCCACAAGGTTGTAAATTCTGACCCTCCGTTTACCCAGTGATAATCTGTCAGCATGGGACTTTCATCTATCGTAGTTTTGATCCATTGAAATTTACTCTGAGATGTACTGCAGAGAATCTGAGAACAGTAACTTATTAATAAATTAAGTTTATATTGGGCTTTACTTACTTTTGCGTATGTCACGTCGGTGAATCTTACTGTTGGACATGTTACTACTCCTTTTTGTCCTGCATAAATAGTACCGGGAAATATTCCAACACGTTTCACATCCGATGATTGTCCCACATATGTAACGTTGCCATCAGCCGTATACCCACCTGACACAGCATCTTTTGGTATCGTACCAAAATAATCTCTCCAGTAATAATCTGCATAATTACTTGTTTATATTTAATCGGTAAGGCTGAGTTGCACAAAAGATTTAAGCCAGGATTAAAGGTTAAGTTCTAATTTAAGCTTAAATATAATTCTACTTTAAATCTTTTCTGCAACCCAACCTAAGTTTAGTACCTTTTTTTTTAAACTAACCTGCTTGGTTTCCTACTTTGTCTGGATAAATGCAATCTGAAAAAAATATTTCAGACTCTGAAATGAACTTAATTGAAAAATAAAACATTGACGACTCAAATTTACACTGAAAACGTTATTAAACTTTAATTCTACTATTTATTGATTATAAATATAATCTAGAATCTAGGACTAATTTATGCAAGAGCTGAAAATTTTGTTTCTCATAAGGAAATTACAACTTAGAGATATTTTGATCCTTTCTGTAATAATTCTTACATAACTTCTGATATATGTATAACCTTTTCACTTTTATAATGTTACAGCCAAATTTAATCGCCCAGAATTTGCGACGCATTTTGTAGCAAGCTGGCAACGTCTCCTGTTGTCTGAACATCTGACAACCCTGTTAACCCGTGCCGGAAATATCTATTTGTTATCCCACTTTCGTATTGGTTCTTTTATTCAGAACTCTTGACGTCATAATCAAGCCGTTGGTTACCGCTTATGACGTAATAATATGTCGGCGTCCTTCCGCTTTACGTTGATGTTTCGGTCAGTGTTGAAACTGCTCCCTTGGTGTACGTGTTTTGTGTTAACGAAATTCTTACTCTGAAAGTGAGGAGAATTAACAACGCCCCTGCCGGAATAGAATTCACACCACCGAGCGAATTTTGGGATATTTTCAGCCCTATTCCCAGCTTGGGATTCTCGTAAATCTCAGGTAAAATATTGAACGAACTGGCCAACGCCATTTTGGGACGCTAACGGTTTTCATTTCTCTTCAGGCTTCTAGTACAGGCTTCCAGTTCGAGCTTTTAGTTCGACTTCGACTTTCAGTTATCAATTTCCGAACAAGTCGAAGTACTATTTCGATTTATCGTATCGAACCAATTCGCCTCCGCTACGAAGGAATCAGTTCCGGCGTTCCTGCGACGTGCCTTGCGAATCCGCTTTGAACCGGATCCCCGGTGTTAGAAAGAACCCACAGGTGGCGTCGTGAGTGCCAACTTCACTCCGTAACCAGACTGACAACAAGGTCGTGAGTCTTGACGTCTAACTTTATTTATTTATTTTTCTTTCGTGAACGTTTATTGCATGCCTTACTGGAAAGCGTTTCGGCTAAATGTAGTGTTGCATGTACAGTTTCAAATTATAGAAAGTGAATAACTGTGTCAACTGTAGATTTATTAAGAACTTGCGATTTGATTAAATTTTAGTTTGAACAAGCACAGGCTTAAGCTCGTGCAAGGTGTATCCGCTATTTGTTCAACGTTTTAGTATTCTATCTCAAACTCTTTTAAACGGACACTAAATGGCGCGTAAACACTTAACGTTTCGCAGTCGTTCGACAGCTTCGTCAGATAAATAAGTAAAGTTTAAATTTGTTAACTTCAGATTTGATTTAGATTTCTACGTTCATGTACCAGTGAGTAAAGTGTAGCCTCTATTTTGTTTTTTTAATTTTTTGCCCAATCCAGTCAGTTCGGGGATACTGACGAGATTGTTTGCCTATCGGCTGAGGTCTTCCATCCTGGCGCCCTTTAAGAATTAACATCATACTGACCAGTCCCATGACATCTTATGGACGTTTTGCATTGGCTTTAGCAAATACCGCAACCATTCATAGATGTCACTGTTGTCCGCAGTTCAAACTACCTATATGGCGGAAAATGAAAACTTAATATTTATATAAATGTAATTTAAAATTTAATATATATTTTTAATGGAATAACCTTGGCGTTTTTCTTTTAAATATTCAACCTCTTTTTGTGGAAAATCCTGATGTGATGTGATGTGATGTGATAGAGAAAAAAGTGGAGCAAATTTGAAATCAGCGTATCAAAATTAACAAAATACAGGTAATGCTGTATGTGAAATTTTTCATGCCTTTCAATATGCATAATTGTGTTATTCTTAACCAAATTATTATCTTTAATTGACTTTTATGAGACCCAGCATGTTGTAAAGGTATTCCCTGGCTATTCTGATGTGAATATGTGTAAATCTAGATATCTAAGATATCATAAATTATATTTGATTGACGTGTATTTTTGACGCTCTCAGAATAAGTTAAATAATTCGATATCTTAATAATGGTAAGTAATTTTTTATCATTATCACTTAAAAGCAGCGTTAATTAGTTGTAACGTGCAATAATCGAGGACTTCATAAATTACAGGATAAAACTTTTTCACCAAGGGCGGTTCTATATAAAAAAATGTGCAGCCCCAACAAATATACGAACAACTCCAATGTTGCAGTATTTCTTATTTCCGAGAAATATGAAAAAGGGTGCATTGTGGTTGGAAATTATAAATAATCCGCAATTAAAAAATTGTCCATATTCTCACATACGGCAGTCATACTCAGTCTGCAGTAATCATTTTGAGGAAATCCAATTTCAGACCAAAGAAAGAAAAAAGCTAAATAGAGGTGCTGTCCCATTTATGAACATTTCAACATCAAGTAAGTAATAGAAGAAACTATTCACAACAGAAATATCACATTAATGGAACTGCACTTATTTGTTAATAATAATTTTATTGATTTTATAGATAATAATAATATTGGTCAAGAGGATATTGAATGTCACGTTTAAATGGAAGTTTCAGAGGCATCAACGTCTAAAACTAATTTAGAATTATTACCAATTAATCAACATACATTACAAAACCAATCTCAAGAAGGAAATAAACATAATCTCACATCTACTACTTGTAAGTATAAAGTATTTCAAAAAGTATCAGCTGTATCCTTTATTAAAAGTTCACTAATAACTTAAAAGTGTTCACCTCTTTGCTAATTCAGTTTAAATGACTGTATTTTCACACTTCAGTTTGTTTTTTCAGTAACGTAATTTTTTTAAGAGGAGAATACGTTTTTAATGTCAGAGACCGTGCCTTTTAGTTACATTTAAGGGAATATGAAAACATGATGCTTTTTGATTAACATGTTCAGAAAACGCATAGGGCCAGTTGTACAAAGTAGGTTTAAACGGACGCTCAACTGAACCAGGTTCAAAGTGAACAAAATCGCATCAAATTTTATTGATGAATGCATTAATTGCCACATGTCATTAAGATCCTATGCGAATTTATTTACTTTGAACCTGGTTCAGTTGAGCGTCAGTTTAAACCTATTTTGTACAACTGGCCCTTAGCTTAGAAAGTACCTAAAATCATAACGGTTACCTCATATCGGCAGTTTGTGACGTCAGCTATAGACCAGTCAAAGCCTGCTTATTGAAGTTAAATGCAGTTTTGATCAGTTGTCAAAAGGAAAATGACACCAAAAATCATACCTGTTGAAGGTGAAGTATTTGAATGCTCAGTTGCACCAAACTCTTAATTTGAGCTTAAATTTGAGATTAGCCAACATTGTGTAAGTCATCGAGTCTAAAGTGACGCATAAAGTTAAGTTGAGCATAAATTTTTGATGCAACTAGTCATAATTGACAATATTTTATCGGTATCTTTACTAATTAAAGCTGGTTCTTGTCCGATGAAAATTGTATCACAAACTCTTTTAAACGGACACTAAATGGCGCATAAACAATTAACGTTTCGCAGTCGTTCGAAGCTGTCGAACGACTGCGAAACGTTAAGTGTTTATGCGCCATTTAGTGTCCGTTTAAAAGAGTTTGTGATACAGTTATCTTTACTGTTTACGTTCTCAGTCCCTGACAATTGTAGACTAGTCTTTACTCTCATTAATAAAAAATAAATAGTAATATGGTTTAAAAATTCGTTTTAATACAAATCTTCTGACAGTTAGAGAAAATTCCTGGAATCCGGTGTGCAATCTGAACTTGTATTAATAGTAAACACAAAAAGATTTTCATCGTACACCGTTAATATTGATGTGACAATAATGCAAAAATCAATCTAACATCGATTATTCGTATAAAAAAGGGCCGCGAATAGATTTAAATTGCCCATCTGATCGTGAGTGACATTTTACCGTATTTATTATTATCACTGACTGAAATTTACCAGGCAACTTATGACTTTAACTTTATTAACCATGGAAATGGCGAGTAAGGTCTATCGGTGACGTTGTGTTGCTGTTGGTTACAGGACGGATGAGGCAACCGTTACAGTTTACAGACCATGCCTAAAATCAATTGCAAGCACCTGAAATCATTTGATAATAATTAATTATGATTTTACTGTTTGTTACACAAGGAATTAAAAGCTTATTTGGTGATGCTAAAAGTTAGTTTATTTGGGAAATTTACATAATTAAACTGTTATGACAATAATCGAAAAGTTAAGTTTATATTTCACACGTTTTCCATTACAAAAAAGCCGATAGATTTTGATTAAATCACAAGTTCTGTTTTCTGACAAAATTTTAAAAATGTATTAGAAATGATAATAATAAAAAAATTGATATTTAAAAAAAAATATAAAAAAATATTTTTTTGTATTCCCTTAAATAGGCAGATGTATATTTTCTTATTTGACTTTATTAGGCGAAACATTTATTCTTTCACAATTAAGACATTGTAAAAATAAGAAGTTACATATGTGGACACAAGCAGCAAAAGCTCTAGCATTAGCCCTGTCTAGTCATCACCAATTTCTTAAAAAAATATTTTATTTACCTTCCGTAAGGACTTTACAGCGTTTGTTAAGGACTATAGATATAAGGACAGGTATTAATGATAGGGTTGTTTCTCTTTTGTACAACATATCAAAAGATATGAAACCAC